>JARQOD010000003.1:446338278-446425435 GCA_033576555.1 Oophaga sylvatica | reverse complement strand
TTAGTTAGGCCCCATTTTTGGGTCAGGTTAGCCCCCCGGTTTCCCCCTCTTTCCTGTGAAGTGTATCAAGCCCCAAAGGGTTTAAACCCCTGAGTTCAACGGATATCGTGTCAGGTAAATCTATTCTATATTTACATGCTGATGTTGTAATCTATATGTTGTATAGAGGGGTTGTTTTTTTAAGAATAGTTTACTGACATCGAAACACTATCATAAGCCCGGTGACAACTGAAACCCAAAAAAATAACAAAAACAAAAGAGCTATACAAATGTTGAAACCCAAAGCAATTAATAGCATGAAACCCAATATCCAAAAAGGTTTAAGCCCCCCCGTGAATATTTTTTACTTCAACCCTTTACCGCCTTGGGTTTTTTATTTTTGCGTTCTCCTTTTTTTCTTTTTCGCTTGCTCCACCTCTTCCCGGAGTCATAACTTTTTAATTTTTTCGTTAATATGGCCATGTCAGGGCTTGTCTTTTGTGGGACGAGGAACCTTTGAAAGACACCATTGCTTTTACCATATAGTCTACAGGAAAACGGGAAAAAAGTGGGTTAAATTGCAAAAAAGTGCAATTCCACAATTGCTTTTTTTTTTTTTTAACCATGTTCACTAAATGCTAAAACTGACCTTCCATTATGATTCTCCAGGTCGTTACGAGTTCGTAGATACCAAACATGTTTAGGTTCCCTTTTATTACATTGGTGAAAAAAAAATCCAAAACTTTAAGATTTTTTTAATTTTTAAATATTTTTAGAAACATCTTTTTCTACTTTTTACTTGCTTCAATAGTCTTCCATAGCTTCAGCCCTGATCTGTTTAGCAGAAATGCTCATCTGCTATGAACGCCAGCCACAGGGCGGCACTCATAGCAGAGTGGCAATGACAACCACAGAGGTCTCCTGCAGACCCTGGGTTGTCATGACAACCCATCGGCACCCTGGGATCATTTGACAGGGGCAGTGATGGGCGGCTCGTATGATGCGCTTCCGGCATGGCCATGTTAAATGCTGCTGTCGGAGATTGACAGCGGTATTTATCATGTTAACATGATTCCACCCGCGGCTGTTAAGTGCACGCCAGCTAATCAAATCAACTGTCATGTGCCGGAAAAGATGCAGACTCAGCGCCAGAGCCTCCATCAAACAGGGGGAGGCGACCTATGACGTACCTATACGTCATAGGTCGTAAAGGAGTTAAAGGAAATCTGTCACCAGATTTTTGCCACCTATTTTCAGAGCAGCATACTATAAGGGCAGAGACCGTGATTCCAAAGATGTGTCACTTACTGAGCCGACTGCTGTAGTAATGTAGATGTGCCTTTTCTAGGCAGCTGCAGGCTGCTATTTTTAGGCTGGGGGGCCAATATCCATGGCCCCTTACCAGCCTGAGAATACCAGCCCCCAGCTGTCTGCTTTAACAAGGCTGGTTGTCAAAAATGAGGGGGACCCCACACCATTTTTTTTAAAATTATTTATTTAAATAATTTAAAAAACAGCGTGGAGACCCTAACTAGCCTTGCTGAAGCTGACAGCTGAGGGTTGCAACCCGCAGCTGTGAGTTTTCTAAAATATAGGGGAGAACCCACGCCGTTTTTTTTTTAAGTTATTTATTTATAGCGCAGGAGCGGCTGATGAATACTCCCATCCGCCACTCCTGCTCTCACTGTTATTAACGGCAGCAGGTGTTGGATGATGGGATCAGTAGTCCTATCAGCTGATACCAGTGACCAGAGGTAAACTTTATACCTCCAAGCACAGCTGAGCACTCACTCTGTCTTTTGACCGTGGCTCTATGACCAGCGTGGATGGTTTCACCGCCGATCAGAATCGGTGTTTGATGGGCTGTCATGCACATGACAGCATGACAAACGCCTGATGTTAGGCAGCCGAACCCAAACAGTAACACAGACGACTTCCTGGAGAAGTCCGTGTTCGGTGTCAATGCCTGAACAGTAAGTATTCGGTACGGACGCCGAACTTTACTGCTTGGGTCCGCCCATCTCTAGTTTCTAGAAGCTAAAATATACAGTTGTCTATTACACTTGGTTACTGTGTCAAAAGCGGACATACCAAGAAGCCTAACCATAGAAGAAGGT
This sequence comes from Oophaga sylvatica, assembly GCA_033576555.1. NCBI lineage: Eukaryota > Metazoa > Chordata > Amphibia > Anura > Dendrobatidae > Oophaga > Oophaga sylvatica. Next base: position 446,423,339 of record JARQOD010000003.1, on the reverse strand, counting down.
ACTAAACTTTTTTGTAAGATAGAATCCAAGGTGATGGGATGATCACCTAATCTCAATACCTCAGAAGAAGCCTGTCTGGTATTTCATGTTGCCTAAACCATGGGTAGCATGAAACAGGGATAGGCTAAAAAAAGTCTAGTTTTTGGAGAAAACTTAGCTTAAAAAACTAGCTGTGTGCGACAAGAGGAGTTAGCTTAGCATCTTCCCCAGCCTCTTTCCGCCCTGCTCAGCTGATTGACAGGTCTCTCCTGTTTAATGTGGAGGGGGCACAAGGCTTTTCTCCATATAGTGCAGGTAATGTATATAAGTCTGCACGTTGAGACTAAGGTTAGGTTCACACCACATCTGGGCCTTTTTGCTAAGTGAATACATCTAGCGTGCCAATAGACTATCACTGGCCAATAACATGTGCCCGTTCACAATCTATTTGACTGGTATAACCTTGTACTGCTACTTCTTATAGAGGCATGTTTACAATATAGTTAGAGGTTGTCTAACGTGGCCTTGTCATCTATGGAGTACTTCATTAAATGGGTTACCCAGGCTTGGGGTATAAGTCTGCAGGAACTCTATGTGACTGCAGACTTGTGAATCCTCACAGGGTGCACAATGCACGCTGTCAGAATTCTTTGATGCAGATGAGCGCATGACCACAAGTATGTGATTTGCATACATGCAGTCACATGCCGAATAGGCTTGAGAAGCATTGCTCAATACATGAGAACTGAGTGAGACCGGACATGTCTAGTCGGAATGTGGCCAAAAGTTTACAAATAGCATACTTGTGGTCACGCTTCTGGCGCCGGCACCGTAGAATCCTGACAGCGTGCACTGTGTCTGCAAACTTGTACCCCAAGCCTTGTATAGTGACAGCAGGCTTGTACCCCCAGCTTGGACTACCCCTTTAAGGTTTTAACTTCCATAAATACTGCATTATCACTTTGTAACCTGAAATCTGTCACATATTAGGGCTTACGCCCTTTATGTCAAATTATAGTGTTTATATCAGGAGTGAGGAAAAATACGCTGAAAAATGCGACGTAGCGGATTCTTCACGTTTATGTGTAAGCGAGAGGATTAGCATGTTTTAATCATGGGGATGTATTTGTTATGCCTTTGTGTGGACAGACTTTGTAATGCCACTTTTGTCTCAGATAAAATTCCTTACAGTTCAATTTGCACAGGGATCAAGCGTTCCTAAACGAAAAGACACGCTGATGAATTAATTGCTGTAACCCGGCCGCAATCAGTTAAAGGGAGAAGATAACGAGGGCTTTGGACTGAACAAACTTGGCACCCGCAGCAAAGTTCCTCAGTGAATCAGGCGCCTGTGTTCAGAAGGCATCTCCAAGGCTTGGGAAAATGGGGACACCTAGTCCCAGAAATGCAATCCCCCCTTTGAAGAAGACTTTAATGCTGTTCTTCTCTCATCTTCTTGCAGCTGCTATTAATTTCACAAAAACTGAATGTTACCATGTGGGGGAGTGGGGAATAAAACAAAGCAGAAGGTTTACAAATGGGACAGAGAATGAAAAAAATGGGCCATTATCAATTTTGAAATGGGAAATGGGCACAAACATGTCTAAGCATTGGCACAAATTTTTCACAATTTTTCACAATGGATTAGAGATATTTGCTGTCTGTGTTAAAATCAGACAGCATGTTGATTAACGTATCGTTTAGTTCTGAAGGTTTAATACCGGCACTCAGCAGAAACATTTTCCCATATACTTGAACTGTGCCCAGCCAATATACTTAGAAAAGAATATAAGTTAAAAGATATATGTAGAAAAAAATGAAATTGCACTCACAAGTGCATAAAAGCTCAGCAAATTTTATTCCAAAAATAGAAAAGTAGCGTGGTAGCATATGGAGTACTTCAATGTACAAGCAACAATGTTTCACTCCAGGCAAGCGCTTCTTCCTGGTCCCAAAAATAAGACCAATGTTATTGAATAGGGCAGTTAAGAAAAGAGTTTTTTTTAAGATGTACTAAGTGTCCTTGCATGGACTAGTCTCCTGTGCGTTTCGGATAAAACTCGCCTATTTAAGTCTTTGGGGGCAAAAAGAAAAATAAATCTTATATGGATCATCCGTATTGCATCCCATTTTTAAAGAAACATTCCAATTATTAACATAAGAAACTTTATCTAATCTTCTCAATGTTTTAAAAAATGTTGACATATAAAAACGGACTCCAAACGAATGTAAAGATCGAATATACGCATGACACAGAGATGGAATACAGATGACAATACGGATGAAGATCCTGGATGAAAATTGGACCATTTTTCATACGGTTTTTGAGGCCTCCAAAAAGGGGCACAAAGTTCTAAGAGGATCCTGAGCCAGAAATCCCAATATGCCATCCATATCCTTAAATATGGTCTTTGGCTATAGGTTGCACCTACGGCACAATTCATTTACAGCGCATCATAGACTTTGGTTAAGGCCGGGGTCACACTTGTGTGTGCAATGCGAGTCTCTCGCATCAATATCTGGCACTGCAGCGGGCACTCAGACCAGAGTATGTGGCTGCATAGAAATACATGCAGCTGCACACTCCGGTCCCGAGTGCCGGCGGCAGTGCCGGGTATTGATGTGAGAGACTCGTGGAGTTTCTTGCATTGCACACGCAAGTGTGACTCTGGCCTAAGGCTGAATATTGGGCAACTTCGTGAGAATCACCATCCTAGAACAGATCATCAGTGAAGCCAAGATTCAAGAGGGCAATGACAATTCTGTACATATTTGTTATATCTGTCAGCAGTGACAAACTTGTTGCAAAATAAAAAATTCAAGTTGAAAATAATGTAAACTGGAGGAAAACTGGTAAATTCAGAATTTTAAGTAAAATTTTTGTACTAGGAAATTTTTTTATAGCAAAATGTTCATTTATAGACCCAAGTTACCGTAATCGAGTTTCAACCTACATCTTAACATGCTGTTCCTAGCAGAAACCCCATGAGGCAAATGCTAATTGCCCGATAACCTATGTGCACACGGAGACTTTTTGTGAAATTTTGGAGCAGAAACTCCAAGTTTTTTAGATTTTGAGATTGAGTGGCTATGTGTACATGTAGTCTGTTTTGGTGAGGGTTTTTATTTTTAGAGGAAACTGAGCAGAATCTCCCAAAGTTTTTGAGGCGTTTTTCATCTTTGAGGAGGACTTGAAGAGTTTCCTCTTAGTTTCTGCTTAAAAAACTTCTTGTGCACCTAGCCAGGTGTGCTACAAAAACTCTACAAAACCTTAAAGGAAAAAATCCTTCCCGACTCCACATTCGGCAATCAGACTAGTTCCCAGGATCAACATCCCATCACTTTTACTTCCAAAAAATGTACCTATATTTTTGTTTAATGGAAAAGATGGTCTGTTACTAACAAGTGTGGTGCTCCACACAACACTATGGATACACGTTATGAAACTACCACCAAAGTTCTTGCAACGAAGCATCACTTTAATAAATATGTGACTATCTTTGTTCCTTTCTATCATCACAGGGCAGATAGCAGGTGGCAAGTTACCCAAAAGTGGCATAATCTATTCATATATTGTATACACGCATGTACTTAAATACATTTTTGGTGCAAATGATGGATAATTGCAGAAGGTCTGAAACTGCCTAAAATATCATGACTGAAAACGAATTGTAAAATAAACCTAAAAACCACACTCTAGAGTCTGCAATAATCCACTATTTAAATGTAAATGAGGCTTTTTGAACAAGAGAACAAGCAGATCTATGATCTGAGCCTCAATGCACAGTCTCCATTGTGTCTCATGAAAAGAACAGGTGCACACCTAGAATAATCATGGATGTAGAACATGACGAGTTAACATTTATATGAATGTATGAATGTGCGCCCTAATGTTTGTAGTATATTAATGTCACCGTTACCCAGACAAGAAGCACACGTTACACACCGGACAACGGCAAACACGCCATACACAATGTCGGGGCTTTCACTCGCGATGACAATACCTTGAATCTCAACTATCTTGGAGTTTATGAGGGCTCCCTCGTCTCCCTGGTTCGATGTTCTCCTTGTGGATGCATCCCACCAGATGTAACGAGACAAGTGGGGTGTTAGTCTCCTTTTTCTTTGTTAATATAGTCTTTTAGGTTGGAGAATACTTCAAAACATTTTGCAACGGCGTCAACGTATGTAGACTAGGTAACTTCAACCTATGATCCTGAGGCTTTGGGAGGACAGCAAAGGTCTCGTATAGCTTTGGAACTCAAGCCCTTCGAGCGCTATACCTGTAGGCTGCTTCACCGACATCAAACTAAGGTGCAGGATGAATAGAGATTTTTTTTCCTCCTCTATCTCTTTCTCTCTCTCCTATTCTGCTATCACCAAAGAGTAAAATAGAGGACGTTTCATCTTTCACATGAAAACTTAATAACGTTTTAACAGGAGGGAGATCGCCTTTCCTACTGCTATTCAAACACGAGGGGGGCGCGAGGGGAATAAAGACAGAAGTAAAATAGTTTACTATGTAGCAAGGCAGAAGGAGAAGGCACTTTACGCACTTTTTGTCCTTTGATGTCAAAGATTGTGAGATCTGCGTTTGTGAAAAATCAGAGAAAAGCCGACAAAAAGAAGAAAAAAGTAAAAAAGAAAAAAAAAATGATTGTAGGGCAGATCGAGTAACATAGCACCTCATCACAAGTCTTTCAGTAATACAATCTATAGATAAAGAACCTCTAGAGTTACTTGTGCATATAGACTTTAGCTCTGTTCTTTCTCGACAAGCCCGGGCTGTTTGTTTTATATAATCTAATAGCTTGGTTTACACTGTTTGAGGATGTAAAAAGATGGGAACGTCTTGATCATCTCTTGTAGGGGGGTGAGACGTATACAAAAGTGGCATATATTAGCTGGAAGTTTGGGTTACGGAATTCCAAAATGATGTCCTCACTAAAGGGACGGTAGTGAAAGACCTACAAATTAAAGGACTCCCCCATACACATTAGATGAAATGGCAAACGATCGATTGTTCATCCACGGCCCCAAACACATTAAAGACAACATCGGCCACTTTTGGATCTTTTCGAGTGATGATTCAGGCAGTGCTGATCATTGTCCAAAAAATCCAAATTGGTGTTTTCAACAACTACCGTACATTTGTTAATCATCAGTTGTTTGTAATCCATGAAATCAACCATTTTGCTCAAGTTTTCTCTAATGAGCAGGTTCTCTTCAAATACAAAGTTCAAGACCATTTTGCATAAAATACGGTAGTCAATCATAGAAGAACTCCTTTATAAAAAACCTCCTATAGTTTTCTGTAACGGGATATAATGGTGATCATGGTTGCAGATATCGTTTTTTGAGCTTAACATCAGAATATTACAATCTTTTTGTTTATGGCCATCATCATTTGAGTCTTTCGCTCTAAAGATCTTCTAAGCCTTAAGACAAAAGATTCTCCAGCACCACTTCTGCGACTCGTCTTGTGGCATCTCTCCACCTAATCTGTAGTACTATCTAAAATACGGAAAATCCAGGGCACCAGTGTTATTCTCATTGCACAAAAAATCTCTTTTCTGTTTAAAATGATGTTTCGCCCACAAATGGCCTTCGTCAAGGCATATTGACTGTTTTTCAGATTTTGACGACAATAGACATTTGTGGCCAAAATGTCTCTTTACATACTTTTTCATGTGTCTGATCACAAAAACCTTTTGTGTGCTGGGAATAACCATGTTATATCTTGGATTTTCCTAATTCTAAATGTCTTCTAAGGTTAAAATTTCAGTACTCTATTTAATGATGGGTTGTATGATGAATGTCCATTTATGGTAATTTTAATCAAGTATGAAAATGAATAGAAAATATGAAGGAAAGTTAGGACATCCAGATGTGCATCTAGTATTAGGTCTGGTTTATAGCACTTTTAGTCCAATTTTTGTAATGTAGCCCATACTATTTCTATTCATTTCATATGCGCCCTCCACCCTGATTATGTCATTTCATGGGGTGAGGAAACACTTATGTATTTGTGGAAAGGAATCGATATGGACAAAAGGAAGAAACACATTCCAAACACGTTAACATTTGTATTTCTCATGTGATGGGATGAATTTTTTTCATTCAATCCATGATGGATATCACATGTCAAGTTACACAAACTCATTTAGAATTATACGTTTAAGGCAGTGGCTTTGGTGGCCATGGATGGCTGCTAAAGACTGGTCACTAGACTGCCAATATGGGCATCTAAACCACTACATCATTATAAGCAATCACTAGAGCTGGTTAAGAAGATTTACCACCAGGCATAACAACATGATAATTAGATCAATAATAATTACCAAAGATTGTGTTTAGCCTCCAAAGGCATTTAAAGGAGACAATTACAGAAACCACATTTCACATACTGTAAAGCACTGAAAACTACATTGATGGCCAGAAATGACCACAAGGCACCACTGACTACACAAGATGACATTCCACTTGGTTAACTTGAACTGATCACAGCATAGGCCTCTAGACCGTGAGTCGTGATTACTTCTAAGGCAGGGGTCCCCAACCTTTTTTAGCACAAAAGTCACATTTAATTCCGAGAGATGGCCACAAGTCACATTCTATGAGAAGAAATGGTAGGAACTCCCTGTGTGCCCATTTGAAGGGTATAATTCTTCCTGTTTCCACTTATAAAGTAATAATAGCCACGATGGCCCCTTCTACAGTAATAATGGGCCAATGACCTCTTCTAAAGTAATAATGGCCCATGCCCCTTATAAAGTGACAACAGCCTTGGTGCCCTCATATAAAAAATAATAGCCCCAATGCCCTGTTATAAGGTAATAATGGCCCGATGCCCCCTTATAAAGTAATAATGGCACCGGTGCCTTCATATAAAGTAGCAATGCCCCGTTATAAAGTAAACATGTTAAAAGTGCCCCCTTGAAAAATAAATAATAAACAATAATGACCCCAATGCCTTCGTATCAAGTAATAATGGCCAGATGTCACTTATAAAGTAAATGTAGCCTCAGTGCCCTCTTGTAAAGTAATTTTTGCCCTGATACCCCCCTGAAAAGTAATAAAGCCTCAAGTGCCCCCTTATAAAGTAATGGTCTGAGCAATGCTTAAAAAGCAATAATATCCCTTTAGTGCCTGCTTAAAAAGTATTAAAGTACTGGGCATACAGCTATAAGTCACACAAAAGGGGCCCGCGACCTATATGTGGTTCAAGGGTCACTGTTTGGGGATCACTGGATTTAAGGACTCATACACATATCTGAAATACAACTAGGTACATTGTATGGCACCCACATTATCCCTTGCCTCCCGCAGAAAGATTACTTCCACAATATGATGACATACTACACACCATGCATTGGCACAACCCAGAGCCACCAAAACTTCATGTTCCACCGTAAATGCTCCATGGATACAATTTTCTAGTGTTCACCAAGCCTAAAGTTAGTGTTGATTAATATGACTAAACTGGAGATTAACCCCTTAGTGACAGAGCCATTTTGCAGCTTAATGACTGGGCCAATTTTTACAATTCTGACCACTGTCACTTTATGAGGTTATAACTCTGGAACGCTTTAACGAATCCCGCTGATTCTGAGATTGTTTTTTCATGACATATTGTACTTCACATTAGTGGTAAAATTTCTTTGATATGACTTGTGTTTATTTATGAAAAAAACGGAAATATGGCGAAAATTTTGAAAATTTAGCAATTTTCAAATTTTAAATTTTTATGCCCTTAAATCAGAGAGATATGTCACACAAATTTCTTAATAAATAACATTTCCCACATGTCTACTTTACATCAGCACAATTTTGGGAACAAAATTTTCTTTTGTTACAAAGTTATAAGGGTTAAAAGTTGACCAGCGATTTCTCATTTTTACAACACCATTTTTTTTTCTAGGGACCACATCACATTTGAAGTCACTTTGAGGGGTCTATATGATAGAAAATACCAAAAAGTGACACCATTCTAAAAACTGCACCCCTCAAGGTGCTCAAAACCACATTCAAGAAGTTTATTAACCCTTCAGGTGCTTCACAGGAGCTGAAGCAATGTGGAAGGAAAAAATTGACATTTAACTTTTTTTGCAAAAGCTTTACTTCGGAACCAATTTTTTTTATTTTCACAAGTGTTAAAAGCAAAAATGAACCACAAAATTTGTTGTGCAATTTCTTCTGAATACGCCGATACCCCATATGTGGGAAAAAAACCACTTTTTGGGCGCATGGCAGAGGTCGCAAGGGAAGGAGCGCCGTTTGACTTTTTCAACGCAGAATTGGCTGAATGCCATGTCGCGTTTAGATAGCCCCTGATGTGCATAAACAGTGGAAACACCCCACAAGTGACCCCATTTTGGAAACAAGACCCCTTAAGGAACTTATCTAGATGTGTGGTGAGCACTTTGAACCTCCAAATGCTTCACACAAGTTTATAACGTAGAGCTGTAAAAAAAAAAAAATCATTTTTTTTCCACAAAAATGATCTTTTCACCCCAATTTTTAATTTCCCAAGGGTAACAAGACTGCAAAAGTTTTTGTGCAATTTGTCCTGAGCATGCTGATACCCCATATGTGGGGGTAAACCACTTTTTGGGCGCACGGCAGAGGTCGTAAGGGAAGGAGCGCTGTTTGACTTTTTCAACGCAGAATTGGCTGGATGTCATGTCGCGTTTAGAGAGCCCCTGATGTGCCTAAACAGTGGAAACCCAGAACAAGTGACCCCATTTTGGAAACTAGACCCCTTAAGGAACTTATCTAAATGTGTGGTGAGCACTTTGAACCTCCAAGTGATTCACACAAGTTTATAACGTAGAGCCGTGAAAATAAAAAATCATATTTTTTCCACAAAAATGATCTTTTCACCCCAATTTTTATTTTCCCAAGGGTAACAAGACCCCAAAAGTTTTTGTGCAATTTGTCCTGAGCATGCCGATACCCCATATGTTGGGGTAAACCACTTTTTGGGCGCACGGCAGAGGTCGCAAGGGAAGGAGCTCCGTTTGACTTTTTCAACGCGGAATTGGCTGGACGCCATGTCGCATTTGTAGAGGCCCTGATGTGTCTAAACAGTGGAAACCCCCCACAAGTGACCCCATTTTGGAAACTAGACCCCCTAAGGAACTTATCTAGATGTGTGGTGAGCACTTTGAACCCCCAAGTGCTTCACAGAAGTTTATAACGCCCGGGCGTGAAAATAAAAAATCATATTTTTTCCACAAACCTGATCGTTTAGTCCCCAATTTTTTATTTTCCCAAGGGTAACAGGAGAAATTAGACCACAAAAGTTGTTTTCCAATTTGTCCTGAGTATGCTGATACCCCATATATGGGGGGGACCGCTGTTTGGGCGCACGGCAGGGCTTGGAATGGAAGCAGCGCCGTTTGACTTTTTCAAACCAAAATTGGCTGGAATTGAGATTGGACACCATGTTGCGTTTGGAGAGCCCCTGATGCGCCTAAACAGTGGAAACCCTCCACAAGTAACACCATTTTGGAAACTAGACCCCCTATGGAACTTATCTAGATCTGTTGTGAGCACTTTGAACCCCCAAGTGTTTCACAAAAGTTTATAATGCCTGGGTGTGAAAAAAAAAAAAAACAATTATCCACAAAAATGATTTTTTAGTCCCAAATGTTTTATTTTTCACAAGGAAATTGGACCCTAAAAGTTGTTGTCCAATTTGTCCTGAGTACGCTGATATCAAATATGTGGGGGGGGGAAACTGTTTGGGCGCACGGCAGGGCTTGGAAAGGAAGTAATAAAGTCTTGGAATACAGACGTTGATGGGGGTCATGTTCCGTTTGCAGTGCCCCAGATGAGCCTAAACAGTGGAAAACCCCCACAAGTGACGCCATTTTGGAAACTAGACCCCCTAAGTAACTTATCTAGATCTGTGGTGAGCACTTTAAACCCCCAAGTGTTTCACAAAAGTTTATAATGCCTGGATGTGAAAAAAAAAAAAACAATTTTCCACAAAAATGATTTTTTAGTCCCAAATTTTTGATTATACACAAGGAAATTGGACCCCAAAATTTGTTGTCCAATTTGTCCTGAGTACGCTGATACCAAATATGTGGGGGGGGAACTGTTTTGGCGCACAGCAGGGCTTGGAAAGGAAGTAATAACGTTTTGGAATGCAGACGTTGATGGGTGTCATGTTCCGCTTGCAGTGCCCCAGATGTGCCTAAACAGTGGAAAACCCCCACAAGTGACCCCATTTTGGAAACTAGACCCCCTAAGGAACTTATCTAGATGTGTGGTGAGCACTTTGAACCCAAAAGTGCTTCACAGAAATTTATAAACGCAGAGCCGTGAAAATAAAAAAAATTTTTTCCTCAAAAATGATTTTTTTAGCCAGCTATTTTTTATTTTCCCAAGGGTAACAAGAGAAATTAGAACCCCAAAATTGGTGGGCAATTTGTCCTGAGTGCGCTGATACCCCATATGTTGGGGTAAACCACTGTTTGGGCGCACGGCAGGGCTCGGAAGGGACGCCACGTCATGTTTGGAGATCCCCTGATGTGCCTAAATAGTGGAAACCCCTCAATTCTAGCTCCAACCCTAACCCCAACACACCCCTAATCCCAACCCTAACCCTAATCCTAACCCTAATCCCAACCCTAATTCCAACCCTAATTGTAACCCTAACCCTAATTGTAACCCTAACCCTAATTGTAGCCCTAACCCTAATTGTAACCCTAAACCTAATTGTAACCCTAACCCTAATTATAACCCTAACCCTAAGGCTGGGTTCATTTTGCGTTTTACCAGCCCATTCAACACATAGCATTGACGGGCTGGTAACGGTATAGCATAACGCGATCGCGTTATGCTATACCCGCTAGCGCAGAGGAACCAGCAGATGATTCATCTGCGCTAGTGGTGACGGAGCCCAGACGCTTCAGTCCGCGTCCGAGGCTCCGTCACTGAATGACGGCACATCGCGAACGCATGCCGCTTTACGGCATTTGTCGCGATGCGCCCTCAAATGGGGGTGAATGGCAGCGTTAACGGACTGCGTTACACCGTGTTATACCGCGGTGTAACGCAGTCCGTCTAATGGACTGCCATAACGCAGTATGAACCCAGCCTAACCCTAACCCTAATTATAACCCTAATGCTAACCCTAACCCTAATTATAACCCTAATCCTAGCTTTAACCCTAACCCTAACAGAAAAATGAAAAAAAATATAATTTCTATATTTTATTATATGTCCCTAACTAAGGGGGTGATAAAGGGGGGGGGTTATGTACTGTTTTTTTTATTTTGATCACTGTGATAGTTTATCACAGTGATCAAAATGTACTTTTGTGAGAATGAATGAAACTTTTTTTGAATCTGCCGCCAAGCAGATCGGCGGGCGCACTGCGCATTCGCCCGCCATTTTCTTTTTACAGGAAGAAGACGCCGGGATCCTGGGGCCTTGAGGAGGACGGAGGACACCAGGAGGTATAGGGGGGGGCGATCGGGGGACCTGGGGACCCTCATTCTCTCCCCTCTGATGTGCGATCACATCAGAGGGGAGAGAAATCTTTTTTTTTTTTGCGGTCGCCATTATACTTAGTATAACGCCGATCGTGACACCGGGGTAGGTAACTACCGACCCGGATCATGTTCTCTGGGGTCTCGGCTACCCTCGGCAGCCGAGACCCCAGAGAAAATTGCCCACCCCCCCTGCAGAACGCATTCAAGATGGCGGCGCCCACCGGAGGAAGCAGGTGGGCCCGCGGGCCACAAGGGGCACATTGGGGGACACAAGAGGGGTCCCGGGGACCCTTTTTCTCTGTCCTCTGATGTCCGATGACATCAGAGGACAGAGAAATGAAATGGCACACCAGATTTTTTTTTTTGTTGCGATCGCCGTTATAGGGTTAATAACGGCGATCGCAACATCGGGTCGGTAAAAACCGACCCGATTCATGTTCTCTGGGGTAGCCGAGACCCCGGAGAAAATGCGCCTCTGGGGGGCGCTATTCACTTTTTCCACAGCGCCGTTAATTAACGGCGCTGTGGTTTAAGTACCCTTAATTGCCGCCGTTAAAAGGCGTATCGGCGGTCGTTAAGGGGTTAAAAAACAGGGTTCTGGTCATGCTACATGCCTCTATTGATGGGAAAAGTTGGCACCAGGTAGTTGGAAGAATACAAGGAACAAGGCGAAGAGGAAGACCAGCAACCTTATGGCTTGATACTATCAGGATAATGGCAGAGAAGACCCTGGTGGACCTATCTAGGTCTGTATAAGATCAATCTTCCTACAGAGCGTTCATCCACCAAGTAGTCATAGCTCAAGATTGAGGTGAAGGCCATTAATAATAATAATAATAATAATAATAATAATAGTGCTATTTGCAATCAAAGTGACACATTCTTAAAGAACGACATTATAAGTCATTGGCCTCTGTTGGTCACCGATTCAATTACTCGTATCCGGCACTGAATCATGGCTTCCATTAGAAACAGAAGCCATAATGCTAATGTGAAAAGACTGTAATTAATTTATTTTAAGGTCATGTGGAAATTAAACCGTAAGATAGAAGAAAATAATATTAGTGATACGTCAAACCCTCTACATTGATAAATCAGCTCAGCCGATGTTTATGCTTTGAAAGACTAAGACCAATGGAAAGGAATGAGATTACGTGACGTCTCTGTATTTCCTTTGATAAACACATGGCTCAGGCAGCAAAAGGTCAGTCACATCTTCAGCTTTTCACATTTTTGTTGCTTCGACACTGTTCATAAGTTATGAAACAGGTAAAGCCCCAAGTCAAAATATGGAGACCAAAGTTTTTACCTAAACAATGGAAACTGAAATGCAATGGAAAACATTTCATGTGTCGGAAACATAAAATGACTGCATACGTCCATATGGATGAGTTATCCACTGAGGAATTTCCACAGCAAAATTCCATAGCGAAGTCCATGATGACAAAATCTACACCAAGTTGTGCCAATTTCTCTGCAGATTCCAGTCTCCCCGGCATGGCGCTCCTGCGCAGGCGTACTTCTCTTCCCTGACTAGTACGCCGGGAAAGGTCAAAGAGCGCCGTGCATGTGCACTGCAGTACTTTATTCTGCCCTAAGTAGGGCAGAGATGTACGCCTGCGCAGGAGCGCGATGCCGGGGTGACTGTGTGGATGATGCAGGATCTCGTGATCCACAAGGAGCAAGCAGCATGGTGGTGAGCGTAGGAAGATGGGAGGCGATGGACCAAGACCACCGACACCCCTCGGACCGCTCTGCCCCGCAGGTGAGTATAATAAAAGCTCTTTTTCTTCACTTTCAGGTCGGGTTGGGAGCAGATATACAGCATTATAGAATTCTGTATATCAAGCATGAAAAGTGGTGACCATATTTTATATAGGTCAAACATGGTGACAAGTTTCCTTTAACCCCTTTCTGACCTTGGACGGGATAGTACGTCCAAGGTCAGATCCCCCGCTTTGATGGGGGCTCCGGCGGTGAGCCCACATCAAAGCTGGGACATGTCAGCTGTTTTGAATCGCGATCCACCCGCGCCTATTAACTAGTTAAATCCCGCTGTCAAACGCTGACAGCGGGCTTTAACCAGAGCTTCCGACCGCCAGGCCGCAAATACGCGCATCGCCGACCCCCGTCACGTGATCGGGGTCGGCGATGCGTTGCCATAACAACCTGAAGTCTCATAGAGACCTCTATGGTTGTTGATGAGGCATTGCGATGAACGCCACCCGGTGGTCGGCGCTCATAGCAATGCTGTAATTCTGCTACATATAGGCGATCTGCTCATCGCCTATATGTAGCAGAGGCGATCGAGTTGTGGCAGCTTCTAGCCTCCCATGGAAGCTAATGAAGCATTCCAACATTTAAAAAAAAATGTTTTAAAAAATATGAAAAAAATAAAAAATATATATAAGTTGAAATCACTCCCCTTTCGCCCCATTCAAAATAAAACAATAAAAAAAAAAATACACATACACATATTTGGTATCGCCGCGTTCAGAATCGCCCGATCTATCAATAAAAAAAGAATTAACCCGATCGCTAAACGGCGTAGCGGCAAAAAAAATCGAAATGCCAGAATTAAGTTTTTTTGGTCGTCGCAACATTGCATTAAAATGCAATAACGGGCGATCAAAAGATCATATCTGCATATAAATGGTATACTTAAAAATTTCAGCTCAACATGCAAAAAACAAGCCCTCACCCGAGCCCAAATCACGAAAAATGGAGACGCTACGAGTATCGGAAAATGGCGCAATTTTTTTTTTTGGTAAACTTTGGAATTTTTTTTCACCACTTAGATAAAAAAGAACCTAGACATGTTTGGTGTCTATGAACTCGTAATGAATCATAATGGCAGGTCAGTTCTAGCATTTAGTGAACCTAGCAAAAAAGCCAAACAAAAAACAAGTGTGGGATTCCACTTTTTTTGCAATTTCACTGCACTTGGAATTATTTTCCCATTTTCGAGTACACGACATGATAAAACCAATGATGTTGTTGAAAAGTGCAACTCGTCCCACAAAAAATAAGCCCTCACATGGCCATATTGACGGAAAAATAAAAAAGTTATGGCTCTGGGAAGAAGGAGAAAAACGAAAACGTAAAACTGAAAAAAGCTGGGGTCATTAAGGGGTTAAGGCCAGATTAATATTTGCATTTGAGTCTTTTTTGTCTAGGTTTGTTTTTCACCTATTTTCCGATTGCACCTTATTTTTCTTTGAATTTACGCCTTTTTTAAAGTCTATTTTATATGTGTCTGCCTGTATTATGTTTATCATTGTGGGATAGTTTGGGGCTCCCAGAAGTTTTCAGCTGATTTATCAATTGCAATGTTTTAAAAATATGTAATTTTTTTGTGTACTTGTACATTTTAAACGGGTTGTCCGGACTAGGGTACAAATCTGCAGTCACTCCGAGGACTGTGAATATTCACCTCGAGCGGGCGGTAATTCGATTTGCATACTCCCGGCCACATTCCGACTAGACGTATCCGACCTTGCTAAATTCACTAGTATTGAGTGAGGTCATGCACTTCTAGTTTGCATGTGACTGAATGTATGCAGATGGCATGCTTGCGGTCATTCGCCTGTCAGCTTCTGGCACTCTTCACATTGAGCACTGTCGGCGCTGTGAGGATTCACAAGTCTGCAGTCACATAGAGTGACTGCAGACTTGTACCCCAATGTTGGACAACCCCTTTAAGATATACAACATGGCCAATCACTTTAACAAAATGGCATGTACACGTTCAATAATTTCTCCCCATGTGCCATATTTAACCTGTGAAGCCAATTGAGGGGTTTCTTGTATCAGGACAACAGCTTTATCTGTTTCAATTTTGGGCCTGGACTACACTTGAGTTGCAATAAAAATCACAAAAACAAAAGATTTTACAGTCTTTTGCCAGTGACCACAGGTCAGCGCATAGTCCTAGTCCTAGCCTAGCAGTCAGAATCTGTTTGGTTGCCATAGGCAATAAGGCTCCAATTTGCCATGTAGGCCTCACGTGTCACATTCTGCTTAACCATGTTGTCCATAGCAACCAATTGGAGCTTAACTTTTATTTCTAAACTGCACAGGGAAAATGAAAGCTGAACTCTTATTGGTCGCTATGGGAATCAAGGTGTGTGGCCCAGCTTCGCAAGGCACACATATCTTCTGGAAACTGCACAGGAAGGTAACTGTAAAGCTTGATATTCATTCACGCACACTTCTCAGCATTGCCACTAGAGGCATATCAGACTATTTAGTAGTGTGACGTAGCAACAGTCAGTCAGTCAGT
The DNA here is from genome assembly GCA_033576555.1 of Oophaga sylvatica. Lineage (NCBI taxonomy): Eukaryota > Metazoa > Chordata > Amphibia > Anura > Dendrobatidae > Oophaga > Oophaga sylvatica. The sequence continues at coordinate 446,407,571 of JARQOD010000003.1, read as the reverse complement.
CTGTTTCCTGTCTTAAGACAGTGCAGTCAAGTTCTAGGGTGGCTCAGGAGTGAGTCATCCGATCCATCGGAATTCCAGTCAGACATACGGAGGGAGAGGAGAGAAGTCTGAATCCTGACCGAGCTTGTGTAGCTCATCTGACAAGAAAGTGGAGGCTAGTACGGGTGAAGTGAATCATCCTAGCCTAGTCAGAGCTACCCCTTAACCTGCTACTCAGAACAAGCTGCCCGTGTTCCTAAGAAAGAAGGAGGAAAGGAATCAAAGCAGTTATACCAACGAGTCAACAGAGTACAGGTCAGTGAGCACTGAAGGAAAGCTGACCTTGGCACGATTGCTACACGTGCTTATGTTAAGAGCGAGAGCAGGGCGAAGGGCGAGTGGAGAAGTAAGAGTGACAAAGGGACAAATCACCCTCACTCAGTTAACCGGACACCGGGGTCCGAAGCGTTGCTAGTGCTTCACGCCTAGTAATAAGATAACCGGAGGCTTTCTGGACTACAAGTCGCAGAAGGTAGCCCTAAGCGCTGATACGTAAACGGAGTCAGGGGGAACGGGGACTTTGAGTCAAGTGCACGACAAAAGTAAGGACTTAGTTCTCTCAACATCTGATAATCAGAGACATAGAAGTCTCCACCACAATGTTGGCCGGGCGTAGTTGCTATTGAAAGGGTTGCACTTGACTTTATGCAAGTTGTACTCACACACATAAAGAGGATAAAGGAGGCCTCTAACCTGCTCAACAGTTTTCCTGAATGTGCATTCTCCAACCTAACCAGCTTCCCGGGACATACCTGCAACATCTACAAGTAAAGGTATGGAAAGAGATTGCATTGTGTGTGACTGAATTCTTATCTGCACCCTGCATCACCACCATAGACTTTGAGGGACCAGTTCCACCTGTGGGGAACCTAACACCTAGCTGCCATAACATCCCCTCAGAGATCTACCCTGCAGCGCTGGTCAATCAGATTAGAAACCACAGGTGGCGTCACGAACTATTCTAATCTACATATCCCCTGTAAATATCCCCCATTGCATGACCGCCAGGGCCACGGACCGAGCTCTGCTGCCAGTGACAACTCCCATAGACTTCCATGGGCTCGGCTCCGAGTACCCCATAGCCCTGGTATCCACAATTGTGGTGCGCGTCAAAGGCAGCGTACATTTTTTATATATAACTCTCAAAATGGCAGATAGTGGCTCCTAGCAGGCTCCCAGCTATAAAAGCCTTTGTCATTCCCCTAGTAATGAGCCCTTAAAACTCCAAGTGCTAGACAAATGTATGAGTGACCTAAGGAAACAGGGTGGGGGGAACAAAAACAGATGGCTGGTTATAAAGGAGACACATAGCAAATTCCCTCTTGTCTTGGCTTCTAAATGAAGCCTTATAAACCTACTCTGAAAAAAAGCAACTTTTATATAAAGTTAAGTAGCGTCTTATCCTCAAAGTAAAAATATGTCCCACGTAATGTTTTTTTTACAGACCGAATAACAACGCAAATCCAAGATCATCTGGAAAAAATGTATTACTGAAAGAGGAGAACTAAAATAGAAGCTGAGAAATGGCGTCAGACTGGCCCAAGGGAGGACCGGAGGATCCTCCAGTGGACCCCGGGCACCGTCACTTTCACCAACTGCTGCAGTTAAGGGTTAATTGTAATGAGGACAATATGGCCTACTGCCTGGGGCCACAAGCTTCATGGGGGGCATGGCAATGCTGCTCTTATTATAGTCTTTTCTGAGAAACCACTTTGCAATATAGGACCCAATTTCCATGTGCTTTAACGCTGGACCAAATGACCCAACTAGTGTATTTCAACCAATAGTTATACTCTTATGTCTTCTGTCCTTTCTTTAAGTCACTTTTTTACTTGAATTTTAATTTGCGACAAATTCTTCAAAACAGTGCACGTGGTTCATGAATTTTGCATGCAGATGCGTTTTAGTTTTGACTTTTAATGCTTTTTTTAGAGTAAAAAGTTTCACAGTACACTAAAGGTGGCAAAAATAGCAAAAAAAATTTCAGGCAGAAAATAAAATCTGAGTAAAGTGCCTTTTCAAAACAATTTGATGAATGACAGCTTCATTCGAAAACTTTTGGAAACAGCAAACCTGGCCCACAATGGCAAACATAGAAAACCACACATATAAAATAGACTCTAAAAAGGCGCAAATTCAAAGATGATTAAGATACTAATGAAAAATAGTCGAAAAACACCAACAACTAGACATAAAAAATGAGCAAGTTAAAAGAAGATCTTGGCCCAAGTCAAAACCAAGCGAAAGGTAACAAACACTGGACAAAAAAAAGGCCCATATGTACTAATGAATGGGGCCCATAGAGTTATAAATTTCAGCAATAAACCGATGCCGAAAAAGGTAGTGCTAAGGATAGGTTCACACAGTTTTTAGGAGGGGGGAGAAATCAATCAAGTTTTTCAGAATGACTTCCTTTCAGGAAATCCTTTTTTAGTTTTTGGAGATTTTATTCTTAAATCATATCCAAAAGTGGTTTTGAAGTTTTTTTTTCCTGTACTGTATTTTGCCGCTTGGCGACTTGACAGTGGAGGGAATCCCACAAGGAATCTTATCTCAAAGAAGAGATATGTCATTTTTTTATTTTTGTGGCTAGGTTTTTAAATCCTAGGTGGAAAAAGAAACTCATAAAACTTGTCATGTAAACAACAAAGTAGATTTTCCATTGAATAGAATAGCGTTTTTTAAAACATTTTTGGATTGGATCGGCTTGTATATGGAATGGGATGCATAGAAAAGAACAGTAGAGACCCTACCCACCTGGAAAATGTTACTGATTTACATTGGTGCTAAAGAACTTTGATTCATTCCTCTTTTCCGTAGCATACAGTTGCATGTAAAATTTGGGCACCCCGGTCAAAATTTCTGTTATTGTGAACAGTTAAGCAATTTGAAGATGAAATGATCTCTAAAAGGCCTAAAGTTACAGATGACACATTTCCTTTGTATTTTAGGCAAAAAATATATAAATGGTCATTTTTTACATTTTAAAAAATACAAAAAGGAAAATGGGCTGATGCAAAAGTTTGGGCATCCTTGGATATTTACGTGCTCAGATAACTTTGAAAAATTGTAAAGGAAAGAAACTAGCTCACGCTCCCATCGGTTTCGAATAGTCCAGGAGTCTGTGATCAGCGCCACTGCAGGTGTTCAAGCAAGACAGGAACACGTCTGGGTGAAACGCGTCACAAAACAGCAATTTCTTCCCCATGTTCCCCCATTTTTTACATATCATGGACCACTGTTATACATGTCTCTGGTACTTCTCTGGATACCCATCTGGATTTAAATAATTTTGAATAAACAACCATATATTTTATCAAGACTTGCCACACTGGGAGGTGAATAGTTCTGCCTTCCTGTCTCAGATAACTTTGACCAATGTTTCACACCTTAATTAGCAGGTTAGAGTTATGGCTTGTTCACTATCATAGTTAGGAAAGGCCAGGTGATGCAAATTTCCCAGCTTCATAAAAACCCAGCCGCCTCTAAACTTGTGCCAAAAACAGCAGCCATGGAGTCTTCTAAGCAGCTGCCCAGCATTCTGAAAATGAAAATGGTGAAGACCCACAAAGCAGGAGAAGGCTATAATAAGATAGCAAAGCGTTTTCAAGTTGCCCTTTGCTCAATTCAAAATATAATTAAGAAATGACATTTAACAGGAACAGTGGAGGTCAAGATAAGGACTGAAAGACCAAGCAAAATTTCAATGAGAGCTGCTTGTAAGATTGCTAGAGAGGCAAATCAGAATCCTCACTTGACTGCAAAAGACCTTCAGAAAGTTTTAGCAGAATCTGGAGTTGTGGTACATTGTTCTACTGTTCAGAGACACCTGCATAAATATGGCCTTCATGGAAGAGTAATCAGAAAAAAACATTTCCTGCGTTCTCACCATAAAATTCTGTGTCAGAAGTTAGGAAAAGAACATCTAAAGAAGCCTGACGCATTTTGGAAACAAGTCCTGTGGACCGATGAGGTTAAAATATCTCTTTGGTCACAATGATCAAAGGTATGTGTGGAGAAAAAATAAAATTTCAGGAAAAGAACATCTCGCCTACCACTAAGCATGGGGGTGGATCAATCATGTTTTGGATGTTTTGGGGTTGTGTTGCAGCCAATGGCACAGGGAACATTTCACGAGTATAGGGAAGAATGGATTCAATGAAATTTCAACAAATTCTTGATGCAAACATAACACATCTGTAAAAAAGCAAGGATGGCTTCTACAAATGGATAATGATCCTAAGCACAAGTCAAAATCCACACTAGACAACCTCAAAAGGCGGAAGATGAAGGTTTTCAAATGGCCCTCACAGTCCTCTGATCTGAACATCATTGAAAATCTGTGGCTAGGCTTCAAAATAGCAAAGGATGGAAAATGACCCAGGAATCTCACAGAACTGGAAGAATTCTCCAGGGAAGAAAGGATGAAAATCCCTCAAAGAAGAATTGAAAAATTCTTGTCTGGCGACAAAAAGCATTTGCAAGCCGTGATACTTGCAAAAGGAGGCTCTACTAGGTACTAACCATAAAAGGTGCACATTTTCCTTTTTGTAATTTTTAAAATGTAAAATATGAAAAAAATAATATATATATATAGCATATATATATTATAGCATATAAATATATATATATATATTTGCCTAAAATGCAAAGGAAATGTCATATTTAACTTTAGGCCTTTTAGAGATTTAAAGATCATTTAATCTTCAACTTGTGTAACTGTTCACAGTAACAGTAATTTTTAACAGGGGTGCCTAAATTTTTACATGCCACTGTATGTTTTAGCACAACTATGAAGAGGCTCATGCAGCCTTAATTTTTCAATAGACCATCGGTCTATAAGGGTACAAAACCCTTCAAATTGCATCATGCAATGTGCTTCATCATGTGGTTACAGGTCAGAGCCTCTGCACACCAGCCAACCTAATAAGATACAGGATCACTCAAAACTATGTGAAATACAAAACAGCTGGCATGTAAAGTAGAAAGAAAGGGTTTGCTACAGACTAATCACACGTCCTTCTTGTCTGATTGTCGAGATGTTTTTATGAATGAAATAAAAAGGAAAGGGACAAAGCTGAAAGCAATTTCGGTGACATTACACTACTCGTTATTCATAGAACACCCAACTTTGTAATTTAATCCATGAATGGCGAACTCCATGTCCATCTGGTATGCGAATGTATAGCATCACATTGTATCTGTGCACAGTCAATAGCTGCCTACAATGGCTTGGTCTTATTATTTACCATCTACAAATGACTTCTATAAAAAGGGAATGAAAGATAAAACCTATTAGTAGTAGTAGAGGTGACCAAATTGATTCCAAAGACCCTGATCCAGCAGCCACATTGGTGCTCCGTGACAGCTGCACTAGAGCCCTGCAAACTATTCTCGCCGCATTGTGGGACCGAACATTACGTATCAATGGAAAACCTTTATAATATAAAAAAAATGCATAAAGAGCAATTTCCTCCAGTTGTAAATTATTATATAATGTTATCTTATGAATCACATCCTGCAGGAATTTTAAGCATCAGTGACATTTATTTTCCATCCTAAAAACCCATATAATGCTTAAACTATTATATTTGATAGTATACTTTAATTAAAAATTCCTTATCCTTCTCTCACTACACTATCTAAGTGTTATAGGCACAAAAAAAGCAAATATCCTAAAATAAAATAAATTTTTTTTTTTTTTTTTGCAAAAAATGCATGAAGGTAGTAATAATAATAATAAGGGTATTTAGTAAACATAATTTTGATCAAAAGAATGTACAAGCCATCCCACCACATCATGGCAACCCTTTGTGGGACAGTCCTACTCTAATATTAAAAACCTTTCCACTTGTCAAGTGACACAAATGTGAACAAGGCAGAGGGACTGAACCCACCAGTTGAAGCTCAGGCCAGACAGGATGGATTTTCTCAACTCAGAAACAGGGCGGTCACACCCTTATATGCACAGAATGCACTCTGGACTACATAGGAAACTAAATCTGAACTGAAAAAGTAAGTTGATGTGTATGCAAAATGTAAATGCATATTAACACATGACCATTACACAGAAAACAGGCACAAAAAAAGCAAATATCCTAAAATAAAAAAAAATTATTTTTTTTTTGCAAAAAATGCATGAAGGTAGTAATAATAATAAGGGTATTTAGTAAACATAATTTTGATCAAAAGAATGTACAAGTCATCCCGCCACGTCAAGGCAATTGAGAAAATCCATCCTGTCTGGCCTGAGCTTCAACTGGTGGGTTCAGTCCCTCTGCCTTGTTCACATTTGTGTCACTTGACAAGTGGAAAGGTTTTTAATATTAGAGTAGGACTGTCCCACAAAGGGTTGCCTTGACGTGGCGGGATGGCTTGTACATTCTTTTGATCAAAATTATGTTTACTAAATACCCTTATTATTATTACTACCTTCATGCATTTTTTGCAAAAAAAAAAAATTTTTATTTTATTTTAGGATATTTGCTTTTTTTGTGCCTGTTTTCTGTGTAATGGTTATGTGTTAATATGCATTTACATTTTGCATACACATCAACTTACTTTTTCAGTTCAGATTTAGTTTCCTATCTAAGTGTTATGTGCACAATGACAGTGCACTCTTTTGCCGGCTCAAAACAGTAATAATGAGCCAGTAACAGAGTGAACTATCAGTGTATGTGTTAAGATGAACACTTGGCTTGCAGAGACCTGAGACACCCCGCAAGTGATGTTCTTTGCGGGGGGAAGCACTGGTCTCTGCACATCTTGTATTCTTACAATTCGCACTAACAGTGCTCTCTGTTGCTGATTTGTTACTACTGATCTGAGCCAGCAAGAGAGCACGCTGTCATTGTGCACATCGCACAGTGACAGAGCAGGGACTAGAACAGCCCTGAAAAGAAGGTCACACATGAATCTTCATTTCAGGGAGTGGGCTGCAGACTCTGGCCCGATTGCGCTTAATTTGCGTATCATTGTATGCACTGGGATTCTCAACTAAAGCGTCATTAAAAAGGAAGTTATAAAAAAAAAGAAACACAGTTATTGAAGTTAGGGAAGGATAAGGAATATTAGAAAATAGATTAGATAGAATCATAGAATCATAGAATAGTAGAGTTGGAAGGGACCTCTTGGGTCATCTGGTCCAACCTCCTGCTCAAAGCAGAATTCTCTAAATCATCCCAGACAGATGTCTGTCCAGCCTCTGTTTGAAGACTTCCATTGAAGGAGAACTTATGCATTATGGCATTTAGGATGAAAATTAATTTGTATTTCGGACCACACCTTTAAGATGATGATTAGAGAATTCTTAAAGGGTTATATGTTTTTTTATTTAATTATGTGACTAATCTAATAAAATTATGTCTTACATTTTAATTATTAATTTTTTCTTTGGTGTTATCCCTTTTTGGGCAGTTTTTTGTTATCTCTTAAAAGGAACCCTGTTATGGGTCTGCAACTCAGGAATAGAGCGGGGGGAATCTGACCCTGCACTAGGACTAGACTCGATCCCTACGATGGAGCGGGCGACCTATTCCTTGCGAATAGACCCACCGACGATCCTAGTCTAAACTCAAGCGAAGACCTGAAGGTGGGGGAAGGAGATCCCTGAATGATCTAGGGACTGGGAACAAAACACTGGTAACCTCCTAGCAGGGAAATAGAGGAAGCTGCAGAAAAAAAAGGAAAAAACAAAAAGACTAAGCAAGCAGAACTAGAGTTCCCAGAACTGCACAAAGTATAGCACAAAGCTAACAACGCTCCTAGCCAGAACTCAAGTGGATTAACACTGATGTCCAGCAAGAACTGGGAGGCAGGTGCAGGGTAATAAAGGGTGATACAATCACCTGACCAACGACAAGCCCAACACCAGGGGGAAAAGACCAGCAGCCAGAAACCACAACAAGATGGCGGATGGTCAAACTGAATAGATTCTAACAAACCCGACACCAAAGTTGACGTGTCCGTTTTATTGAATACTTACATTCCACTTGTAATCACAGTTTGGCAACATTACATTTTAGAACGTTGCATTGTGCGGTTCCTTCCTCTATTACTCCTCCTTGAAAAATCTGATTAAATTGACAACTGGGAGTTACCGTATCATTTGGGAGTTTTCATACACAGTCTGGTATGATTAACACTGATTGGACAGTGTCAGACTGTGTAGAAAAGAAAAAGAAACAAGCACATATAGGGTAATAATGTGTTTTAAAAGTGAAATCGAAGTGTGCGTGGGGCTTGCTTACCTGAGTGCATTGTGCATGTCACAACTCCAAAAATGCCCCAACTGTTAGCACTCAGCTTTTCTAATTGTTATTTTATGAAGTCTTAGAACTGCCCAGTTACAGAGATGCACAGAACAGCTACATCGACAAAATAGTGACCGCGGATGGGTATTGATATGAATAGGGGGATCTGTGCTCAGCAGCAAGTTCTGGCAGCTGCCAACACCTGAAACAGATGATCGGTGGAGGTTCCGGGTGTCACACCTTCACAGATTAAAAATGAATGATCAATCGTAGGCCATCAATGTTAAAATCCCAGACAACCCCTTTAATGGCCATTCTTGAGTAGTGTTGCTCAGTTTCTATTCACTTCCATAGGAGCTGAGTACGCAGTAATGGCCACTACGCAGTGTACAGAGCTACGCTGGTCTAGTAGGGCTCCGACAATTGGCACCCCCACCGATCTGATATTGATGACCCATTGCCATAATCAGCTTGGACAACCCCATTAATTCTTCTTATTCCAAGGTGCTGTTATGAATGACGTAAACGCCTATTGCCAACTTCTGCACCATATTTCAGCTGCTTGCAGGGGGATCAAAGCAACATGATACCCTAATATCATATTTTTGGGGGGCCTTTTGAACTAAAAAGGATTATCCAAAGCCTAGAACCCTTGGATACACTTTCTTATTGGGAAGAAATTTTTAGAACCAAACTGTTTTAGCTGTCATCACCAGAAACATTAATGATAAGAGTTCATGTGGAGAGTAAATAGTGTTTACATTTTGTTACATTCTATGGATTTGCAAAATCAAGGTCCAGTTTTCTAAACTGAGAACAAGACCGGCACCAAATGGGCGACACTAGCGACCCTATATTGCAACCCACCTGTGACATTATAGAACTCACGATCCGACATGTGCAACTCCTGCCGCCATTCATTGTCAGCGTGTTGCCTTCCTGTGCTGCATCGCCTCATGTAACCTTTCTTACAACTATATTTACATAACACAGTAACATCAAGTCATATAGGCAACAGTGCGAATTAGATCCAACACCAAGAGGCATTTGTCAAGGATTTCCAAGGAAAAAAAGAAAAAATAACATCAGCCAACTCAAAACCAATAAGTCTCTTTCATTTCTCTGCATTCTATTCTTTGATATAAAACAGATTCCAAAACTAGAACCAACATTGAACGTATTCTTTCCAAATACGTGACTTCTCAGACTATTTTTACGGTCCCATCCAAGTTTCAAAATTTCTTTTGATATCACTAAAATTACTTGGTTCTTTCCTTATAATAACCTAATTTCCAGATATTTTGCCATATTTCTTGACCTATAGAATACACCTGCTATCATACCGTAAGGGCCGAAAGCCAGCGGTAAACGGTTTGTGTGAGCAATCCTTTACATTTTAGAATTCTAATATGATAAATTATCGAACAGCAAAGGATTAATTCAAGGAGGTGATGGTAACATTGCAAATGATTTCATAAAAGCACAAAAGTTATCACATTGGATTGCCAAAGTTCTAGAACATTAAAAATGCAAAGTGTTCCAAAAGATTTGTAAAGTTTTGAAAGTGCATCATGAAAGGGGCCTTTTGGTTGGACCCCCCCCCTTTAAACCCTTGTGAATAAATTTTTTTGGGCCCTGAAACATTCAAAATTTATTGGGATTTTTTTTTTTCCCAAAACCCTAAAATTTTAAAGGGGGAAGTTTTAAAAAATTTTTTTAAAATCAACAAAAATGTTTTCCAAAAAAAAAATTCTTTTTGGGGGAATTTCCAAAAAAGGTTTTTTTGGGGGAATAAACCCAAATAAAATTCCAACCAAAAAAAAATTAAAGGGGAAAACCCTTCATGGGTTTCAATTTTAAAGCTTTCTTTTAAAATTTTTTTGGGTATTAAAAACCCCCCCTTTTTCCCAAAAACTAATTCCCGGGGATGCCAAAATTTTTCCCTTAAAAAAAATTTCCCCGCCCACAACCCCCAAGGGCCCCCCTTTTTTTTGGGTATGTTAAATTGCCGGGGGTTATTAAGGTAAAAGGGAATTTTAAATTTTTTTAAAATTTTTTTGGGTTAAAAAAAAGAATTTGTTCCAATTGGTTAAAGTGAACATTTAAGGGAAAACCCCAAAAAAGTTTAAGACCCTTTTTTGGTTTTATGGCTAAGTCCCCTCCCCAGCCCGGGGAAATTTTTTTAAAACCAAAAATTTTTTTTATAAAAACCCCCGGGGAATACATCCTGGATTTCTAAGAAAAATTTCCAATTACTCCTCCAGATTTTTTTCCCGCCAAATTTAGGGGTTTTCCTCGACCTTTTTTGCTTCAAAAAAAAATGGGTTTCGGGAAAAAAAGGGAGAGGCAAAAGGGTTTGGTTTGGGCACCTGTTTTTTTGAAACTATTTTAAAATTCAAATTTTCCAAAAAACCCGGAAGGGGTTCTAAAGGGGGGAAATTTTCTTTTTTTTTTTGGGGGATTTTTAGGGGAAGAGGGTTTTTCACCTTTGGGGTTTGTGGAAAAACCCCCCTTACCAAGGGTTTTAGGGGGGGCCCCTCTTCCCCCCCTCCCCCGGGGGACCCTTTTATGGCCTTTCAAACCCCCCAAAAAGGGGCACTTTTTTGGGGGGTTTTCTTTTAAAAAAACATTTTTAAACCCTTGTGCCCTACCCCTGAAAAACCCAAAAAAAAAAATTTTTGTTTTCAATCCAAAATTTTTTGGTCGAGGGGTCAAATTCTTCGGTTTTGGAAATTTTTCTTGAGAACAAAAAAATTTCTTCTTTTTCAAAAAAGGAAAACCACCCCCCAAAACCCCAAAAATTCTGGTTTTTTACCTCTGGAGAGGGGGGGACTTTTTCCCTTTTTGGGGCTTACCTTTCCCTTCCCAGAGTGCCCACAACATTCCCTTTTTTCTTAAAGGTTTATTTTTTATTCTAAACATTTCCCTAAACCCCCAGACTGGATAACCAGGAAATTGGATCCTTGGGGAATTAATGGCAAAAAGGTACAAGGCGGAAAAAAATTTGTAAATTGCCCTTTTTTAAGGGTAGGGAAGTTTTTTTTTAAAAAATCTTTATTGGACCATTTTAAGTTACAAAATTTTAATTTGGATATAAAAAAAAATTTAACCCCGTTGCGGGGCCAATTCCCGAACTATGGAACCCTTGTTTTGACCCCTTAAATTAAAAAAATATTTTGGATTTTTTTCCCTCCCCCAGTCCCTATCGGGGCAAAAATTTGGGGTTGGTAGGTTTTTACCCATTGTATGAAATTTTTCAAACCGGGAAAACCCCCAGGGGAGGTAATTTTAAAAAAATTTTTAAACCCCTTTCCTTCAGTTTCATCAATACCCAAAACCCTGGCGGGGGTTTGGGGTGTGGGGGGGGTTTTTTAATTTGATATCGTTTCAAAAACCGGCTCCCTTTTTTTCTGTTTTGGGCTTTTGTTAAAATGGAAAACCATTTGTTTCCCCCGTTTTTTTAAACCCAATGAGAATCACCAATTGGCCTGGGGCCCCGGCGTCAAACCTTGGGTTTTACCCCCCTTTTAAAAACTTGGAGTTTTTGGGGCTTTTGTTTGCCCTCAGGGTTGGTTGCGGTAAAAAAAACTGAATTGGTGGAATTTTGATAAATTTATTGGGGCTGCCCCCCTTTCTTTTTTAAACGTTTTTTTTTTCCCAATTTTATAAGAAAAAAATTTTTCTTTTTCAAGGGTTTTAAAAGATTTTCTGCCCCCAAAAAAACCGCATTTAAATTTAACCAAAAATTAAATAGGTTAAGCTTAAAGGGGAATTTTAAAATTTTACACATTTGGCTCCTTTTTTGTTTTCAAAAAAATTTTAAAAAACCAAAACAAAAAAAGGGGAAAAAAAACCCAAAAAAATTTAAAAGGGGGTTTTGGTTCCTGTTGTGAATTTGGGAGAGATTCGGGCTGGGGCCCCCTTTGGGGGTTGCTGAGGGTATTTAACCCATGTTGAAACCGAGTCCTACCCTGCAGTTTATGAGGGTTTTTTAGGTGTATGATGGCCTGTATAAGTGAGCTGACCCCCCTTTATCCTCGCCGTGATCAATTGTTCTTCCTGGTTAGGTTGGAATTCGCTTGCTTTTTTGCTGTTCCCGCTTGCATTCAGATAAGTCTTTTCATTTTTTTTTTCTGTGGGTTTTAATTTCCTTTCTTTTGCTGCATTGCTTTTTGTCTTCGCCGGTCCCTTTTAAAGGGGTTTGGTGGTCTCTGTTCTTTTTTGTATTTTTTCTTTTTTCAGTTCTTGTGATATTTTATGTGGGTAGCTACGGGCCCCAACCAGAGACTGATATAGGTGGTGAGACCCGGGGGTTCAGTGTTTTTGGGGTTCGAAGTGTTGGGTTTTTCCTAGGGTTTTTCTGGGTTGCAGACAGTATTCTCTCCTGTGCTGTCTTATCTAGACAGTTTTGGGCCCCAGCGTTTGCTCAATCTATTTTCTGTCTGTGTTCGTATTTTCATCTTGTCTAACCGCCATTATATGTTTGGGGGCTTCCTACTCTTTTGGGGTCTACTCAGGGGCAGTTAACTTTCCTCTTTCCATCTTCAGGGATAGCTATCTCTCCGGTGTGACGAGGCGTCTAAGGCACCGTAGGAACGTCCCACGGCTGCTTCTAGTTGTGCGGTTAGTTTAGGGGTCTGAAACCTATTAGTTTCCAACCTCTCTAGTGTTAGGCTGCCTATGTGGTTTTTTGCTCCTGCCTCCTCAGCTAACAAAACATAACAGAATCACCGGCGAGGATCATGGGAGGTCAGCTCACTTATATCAGGCCAGTCAGTATCACCTGACAACCACTCGTCAGCTGCAGGTGTAGGACTCTTGGTGTTCCACATAGGTTCAATACCCCCAGCAACCACCAGAGGGAGCCTCAGCTCCGAAGTCGTCTCCAATACGTTCACAACAGTTCCCATTGTGGTGCCCATCATTTTACAGAACAAAATAGTAAAATTCTGTGTTTGAGCATGCGCACTGCCTCTACTTTTCAACAGAGACAAAAGAGCCCAGTCCTGGTGATTGGTAAGGGTCACAGCAGTCAGACCACAGACTTATTTAAAAGTATTAACTATCCAGAGGAGAGATCATAACTTCTACCAACCAAAATAAACCTTTTAATAAAGTAAGTTTCCAATTTTATTAATTGCACAAGATAATGTTCAACCATGTTTCAATTGCTCCTCATTTTCAAGTTCTCTGCTTGCTTTCAGTGAATGACAATGATGAGTCAGCCTTGATTTTCCTGTTACTAGATCAGCACCTGCTCATAAAGTGAATATTTCTATAATAATAATATATCAGGAAATTGCAGGATATTTCTATTATATTCTACACAATTAGCTGCTAATATATAAATGTAGGTTCACTACTGACCTTTAAATGCAAGTCTATCAAAATGTATTCTGCAAAATTGCCTACGGCTTTCAATGCCGTGGAGTATTCTGGGAGATGACATAGAAATGACCTATATACAGTATATACAGAGTAAATTGTTTCATAATCCCTTTGTTTTTTCTAAAAAATAACATCTCCCAAATAGGTCATATTGATAAAGACAGATGATGATGGGGCAGAATCAGTGTTCATCGAGTTTGTATACACCATGTTCCAAATTATTATGCAAATGATATTTTTCTCTGATTTTCCTAAGTGGTCGGTGCAAATGACAGTCAGTCTAATAAAAGTCATCACCCGTTAGAGTATACATCGAATTTTATTGAAGAAACCTCCCAATGATAACAGTATAATCTCCAAAATGAATAAAAACTCAAAATACACTGTTCCAAATTATTAGGCACAGTAGAATTTCTGAACATTTGATATCTTTTAAAGAACTGAAAATGCTCATTTGTGGAATTTGCAGCATTAGGAGGTCACATTGACAGAACACAAAAGCTATTTAACTCCAAAACATCCTAACAGGCCAAGTTACATGTTAACATAGGAACCCTTCTTTGATATCACCTTCACAATTCTTGCGTCCATTGAACTTGTTAGTTTTTGGAGAGTTTCTGCTTGTATTTCTTTGCATGAAGTCAGAATAGCCTCCCAGAGCTGCTGTTTTGATGTGAACTACCTCCCACCCTCATAGATCTTTTGCTTGATGATACTCCATCTGTCTCTATAGGGTTGAGGTCAGGGGAAGATGGTGGATACACCATGAGTTTATCTCGTCTCTATAGGGTTGAGGTCAGGGGAAGATGGTGGATACACCATGAGTTTATCTCCTTTTATGCCCATAGCAGCCAATGACTCAGAGGTATTATTTGCAGCATGAGATGGTGCATTGTCATGCATGAAGATGATTTTGCTCCTGAAGGCACGTTTCTGCTTTTTATACCATGGAAGAAAGTTGTCAGTCAGAAACTCTATATACTTTGCAGAGGTCATTTTCACACCTTCAGGAACCTTAAAGGGCCCTATCAGCTGTTTCCTCCATGATTCCGGCCCAAAACATGACTCCTCCACCTCCTTGATTACGTCGCAGCCTTGTTGGGACATGGTGGCCATCCACCAACCATCCACTACTTCATCCATCTGGACCATCCAGGGTTGCTCGACACTCATCAGTAAACAAGACTGCTTGAAAATAAGTCTTCATGTATGCCTGGGCCCACTGCAACCATTTCTGCTTGTGAGCAATGTTTAGGGGTGGCCGAATAGTAGGTTTATGCACCACAGCAAGCCTTTGAAGGATCTTACACCTTAAGGTTCGAGGGACTCCAGGGGCACCAGCAGCTTCAAATATCTGTTTGATGGTTTGTAATGGCTTTTTAGCAGCTGCTCTCTTAATCCTATGAAGTTGCCTGGCAGGAATCTTCCTCATTCTACCTTTATCAGCACGAACACATCTGTGCCCAGAATCAGCCACAAATCTCTTAACAGTATGATGATCACGCTTAAGTTTTCAGGAAATATCTAATGTTTTCATCTCTTGACCAAGACATTGCACTATTTGATGCCTTTCAGCAGCAGAGAGAACCTTTTTCTTTCCCATGTTACTTGAAAACTCTGGCCTGCTTAATAGTGTGGAACATCCAGTTTTCCTTATTTGGCTCACATGGCAAACTAATTATAACAGGTATCTGAGATTGATTTCAGTGATCCAAAGAACCCTGAGACACAATACCATCAATTGGTTTCATTTCCAAAAAAAACCAAAAAAACGCTATGACACTTAAAACCAATTTGCATAATAATTTGGAACATGGTGCATGTGACAAAGCATGCTCAAAAGAGTAAGGAAATATTAATAAAATTAAGCTCCGATTTTGTTCCAAAGCCGTACAGAACTCCCTAGAGGGGTTTTCCTGTGTCTCAAAAGAGGGAATAAGTCCCATAGGTGGGGATTGAGAGAAAGGGAATTTCTTGATTTCCATTCTGCAAAGCAAAATAGCCAGGGGCACTCCAGTCTATGGGAGATACTAGATCTCAAGCTTGTTTGTGCGCCTCTCTATTTGGAGGAATACAAACATTTTGTTTGCAGAACAGTGGTTAAGCAGTTCCCATTTAAGATAATGAGTTGTCAATCAAACAAAGAAGGAGTGGGCTAAGCAAGGTATAGAGTCGGGAAGGCAGAATCACGGGAAGTGCTCGGATCATGCCCAGAGCACTTTAGCCTCATTTGCATATGAATTAAAATATAGACTTTTTTGGGTCATAGAGCAGCAATCATCCCCCCTGCACTCAAGCAATCGCAGGCTCAAGTCCTTTAGGGTAATAATATATACAGGGTGGGCTATTTATATGGATACACCTAAATAAAATGGGAATGGTTGGTGATATCAACTTCCTGTTTGTGGTACATTAGTATATGGGAGAGGGAAAACTTTTCAAGATCGGTGGTGACCATGGCGGCAATTTTGAAGTCGGCCATTTTGGATCCAACATTATTTTTTCCAATGGGAAGAGGGTCATGTGACACATCAAACTTATAGAGAATTTCACAAGAAAAACAATGGTGTGCTTGGTTTAAACGTAACTCTATTCTTTCATGAGTTATTTACAAATTGATGACCACTTATAAAATGTGTTGAAAGTGCTACCCATTGTGTTGGATTGTAAATGCAACCCTCTTCTCCCACTCTTGGCATACTGATAACAACACCGCAGAAGAAATGCTAGCATAGGCTTCCAGTATCCATTGTTTCAGATGTTGCACATCTCATATCTGAAGGCAATTATCCATACTGTGAAGATACCGTGCGGAGCTAAGCCAGGTGCCGTATCCAGTGTGATAGTGAGTACCGTACATGCTCTGCCCTAGAGTGACCACATACCTGACAGACCCCTTGGATACAGGTCCACTGGAGGTGGACAATAGACTGACAGAGTACCACCACCCGTCACGTCAAGAGGTGACTCATCTTTAAGAGAGAGACTGTAACGCAAGCGCTGAGCAGGTGACTAAGCCAGAGCCCTGTAGTCGAGGACCTGTGTACACCGCGGAGCAACGTCTCGCTCCGGCGGTCCCTCACACTGGACTCAGTGCTGTTATGAATGTTTTAGAAATAAATTCTGAGCAGAAGCTCCCTCTGGTGGTTACAAACAGTACTGAACCATTCAATGAGGATTGGCAATCAGGAATCACAGACTGGCTGGATATAAGGAGGTTTCCCCCCATCATGGTTGCCGGTGATCAATTGTTCTTGTCTCAACGTTGTTTCCTGGTTCACTTGGAAGCTTGCTGAGTCTTGCCTCTTCTCCTGCTCTCAGATAAGATATTTTCTGTTTTTTGTTTTTGTGCTTCCATTTGCATATTTCTCTGCATTTCTGTGAGGTTGGCCAGGTTCCCCTCCCCGGGGGGCTTGGGCTCCTCTTGGTTCCTCTGGAGCCACTGTTGTTTGTTCATTTGCCTTTTCCAGTTTTTTCTGTGGCTGCGGCTTAGTTTTGTTACACCAGAGAGGTTGGAATCTACTGAATGGGCTCTGGATGGAAGTATATATAGCTCATACATACCCTCCTGTTATGATTTGGTAGCTGAGGAGAGCAGGCAAAAACAGCAATACACCAGAGAGGTTGGAATCTACTGGATTGCAGTACCCTGACTAACCACCACAACTAAAGGCAGCCGTGGAGCGTTCCTACGTTGGTCCTAGACGCCTCGTCACAGCCTGAGGGGCTAACTACACCTAAAGATAGAAAGAGGAAAGCTATCTGCCACAGAGCAGATCCCCAAAGAACATAGGAAGCCCCCAAACATGTAATGGCGGTTAGACAAGAGGAAATACAGACACAGACAGAAAATAGTATGAGCAAACGCTGGGGCCCAATCTGCCTAGACAGAAAAGGATAGGAAGGATACTTACTGCAATCCAAAAAAACCCTAAAAAAACCAACGCTACTAATTGCAAAAACACCTGAGCTCACACAACCTCTACCACCTAAATTAGTTCTCTGGTGTAACAAAACTAAGCCGCAGCCACAGAAAAAACTGGAAAAGGCAAATGAACAAACAACAGTGGCTCCAGAGGAACCGAGAGGAGCCCAAGCCCCCGGGGAGGGGAACCTGGCCAACCTCACAGAAATGCAGAGAAATATGCAAATGGCAAGCACAAAAACAAAAACAGAAAATATCTTATCTGAGAGCAGGAGAAGAGGCAAGACTCAGCAAGCTTCCAAGTGAACCAGGAAACAACGTTGAGACAAGAACAATTGATCACCGGCAACCATGATGGGGGGAAACCTCCCTTATATCCAGCCAGTCTGTGATTCCTGATTGCCAATCCTCATTGAATGGTTCAGTACTGTTTGTAACCACCAGAGGGAGCTTCTGCTCAGAATTTATTTCTAAAACATTCATAACAGCACTGAGTCCAGTGTGAGGGACCGAGAGGAGCCCAAGCCCCCCGGGGAGGGGAACCTGGCCAACCTCACAGAAATGCAGAGAAATATGCAATGGCAAGCACAAAAACAAAAAACAGAAAATATCTTATCTGAGAGCAGGAGAAGAGGCAAGACTCAGCAAGCTTCCAAGTGAACCAGGAAACAACGTTGAGACAAGAACAATTGATCACCGGCAACCATGATGGGGGGAAACCTCCCTTATATCCAGCCAGTCTGTGATTCCTGATTGCCAATCCTCATTGAATGGTTCAGTACTGTTTGTAACCACCAGAGGGAGCTTCTGCTCAGAATTCATTTCTAAAACATTCATAACAGTGTGCCGTGCTAGACACTTTTGAGCACGGGAAATCTTCTTGCCTCTCAGAGACTTCACCGATACATCATGTGCCGTTGTTGCCGGTGCCACCGTGGGAAATATGCCAGCCATACAGAGACTGCGACGAGACGACCTGCGCTGCTGCTGTCGGTGCCACCGTTGGAACCCTGAACTTCCTCACAATAGTAGTCTACAGTCCGATAAGTTTTACTCTTTATTTCTGAACTCTCATTCGTCCCTCACCTACCCTGTCATCCTCCCAGTTCTGCCCCATTCCTTACCGTCACCCTACAATCCCTCACACCCTGCGTGGAGTACATCCACTGTAAATAAACCTATTTAACCCTTACTCTGCCTCCTAGTGCGTGACTGCATCCTCCATCTGCAGGTTATTACAATTACAGAGTGATCTCTTTTAAGTGTTTAATTCTGTTAATGTTGATGATTATGGCTTACAGCCAATTAAAACCCAAAAGTCATTATCTCAGTAAATTAGAATACTTTATAATACCAGCTTGAAAAATGAATTTAAAATCCGATATGTTGGCCTACTGAAATGTATGTTCAGTAAATGCACTCAATACTTGGTCGGGGCTCCTTTTGCATCAATTACTGCATCAATGCGGCATGGCATGGAGGCGATCAGCCTGTGGCACTGCTGAGGTGTTATGGAAGCCCAGGTTGCTTTGATAGTGCTCTAAAATTTCCTGGTAGATGGCTGCGCTGACTTTGGTTTTGATAAAACACAGTGGACCTACACCAGCAGATGACATGGCTCCCCAAACCTACACTGATTGTGGAAACTTCACACTAGACCTCAAGCAGCTTGGATTGTGGCCTCTCCACTCTTCCTCCAGACTCTGGGACCTTGATTTCCAAATGAAATGCAAAATTTACTTTCATCTGAAAACAACACTTGGACCACTGAGCAACAGTCCAGTTCTTTTTCTCCTTGGCCCAGGTAAGACGCTTCTGGTGTTGTCTATTGGTCATGAGTGGCTTGACACAAGGAATGCGACACTTGTAGCCCGTATCCTGGATACATCTGTGTGTGTTGGCTCTTGAAGCAATGACTCCAGCAGCAGTCCACTGCTTGTGAATCTCCCCAAATTTTTGAATGGCCTTTTCTTAACAATCCTTTCAAGGCTGTGGTTATCCCGATTGCTTGTACAACTTTTTCTACCACATTTTTTCCTTCCACTCAACTTTCCATTAATATGCTTGGATGCAACACTCTGTGAACAGCCAGATTCTTTAGCAATGACCTTTTGTGGCTTACGCTCCTTATGGAGTGTGTCAATGACTGCCTTCTGGACATCTGTCAAGTCAGCAGTCTTCCCCATGATTGTGGAGCCTACTGACACAGACTAAGGCACCTTTCTAAATGCTTAGGAAGCCTTTGCAGGTGTTTTTTGATAATTATTCTAATTTACTGAGATAATGGCTTTTGGGTTTTCATTGGCTGTAAGCCATAATCATCAACAATAACAAATAAACACTTGAAATAGATCACTCTCTTTGTAATGACTCTATATAATATATGAGTGTCACTTTTTGTACTAAAGAACTGAAATAAATTAACTTTTTGATGATATTCTAATTTTGTGAGAAACACTTATATATAAGGAAGGATAGGAATGTACCAACCAAATGGAAATAGGACAATTAGGAAAGCATACACCCAAAAACTGCTCGCAACAATCTCTCGTAGAAACAATAAACTCCTATTCAGTACAGCATCTCCAAGGAGCTAGGAAGCAGAGCTTTCACTGGCAAGACAGAGAAGGTCTGGCCAGGTTTTATAGGGAGAGGTTATGACCAGATCAGAAGCTGCTGAAATTGGAGCTGCACGTTTCTGACCAGCATGGAAAGGTTCGTTAACCTCTTCAGCACCAAAGGAAACCAAATCCACTTAATATGGGACACAAACACACAGTCTAAATAGAAGATCTGCGATTATCTTGTAACCCCAGATTTCCCACGAGGATGTGACACACTCATGAAAGGCACATTTATAAGATTATCTCAGCAAAGGAACATTTTTTTTAAACACATCCAATTGTGAAGCTTATTATTCAAAGATCTGTTTATTAAAATATTGATTAAAATAAACTTACTTTGTGGGAAAACCCCTTTAACCCCTTTCCGACTTCGGGCACAATAGTACGCTGATGTCGGACTCCCCCTGTTTGGTGCAGGCTCCGGCGCCTAACCCGCACCTTTCCAGGCACATGTCAGTTGATATACACAGCTGACATGTGCCCGCAACAGCCTCGGGTGGAATTGCAATCCACCAGTGGCTGTTAACTAGTTAAGTGCCACCGTCAATTTCTGACAGCGGCATTTAACTCACACTTACCGGAAGCACATTGTAAATCCCGCCCATCGGTGACCCTGTGACATGATCACAGGTCACCGATATGTTGTCATGACAACCAAAGTTCTGAAGCAGACCTCTATGGTTGTCATTGCTGGATTGCTATGAGCGACACTTGTGGTCAGCGCTCATAGCAAGTGAGCATTTCTGCTACACACAGCCGATCTGATCATTGCCTATGTGTAGCAGAAGAGATCAGATTATCACAGCTTCTAGTCATCCATGGAGACTATTGAAGCTTGCAAATAGGTTAAAAAAATTGTTTTAAAAGTATTAACAAAATAAAAAAATATAAAAGTGCAAATCACCCCTTTTTGCCCATTCAAAATAAAACAATAAAAAAGATCAAATATACACATATTTGGTATCGCTGCGTTCAGAATCACCCGATCAATAAAAAAAAGAATTAACTCGATCGTTAAACGGCATAAGGAGAACATTTTTTAAAACGTCTGAATTACGTTTTTTGGGTCACCTCTACATTGCAATAAAATGCAATAATTGGAGATCAAAACATCATATCTACACCAAAATGGTATCAATAAAAACATAAACTCGGCGCGCAAAAAACAAGCTCTCACCTAGCCCCAAATCCCGAAAAATGGAGACGCTACAGGTTTCGGAAAATGGCACCTTTTTTAATTTTTTTACCAAACTTTGGATTTTTTTTCACTACTTTAGTAAAAAAAAGAACTTAGACATGTTTGGTGTCTATGAACTCGTAATGACCTGGAGAATCATAATGGTTGGTCAGTTTTAGCAGTTAGTGAATATGGTAAAAAAAAAAAACAACTGTGGAATTGCAGTTTTTTGCAATTTCACGGCACTTGGAATTTTTTTCCCGTTTTTCAGTACTCAATATTTTAAAACCAATGGTGTCTTTCAAAAGTACAACTCGTCCCGCAAAAAACAAGCTCTCAAAAAAATAGAAAGAGCAACAGTCATAGGTCTATAAAATAACAAAGTTTATTAAAGTATCTAAAATAAACAGGTCAAAGACACAAACACGGGGGAAACAATGCAGCACATGATACACATGACAAAGAACAGGGCTAAGAGCAGAACATGACCTGTGAATAATGAATAATGTGCCAACTGAAGGCAATCTCACCATAAGTCACGCATGAAATTAATAATAGCAGGCTCAGAGGCAAAAAAAGAGCATGTGCTCAATAACGGTAAGTACCCTCACAGCACTCACGAACCTGCAAATATTGATTGACATACTGAGCGGCAAAGTAGTATAACAATAATTACCACGTTAGTGCACAGGTCAGCTGACGCATAGCCCACCCCGACGCGCGTTTCGGAGTGTGGAACACACACGGCCATATTGACAAAAAAATAAAAAAGTTATGGCTCTGGGAAGAAGGGGAGCAAAAAAATGGAAAAACCTCTGGTTGTGAAGGGGTTAAGGGTTTAAAGTGGCTATTTCACCATTCTGCATTTCTCTGTTTTAGTAAATAACTGAATGCTTCACGAATTAACAATTGTTGAGTAGCTTTTCTTATATTTCTGCATTGTGCCATTCCTCCGTTATTCCTCCTCGAATTTTATGAATATGTTCACAACCGGATGTTACCATTCCCATTCTCAAGGCGGTGTGTCCCTACACAGACAAACTCTGGCAGCACTGATCTAGCTTAGTAAAATAAATTGGAATTGGAAAACCCCTTTAAAGGGGAGATCTCATCACTATAGTGCATAAGGAAAGATGGGAAATTCAGGAGACTGAGTAAGCAGCTAAAAAAAAGAATGACAGCAACTTGACAGGCAAGGATAATGTTTCCAAGAAAAGAAATCCCATGGATTAGAGATCTGGACCCGATTACTATAATTCAGTATTTTACACAGGACCAAGCAATTTATTTTTGTTGCTTGCTGATGAGCGCAAAAGGTCTGAGCTGTAAGAGGTCAAACAAAGCCGACGTGAAGCCTCTGTTCCTGGACATGGAGCAGTCATTGCAGCACATGGTGCTTCATCACTGTCACTGGCGGCATATGGCTTAACCATCAGCCCTACATTACAAGATGCCAAAATCTCTCCCTTACATCCATATGGACGCAATCATCTCCCCTTCCAACTGTCTAATGCAATTATCTCTTAAGTAATCCACTTTACAATAGAGGATAAAACAATTTGTCAGGTCCTTCTACTACTGACGACAGGGCAGAGTGTCAGACACCAGTGACATTGATTCCAGGGCTTCACTGTTCAGCTACATGCAATATTACCTATGCCTATGCTTTAATAATTGGGTATCTTGTTAATGATGAGATTCTACCCTTGTCTATTCATGTTGCTTGGAGTGTATTGCGTCCAAAATTGCTCATGTATTGATGTGGAGGGCCCACCAGGGGGTTCACCTGTTCTCCCGTGTGCCAGTCCAGCCCTGACACTGCAGATCTTTAGAATATCCCAGTTAGATGTAGAATATGCATCATCAAATAAATTCTGGTGCTTGATTTTCCACATTGTAAAATATAATTTATTAAATGATTTAAGTGTACCAATTTATGCATTTATTTAAAGGTGAGTTTTCCAGTTTCAGAGACTATAGTATACATGGCACTCTTAAAATGTGCATTCAGTTTATTCTATGCATGGATAGCAGGTACATAGAAGTATAATATCGTGAAAGTGTCCTAAGGCTGTTTCGTGCGTATATGAGCTTTTTCAAGGAGTCCTTGAGAAAGCGTATTCATAGGCAAAACAGACGTAGGTCGCTTTTGGAAGAAACATGGACATTTGTAGAGTGCTGTGGATTATTGAAATTTGATTATTCTATGGTTCAGCTTTGCATCGCTGAGCACCACTGAAAGCTCCAGTATGGAATTCCCTTGCACCATTAATGAGTACTGTATGTGCAACTCGGCAAGGCCTTACACCACGTCAAAAAACAGCAGCAAATGCAGTCCTAACTGTATTTTAGGCTTGAGAAAGGCCATTTGGCTGAAACATTGTTCTTAAATGTCTCTTCACTGTTGTGATGTTTTAAGTATTTTGGAATAAAGATTGGGTTTTTATAAGGATCTCTATGATACCTTAGATATCTTTGGATTTGAATTTCGACAAATCAATACATTATTTTTATAAGGTGGAAATACAAGTGCACACCCAGCTTTCCATTACCGATCAGGTGCACTTCTATCACTCTGGCAAACACAAACTAACACAGCTCAGCTACAGTGCCTTGTGAAAGTATTCGGCCCCCTGGAACTTTTCAACCTTTTCCCACATATCATGCTTCAAACATAAAGATACCAAATGTAAATTTTTGGTGAAGAATCAACAAGTGGGACACAGTTGTGAAGTTGAACGAAATTTATTGGTTATTTTTACATTTTGCAGTTATACGGAGACTTGATAACACACAAGTGGATTATATTTATCATCATTAGTCATTTAGCCGCCTGTTAGGTATAATTACTAGATTAGGCTCTTTGAGACATTTCGATTCTACTTTCTGGAGATGATGCAACGTGTGAGAACGAGTCTCCTTATTAGGATACAATGTAGATTGTTCAGCTTCTTGATTCATGTCATCTTAAATAGACTTTAGTGCTGAAGAGAAACATACGTATCAATAAAGGAGGCCGAGTGTCGAGCGCTTGGTTCTGGAACGAGACTGTGTCCTTAAAAGTAATGTTCTAAGCCATCCAGATGTACATTTCTATGTCAAATAATTCCTAATAAACAGCGTGCCAGACTGAAGGACAATTAAAACCAATAGTTTCGCCATAAACACGACAGAACTGGAGAAAAATCAGGCACATGATTCTTTGTTTTATCACTTTGTTGCATTTCGATCCAAGGCAAAATAACTGTTTTGATATTTGCTTATAAGGGTTGAAATTCTGCTTTTATTTTTTAATATAAAAGTTCCATATTCCCTACATTGATATTAATAGATAATTTTCTGGATGCCTGCAGTGGTCAATATGGGGAGCATAGGAGCGTGCTGCATTTTGCTTGTGTGACGCTAATCACTACTCACGGAAAGGCCGTGAGGCAGAAGAGTCAGACGTTCTGTGGTCAATACCAAGAGAGTACATAGATAGCCACGGGAAAAGACAAAGGAGTCTTTTCAGGTCAGGTCACAGTCCAGGGCCGATAACAAGAGAAAGTGGATCAAAAGCGAAAGGACAAGACAAAGAAAGGGATGGTCAGAACACGGTCCGAAGGGTAAGGCAGCAGAAGATCAGAACTCAGAGCAACATAATCAGGCTAACACTCACCAAGAAGTATAATCTACATCTGGCAGGGACCAGGGGAAGAAAGCTCAGTTAAGTAGCTGGGCAATCACCAGAACACCACACACCTGGAGAAAGTCCGGCACCTCCCAGTCACAGATTGGACAGCCAAGCTGTCAATCAAGACACAGACGACTCAGGAAGACAGTTTCCATGGAACAGCATAATAGTCACTCACTGAGCGGAGGAATAGTGACATCTTGTACATTGAATTATACCCCTTCCTGCTCCATGATGCTCCTATGGTGCAGATATAAAGTCAGCACCTATCTCTAAGAGCAGCGACTTGAGCAAGCTCCTATCACTGCTGTTTAACCACTTTAAGGACTCGACCACATTTTTGGTCTAAGTTTGATCCAAAAAGACATTGGCTTGCACTCAGACCAATGTAATTCTATAGGACCGTGCACATGTCAGATTTTTTCCTCCGACAGCGTCTGTTCAAGTAAAAAAATCATAACATGCTTTAGTTGGATCCAATTGGATTACATTCATCCATGCCAGTCAATGAGTCCGTGGAAAACATTGGTCTGCACTGAGATGACATGTGAGGGCAGTCCAGTTTTCGAGGATTGACAGAATGGGAGTAGAAATGTTTTTTTTTCCATCTTCTTATCCTAGAAAATGGTATCACACTGTGCTGACAATCTGATCAGACACAAAAAACAAATATCCTAAAACAAAATAAAATAAAAATTTTTTTGCAAAAATTGCATGAAGGTAGTAATATTTATAAGGGTATTTAGTAAATATAATTTTGATCAAAAGAATGTACAAGCCATCCCGCCACGTCAAGGCAACCTTTGTCGGACAATCCTAGTTTCTTATTTTGTTCAAAGTGCATCTTGTGCATATAAAGAGTGTGACCGCCCTGTTTCTGAGCTGAGAAATCCATCCTGTCTGGCCTATGCTTTAACTGGTGGGTTCAGTCCCTCTGTCCTTGTTCACATTTACGTCACTTGACAAGTGGAAAGGTTTTTAACACAAGAGTTTGGACTGTCCCACAAGGGTTGCCATGATGTGGCGGGATGGCTTGTACATTCTTTTGATCAAAATTATGTTTACTAAATATCCTTATAAGTAATACTACCTTCATGCATTTTTTGC
This sequence comes from Oophaga sylvatica, assembly GCA_033576555.1. Taxonomy (NCBI): domain Eukaryota; kingdom Metazoa; phylum Chordata; class Amphibia; order Anura; family Dendrobatidae; genus Oophaga; species Oophaga sylvatica. The sequence continues at coordinate 446,381,386 of JARQOD010000003.1, read as the reverse complement.
AAAAAAATTTTTATTTTATTTTATGATATTTGCGTTTGGTTTTCTCTGTGTAATGGTCATGTGTTGATATGCATTTACATTTTGCATACACATTAACTTACTTTTTCAGTTCAGTTCTAGTTTCTGACATTCTGATCAGAATTTGATTAACATAATCGACCCAATTCTCTTGGATGGGAGAATATACGCATGTGTGACCCTAGCCTAATGCTGCTTTCAATCTCTGACTATAGCAATTAAATGGGGTATCCAGGTGGGGCACCGATGGATTGCACCTGACGCCACCATTTATGGGAGACTAGTAATTTCACTGTATATTGCAATACTGAAGTAATGAAGTATATAGTACAAGCAATTCAATAATCGCAGGTTCAAGTCCCCATTGAGGACTTAAAGATACAGTGAAAGAAAAAAATAAAAAAAGAACAATTCAAATCCACCCTCTTTTCCCCTTTAATAAAAAAAATAACAAATAAGCATAAAAGTCTGATCTATAAAAATATAAAATAATTTAACCTAAAGAAAATTAAAATTCCAAAATTATCTTTTCTTTAGGGCAATGTAACTTCCCAAAAAATGGCATAAAAAGTGATCAAAACAACGTATGTACCCCAAAATGATACCATTAAAAAGTAGAGCTCGGAATGCAAAAAATAAAGATATACACAGCCCCTCTATAGAAAAATATATATTTTTTTCAAACAGAATCTTTTAAAGCCATTTAGATGATAAAAAACACATATAGATGATATAGGAAACTGATAGTGCTGACGCGGAGGATCAGGGTGCCAGGTCATTTTTACCATACAGTGGGTGGCATCAAATCGATCTGGAGATAATAAAACGTAGATAATGGAGTGGTGCGTAATGTAAATCTACTATGAAGTTTCATAATGTGAACGTGTGGCCGGGATCTGTCGCTGCTTATTTGTTCTGCGTGTCAGTGTTATTCCCCAGGTTATTGCTCCCCAGGTCAGGAGGCACATTAAATTCATAAATCTGAGGGTAATAAATAGTGAAATAGCACATGATTCTTTCAATAGTTTATGTGCACTGCTATGTATCACCATACCTGTGGGATGGAGGCAGTGTCAGACCAGGGCGTCAAGGGCCCTTTAGTAACATTGGCTCTGCCGGCCAGCTGTTCAGGTTCATGCAGATATTACATTACCATCAGTCACAAATTCACCTCTGCTTCTATAAAAGTGTATACTGGGAAGTCTAATGAATAAATGATGAGATCCCGACTTGGTTTGTACATAGTGAATCAGATCGTTTGTTCTAACAACTGCTTAAATCATGGAGTGAGAGATTTATTCCTCCAGTTGGGCCCACCAGGGGATTGACCTGTTCCCCTGTTGGCCAGTCCAAGAATGGATAAAGGTCACAAATCATTGCATGCTCCCAGAAAAGATGTGTGATTGCACCATCCTCACTGCCCAGGGTGGACATGGGCACTGTTTTCCTTCACTCCGACTGTGCCACTCAGCTACATGTTGACTCAGACACTAAACCACCAATTAGAGATGAGCGTATCGATTTGCTGGACCCAAGTCTGCAGAAATAGATTTTTGCTCATTTCACTGAATTCAACTGTTTTATTTTCCTCCATAACAATACAAATTTACTACTGCCAGATCATGCAGGAGACCGTAAGTACATAATGTACTGGGAGCAAGAAGAAGATGGAAAACTGTGCTTAGCTGCGTGCAATTATTGAGAGATGGCGGTTGTCTGGAAAATCTCTACCACAAGCTTTATAGGTTGATGGTAGACATAAGTCCATCAAATTCAACCTATAACCTAGCATGCTTATCCAGAGAAAGGCAAAAACCTCAAGAGACAGATGTGACTTGCCCAATATTAGTGGAAAAATTCCTTCCTCATTGCACATATGGCAATCAGACTAGTTCCCTGGATCAATATCCCATTGTAAGGGCAGGCCCGGACTGTAGTCGTGACCTGGATTACCGTAACATTCATGTCCAGCCCTTCCCCTACATGAAACGGTGTTCTTCCCTCCGGCATACCTGCATCTCCAGATTCCACTTTCAACTGGGTGCTTCCCAGGTAATGATAGTCCCTCCTCCTGGTGACCCCAATAATGGAGACAAAGTACAGAACAACTTGAACACTCTCTTTACTGATCTCATCACACGTTACATCCACAGTTGGCACAACATGTATCACATTTGTTTCCTTTTCTCTCCCTGCCTTGCTGTCGCTTCTGTCCCAGACTGTTCCCCAGTTCCTTCCAGGCCTGACCTCGCCATAATAACATCTCCTCCAGCCTGCTTCATGTCAGAACTGAATTCACCAATCACTAGGTTTGGTGGCCCCCGGTGAAGCATCCGGCGCATCTGCACTGAACTCGTTAAAGCTCCAGCTCCCCTCAGTTCCTTGGCCCAGCCAACTTCTGCCCTAAAAGCATTGGCCCAGGCAGTAAGGCGCCACATCTTTCCCTTTCTGTCTAGGCCCACTGTGTGACTATGCAGCGGCTGTGGGTAACGTGGGTTGCTACACTTGGAACGTTGCGTGGCTGCCGGTTGTCCGGACCTAAGTCCTTGTGGACACTTGGGCACGCTGGCCCCGTCTAAGATAACTTCCTAAAGACCTAACACTACTACCCGACAGCCCCTCCTACACGTAACAATATGAGTACTGTCTAGAAACTCTACCTAACCAGGCCCACTACTATGCCCCCACCTATTGGCCCGTAACAATACTACACTTACCTATATATATATATATATATATATATATATACTAAAATGCCCTCCTCTAATGCCCCAACAGGATGCACTTAGCTTTCCCTAACCTATACATATGTACGAAACAGCAAAACACTTTATTATGCAAAGGAACACTTGTAAGTGTGATGCGAGAAACTCGCACGAGTCTCTTGCATCAACACCCGGCACTGCCACCGGCACCGGACCAGAGTGTGCGGCTGCATGTATTTCTATGCAGCCGCACACTCCAGTCCCGAGTGCCGGCGGCAGTGTGGGGTGTTGATGCGAGAGACTTGTGCGAGTTTCTCGCATCACACTCGTAAGTGTGACAGCGGCCTAAGGCAGCCTGGCAGCATTGCAACACAATTTATCTGCAGATTAACATATATCTACAGATTAATAGCATTTTCAAACGTGATAAGTTCCCTTTAAAGGAGTCTGTTCATAGGCCTTAAAGAAGTTCCCTGATTTAAAGTTTCAAATTCTGTTAAAAAGAGTGAAAACCAGTTATAAAAGCCTATCTACATTCATTTATGTGCTGCAAAGACAATTTTAATGAGAATGATGCAATTCTTCTTCTGGCCTGCAGAGGCACTGCAATATAACCAAACACTTACTGAGGTCACATATTGCAGTTGAATACTGGGGTCTCAGTGATCAGATTAACACTGGGGACCCTTCATCAAACTGCTGATCAATTGTAATCTTTCTGATAAAATGTTCCCTGCTGGTCTTCTCTCTTCCTCTTCTGGTGGGGGATGTTGTATGGCTGCTGCAGAAAATCAGTAGCCACAGTGGAGAGCCACTAGTCACTGTTGTGGCTGCAGCAGTCAGATAACATCCCATGCTCGATTGGCTGCGGCGATTATGTGCCATCCAATCCAGAAGAGACAGTCTCCTTGCCCTCTCTCCCTGCTTGGACAGCATGTGATAACTGCAATCAGTAGACGCAGCAGTCATGGGTTGTTTCCACTATAGCCACTAAATTGGCTGTATAAGAGGAAGAGGAATTGAGGAGACCACTGGCCGCAGTACTGAGGATCTTTGAGGGTTTGGTAGGTAAGTATATATTTTTTTATTATTTCAAGCCACCACGTGTCCCTTTTTCAAATAAAATAGATGTGGACAACCTCTTTAACTGAGGGACATGTTCAGATTTGTAGCTCCCCCAATTCATATTAAAATCCATCTTTTTGATAAGAAAAAGATTGTTAAAGGGAATCTATCAGGAAATTTTTGCTATGTAATCTGAGAGCAGCATGATCTAGGGCCTAAGACCCTGATTCCAGTAATGTGTCACTTACTAGACCCTGTTTTGCTGTTTCAATAAAATCAGTGTTTTATCTGCAGTAGATTATCACAGCAGGACTAGGTGTCTTGTGCTTCCTGGTCCAACCACACCCCCAGCACTGATTTGGTTTACAGTGTACACAGAAAGCTACCAATCAGTGGTGTGGGCAGGGTTACACACAGCTCAGCATTCCCAGCTGTGCTAGATCTGCAGCAGAGAAAACTGATCCATCACAACATCTGTACCCAGTAAACTAAATGATACATCGCTGTAAGCAGGGTCTCTGTCCCTACATCGTGCTGCTGTCACATTACATAGATAGCAAAAAGGAAGGATGCGTCATTTATTGTTTGCTAGGTAAATATTCAGAATACTTGTAATGTATGGATATTTTGCTTAAATCTTTTTGAGGACTTATAGTAGAAGAATATACAGTACTTGAATAATGCTCCCAGTTTTGTCAACACTTTCTCCTCCTTTCTCGTCAGCTACTTCACTGTCACATATTCATTAAGGAATTGATGAGGATTTAGCAGGATTACTATTCCTTTCGAGTAGATGATTAAACCTGGAGATGCTGTACACCCCTCTTCCTTTCTCTACTGCATGCTAATGTAAACAAAATTAAAGGATTGAAATATCTGAAGATTTTCCTAGACTTGCAACATGATAAAAATGCATTAAGGTGTTGGCCCCCTGGACGGAATCCTATAGCAGTAATCAGATTATTTCTCTACATTTATGCTAGTAAAAATTATCATTGATTTTGGACACTTATGTAACAGACATTTAAAGTGTATTTTCCAAAATCACAATAAGATCATATTGAGATAAACTGCAGGATGGGGCTTGGTTTGTATATAGAGGTGCAAAGAGGAGTTCAACTGTGCTTGTTTCCTGCTGCTGAGCGATAGGTGATGTGAAATTCCAAATGCTGCTCTGTTGATGCATATGACAGAAGATAATCCTCTACCATATGCATCAGCAGAGCAGTATTTGCAGTTTCACATCACTGATCTGTAAAAAAAATCAGGCAACAAGCACAGCTCAGCTCTGCACTCACTAGTTATTGAAAGATACGTTATGGAGAAGTGCCGGAGAGTTGTGCTCTGCTAGAAACCAGCTAATGATATAGTAATAATAATATTAATACTTTTTATTTATATAGAGCCATAATAGTCCTCAGCACTTTACAATTAAGCATGGACATATACAGATAATAAAACAATACAATGTAACACATTTCAACAGTTACAGGACGAGTGCGGGTCCTGTCGTTCACAATCATACAACCTATAAGGAAATAGGAGGAACACAATAGGTAAAATGTGCTGTTATGTATGGTCCAGCCTTCATTATAATAAATAAGGGTTTTCATATAAAGCTACATGATCCGGTCATCAGCCAGAATATGTCTGAGTGAAGTTGCCTTGTGCTATTGGGTGCATGGAGGATGTGGAGACAGATGAGTAGGCAGGAGCAGATTATGATTAACATTTAGGAGGGAACAGAGTAGAGTTAGGTTAGTGAGTTGAGGTGATAGGCTTGTCTAAACAGATGTGTTTTTAAAGCATGCTTAAAAACAAATGGGATAGATATCAGGATCGTTTGGGGTAGTGCATTCCATAAACTGGCGCAGCACGGGAGAAGTTTTGGAGATGGAGGTGCGAGACTCGGATTATGGAGGATGGTAGTCTTAGATCAGTTCCAGAATGGAGAGTGCGAGTAGGGCGATAGGCCAAGATGAGGGAAGAGATATAGGGTGGTGCAGAACCATGGAGAGCTTTGTGGGTGAGAGAAATAAGTTTGTATTGTATTCTGTAGCAGATGGGTAACCAGTGCAATGACTGACACAATTTGGAGGCTTCAGTGAAACGGCTTGATAGAAATACGACCCTGGCTGCTGCATTTAGGACGGATTTGAGGGGATAAAGTTTGGTTAGAGGGAGACTGATCAGAAGAGAGTTGCAGTTGTCCAGACAAGACTGGATAAGAGTGACAGTAAGAGTTTTTGCAGTTTCAAAGGTGAGAAAAGGTCGGATCCTGGAGATGTTTTTAAGATGCAGGTGACACGAGCAAGTGACTTATCGGATATAGGGAATAAAGGAAAGTTCTGTGTAAAATATGACCTCAAGACAGCAGGCGTGCTGCTGGGGAGTTATGGTTGCACCACCCAAATAAATTGCAAAGTCGGGTATAGGTAGGTTAGTGGAGGGAGAAAATACAAGGAATTCAGTTTTGGAGAGATTCTGTTTCAGATAGAGGGAGGACATGATGTTAGAGATAGTGGACAAACAATCCCTGTTTTTTTGTATTAAAGTGGGGTTGATGTCAGGTGAAGATGTTTATAATTGGTGTCATCAGCATAGAAATGATGCTGGAAACCAAATCTGCTAATGGTTTGTCCAATAGGGGCAGTATATAAGGAAAAGAGGAGGGGGCTTAGGACTGAGCCTTGATAGTAAGGGGAAGATTAGAGGAAGAAGACAGGGCAAAAGATACAGTGAAGGAGTGGTCAGAGAGATAGGAGAAGAACCAGAAGAGAACGGTGTCATTGAGGCCGATAGAGTGGAGCATGATGATGAGGATCCACAGTGTCAAATGCGACAGAGAGATCCAGGAGAAATACCGTATTTTCCGGCGTATAAGATGACTTTTCCAAGTTGGGGGTCGTCTTATACGCCGGGTATCGTCTTATAGGGCAGTACGGAGGAGTACCAATGACGAGGTGAGGGGGCGTCCCACAGGGAAGGTGTATATGAAGTACCATATCCCTATTACCTCCTTGCGGTGCTCTGTGTGGCTCTCTGTGCTTGGAGGGGCGGCGATGGCTCTTGATCAGTATTGGGGGCTCGTCAGGTGGCTCCTTATGCAGCGTGGGGGACTCCGCCGGCATTTCCTCAGAGCCCGGAGGCCACCGCAGCTCCACTGCTGCGATGTGGTGACATCTGGCAAAATGGCCGCTGGTGCTCAGATTCAGATCTCGTCCCGAGATCTCGGGAGACGAGATCTCGAGATGAGATCTCGTTGCTGAGATCTGTATCTGAGCATGCGCCGCCCACCAGCGGCCATTTTGGCGGAGGCCACCGCATAGCAGCAGTGGAGCTGCAGTGGCCTCCGGGCTCTGAGGAAATGCTGGCGGAGCCCCCACGCTGCATCAGGAGCCACTGGCCGAGCCCCCAATGCTGATCAAGAGCCGCCGGCCGAGCCCCCAATGCTGATCAAGAGCCGCCGCCGCCTCTCCAAGCGCAGAGAGCCGCACAGAGCACCGCAAGGAGGTAATAGGGATAGGGTACTTCATATACACCTTCCCTCCACACCGCCCTATAAGATGACACTGGGTGTATAAGAAGACCCCCGACTCTTAAGACGATTTTTTATTTTAACTGGGAAAAGTTGGGGGGGTCGTCTTATACGCCCAGTCGTCTTATACGCTGGAAAATACGGTAACAGTGAGCAGTGACCATTTAATTTTGCTGCTAGTAGGTCATTAGAATCACTTTAGTGAGGGCAGTTTCAGTAGTCTGTGAAGAGCGGAAGCCAGATAGTAAAGGGTAGAGAAGAGAGTTATCTGAGAGATATCGGATGAGAAGGGAGTGGACCAAGTGTTCCAGGAGTTTAGAGATAAAAGAAATATTAGAGACCGATCTGTAGTTAGCAGCGCAGTTCTGGTCCAGGGAAGGCTTTTTAAGTAAAGGGGTTATGACGACATATTTAATTGAAGAGGCAAAGATACCCGAAGAAAGAGAGAGAGGTTAAATATTTTGGTTAGGTGGGTAGTGAGATGGGGCGAGAGACTGGAGGAGATGTGAGGGAATAGGGTTACTGTTGCAGGTTGTAGAGCGAGGAGTCTGGTCACTTCTTTTTCTGTGAGAGGCCCAAAGATGGAAAGTGAACTTGAGGTGCGGGAGGGAAGAGGATATAGTTGATTTTTTGTAGGAAATAAGTGGCCAGATCGTCAGCGCTTATGTTGGTGATGGGGGTCTGTATTTTAAGGCTCAGGAGGGAGTGGAAGGTTTCAAGGATTAGATTTGGATTGTTGGCTAGAGATGTGATGAGGGTGATAAAGTAGACTTATTTAGCCAGATGGAGAGCTGTTAACCTGTTAAATGCTGCTGTCAATCGCTGAAGAGCGCTGGAAATCCCATCTATCGGTGACCTCGTCATGTGATCGCGGGTCACTGATGGGTTGGCATGACAACCAGAGGTCTCCAGCAGTGGTCGGCGCTCATAGCAAGTGAGCATTTCTGCTACATACAGGCGATCTGATCATCACCTGTATGTAGCAGAGGCGATCGGACAAGTGCAGTTTCTAGTCTCCCATGGAGACTATTGAAGCATGCAAAAAGTAAAAAAGAAAATGTCTTTAAAAATATAAAAAAAATAAAAAAAGTGAAAGTTCAAATCACCCCCTTCGCCCCATTAAAAATAAAGCAATAAAAAAAAATCAGACATGCACATATTTGGTATTGCCGCTTTCAGAATCGCCTGATCTATCAAGCTTTAAGAAAGAATTAATCTGATCAGTAAACAGCGTAGCAAAAAAAAGTAAAAACCTCAGAATTACATTTTTGTTTGCGGCAAAATTACATTAAAATGCAATAACGGGCGATCAAAAGATCGCATACACAGCAAAATAGTATCAATAAAAACATCAGCTCGGCACGCAAAAAATAAGCCCTCACCCAACCCGAGATCACGAAAAATGCTATGGGTCTCGGAAAATGACACAATTTTTTTTTTAACAAACTTTGGATTTTTTTTTCACTTACATAAAAAAGAACCTAGACATGTTTGGTGTCTATGAACTCGTAATGACCTGGAGAATCATAATGGCAGGTCAGTTTTAGCATTTCATGAACATGGAAAAAAAAAACAGTTGCGGAATTGCACTTTTTTTGCAATTTCACTGCACTTGGAATTTTTTTCCCAATTTCTAGTACACAATAAGGTAAAACCAAATACATTGTTCAAAAGCACAACTAGTCTTGCAAAAAACAAGCCCTCACATAGCCATATTGACAGAAAAATAAAAACGTTATGGCTCTGGGAAGAAGGCGAGCGAGAAACAGAAATGCAAAAACGAAAAGGGCTCTGCTGTGAAGGGGTTAAAACTGTACAAAAGACTCTGTCTTCCATCTGCCTTTTTGTACCCCCCATAGATTTTTTAACATTCAATGCATGTTTTCTTTTGCCTCTTTTAATTGTGCCCTCTGGAACTCACAGTCAGCGTGTAACAAACTCCTCTACATTCAAGATTTCTTCCTTTCAAATTCCCTTAACCTTCTGGCTCTCACTGAAACCTGCACCCAGCAGTCTGACACCACCGCTGATGCTGCTCTCTCTTTAGTTTGTGGCTTCTTCCAAGCAGAGAACGCTGGAAGAATGATCTGTATATTTCTGCTTGTTTTGAAACCTGGAGTATTGAAAAGACAATCAAAAGACTGAAAATAGGTGGTGAGTTCTCCTTCAATGGAAGTCTTCAAACACGGGCTGGACAGACATCTGTCTGAGATGGTTTAGTGAATCCTGCATTGAGCAGGGGGTTGGACGTGATGACTTTTGAGGTCCCTTCCAACTCAACTCTAACATTGTATGATATGAGCAATGAGTTATTTTGACATAGAAATTCATATGTTCAATCTTTTGAGTGTTTTTTGTGCACTTTTTCCAGGAAAGTCGTTGTATGCATGTACTTTTAGGGTTTTGTATTTTTAACTATCTTAGCTTAGAGGGACCAGTTGAACCCACGTGGAAATTGACTAATGAGAGGAACTCAACCGAACATTTTACAGCTACATAATAGCTAACTATAATATGCAAATATTTACATAATGGGACCATGAAACATTGATTGATTTTTTTTTCATTTAGAAACTTGTCACATGACCCTAAAATTGTAAATTGAAAGATAGACAGTTGTTAAATTGTTAGGAAGCTTTTTAAATGGGTTCCTTCTTCAAATCCCCCTTAAATTGATTGAAAAGTTTCAAAGTGTTTACATGTTATGTTCTTTCCCGAGGCTCCATGCGTGTGAATCCGCTAACGTTTATAAAGTATGTTAAGACCACAATTAATCTGGAAGCTTGAGCGTACCACACCCAGGATATATAGCGCTAATATCTGCCTTTGGTGTAAACATTCAACCTATCACCAATGTATAAAGCTAAAATATGAGTCGAAGATATGTCTTGTACAAGCATCGTTCAGAGATTATAACATTTTTCTGCAAATTGATAGATCAAAAGTTACTAGATATAACAGCAAAAAAAACATTTGGTACTTCTCCAAATCATCTATTCCTAAAATGAAAAATATGTATAAATATAATTCACCTAGCGAATATAATATTCCAATACTATTTTCAGCTAATCCATTCGGAGCTGTAGTGACAACCACTAACGCCTGCCATTACAACGAGCGTAGAATGTTTCACCAATCTCTCCATAGACCAAAGAATTGTTTAACTGGAATAATATTTTTCAGTTTATATACAGGCCTGTTGGATTGACCGCCTGACGGAACTGCAGGGGTAGTGAAACGCGCGTCGAGGTGCAGCCACAGACCCTCATCCTGTTCAATATCACCGCAGGAATTTTACCATTTATCTTTCTTCTATGATACATGACCATTTACCTAGTCACTAGCTTGTTATTGCCATTCAGTATTGGTTTCATATATTGTGGTCTTGGTAATTATATATACTTTGACACTTTGGTTGTTAATCTGGAGTATGTATATTTTGATGTTTGCTACTATTTTAGCATGTATATATCAGGATGTTGAGGTCATGGATCTCTATTGACTGTGTCATTGTTGTAATTGTCCATGTTTGTCAGGGTACTACAATCCCTGCGATTACTTTTAGGATTAATTGTTTTTTGTATTGTTTTGGTTAAATTTTTGGAATATTTGCAATAGATACATTTTTCATATTTTTTTAATTTTGATCGTGTTGCTACTTCATTGTCGCTATTGGTTATATTGTTGTTAGATGTGAAGAGGATCATCATTTATTTTTTGAGGACTTGTTTATTGGTTTTCTATTGGATTTGGCCACCTGCTTGGTATTTTCCATCCCAAATCCGCCTGTTACTCACCTGTGACGGCTCCAGCGCCGGCTCTAATGTTTGTCTCATGTTCAGCCAGTTTCTTCTGTTCCTTTGTGCATCTGATTAAAATAGTGACACGATGAACTTTTGCGGTACGCCACCTGAGTATTCAGGAAGTTGGTGTCCTCACTAGCACTAGGATTGCATGCTGGATTATTCTACTATTCATCTCATTACCAACTCTCCTTTCCTATATTACTGGGCTCTGCTACATTATTACAGAGAGTCTTCTTATCTACTCAACTCTGCTATATTGATGGGCTCTGCTACATTATTACAGAGAGTCTTCTAATCTACTCAACTCTGCTATATTGGTGGGCTCTGCTACATTACTAAAGTGACTCTTCTAATGTACTCAACTCTGCTATATTGATGAGCTCTGCTACATTACTAAAGTGACTGTTCTAATGTACTCAACTCTGCTATATTGATGGGCTCTGCTACATTACTAAAGTGACTCTTCTCATCTACTCAACTCTGCTATATTGATGGGCTCTGCCACATTACTAAAGTGACTCTTCTAATGTACTCAACTCTGCTATATTGGTGGGCTCTGCTACATTACTAAAGTGACTCTTCTCATCTACTCAACTCTGCTATATTGATGGGCTCTGCCACATTACTAAAGTGACTCTTCTCATCTACTCAACTCTGCTATATTGATGGGCTCTGCCACATTACTAAAGTGACTCTTCTAATGTACTCAACTCTGCTATATTGGTGGGCTCTGCTACATTACTAAAGTGACTGTTCTCATCTACTCAACTCTGCTATATTGATGGGCTCTGCCACATTACTAAAGTGACTCTTCTAATGTACTCAACTCTGCTATATTGGTGGGCTCTGCTACATTACTAAAGTGACTCTTCTCATCTACTCAACTCTGCTATATTGATGGGCTCTGCCACATTACTAAAGTGACTCTTCTAATGTACTCAACTCTGCTATATTGATGACCTCTGCTACATTACTAAAGTGACTCTTCTAATGTACTCAACTCTGCTATATTGATGGGCTCTGCTACATTACTAAAGTGACTCTTCTAATGTACTCAACTCTGCTATATTGATGACCTCTGCTACATTACTAAAGTGACTCTTCTAATGTACTCAACTCTGCTATATTGATGGGCTCTGCTACATTACTAAAGTGACTCTTCTCATCTACTCAACTCTGCTATATTGATGGGCTCTGCCACATTACTAAAGTGACTCTTCTAATGTACTCAACTCTGCTATATTGATGGGCTCTGCTACATTACTAAAGTGACTCTTCTAATGTACTCAACTCTGTGTAATGTATGTAGTACAGTTCATATAGCGTCTTGTGCTTGGGTGCGATGAAAACACAGGAGTCACAGGTTTGATATAGAAAAGTCCTGTATTACTTCATACAAGTTGGCAGAAATAGTCACACAGTTTGCAGACACAGAAACAGGAGACACAGCAGGCCAGAGTAATCCAAGCTCAGCAATCACTCTCCAATACAGATTCAGGATCTTCTTCTCTGTTACCGTAAGTCCATGCAAACGTGGGTCTTTCAAAGAGCAGGGTTCAGAGTCCACAAGTGCTTCAGAGTTCCTCAGTAGGAATAGCTGGAGTACAAGGTCCAAGGCTTACAGGAGTCAAGTCACAGGTTCACTGCAGGCTAGATTCTGAAGCACTGATTGCTCAGCTGTGGCTGCTTAAGAAGCAAAGGAGAGAATCAGGGCGGGAACATGCAAGCTGGAAACTCCATTTTGACTGAGGGCAAGATAGCTGCAGCAAGACAGAAAGTAAAATGGCTGACGAACAAACTGAGTTTCAGGAATATATACATAGAACCTTACATTACTCCGCCCTTAAGGACAACCTCCGGATGACCTCAGACCAGGCTTGTGTGGGTACCTCTGATGAAACTGACGGAGCAAGCGAGGAGCATTAACGTTATTGACCGGTTCCCATGAGTTGTCCTCCACTGGGTAGCCCTGCCATTTAATCAGATATTGTAACTGATTTCTATACAACCTGGAATCTAAAATCCTTTCCACCACAAATTCTTCCTGACCATCGACTAGCACTGGGTCAGGGCAAGGAGAGGAACGTCCAGGAAACGTATTGGGTGTCGCAGCCTTTAGTAGGGATACATGAAAGACAGGGTGGATTCTCATAGTTCTGGGCAGTTGAAGACGACAAGCAACGGCACTTATAATTTTACTGATTTTATAGGGTCCAATGTACTTATGTCCCAACTTAGACGATGGAATCCTTAACTTAAGATTTCTGGTTGACAGCCAGACCAAGTCTCCTACCTTGAAAGCTGGTGCAGGTTTACGAAATTTATCTGCTGCTTTCTTGTACCTTTCTTGAGCCGATTCCAGATTTTCCTTTAGAAGATCCATATTCTTCTGTAAAGACGTGATTCTTTCAGCCACTGCTGGTAAAGGCGTTTCTATGGGAAATCGTGGTAGAATGTTAGGATGATAACCTAATTAGAGTAAAAAGGAGACTGTTTAGTGGAGGCACTCTGAGAGTTGTTATACGAGAACTCAGCTAATGGAAGTAGATCCACCCAATCATCCTGTAGGTGGCAGATAAAGCAGCGGAGATACTGCTCCAGGGTTTGATTGGTTCGTTCGGTCTGTCCATTAGTCTGGGGATGAAAAGCAGAAGAAAGGTTTACTTTAATGTCCAATGCTGCACAGAAATTTTGCCAAAACCTAGAAGTGAATTGCACCCCTCGATCCGAAATAACCTCATCCGGTACTCCATGTAAGCAAACACATCTTTAATCATCAAATCTGATGTCTGTTTTGCAGTGGGTAACCCGACACAAGGGATAAAATGAGCTGCCTTTGTTAGACGGTCAACCACCACTAGAATGGTGTTCTTCCCCTGAGAGGTTGGTAACTCCACAATGAAGTCCATAGAAATGGATCCCCACGGGCGGGACGGGGTGGGAAGAGGCTGTAACAGACCAGTTGGTGAGGAGCGAGGTGTTTTGCATCTTGCACAGACCTCACATGAAGTGACATAATTCAAAACATCCTTCCTGCAAGTGGGCCACCAAAAGAAACGAGAAAGAAATTCCTGTGTCTTTAGAATTCCTCTATGCCCAGCTATCTTGGAATCGTGAATGAGTTGCAATACTCTTAATCTGACTGTTTCAGGAATATACAGACGTTGTCCCTGAATCCACACACCATTCTTAAAGACAAGACTTACGTCCCTTGGGGGTTGTGCCAAAAAGGAATCCGCATGGTATGCTTCCTTGATGTCCTTAAGTAGGTCTTGATTATGAATTACTCCTAGGAATCTAGAGTCAGGAAGAATAGTCTTAGGAGGAGTAATTGGACGTGTCTCTGCTGAGTAAATCCTAGAGAGTGCATCAGCCTTTCCATTGCGCGATCCTGGTCTATAAGAGATGATAAAATTAAATTGGTTTAAGAAAAGATTCCAGCGAGCCTGGCGAGGAGTCAGGCACTTAGCCGACCTGATAAACTCAAGGTTACGATGGTCTGTCAGGACGACTATTTGCTGTGCAGCTCCCTGAAGAAGGTGTCTCCATTCTTTGAAGGCGGCAATAATGGCCAACAACTCTCTATTGCCCACATCGTAGTTCCTCTCAGCCGAAGACAACTGCTGGGAAAAGAAGGCACAGGGATGCAAGACATTCTTCTCACCTGTTCTCTGAGAGAGTATAGCTCCAACGGCACAGTCTGAAGCATCCACCTCTATTATGAAGGCAAGCTCGGGGTTGGGATGTACTAGGATAGGTGCAGTGGTAAATTTATCTTTTAGACGGGAAAATGCTTCCTGGGCTTGGGGAGTCCAGGAAAACCTAGACTCTTTCCGGGTAAGTTGAGTGATAGGTGACACTACCTCAGAGAAATTTCTAATGAAACGTCTATAGAAGTTGGCAAACCCGATGAAGCGCTGTACCTCCTTCACATTTCTAGGACTTGGCCAATCCTTGATGGCTTGGGTTTTGCTTCCATCCATACTAATTCCTTGTGTAGACAGTACATACCCCAGAAATTGAATTTCGGTCCTATGGAATTCACACTTTTCAAGTTTGATGTAAAGATGATTTTGTCTTAGACGTTCCAAGACCATTCTCACATGTCCATGATGTTCCTCTGTGGAGTTAGAAAAAATTAGAATATCATCCAAATAAATTACCACGAATGTATCTAGGAGATCCCTGAAGATGTCATTCACCAAGTGTTGGAAAGTGGCTGGGGCGGTACTCAGACCAAAAGGCATAACTAGATATTCAAAGTGTCCATAGCGTGACCTGAATGCAGTCTTCCATTCATCCCCAGGTCTAATACGGACTAAGTTATAGGCCCCACGAAGATCTAGTTTAGAAAAAATTTTGGCATGTCGCACTCTCTCCAATAACTCAGGGATTAAAGGCAATGGATAACGGTTTCTAATAGTAACCTTATTGAGTTCCCTATAGTCTACGCATGGTCTCAGAGATCCATCTTTCTTCTTTACAAAGAAGATGGGTGCACCTGCAGGAGATGAAGAGGGGCGTATGAAGCCCTTGGCTAGATTTTCATCTATGTAATCCTTTAAAGCCTTTAGCTCGGGCCCCGCCAGGGGGTAGATCTTACCAAAAGGTATCTCTGCTCCAGGCAATAATTCAATTGGACAATCATATGGACGGTGAGGAGGAAGCTGGTCAGCGTTCTTCTTGTCACATAAATCCACATAGTCCTGGTATACAGCTGGTAGTTCAGGGACTGACATGATTCCTTTAGGAACAGAGCAAGCTGAAACTTTTGGACTCATCTGTTTCTCTGGAAAGTGTAATTCCTTGGTCTCCCAGTTAATGGTAGGATTCTGAGCCTGCAGCCATGGTAGCCCTAGAATAATGGGAAAGTGGGGAGAAGAGATAAGCATAAAGGACAGTTTCTCTTGATGATCTTTACCCATAAGAACCCTCAAAGGCTCTGTTTCCTGATCCACTGGTCCAGAGGTCAGCAGGGAGCCATCCACAGTTTCCATCTGTACTGGAGTAGCCTTCTTCACTGAACGTATTCCCTGTTTCAGAGCAAAGGAGACATCCATAAAATTTCCACTTGCCCCTGAGTCGATCATAGCAGAGCTAGACACCCAAGCTGAGTCAACCCAGAGTTTGATGGAAAGAAAGCAATGAGAATTGTTTTTCTTACAACTCAGCTGGGACACCGCTGAGGAAACTTGAAAAATGGCAGCGTTTACACAGTCAACGTCCTCAGAGGTAACGGAGTTTAAGTCCGAGAAATCAAGATCTGTTGCTGCAGATCTCTCTGGAGCCTGAGGCTCGGACCTGACAGATCCCCTCTCGCAACACTCACAATGAATGAGTGCTGCAGTAGTCTTACGAGAACGGCTGGGGCAGTTTATAATGAAGTGCCCTGACTTACCACAATAGAAACATAGATTCTCCTTAAAACGATGTTCCTTGCGTGCATCACTAACCCGTCGTTGTAAAGAGTCTACCTGCATGGGTTCAGGTTCAGGTTCCGTGTAATCCTACTCAAAGGTTCCTTAGCTGGAGAGGAAGGTAGGAAAAGGTTAGTACGATTGCTTTCGAACCATCTCTCTTGCCTGCGTTCAGTCAGACGAGTATCAATACGGATGCAGTAGTTAATAAAGTCACCTAACGCAGTGGGAGGGTCGGCACGAGCAAGTTCATCCTTAATCAGTGGAGATAACCCCTTTCGAAAAATAGATTTTTTGGCGGAACTGTCCCAGGTGGTATCAAGGGCCCATCTCCTGAAATCCAAGGCATATTCAGCTACCGAGTGCTTACCTTGGCGCAAAGCTAACATGGCTGCTTCAGCTGTTGCACCTCGATTGGGGTCATCAAACACCTGCCCCATGGCTGAAATAAAATCATCAAGGTGATTCAAACAATCATCCTCAGTCTCAATCAGAGGGTTTGCCCACATTAAAGCCTTGTTGGTAAGCAACATAATTATAGTAAGCACCTTAGATCGTTCAGTGGGAAATTGTGAAGCATGTGCAGAAAAAAAAAGATTGCATTGATTAATAAATCCCCTGAATTTCTCACGTTCACCGCCAAAACGAAAAGGGGGCAACTTGGGAATCCCAGCACTCGGGGCTACGGCAGGAGCCTGGACTCGCCCCTCTAGAACCTCAATCCTGGCTCGCAAATCCTGGGTAGTCTGTCCAACCACTTGCAAATTGTGATTATTGAGGTCCTGTAGATTTGTAAAACGGGTCTTTATATTCTGCAAATCTGCAAGGATATTATCAGTCACTCCGCAAAGTTCCTTTATGCGGGCCTCCATTTTCCAGATCTTTTAAGACAGGATTACTGGAAGAAGAGGAGAGAAAAAAAAACAATAGTGTTCACCTGTGGCAACACTGCAGAGAGAAAAAAAAAATTAAGGGAACTGCTCACCTGGAATGGTTGTGAGAAGTCACAACCACTATCATCACAGAAAGTTTCAACCAGACATCTGATATCCAGAGTTACAGCAGACAAAAAAGAGAAAAGAAAGGAAAAAAAAAAAAACAATAGTGTTTACCTGTGGTAACACTGCAAAAAGAAAAAACTTAAGGGAATTGCTCACCTGGAATGGTTGTGAGAAGTCACAACCACTGTCATCACAGAAAGTACAACCGGACGTCTGATATCCACAGTACAGCAGACACAGCCTTCCAGACCCAGCAGACACTAACGTTTTGGCTTCAGAATCTTGTAATGTATGTAGTACAGTTCATATAGCGTCTTGTGCTTGGGTGCGATGAAAACACAGGAGTCACAGGTTTGATATAGAAAAGTCCTGTATTACTTCATACAAGTTGGCAGAAATAGTCACACAGTTTGCAGACACAGAAACAGGAGACACAGCAGGCCAGAGTAATCCAAGCTCAGCAATCACTCTCCAATACAGATTCAGGATCTTCTTCTCTGTTACCGTAAGTCCATGCAAACGTGGGTCTTTCAAAGAGCAGGGTTCAGAGTCCACAAGTGCTTCAGAGTTCCTCAGTAGGAATAGCTGGAGTACAAGGTCCAAGGCTTACAGGAGTCAAGTCACAGGTTCACTGCAGGCTAGATTCTGAAGCACTGATTGCTCAGCTGTGGCTGCTTAAGAAGCAAAGGAGAGAATCAGGGCGGGAACATGCAAGCTGGAAACTCCATTTTGACTGAGGGCAAGATAGCTGCAGCGAGACAGAAAGTAAAATGGCTGATGAACAAACTGAGTTTCAGGAATATATACATAGAACCTTACACTCTGCTATATTGATGAGCTCTGCTACATTACTAAAGTGACTCTTCTAATGTACTCAACTCTGCTATATTGATGGGCTCTGCTACAATACAACAGTGACTCTTCTAATGTACTCAACTCTGCTATGTTGGTGGGCTCTGCCACATTACTAAAGTGACTCTTCTCATCTACTCAACTCTGCTATATTGATGGGCTCTGCTACATTACTAAAGTGACTCTTCTAATGTACTCAATCAACTCTGCTATATTGATGAGCTCTGCTTCATTACTAAAGTGACTCTTCTAATGTACTCAACTCTGCTATATTGATGGGCTCTGCTACAATACAACAGTGACTCTTCTAATGTACTCAACTCTGCTATGTTGGTGGGCTCTGCCACATTACTAAAGTGACTCTTCTCATCTACTCAACTCTGCTATATTGATGGGCTCTGCTACATTACTAAAGTGACTCTTCTAATGTACTCAATCAACTCTGCTATATTGATGAGCTCTGCTACATTACTAAAGTGACTCTTCTAATGTACTCAACTCTGCTATATTGATGGGCTCTGCTACAATACAACAGTGACTCTTCTCATCTACTCAACTTTGCTATATCGATGGGCTCTGCTACATTACTAAAGTGACTTTTCTAATGTACTCAACTTTTTTACATTACTGGTCTCTGCTACATTACTACAGTGACTCTTAATCTACTCAACTCTGCTATATTAATGGGCTCAGCTACATTACTAAAGTGACTTTTCTAATGTACTCAACTTTGCTATATCGATGGGCTCTGCTACATTACTAAAGTGACTTCTCATCTACTCAACTGTGCTATATTGATTGCTCTGCTACATCGCTACTATGAGTCTCCTGACCTACTCAACTCTGCTACATCACTACAGTGAGTCTTATAATCTGCTCTGTTTTTCCACATTGACAAGCCTTCTTTGCTGTGCTGGTCTTCCTTTGCTGAGTTTGCAGCTTCTTCCAGTTGCCTTCTTGCCATTACAGTCTCCATTGCTCCGGCCTGTTCATCTTTGATGTAACAGCATCATTTGTCCGTGCCACACAATAACAAGTTTTTTGGACCTTGAGCTTTGAGAATCTACCTCTCCAAGTGAGACATAACACTTTCTGAACCCATGATATGTCTGTTTTACTAAATACTTGTATTCCTCTTGAAAGAAAAATTTGTTAGCATATTTCAATAGAATCTTGTGTTGTGCTGTCCTCTGTTATTACTCCTATTAATGTAATGAATAAATTGCCAACAGAGCTTGTTAATGGGGTATAACGTGACATACACTACGATACTGTGCAATCAGTTGTAACAAGTCGAGTTAGGGTCAACCCCATTGATCGCCATTTTGGTCCTCCTCTGAAGCCCTCCTACAGACTGAGCTTCATTGGAGACCACAATTTACACAACATACTGCAATACTGTGGTATTGTAGGATATAGTTTAAACAATTGTAGTATCGCAGGTTCAAGTCTAATAAGAGGATTAATAAGGCAAAAATAAAAATCTGGAGACGGACAACCCCTTAAAAGAGGACCAGGTCAAAAGTGGACAGATTTTTCTCGTATTATATTCCTAATGCTTCGCTGAGTATTCATTTTTTTAAAATCTGCCATACAGTTCTAGAGATTTGGGCCTTTTTATTTATAGTCTTTAACATGTAGTGTTGGCTCACAGTTAAATGAAACAGAGTAGTCTAAAGTCACGCCCCCGAGGATCCTGTGAGAACCACTCTTTTGTTAAAGACAGCAAAAAATAGTCCTAAATAAAAATTACCTGGTGAGGTGACCAATCCTCTTTAACTTCTGTGTGGCAGTTTTGGTGCCAAAAGGTTGTACTATTTATGGTCTTTATACTGTGAGTCTTGGCTCACATGGAGCTAAAAACAGAGTAGCCTAAAGACACATCCCAGAGGATCATGTGAGCACCACTCTCTTGTTAAAGGCCAAACAGTCCTAAATACAAAATAAAAATGACCTGGTGACTAATCCCCTTTATCTTCTGTGTGGCAGTTTGGTTGCCAAACGTCATACTATTAATAAAAAAAATTCTACAAATACCAAAGTAACGTAGAATGTAGGATGAAGTCCAAAATGTAACAGTTTTTCCATGTTGGTTTTAGGCTACTTTCACACTTGCGTTTTATCGCGCAGCGCATCGTGCGCTATCGGTCACATGCGCAATGTTCCCCTATCTTTTACATGGCGGGCGCAGGGTCTAGCGCTTGCACGCGTTCATCTGTGTTTGTCGTGCGCTGCGCATTTTCCAGGTGTGTGCCCATACGCGCTAGATGCTACATGTTGCATTTTTTTCCGCCCAACCACTTTAAAAAAGCGCTTGCGCACGTATGCGCACGCTATGTGCAAAAAAATAACATTACAGTCTATGGGTGCGCTGGCATGAGCATGGCTGTGCGCTCATCAGCGCTTTTGCATACACACGATTTTTGAGTAAATAATGTCTACACACTTGTTTAAACCACCCCCTACACAAGATACATTGTTTGTGAGGAATGTAGATAAAAAGAAGATGATAGAGACAGAGATGATAGAGACAGAGATGATAGAGATATGATAGAGATATGATAGATGATAGAGACAGAGATGATAGAGACAGAGATGGTAGAGACAGAGATGATAGAGACAGATGATAGAGACAGATGATAGAGACAGAGATGATAGATGATAGAGATAGAGACAGATGATAGAGACAAATGATAGAGACAGAGATGATAGAGACAGAGATGATAGAGACAGAGATGATAGAGACAGATGATAGAGACAGAGATGATAGATGATAGAGATGATAGAGACAGATGATAGAGACAGAGATGATAGAGACAGAGATGAAAGATGATAGAGACAGAGATGATAGAGATAGATGATAGAGACAGAGATGATAGAGACAGATGATAGAGACAGAGATGATAGATGATAGAGACAGATGATAGAGACAGATGATAGAGACAGAGATGATAGAGACAGAGATGATAGAGACAGATGATAGAGACAGAGATGATAGATGATAGAGATGATAGAGACAGATGATAGAGACAGAGATTATAGAGACAGAGATGATAGAGACAGAGATGATAGATGATAGAGACAGAGATAATAGAGACAGATGATAGAGACAGAGATGATATAGACAGATGATAGAGACAGATGATAGAGACAGAGATGATAGATGATAGAGACAGATGATAGAGACAGATGATAGAGACAGAGATGATAGAGACAGAGATGATAGATGATAGAGACAGAGATGATAGAGACAGATGATAGAGACAGAGATGATAGATGATAGAGACAGAGATGATAGAGACAGATGATAGAGACAGAGATGATAGATGATAGAGATAGAGACAGATGATAGAGACAGAGACAGATGATAGAGACAGATGATAGAGACAGATGATAGAGACAGATATGATACATGAAAGAGACAGATGATAGAGACAGATGAGAGAGATGATAGAGACAGATGATAGAAATGTGACACGTAGACCACCCATGCGGCGAAAAAATGCAAACGCATGCAAAAACGCTTGAAATTGCATACAATCGCGTCCAAACGTTGTGTTTTTTTTCGTAATGTGCACGCTTATGCGACTAAATATCGCAGCGTTTGCATGCTTTTTTTAATGCGTTTGATGTGCGCTCGAAACACATTGCAGAAAAACGCAAGTGTGAAAGTAGCCTTAGACACTTAAATATTTTAATGTAAAATTTAGTTTCCTTATTTATTTGCATGTTAAAATTGTGTATTTATAAAATATAATCACTGCAGTCAGATTCCGGCTCCATATTGTCGCAGACCCTCTCCTTTCATAATATTTGCATAATTAAAGGATCACTACTTTCAAAAATTCAAAACCTCTCCTGTAAATACAGGAAAGCAGATTAAAAAAAAATATATATGTATATATATATTTAATTTGATACCTGGCTTGGGGGTTATTAATGACTCAGGATATGTCATGTAAAGCAAAACACGAATACTTTTACATACCTGATATTTTCACCCTGATCTTTCGCTTGTTTGAGAGTTTCCCCAGCCCTGTTTTATTATATTAGGACACATAGCAATGTTGCTGGTATTTTATACATTTCTGGGGCTATCCTCTTCAGACATTTGCTCCCTCGCTCTTCTAATGCAGTGTGGGAGCCTTGTGGTGATGCACGTAGAATATATATGTATTTTTCTCAGTGCTTGACGGTCTTGTACTACAAGGTGTTTACAACTCGCGCACATCGGTTTAGACTAATGTGGAGCTTACACAATCTAATGGACCAGACATACTTCAAAGATGTAAACACATTTTGATGCCCTTGAAATATGAGTGGATTGATAGTATTCATGCCAGAGACATTGTTAAAGGGGAACTCATACTTAGTCCTCCTTCACACGTCCTGGTCATTCCTGTACAGGAAAAACCAGTACTGATGAGATCCGTGATCTGTGTGTCCTCCATGTTTGTTGTCGGTGTGTCAGTGTGTCCATGTATTACATCCATATGTCGACACGTACCGACACCTGAGAAAAGCAGTACAGTTCGCACTTATCCCAGGCACTGGATGCTGAAGGCAGGTGTCATCATTTTCTCCTGGTCGCGCTGAGATCAGCATGACCAGGAGACAAAGATGGAAGTTGTATTCAACAGCAGCTGTGTAACCCCATTGTAAAAATTTTTATAACCAGCACAGGGAAAGCCGATGGCTGGGGACTGATATTGATAATTTGAGACAAGGGACAATACCCCTGTGATGAAGGATATTGGCCTGTTCCAGCCGCCATTTTGTCTGTTCACAGAGCCACAGGCTGCTAACTGCACCTGGCCCCATGGCCTGTGGGCATATTCAATACAACAGGGTTTAGTGTCCATGTGTAGCCCTGGTACACAATACCAGGAGGATGAGTGGAGAGGTAAAGGTTAAGTGTTCTTCATGTCATCATGTACCTTCAAACACGCCCAGTAGGGGTGTGGAAGGGAGAGATTTAGCTAGTCTGTGTCCGGACTTCAGAGTGAGAAGTCTGTGTTTTCCTGTCCTTGGACAGAGGAGAGTGTGTCCAGACTTAGGAGAGACAAGACGTCTTAGGGACTCTGCTCTATCTTCAGCTTAAAATTGTGGAGTCTAGTATAGGTACTTTAACGTACCCGAGCCTAGTCAAAGCTGTGCCCACTGGAGACAGGCTGAAATATCTCCTGAGAACTGAGCAAGTCGAAGGGCAAAAGTGGAAGAAAGCAAGGAAGTGCTATAGGTGAAGAATACCTGCACGAATCTACCGGTTACTGGGGACCGAAGGATCATCTTTGTTTCAAGCAAGGTGATAAGATAGCCAGAAATCTACCGGACCCTAGGTCGCGGCGGATAAGCCCATATAGTCAGTACGTAACTGGGGTCAGAGGGAAGTGAGGACCGTGAGTCAGTGCACGACAATATAGGAAATCATCTTTCTCACAAAAAGGCTCCAACCACAACACTGATCGGGCAGAACAGCTAAAGATTAGCTGGAATTATAGAGAGGACTACGCTTCAAGCTGGTCGTACTCAGCTTCATTGGAGTTAAAGGAGGCCCTAACTTGCTTAACCGTTTGCCTCAAAGCTCATCCTCCATCAACCCATCAGCCTCCCTGGGACCTGCCTTATCATCCTGCAAGTAAAGGTATGGAAAGACTTTGACTGTGTGAGACTGAGTTATTACTGCATGCCTGCACAATCCCTACCTAACTACCGACCTGAGGGAAGAGTCCCACCTGTAGGGGACCCGACATCTAGCTGCCTCACCATCCCCTCAGAGATCTACAGCAGCGCTGGTACTAATTACCAGAACACTACAGGTGGCGTCACGAACTGTACATAAATCAACCCCCTGTAAATATTCCCCAACAACATACGCCAGACCGCCCGGGCCACAGACCGAGCCACAGCTACCTGTGACAACAATCCCCATAGACTTCTACGGGCTCGGCTCTGAGTACCCCATTGCCCTGGTAACCCACAATTGTGGTGGCGGGTCGACACAACTAAACTTGGCGTCACGAACAGGATACGAAACTCGCAGAATTGCGAGCCCTGCGTGCCTATGTAACTGTTTGAGTGAAAAAGACTGTTGCTGTTGTTTGGCGCCAAATACCGCCATATTTGCCGCCAGATTCGCGCCTAAAGCGTTGGAGAAGAAGGAGGGCGTACCTGAAAGAGCGCGCAAAGTCTTGGACACGCCCCGGCTCTGACTCATCGGAAGGTCCTGCGACAGGAAGTGAACGCTCTGACATCAGAGCGCCTGCGACGAAGGTCCTATTCTCACTGCGGTGCCTGAGAAGTAGCAGCGTCTGAAACCGGTAGGCTCCGTTTAACCAAGGGGGCGCTAAGATGTCACAACAACAGGCTGACAGTGCGGCCCCGGCCGGAGGGCTTAATCCCGCACCGTCTGGTATTGTAGCGCCAGATGGAGGCGCAGGCCCAGCACCTAGTCCCGGTAGTCCCGATCATGCCACTAACGCTTCCATATATGCCTGGGGCGAAATGGCTTCCCCAGTACAGCGGTGAGCCAGGCACATTATCAGGCTTCAAGCGGAAGTTAAGCAGCCTATTGGAAATGTACTCCATGCCTGAGAAACAAAAAGCTGCTGTGTTAATAGGGCAGTTAACTGGCGCTGCTGAGAGGGAAGTGGAGACTTGGGATACCGTTGATCTGGAGTCGGTACCTGCGATTTTTCTTAAACTAAATGCCATATTTGAAGACCGCACAGAAACGGATCTCTGGATGGCCTTCTATCACTGTTCACAGCAGCCAGGTGACAGCATCCGGGACTATGCTTGCCGATTGCAAGGAGCCCTGAAAGCACTCAAGCAAATTAACAATTTAAATGCTCTCCATGAGAATAAAATGTTGAAAGAACAGTTTATACAGGGATTGAGATCCCCAGAGGAACGCAGAACTGTAAATTGGTGGTCCTTAGATCATCCGGATGCTACCTTTGATGCCCTAAAGGACATGGCAATAAAAGGGCTGCGGCCCCTGGGCAAACCTGAGGTGGCCACTCAACATCATCAGGGTGAAGTCACTCCGGAACCGGCAGTAACCCCCTGTTCCCCGCTAGTGGCTGAAGCCAAAGCGCAGGTGACATCTCCTAGTGAATTGGAATGTCTGCGCTCAGAGGTGCGCCAGCTGACTAAAAATCTGGCTGCTGTTATGAGTGCCCTGCAACTGCGGAAAGAAGAGGAAGGAAAAATCTTGCTAGCGGACTGCCCAGAAGACGTCCCGTGGATGCACCGGAGAAGAAAGAAGACGTCGCCCCCCGGAGGAGGACAACGCCACCCCCAGGAGCAACCTCTGATCAACACCCTTCTCGTCGAGAGATCGTCTGTTTTCGCTGCAACCGAAAAGGTCATTTGTCTCCACAGTGTCCTTTAAACGGGCAGAACCTGGGTCCAAGGGCCAACACCCAGGAGAATACCCGCCAGGCCCCTAGACTGGAACCGCAGGTATGTGGGCGGGCGACCCTACCTGTCCATTATTTTAGATGGGATTGCTGTTCCAGCATTGCTAGACACTGGGTCTCAAGTCACCCTCATACCTGATGCCCTATATACCAAGTACTGGTCAATGGACGATCTTAAACCCCCGAGCCTTGACTTTACCGTGTATGCTTCTAATGGTCTTCCTGTAGAAGTACTTGGAACAAAATGTGTAGATGTAAAGGTGGGAAGAGAGGATTTGAAAGACCAGGGACTTCTGGTAGTGAAGACTGTAAATGAGGAGAATGGTCTAAATATAATATTGGGTACTAATGTTATTGGTAATTGTTTGGAAGAAGTAGTGTTCTTGCTCCAACAGCTCGCTGAGATTGCCCGACCAAGGCAGAGAGGAGTCATCCAAAGAGAGATCCGGGCCCTGGTGTGTCAGCAGCAAGCGAAGCTTACCGACGGCGAAATTGGTAATGTACGGGTCACTGACTCAGTTCCTATTGTGATACCCCCAATGAGTGAAATGATCATTTGGTGCAGGGCAGCCATAGGTCTGAGAGGACAGAATTACCAAGCTGTAGTAGAACCCCACCATTCAGAACATAGACCTACACTTATGACTGCTAGAGGAGTAGTAGAAGTGGTGAATGGGAGAGTACCTGTACGGCTTCTCAATTGGGGAGATGATGAGGTAAATTTACCCCGTTATGCAACCATTGCTAAACTTCATGCTGTCGACAATAATTCCATTCTCCCGGCTGAGTCCTTAGACTCCTGTCAAATAGAGGAGGACAATGACCCAGCAACTCAGGTGGCGGAATGGTGTCAGCAGCTCCATGTTGGGACGGACACCACTCCCGCTCACCAGAAGCAAGGGGTATTACGGGTGGTGCAAGAGTACGCCCAAGTGTTTAGCAAAAATCCACTTGATTTTGGGATCATTAAGGGAGTACAACATCATATCCCTACAGGCAATCATCCTCCCATCAAAGAGCGGTATAGGCCCATACCTCCAGCTCATTATCAGAAGGCTAAAGAAATGTTGAATGATATGAAGAAAGCTGGGGTGATAAGGGATAGTTGTAGTCCCTGGGCAGCCCCTCTAGTTCTGGTTAAAAAGAAAGATGGTAGTATGAGAATGTGTGTGGATTACAGGCAGGTGAACCGCATAACACACAAGGATGCATACCCGCTACCACGTATAGAGGAATCATTAGCTGCTCTGAAAACGGCTAACTACTTTTCTACCCTTGATCTGACTAGTGGTTACTGGCAAGTGGCTGTGGCTGAGGAGGATCGTGAGAAAACGGCTTTCACCACCCCAATGGGGCTGTGTGAGTTCGATAGAATGCCGTTTGGGCTCAGTAGTGCCCCAGGAACATTTCAGAGAGTGATGGAAAACTGTCTGGGACATCTCAATTTTGAAACCGTGCTGCTATACCTAGACGACGTTATCGTGTATTCCAAGACATATGAGGACCATCTGAAGCACCTGGCAGAAGTGTTTGAGTCCCTGTCCAGGTACGGGATGAAGTTGAAACCCCCAAATGCCATCTACTCAAGCAGAAGGTACAATACTTGGGGCACATCGTCAGTTCGGAAGGAGTAGCGCCGGACCCAGAGAAAGTCACTGCCATCCAGAAGTGGCCGGAGCCGAAGAACCTTAAGGAAGTGCGACAGTTCCTGGGACTAACGGGTTACTACCGGAGATTCGTGAAAGATTACACGAAGAAGGCAGCTCCTTTACAGGACCTCCTGGTAGGACAATCCTTAAAGAGCAGAAACCCTCCCTTTAACTGGGGGAAAGAACAGGCTGAAGCATTCCAAAAGATGAAAGAGATCCTGACAGGTGATGAGATCTTAACCTATCCTGATTACAGCCAACCGTTCTTGTTGTACACCGACGCCAGTAATGAAGGGTTGGGAGCCGTTCTCAGTCAGAAGCAGAATGGACAAGAAAAAGTCATCGCATATGCTAGCAGAAAACTCAGGCCAACTGAAAGGAATCCGGAAAATTATAGCAGCTTCAAGCTAGAGTTTCTGGCGCTGGTCTGGGCCATTACTGAAAGATTTAAGCACTATCTGGCCTCCAATAAGTTCACTGCGTACACAGACAACAACCCGTTAACGCACCTGGAAACCGCCAAGCTGGGCGCCATGGAGCAGCGATGGATGGCTCGGTTGTCCAATTACCAGTTTACTATCAAGTACCGGGCAGGTCGAAAGAATGCTAATGCTGATGCGTTGTCCCGTATGCCGCATGACTCTGATACGGAAGAAGAATCGGACGACCTGGAAGAAATTGAGCTACCCGCGTTCCATCGAAATGGGGTAGTCCACGAGCATCAAGTCCACAGAAAGCAAAATGGTGCAACATTAAATCCTTTACCCCATCACAGCTGGAAAGAGACTCAGGACAGTGATCCAGTGGTCAGCCACATCAAGGAGTTGTTAAAGCAAGAAGGCTCCTCTTTGGAAAAGGATGCACCTATGCCCGCCAAGCTCCTGTGGAACGAGAAAAGCAGGTTGTTCCTGTACCGTGAGAAGTTGTGCAGAAGATACGTCAACCCCAGAACCCATGAAATGGTCTGGCAAATAGTGGTCCCAAAGACAGACGTCCCAATGGTGTTGGAAGCGTACCACGATCAAGCAGGACACTTTGGCTGGAGGAAGCTGGAGACCCTGTTGAGATGCCGGTTCTACTGGGTAGGGATGCGCAGCTCCATCGAGAGGTGGTGTCGGAACTGTGGACCCTGTGGTCTCAGAAGAAAGGACTACGGAAGTCAGAAGGCCCCCCTGCAACCTATCCGGACGACTCGTCCCCTGGAGATTGTGGCCCTGGACCACGTCAAATTGTCGCCGAGTAGATCTGGATACTCATACGCCTTGACCATGGTGGACCATTACTCCAGATTTCTGGTAGTCGTTCCAGTGAAAGACCAGACCGCAGTGACGGCCGCGAAGACCTTTCAAGCAAGCTTCTGCAGACCGCATGGGTATCCCGAGCAAGTCTTAACCGATCAGGGACCTGCTTTTGAAGCCGATTTATTCAAGGAATTCTGTCATATGTACGGGTGCAAGAAAATAAGAACAACACCATATCACCCTCAAACCAACGGTCTTTGTGAAAAGATGAACCATATTGTCCTTGACTTGTTGAGATCCATACCGTTGGAAGACAGGAATAGATGGCCGGATTTACTACCTGATTTGGTTGATTTGTACAACCATATACCTGTAAGCTCAACTAACTGCACTCCAGCCTATCTTATGAGAGCAAGGCCCGGAAAACTACCAATGGATTTAGAACTTGGAGTGGTAGAACCGGAGGCAGACGATGCCGTGGAAAACTGGGACGTCAATCGGCAAGAGCAATACAGAAGAGTACAAATCTGTGTAGAGGAAAGTCTTAATAAGGCACGGGAGAAACAGGAAGATGTTTACAACCGAAATGCTCCTGCCAAGCCTCTGATGCCTGGAGAGGTAGTATTAAAAAGAAAAAGAAAGATGCACAAACTGGATAATCAGTGGGAGCAAGAACCCTACGTCATACAAGATTCTAAGTACGACAACGGAAAAGTTTGTGTCGTCAGTAAAGACGGAGGAAAAACAATAACCACTGTGTCTAGAGACCATTTGAAACTATGTCCGGAACCCTTGAAACGTTGCGACAAGAACCCTGTCTTCAATCAAAGAGAAAGAAAGGAAGAGGTCCTACACACCGATCTGGGAGATTTTCCTGCGGATTGGCCCCGACTGGGAGATGCTGTGATAATTCCAGTGTTGCAGTTTTATCAGCCACAAGAGGAAGTTTTACCTCCAGTTGTGCCTGTGGTGCCAGTTGAGCCCGCTCAGGAGTTACCCATTCCAGCAACACCTCAACCTGTAGAACCTCAAGATGGATCATCTGTAGCAGCGCCCCATACTATGGGATCCCCTGGTGAAGCTGACTCACACCGCCCAGCCATCAGTACGCTTGCCAGATCCATGGAAAGATTAAGGCAGTTCTATGGTTTACCGTTTCATAGTACAGACAGATCGCAAATTGATTTACCTGAAACTACACCACGTAGGTCAGAGAGAATCACAAAAGGGAAATTACCCATTAGATATCAGCAATAGTTATGACGAACTGATGTAAATATATTGTGAAAAGTCTATATATATAAATGTGTTTTTCCCTATCAAGCTTCGTTTACAATGGACTCAGAGGCTGAGGACTGAGCCAGCCCAAAAACTGTATCCTGTAAATAGTTGCACTAAAGTGCCTTCTTAATGGTTTCACATGAAACCTTGACTCACCTCTGAACCAAAAACCCGTGTGGTGTGGCACTGAGTGAGGTCTGCATTTGGATGTCCTGCAGCCCACCCAGGACCCACGTTGAAGGTTTGGTGCGGGTCCTTCACAAGTATCTTGTATATCTATTTATTGAAAATGCTATTTGATACTACTTGTATTTTTCTATCAAGTTTGTAACGTTCAAAGTAGTCTTACCTCCCGGATGGGAAGATGTTATTGTTCCAAATGTTATTGCATAAACAAAATTTTTCTGTCTTTTGTATTCCACAGCCCGGGAGTGCTGTCGTTTACCATGGGGGAATGTGTAGCCCTGGTACACAATACCAGGAGGATGAGTGGAGAGGTAAAGGTTAAGTGTTCTTCATGTCATCATGTACCTTCAAACACGCCCAGTAGGGGTGTGGAAGGGAGAGATTTAGCTAGTCTGTGTCCGGACTTCAGAGTGAGAAGTCTGTGTTTTCCTGTCCTTGGACAGAGGAGAGTGTGTCCAGACTTAGGAGAGACAAGACGTCTTAGGGACTCTGCTCTATCTTCAGCTTAAAATTGTGGAGTCTAGTATAGGTACTTTAACGTACCCGAGCCTAGTCAAAGCTGTGCCCACTGGAGACAGGCTGAAATATCTCCTGAGAACTGAGCAAGTCGAAGGGCAAAAGTGGAAGAAAGCAAGGAAGTGCTATAGGTGAAGAATACCTGCACGAATCTACCGGTTACTGGGGACCGAAGGATCATCTTTGTTTCAAGCAAGGTGATAAGATAGCCAGAAATCTACCGGACCCTAGGTCGCGGCGGATAAGCCCATATAGTCAGTACGTAACTGGGGTCAGAGGGAAGTGAGGACCGTGAGTCAGTGCACGACAATATAGGAAATCATCTTTCTCACAAAAAGGCTCCAACCACAACACTGATCGGGCAGAACAGCTAAAGATTAGCTGGAATTATAGAGAGGACTACGCTTCAAGCTGGTCGTACTCAGCTTCATTGGAGTTAAAGGAGGCCCCTAACTTGCTTAACCGTTTGCCTCAAAGCTCATCCTCCATCAACCCCATCAGCCTCCTGGGACCTGCCTTATCATCCTGCAAGTAAAGGTATGGAAAGACTTTGACTGTGTGAGACTGAGTTATTACTGCATGCCTGCACAATCCCTACCTAACTACCGACCTGAGGGAAGAGTCCCACCTGTAGGGGACCCGACATCTAGCTGCCTCACCATCCCCTCAGAGATCTACAGCAGCGCTGGTACTAATTACCAGAACACTACAGGTGGCGTCACGAACTGTACATAAATCAACCCCCTGTAAATATTCCCCAACAACATACGCCAGACCGCCCGGGCCACAGACCGAGCCACAGCTACCTGTGACAACAATCCCCATAGACTTCTACGGGCTCGGCTCTGAGTACCCCATTGCCCTGGTAACCCACAATTGTGGTGGCGGGTCGACACATCCACTGTGAATAACAAGGCCTTTTAGTATGCTAAGTAATTCAGGCCCAAAACAGCATTTACTGCTCCAATGTTGAATAGCAAGGTCTGTTAGTATGATAATGAGATAAGGCCAAAACAAGACCTCAAAGCTTTAGTCTGAAGCCATGGTAGCCTGGGGCCTGAAGCTGCCTGGGGGCTTCAATTAGATTATACCTGCCAGCTAGACACAGAAAACACACCTATTGTATTTCCCAGACCCTACGGCTCCATTCTAGGATTATGAATTATGAGCACATCTTTGTAGGTACAGACTCATAAGAAATATCTGCGTGATCCTGCGGACCTCGGGCATCTGACAGTTCAACTCCTGAGTCGGTGATGGCTCGGGGGCCTGAGATATAGAGATTGGCCCTCCACAGAGACCCAATCGGGCCAGGTTTGATCTCCATGCGACAGGCAAAACATATTGCATCCGCTGGTACCTCTCGTGTCCTGATCCGATCGTCCTGGAGAAAGTTAACCCTTTTGTTAGATATTGGGAATAAATTCTGCAGGGAGCTAAGGGTGGAGATTATCAGCCCACCCTCTGACACCGAGGGGAGGGACCTAGCAGGTTTAAGAACTGGGAGCAGACGGCAGACCCACCTATTCTCACAGAAGCCAAGACGATGAAGATCTAAGAAGGAACAAGGGACAGATCTGCCAAGGGAGTAGCAGCACACGTTTTGGGGGACTGTCCAGCAGCTAAGATTCTTACCTGTGGATTGAAGAGCTCCCTGTCTCCACATGCAGCATACAGCGTGGTAACATTGACCTTTAGCTAATACCTCTAAACCTTGTACTATTATTGTTGTATTTTACTCTGACTACAAATCCACTGTAATTCCATTGTATAGCTTACTGTATATTTCTGTAATTATCTAGTGCGCCCTTAAGGCAATTAAACCATAAAATTAATTTTTGGCTGATGCTTTTACTCTGATCACGAATCTTAGAATACCCAGTGGGTAACAGGACACCCTCCCCGGCGCCATTTGCTCTAGGTGTAGTTCCCTTACTGACCTGAGAGACAAAGGGGGCGCCGGAGAGCTGTGCCTGTGTAGTACATCACATTGGTGACGTGGAAGGAAGGGGGCTTCCTTCACAACCCCATAAAGTTCCAAGGCTATTAATAACAGCTCACAGCTGTTTGCTTAGCCTTTCCTGGTGAATTTACGGAGGACCTCAGAAAAAAATGATGTAGGGTCCACCTATAAATTCAAACCAGCAATGGCTAAGTAGACAGCTGTGGGTTGATATTAATAAAATGGGTAGGGGTCAGAGGTATTGCCCCCTCCCAGGATACCAACATCAGTCCTCGGGCATCCAGAAATAGCGCATCCATAAAATGCTCCAAATCTTGTGCATTGCTCGGGTCTTTCCACTTGTCCTGTGGCTGGCAAGTGGGGTAATATTTATAGGGTTTATGTCACCTTTGTATTGTCAGGTTATTCTCATGGTACTCAAGGTGATCTGATTGAGGTAACCGCAGTTCATTGTCGCGGCTCACAGTGAAGTGTGGGAATGCAACTTCAGTGACCAATGTTGACCTCTATTAACATAAGCCCCCAGACGTGGACTTTCCTTTTGCTGGGTATGAAAATTGTGCGGGATCCTACACCAGTTTTATTATTTAATTCTCTATTTTACACCGGGGGGACACAGCTGCTGCTGAATAAAACATCCATCGGTTTCTCCTGGTCACTCTGATCTCAGTGCGAGCAGGAGACAAAGATGAGAGTTGCCTTCAGCCTCCATCCGGCGCCTAGGAACAGAGCAAACTGTACCACTTCTTTCCAGGTGCCGATACTTGTCACGCTGATGAAAATTCCCCTCATTGGCTCCTGGTTGTGCTGAGCTCAGGGAGACAACAATGAGAGCTGCCTTCAACTGCCGGCACCTGGGAAAAGGAAAAACTCCCAGATGCCAGTACTTGTCACGCTGATGACACACAGATGTCATCCGTGTGCATCACGCATGTTGTCAATGCTGTGCAAAAAAACCTGACATGTCTACAGTTTTTCACATGGACACACGGTTTGTGTGACAAATCTGACATGTGCGCACCACCATTGAATACAATGGGTGTGCATAATGTACGAATTTCCAGTCCTTAAAAAATGGACAGCATCCAGACATGACAAACAGACGTTTGAAGGGGTCCTTAAATGAATAATTCAGTGCCTTTCTCCCTTTTTTTCAAGACCTTTGTTTGCCATCAGTGAATTAAAACTTTCTTGCTAATTCTCCAGAAGGAAGAAAACTGTCCAGTGCTGCCTATTGGAGGCACCTATCTTGTGTGTCAATGTTTTACTCTTTAGAGGGTTATTCTCATGTGCTTAAATGGGAAAAGTATATAATATGAAGTAGAGACTGGGAAACAAAAAGGTGCAATAGGGTCTTATCCAAAGATAAAAATACAGTAGGGTGAAGGAGGTGCTCACCTGGTTCAGTTTTGTAATTCACAACAATATTGTCAGGTGCTGCAGCCCCACAGGTTAAAAAAACAGTAAATGGTCAAAAGATATAAGTGGACCACCTGCACTGCTGATAGAAATTCAAAAGAAATGTCAAGAGGGTGTCAGGTCCCCTGGAAGACTTGTAGTTATAGATGGTGTAATTCATGTCCTAATTTAAACGGATTTGCCTTTCATTTAGTGCTGAAAGGGTTAAGGACTCTTTCTATGCTGACTGAGACCATACAGCCAGGTTGTACTCAGCTGCAACTGCTTACCCTTTCCTTCCTCTGTGTATACAGGCTGTGGGGGTTTAATCCCTGCTGGTGAAAGTTTAATCTTCCTGAGCTGTGTGCTAAAGCTAAGTAGTTGAAGTTTGGAGTTGGAGTTGTGGTGTTCTGTGGTTTGCTGTTGTACATAAGTGTTTATCTCCTGGTCCCTTTTCCCATTTAGTTTATTCCTCCCTGTCCCTATCCTCTTCCCTGTTGTTGGTTAGTGTTTTGTATGATAGAGATTTTCTGTTATCCCTGTTTTGTCTTTGTGTCTTGTTTACCTTACATTTCTGTCCCAGGCCTCATGTGATGGGAGGGACAGATTAGGATTTACTAGGAGCATATGAAGGTCAGGCTTCTCTACCTTTAAGAGAACCACCAGGACAGGGATAGTTATGGTCCCAGCTCCAGGGACAGTTTGAGGACCCTCCTCCTTACTGAAGACTGTCACAGCGTGACAGGAAGACTCCAGGAGACAAGATGTGTAGTGATGCAGTTTATTATCAAAGCGCTTCAGAGTCATCTGACTTCTTCATAAAGAAAAAGTAGTTTGTTTTTTTTTGGATTGCCTTCTAAACTCGTGGATAATAAACCTCATCGCTACCTAGCCTGTCTCGTGGATTCTTACTTTTGGATTTCTATTAGCAGTGCAGAGAATCCATTTATTCCTTTTGGGTGTAAAAGGGAAAAAACTTTGCAATTTACTTATTATTAAAAAATCTTCTCAGTCCTCTCCATTCTTCCTGCTTGTTGTCTAATTATCGCAAAAAAAAAAGGTCAAAATTTAAAAACAAACAGTGCTTTCAGACCTCAAATAATACAAATAAACTAGTTAATAATTATTTAGAAACAACAATACTAATGTTTTAACTCAGGAAGAGTTCTGAAATCAATATTTTGGAATATTGAATAACCATGATTTTTAAAAACAGCTTTCATGCGTCTTGGCATGCTTTCCACCAGTCTTTCACACTGCTTCTGGCGCAAAAATGTAAGCAGTTCTTCTTTGTTTGATGGCTTGTGACTATCCATCATCCTCTTGATTACATTCCAGAGGGTTTCAATGGGGTTCAGGCCTGGAGATTGGACTGCCCAAGACAGGGATTTGATGTGGTGGTCTCTTAATTTTTTTCCAGAGCTGTATTTAATGTACAGTGGTAACTGTTTAGTGATTATTTGAATTAGGTGACATATTCAAAAAATATAAAAATAAATGCCGCGCTAAGAACACCTGATAGAAACTAACAATATTGGACAAAGAGAATAAAAAGAGGAGAACTCACTGTCAAAAGTAGGATTGCTCGAAAATTGTAGATTATCGACTTTGGGTAAATGCTAAAATAATAATAAAATAACCAGTGAATTATTAAATAAAACAAAATGTTAAGTTATACCTCATATATTGTACTTACTAGTACTTATGAAATGGATACTCACAAGATGAAGCTAGATGTGTACATGGATGATAGAACACACTGAGTGACCAAATTCAGTGGTGCCACAGTAGGAGATTGTATATACTTGCGTAGATAAGATAAATGCCTATAACAGATGGAACTTTGCTAGTAATTAACTGCTTATTCGAAGTAGTGATTAGTCGCAGTGATGTTATACTCACTGCGGTGCCAGAGGGAGAAGTATATATCCCGACGTGGACTTTAAGAAGATGAGTGTCTGTACCAAGTAATTGCTAATCCTGGGAGCTTGCTATAATGAGCATTAGAAAATGATTGTATGTTCATGCAGATGGTTCATATGATAATGGCAAGTGCCATTGTACTCACTGAGTGAAGATTGGATCTGTGTGACTGCAGGAAAAACCTCTGCATAGAGAGCGTTGGTGCGGTGGAGGTCGGCAAAACACTCGGCGCGCCCCGGCCGGAAGCAGCGCAGAGGTAGCGACAAGAAGGGGCGGGACAATGTGGTGACATCACCAATTTGTCTTGCGCACATAAGATTGCATAAGATTACAGGGGCTAAGTTCGGCTGACGCGTTTCTAGGGACTGCTATCCCTCTTCATCAGAGCTAGGTGACATATTCACTTCAGTTTCAGTCTCTGATGCCCTCAGTATTTAAGACCTACAGAAGCTTAGTCTAGTCTTTGTAATAATGCTCATTCCCTTGTTACTTAATAGTAGAGTATTCCAAGTATTTTGTGGTATTGTATCAAGTACTGACTGATACATTTTACTACCCATCAATATCAGAAGAATCATCCAACACTCGAATGTGCGTGGGGCTCTGCCAACCTCCTCCGACAGAAGATGGCCAACTCTTTTGTTTGGCTGGGAGATAAGTCATTACCAAAAGTGCCTGTTAGCCGGACTATCATAAAGAACACTGGAGTATTCGGCTGAGAGTACTTGTGTATGGGGAGTCAGGAGGGACAGCTGTTGGTGAAACAGATGTCCAGCCAACAGCTATCATATGTGTATGGGGTCCTTTATAGTCTTCAACATAATGACCCTGTGCTTCAACATCTTTTCTCGAAGCCCAACATTTTAATGTGACTCCAAGTGGTCCATTGCTTTGTAAGCATCCTTGGTGGTTTAGTGATTTGGCATTGGATGAAATTCTTTTCCAGTCGCCTGGATCAAAGAATTGGATACCATTACTTCCTTCCCGGCTTAGGCTACTTTCACACTAACGTTTTTTAGCGCTGCGTATCGAGCGCACATAAAACACATGAAAAAAACGCGTGCAAACGCTTGTAATCGCTGTGATATTTTGCAGCAGAAGCGTGCGCATTGCTTTTAAAAAACGCAGCGATTGTATGCGATTGTATGCGATTTCAAGCGGTTTTGTATGCGTTTGTGTTTTTTCGGCGCATTTCGCAGGAGGAAAATCCTTGAAAAATTCTTGCAACAGACTCCACCAATGGGACACCAGTGGGCGTGTCTTATGGGAAATCTTTATATAGAGCCTGTTCACAGCCATTCTTCACATTTGCTTGCATTTGCCTTGGTGAACATGGATCTGCTTATGAAGACTTTCCACTTCAACTTGGATCTGGACATTGCTATGGCTTAGGCTTATGCAGTGGCTTGTCATCAAGAAAGGGAGAGAGAGAGACAGCGGAGACGGCAGCGGCGGCGTTTGTGGGTACATCCCATTGTTGAACTCCGGGAGAGCCGTGGAGCGTACCACACCCTCTACAGTGAGCTGCAGTCAAACCCGGAAAAATTTACCGACTACACCCGGATGTCACAAGAAAACTTCATGGATTTACTTGCTCGAGTCCAACAATTAATCAGGAGACAGGACACACAGCTCCGTCGGGCGATTCCTCCAGAGGAAAGACTCCTGGTGACATTACGGTACGTAATATTGAGAAACCAATGCCTGCATCATTTTATTACTTATGCCATGTACTATTCCAAAGCTGCCACAATTATTGTTTTGCTATCTAGTAAAAAAAAAAAACTGCAGAATTATTTGTATGCCATGTACTTTT
Source organism: Oophaga sylvatica (assembly GCA_033576555.1). Lineage (NCBI taxonomy): Eukaryota > Metazoa > Chordata > Amphibia > Anura > Dendrobatidae > Oophaga > Oophaga sylvatica. Next base: position 446,343,587 of record JARQOD010000003.1, on the reverse strand, counting down.
TTTTATTAATGTTTTAAAAAAACATATACAATAATATTTTTTTTTCTTTCTCTAGATTCCTTGCTACTGGAGAGAGCCTCTCTTCACTCCACTTCCAGTACCGGATTGGTATCTCCACGTTGTCAGGAATAGTTGTTGACACCTGCCGGGCATTGTGGAATGTTCTCTGTCCGGAATTTATGCCCCTGCCCACCACAGAAAAGTGGCTAGAAATAGCCAAAAAATTCTGGACAACCTGCAATTTCCCGAACTGTTTGGGAGCAGTTGATGGGAAACACATCCACATCATCAAACCAAAAAGAACAGGCTCGGAGTACTACAATTACAAGAAGTACTTTTCTACAGTTCTTATGGCCATTGCGGATGCAGACTGTATGTTTGTTGCGGTGGACATTGGGGCATTTGGCATTGGAAATGACTCACAGGCGTTTAAGAACTCAGACATGGGTTGGAGGTTGTATGGAAACCAGTTCAATTTCCCCATGCCACAGCCTCTTCCCCACACCGAAGGTCCACCACTGCCATTTGTCATGGTTGGGGATGAGGCTTTCCAGATGAGCCCAACCCTGCTAAAACCCTACTCCAGCCGGGACTTGGATCACAACAAAAAAATATTCAATTACAGGCTGACCAGGGCAAGAAGAACTTTAGAGTGTGCCTTCGGTATACTTGTTTCCAGATGGCGCAATCTGGGCACAGCCATTCATCTGAAACTGGAAACAGTGGATGAAGTTGTGAAGGCCTGTGTGGTGCTACATAATTTTGTGATGGCTAAAGAGCACCTGAACTTTGAACTCGAAGATGCAGCTCCTAACCCATTGCCTGAGTTCACTCAGCACCCTCTCAGGTCTTCTGTTGAAGTCAGCCAAATGAGGGACCAATTTGCGGCCTACTTCATCTCAGATGTAGGACGGGTGGAATGGCAAGAACAAATGGTGTAAAATAATGTTCTTGTCTGTGTGTCAATAAAATACCTTCTTGTCTGTATGTTAATAAAATACCTCTGTTTATACCTGTACCACGTGCAGTCTCTGTTTTTAAAGTCAAAAACAATTATGAAATGGCCAGGTTTACCAGTGAATTCATGATGCATATTTTTGGGTGCATCATGAATTTATTTGTAATCCTAACTAGGTAGTTCACTAGACAATCACACAAGTTGTAGGACCTTTATCATCTCTCCAGTTTTGGTTCCATTTGCAGTGATGGTGGAGATAACACAACTAATATTTGTGTCACCTGGCCTGATGTTTCAAACACTGATTTGGGGATGCACAAGCATCTGTAAATTTTTATACCTGACCATGTGACTATAAATATAATTTGTATTTTCATCACTGTGACTTGATTTGGAACGCAGAGATAATAAAGATTATACATCTTGTTCAATACCAAGGGCTGGTGGCATGCTGAAGTGGTGATGCCCCAAATAACGCATCGTCACTTCAGAATGTATCAGGCCTGGGCAGGTGAGTACACATGAGTTCTAAACAGCAGCATCGCTACAGTATGCTTCAAATAAATGCAGACTGAAGCAACGCTGCTGGTTAAAACTCATGTTTATTCACCTGCCCAGGTGTGATAGTAATGATACAAGGCCAGGGTATTGTACATATAAAGTGTATTTTCACCATCATCTCCTCAGTTTCTTCAACACACACTGAATAGAGGATGTGGTTAAATACAAGGTATATCTAGAATCCCTGGCCTTGTATCACAAAGTGAAATGATGGTAAAAACACACCACACTCATTTAACTTTTTATGATACCTGGCAAGGTAAAAATAGATATGCCTTGCACTCAACACCATCCTCTATTCAGTCTGTGCAGACAGACAGACAGACTGGTGGCGAAAATACAAGTCATATATTTGTGTTCTGGAGTAAACATATCTCCAGGAAATACACAAACATGTGTCATTCCTGGAGTTATGTGTAGTCAAAAATGCAAAGTGTACGGCGCAGTGTGTGTACAGCGCAGTGTGTAGGCAGCGAAATGAACAGAAAGCAAACCAAAATTACTAAAAGAAGATTGGCACATTTATTTTGTACAACAGGAAAACCACATTTTAATTGCCACTGACGTTTTGGATGACATTTGTATAGATCAGATTAGTACATTTATTTAGTACAACAAGAAAACCACATTTTTATTGACACTGACGTTTTGGATAGATCAGATTAGTACATTTATTAAGTACAACAAGAAAACCACATTTTGATTGCCACTGACGTTTTGGAAACATCAGATTACTACATTTATTGTGTACAACATGACCACTGCATTGTGACTGCCCCAGAAGTTGTAGAAAAATCAGATTAGTACAATTTGTGTACAACATGAGCACCGTATTGTGACTGCCCCAGAAGTTTTAGAAAAATCAGATTAGTACATTTTCTGTACAACATGACCACCAGATTGTGACTGCCCCAGAAGTTTTAGATACATCAGATTAGTACATTATTTTGTTACAACACAAACCAAATTTTATTGCGAATGACGTTTAGGTGGATATTTGGATACTCTGGGGGTGTGCAGAGATGAAGAGCGGCTGGAAAGCGATGAAGGGGTTCAAGGGGAAGGGGCGACAAAAGTAGTGGGTGAAGGAAGATCAGACATGGAAGTAGAGGCAGGTTGAGACACATTAGGAGGAGAGGGTGAATGGACCAACAAAGTTTTGTTTTTTTTCTTCTTGGGGGCAGGAGTCCCCTGCATGGACCGACTTGTGTGTATCCGCCTTGAGCTGGATGGACCGTGGCCTTGACACATAAAACAGTGAATGTGGGTCACCCGTCTTATGCTCGGTGGTGGCAGTGGCGGTGGTGGGAGAAGTGTTGGCGGTGCTCTGAGTAGCACAAGTGGTGGCGGTGTTCCAAGGAGGAGAAGTGGCAGCTGTGCTCCTAAATTGTTGCTCACTGGTGGCGGTACTCCTAGAAGGAGAAGTGGGTGCGTGGCCCTAAATTGTTGCTGACCGGTGGCGGTACTCCTAGAAGGAGAAGTGGGTGCGGTGGCCCAAGCAGGTACTGCGGTGGCGTGAGTCCAAGACTGTGGACCAGTGTCTGTGGTGGTGGTGCTCCAGACAGGAGCAGCACTTGCCATGGTGGTGGCAACGGTGGAGTGTCCAGCAGTACTCGGACTTGTGGTGGTGTAGTGGTGACTCGGAATGCTGGTGGCCGTGCAGTGGTATGCAGCAGAAGTCGGTAGGGATGTGTGTCGAGTCAGTGGTGGCACAGTTGGATATGCAACCACTGACTGCTGCACGTACCGATTCTGCTGCATAGCCTGCAAGCAAACAGTGTTGCAGGCCTACAACACACTCAGCTGTTGCTCATGACTAAGATGTTCTGCCATGCCCCGTTTAATTTTACTAAAAAATGGTGCGCTGGTCTGTTGAGGTCAGCCTCCAGGCGATCAAGACCCTGTTCGACACAGTTACAGCGGTGATCCATGTGGGTAAAACCCCGTTCCATCAGTGAAAAACCGCTTGCAGCTGAGCCTGACAGCGACTTGATATTGCCATGAAAGGCCTCGCTCAAGTGCATGAACTCGGGCAATTCATTCCTCTCCATGGCCCTCTGCCGCTGGCGGGAAGTGCCCGCATAACCAGTGGCAGAGACCTGGGAGAGGGGAACACCTGATGGACCAGCTTCCTGGTCACCAGCTGTCCATGTTGCTGACCTGCAAGTTGCTTCCAGGCTGTCGGATGGCTGGGACAGGTCCAACGTCGTCCGATGAAGGACCGCTTCAGGGACAGGCTGCATGGTGCTGCTCCAGGTGCTGTGGAAAGAAAACAAAAACATTACTATAATGCATTAACAAGAAGCATCAGCTGTGGAAAAAAAAGCACTGATTAAAAAAAAAAAGAAAAAAAAATTGAAAAAACTTACGCTCTGCTGGCAAGGACCGGTCTCAGGAGCGCCAACTCGCGATAGTATCGATATTTCCTTCTGGCCCTTGCTGCTGAACCACTGCGAACCTGTCCCTCTGCTCGAACATCAGTGTTGAAGCGGTCCTTCATCGAGCGCCATCGTGTGCGGACTTTGTTCACTGTAGAGGGAAAAAAAAAAAATTATACAATGCAGTCAGGGAAAAATCTGTTTCATCACACACACCTGAGTGAAAATGGCAAACAGTCAATGCAGCATTAAAAAGCAATACAATGCACAGTGCATTCACTGTTGAACCAGATGGCACTGTTGGGTTTACTGGTAGAATCTATCTCCCAGTAAACCCATCAGTGCCATCTGGAGCAAGAGTGAATGCATCATAAAACAAGCAATACCATACACTGCATAGCAAAAGAATACACAGGGCAGTCACTGTTGAACCAGATGACACTGTTGGGTTTGCTGGTAGAATATATCTACCAGTAAACCCATCAGTGCCATCTGGAGCAAGAGTGAATGCATCATAAAACAAGCAATACCATACACTGCATAGCAAAAGAATACACAGGGCAGTCACTGTTGAACCAGATGACACTGTTGGTTTGCTGGTAGAATCTATCTCCCAATAAACCCATCAGTTCCATCTGGAGCAAGAGTGAATGCATCATAAAACAAGCAATACCATACACTGCATAGCAAAAGAATACACAGGGCAGTCACTGTTGAACCAGATGACACTGTTGGGTTTGCTGGTAGAATCTATCTACCAGTAAACCCATCAGTGCCATCTGGAGCAAGAGTGAATGCATCATAAAACAAGCAATACCATACACTGCATAGCAAAAGAATACACAGGGCAGTCACTGTTGAACCAGATGACACTGTTGGGTTTGCTGGTAGAATCTATCTCCCAGTAAACCCATCAGTGCCATCTGGAGCAAGAGTGAATGCATCATAAAACAAGCAATACCATACACAGCATAGCAAAAGAATACACAGGGCAGTCACTGTTGAACCAGATGACACTGTTGGGTTTGCTGGTAGAATCTATCTCTCAGTAAACCCATCAGTGCCATCTGGTGCAAGAGTGAATGCTGCATAACAAAACAATACCATACACTGCATAGCAAAAGAATACACAAGGCAGTCACTGTTGAATCAGATGACACTGTTGGGTTTGCTGGTAGAATATATCTACCAGTAAACCCATCAGTGCCATCTGGAGCAAGAGTCACGGCGGCATTACAGAGCATGGAAATACTTACTAAATGCCTTTTTGAGATTTGGAGAGGCGCTGTCCCAGCCATCCATCAACGCTGCGGCCACCTCGTTCCATAGCCGCCGGCTCACCACATTGTCCTTGTACTGCGGATCACGGCTGTCCCACAACGGGACACGCTCATGGACCTGGCAGATTAGGG
>JARQOD010000003.1:446251158-446338178 GCA_033576555.1 Oophaga sylvatica | reverse complement strand
GGCAATCTGGGTTCACTGACTGGTCTGATATAAGGGAGGTTCCCTCCCATGATGGTTGCCGGTGATCAATTGTTCTTGTCTCAATTGTAGTTCCTGGTTCTTTTTGGAAGTTTGCTGAGTCTTTGCCTGCATCTTCTGCTATCAGATAAGATATTTTCTGCTTTTATTTTTGCGCTTGCTTTTTGCATTTGTTTCCTGTTGTGAATGTGCTAGAAATGAATTCTGAACAGAAGCTCACTCTGGGGTTACAAACAGTACTGAACTATCCAATGAAGATTGTGAAGATTGGCGATCAGGTGTTACTGACTGGTCTTATATAAGGGAGGTTCCCTCCCATCAGGGTTGCCGGTGATCAATTGTTCTGGTCTCATCTTTGATTCCTGTTCACTTTGTAGCTTGCTGTTTCGTGCCTGCATCTTCTGCTAACAGATAAGACATTTTCTTCTTTTAGTTTTTTGTGCTTGCTTTTTGCATTTTGTCCTGCACTTCTGTGGGGGTCTGCCGGGTCCCCTTCGGGGGCTTGTGCTCCTCTCAGTTTAGTTCAGCCACTGTTGTTTGTTCATTTGCCTTTTCCAGTTTTTTCAGTGGTTGCTGTTTATTTTTTGTTACACCAGAGAACTAATTTAGGTGGTAGAGGTCGTGTGATCTCAGGTGTTTTTGTAATTAGTAGAGTTGGTACTTTTCAGGGTTTTTTGGGATTGCAGTAAGTGTCCTTCCTATCCTTTTCTATTTAGGAAGTTTTGGGCCCCAACGTTTGCTCATACTATTTTCTGTCTGTGTCAGTATTTCCTCTTGTCTAACCACCATTACATGTTTGGGGGCTTTCTATGTTCTTTGGGGATCTGCTCCGGGGCAGATAGCTTTCCTCTTTCTATCTTTAGGTGTAGTTAGCTTCTCAGGCTGTGACGAGGCGTCTAGGACCAACGTAGGTACGCTCCACGGCTGCCTTTAGTTGTGGTGGTTAGTCAGGGTACTGCAATCCCATAGATTCCAACCTCTCTGGTGTATTTCCTTTTTTGCCTGCTCTCCTCAGCTTCCAAATCATAACAGTATCACCGGCCCAAACTGAAAATTATATGGTACTCACAGAAGGGAAAAATATTGTGGAAAGAAAAAAGTTGTCAGAGTTGTCAGAGATTTTTTTTTTTTCTGTTTGTTGCATTTTTTTTTTCCTCTGTATCTCTGGGTGCGGAGGAGGATTTTTTTTTCTCTCAATGGAGTTTGCACAGTTGTCTGGCCGTGTGGATCAGCTTGCCACTGAAGTTCGGAGTATTACTACCTATCTTGCAGGGTTGCCGGTTGTGGAACCTAGGATTCCCATGCCAGATTTGTTTTTAGGGGATAGAGCTAAATTTCTCAATTTCAAAAATAACTGTAAGTTGTTTTTTGCCTTGAAATCTAAGTCCTCAGGGAAACGCAGCACAGCAGGTTCAAATTGTCATCTCTCTCCTGCGCGGCGATCCTCAGGATTGAGCTTTTTCCCTGACACCTGGGGATCCTGTTTTGAGTAATGTTGATGCATTTTTTCAGGCTCTGGGGTTATTGTACGATGAGCCTAATGTCACTGATCAAGCTGAAAAAGCCTTGTTGGCATTAAATCAGGGGCTTGAGGATGCTGAGTTATACTGTCAGAGATTCCGTAGGTGGGCAGTCCTGACCAAATGAAATGACGATGCTTTGGCAGCCCTTTTTCGGAAGGGTCTGTCAGAGAATGTAAAGGATGTTATGGTGGGATTCCCTGTCCCCTCTGGTCTCAATGATTCTATGTCATTAGCGATTCAAATTGACAGACGTTTGCGTGAGCGTAGAGGTATGCGTGGAATAGTGTTGCCTTGTGAACCAGCTTCTGAACCCATGCAGTGTGATAGAGTGGCTTCTGGGGCACAGCGTCATGAGTTTCGAAAACGCAATGGGTTAGTTTCTACTGTGGTGACGCCTCTCATGCTATTTCAGTCTGCCCTAAGCGGGGAAGACGTTTTGCACGCTCAGTTGTCTTGGGTAGTGTTCAGACTAAATTTTTGTTGACTGTTACCCTGATTTGTTCCCTGTCCACATTTTCTGCTCAGGCTTTCGTTGATTCGGGAGCAGCTATTAACCTGATGGATTTTGATTTTGCTAAACGTTGTGGGTTTCCCTTGATACCCTACGGAAGTCTATTCCCCTACTGGGGATCGATTCTACCCCTTTGGCTGAGAATAAACCTCAGTTCTCTACTCAGGTTGATATGGAAATTTAATTAGGATAAAAATATCCTTCTGTGTTTGCTGCTTGCCATGTCCAAATCTCTATTTAATGTCTTTTTGAGCGCTCAGAACGAAATGAGGACTGTCCACAACGCAAGTGTCAGTATAACAGTTCGTCAAAGACATACATTTATTATTCATTCAAGGTTTTATACATTTACAAAAAGGGGCTGGTTAGTCAATTAACATACAATTAAAAGCTGCTAGATTATTGGCTGTTCTAGTGTAAATATGATAATTATGATAATCATGATTAAAAGAGCTGAAGTTGCAGAATTATTGTTTATATTCTCTTGACCTAGTTGTCTTGCATAACTATAATGTAAACAACAGATATCTAATAGGACTTTTTGTACTTCATGCATTTGTTCCTTTACAAAGGCCTTATGAAGGCCAGATTTCTTTAAAACGACTGATTATAGCTGGCCTAGAAATATGTGAGCACAAGGTTTTTTAGCAAGTGAGATCTATCTAACTGTGACGTGAATACATATATGTGAATATACTTTGAATATATGGAATACATATATATTTCCATGACAGTCCCCCTTAGATACCACTTGCCCTAAAAACCTGCTCCTGGCCCAAAGCGCTGCAACTCTTTTGTGCTGCCGGCGGGTTGAGAATATGCCTAGCGCATGTCTCCCCCACCGAATACAGACTTTTCGCAAATGGGCGGTCAGGAGGACTGTCCCTGTCGGGGGTTTATGTGTTTGCAATCATAATCTCATAGTTGATATGATGTTTCATCAAGGATGTGTATTCTCAGTCTGGAGGTAGTTCGGAGATCTGGTCAAGCCAGGCAGTTCCATCCGGACTGGTGCGAGGTCCAAGATGGTGAGTGGCATCAAATTGGTTGTCTCCTGAACAATTTTTTCCATTATCCTGCGGATACAAGGAATAACACAGCAACCAGTAATTAATGCAAAAAATGAGAACCCCCATAATGGCTGTCCCAACCTGTGCCAACATTTTCTGCCACCCACTCATCCACCCAAAGTATCGATCCCATGGGTCAGTGACACCTGAGTTCTGTTTCAGTTCCTCTGATAACTCAGTAAGTTTCTGTATTGCCATTGTGACTTTACCATTTGGGCCAGTGTTGTCTGGGATGTAGGTGCAACAGGTGTCTTTGATCATTTTGCAAACACCTCCTTTCTCAGCTAGAATCATATCCAAAGCCATTCTATTCTGGAATGCCATAATGGAAGTGGGGCCTAACTGTGCTGCCAAACCTTTTACAGCATCTATGGTGAAGTTAACAAATCTCTGCTGGTTATAATAGATGTAATTTATCCAATCAACATTTTTGTTTATAGTGACTCAAATCCTGCTTTAACTTGGTCTCTGGCCTTGAACTCATCAGGTAGGTCATCTGGTCATCTGTCTGGTCAGTCAGAGCATCCACGACATCCTTCATGGCTTAGGTGTCTCTCCTGGTACGGGAGCTTCCTTGCAATGCGATACGTGGATTCAAACAGGCTTTCCCTCTAGTTACACAGAGGTTGATGTCATCTGGGGCTCTTGGACAGGATCATCAAATCTGGCAGTGAGGAGAAAAACTCGAGAATGGACATTAGTTTTTGACCAATTCAATTACATAAGTGTTATGATTTGGTAGCTGAGGAGAGCAGGCAAAAAAAGCAATACACCAGAGAGGTTGGAATCTATGGGATTGCAGTACCCTGACTAACCACCACAACTAAAGGCAGCCGTGGAGCGTTCCTACGTTGGTCCTAGACGCCTCGTCACAGCCTGAGAAGCTAACTACACTTAAAGATAGAAAAAGGAAAGCTATCTGCCCCGGAGCAGATCCCCAAAGAACATAGGAAGCCCCCAAACATGTAATGGCGGTTAGACAAGAGGAAATACAGACACAGACAGAAAATAGAATGAGCAAACGCTGGGGCCCAATCTGTCTAGATAGAAGAGGATAGGAAAGGCACTTACTGCAACCCCAAAAAACCCTGAAAAGTACCAACTCTACTAATTACAAAAACACCTGAGATCACACGACCTCTACCACCTAAATTAGTTCTCTGGTGTAACAAAAACTAAACAGCAACCACTGAAAAAACTGGAAAAGGCAAATGAACAAACAGTGGCTGAACTAAACTGAGAGGAGCATAAGCCCCCCGAAGGGGACCCGGCAGACCCCCACAGAAGTGCAGGACAAAATGCAGGCACCAAAAAACTAAAAGAAGAAATGTCTTATCTGTTAGCAGAAGATGCAGGCACGAAACAGCTTTTCTGGGTCTTTGGGAATGTGCCTTATGCTAAACAGTGCAATAGGGAGTGTGTCATGCCATGGTTTGCGTGTCTCTTGGGCAATTTTTCAGCATTCTATTCTTAAGTGTTTCGTTCAGTTTTTCTACCTTCCTGCTGCTCTGGGGGTGGTAAGGAGTGTGTAGGCCTAAATCTGACCCTACTGCTAATCGGGTCTTGTGTGTCAGATTTGCTGTGAATGCGGGTCCCTGATCACTTTCTATCATTTCTGGAACCCCGTATCTGCACACTATTTTCCGAAAGTAGCTTCGTTGCAGTAGTCTTTGCTGACTTGGAAGGCTTCTGTTCATCTTGAAAATTCTTCTTTTGACCACAATGGCGTATTTGAATCCTTCACTTGGCGATATCTGGATGTGGTCTATCTGGATCCTTTGAAGCTGGTAGAGTGGTCTTTCCAGATAAGGTGAGGGGGACTTTCTTCCATACGTCCAGGCTTGAATTTGCCGCAGGTCAGACAGCTGCTGGTGAGTTTGGCTGTTAGGGTGGAGATCCCTGAAGCGAAACAGTAAGCACCAATCAGATCATTCATCTGTGTCTTTGATATGTGGATGTGGGTCCATGTACCCATTGGACCACCATAGGGTGCATACTTTGTGGTAGGCAGAGTTTGAAGTCTATTATTGATAGCCTTCCTTCTTCACGTGTTGCTTTTTTCCCATTCAGCTCTTTTCCTTTTGGAGCTTGGTCTTGTAACTTCTTGAGCAGATTCCAGGACGTCTCTTTGTCAGGTTTCTTGTCTTCAGTCGTCATGTAGTAGCCGTCCGGCTCTACGACCTCTCCCACTTCTCCATGTTGTCTTCCTTTGGCTGCTTCTTTGGCTGCCATGTCCGCCATGTTATTGCCTCACGCCTCTTCTGTTCTCAGTTTTCCATGCACTTTGATTTTTCAAATTGCCACCATTTTGGAAGTTGGAGTATACCCAGTAGGTCCTGAAGGCTCCATGATGCTTCATGGTTGTCCCGTTTGCTGTGATGAAGTCCCTTGTAGCCCAGATGGGTCTAAAGTCGTGTGCTATGCCATGCGAGTACCTGTAGTCCGTGTAGATGTTTGCAGTCTTGCCTTCTGCCATCTGGCAGGCCTTCGTCAGCGCTATCAATTCTGCTTCCTGGGCTGACAGGCTAGGTGACAGACTTCTGGACCACAGGATTTCTTGATTGCTGGTCACTGCACTTCCTGTGTTGAAACTTCTTCTGGAGCCATCCAAGTATCCCCCCTTGGGAGTGGGAGTAGAGTGGCCGGGCTGAGGACTGTAGGTCTGGAGACGGTGACATTATGAGACAAAGGCAATAGAGGCGCCACAAAGATGCCTGGCGGTGGAGAGATTACTGTTGGTTGAGCTTGATTAAAGATTGCCAAGATGTCATGTGGAGTGAGAGTTTCCAGTGGCTGTCCAAGAGTGATTTCAGCAACCTTGTCCAGGAGGGTGTGTGCTGCAGATACTGCCATCAGGCAGGAGGGTGCTCTTCTTGCAACTGGATCCAAGCGGGCTGAGAGGCAGCCTAAAAGTCTCTGTTTTCCCCCGTGAATCCGTGCCAGGACTCCAGTAGCATGACCTTCTTTCTTCCATCAGGTAGACGGAAAGACTTTTCATAGTCAGGTAGGCCTGGTATTGGCGCTGAGACTGTGGAGTTCTTCCAATCTCCTGAATGGGTTGAAGGCTGCGTCTGATAGAAGGAGCGGGGTTGCGTTGATGCAAGCGCACAGAGGCTGCATTAGGACTGAGGCATCAGGGATCCAGGTTCTGCAATATGACACTAGACCAGGGAAGGCCTGCAGCATTCTTGGAGTTGTTGGGGGAGCCATCTTCTCCACAGTGGTCTTCCAGTCTTTTGACATGTGTTTCGTCTTGTGGGCAATACAGTGTCCCAGGGATGTAACTTGCTTCTGGCATCACTGGACTTTGTTCTTCCAGACCTTGCGTTGCTGTTCTTCCAGGTAGAGTAGGAGAGACAAGGAATAGACTGTGCAAGTGTTGATGTCAACCACACAAAATAGAAGGTCATCCACGTGTTGTAGAAGAGTGACTCTTGCATATTCTGCAATCCAGTTGACAAGGATGGAGGACATTGTCTTGGTGAAACTTAAAGGGCTTGTTTTGAGCACCTTGAGGCAACATTGTCCATATGCACTGCACTGGTGCATGAAAGCAGGCCTCCAGGTGGAGGGGAAACACTGAAGAAGGTACTGGCCAGGTTGATCACCGTGAATACCGTTGCGGTGACTGGGACTCTTGAGAGCAGAGTGTGATGGTTCAGCACTGTTGGGGTTTCAAATACCGTAGCCTCTTTCGCGGCCTCCAGGCCTTGCACCATTCTGAACTCAGTGGGGTTTACAGTCTTTTTCTTCACTGTGGAAAGCTGGGATTGATTCCGATGGGCGAGGCAGCCCAGTTTGGCCTTGTCCTTCAGTATGCGGCAGGGGACTCCCATCTGCTGGTGCAGAGCTGGCGGGAAAACAAGCCATCTACTAGGATCCACATCATGAGAGATGACGACCAGCTGGCTTTCTTGTTCTCCACCAAGACAGTTACTGTGTTAGCACCTGTTCTGGTCACAGGGGGTCTTCTTGTTGGGACGTCTCCTTAAACGGCTGCTTTTTTCTCAGCACGGGCCATCAGTAGTTTCTTTTTCTCCAGCTCGGTCTCAGGTCAGTATTTGTGCACAAGTTTGAAGAGCTGAGTGGCCTTTTTCCGGTCTAGGGCCTGGGTGAACTGGTTGATTGCAGGGGGCACCTCCTGGTGCTTGCAAAAGATGAACCTCTGGCGTTAGAGCTGGATGAGGTGTTGCCATTCCATGAAGCGAGTAGAGTCCTTCTTGAGTTGAATATCCTGGCCAATGTCAAAGTTCTCAGGCCGTCTTCTTAGGCAAGTTCACTTAGACCTTCAGTTGGTCAGAGACATCTTGACTCTGGGTGATGTAGTGGCTTTTCTGGTACTATGTCCAGCACCTCCTGTGATAGGTCTGCAGTGTGGTTGTTTGAGGTTCTTCTTGGGTCAGGGGTGAAGAAAGTGTCATGGTCCCATCTTCCTGGAACACTCTGGTCGCTTTCAGCTTCTGCACTAGGTCCACTCCCAATAGGTTGAGGGTGCAGGTTTTTTACACAACAAACTGGGACATGATGGAGTGTTCTGGCTGAGTCCACACGCTCAGGGCTTCATAATCTGGAAATATCTGACTTGACCATCAATTCCCATGCAGGAAGCAGAAGATTCTGGTTGCGGAGTTCCACAAGAAAAGATATGACTACGCCATCCACTCTCAGGATATTGGTCCCACTGGTGGGGTTCCTTGTGGACTTGGTGTGCTCTTGTCCTATGGACGGGGTTCTTCACTGCTTTTATGTGTTTCTTCTTTTTCTGGGTGAAGTCAGTGTTCTGCACTTGTTCCGGAAATGACCAAACTCGCCACAGTTGTAACACTTGACATTCCTTCTGTCCCGGCGGGACTCAATCCTTTTTGCTACTGTGAGCAGGGTATCCATTGCTATTGACGTGTACTCAGGCCTGGCTGCTACCAGTGGTTTCCTGATTGGTTCTCTCAGTCCATGCACAAAAGCCTGTGCCAACATCCGTCTGTGTGTCTGATCATGGGTAATGAGGCCCAAATCTTGAAACACTTGCATTACTCTGTCATGGAACTTCTCCACAGACTCTGTCTTGTCTTGACTCGTGACATGTAGGCTGAGAGTTTGTCCTGTCAGTCTGCTTTTGGCCCATTCTCTGAGTTGCTCAATTAGCTTTGGTCCTGTCTCCCAGGCATACGCATCTAACTCTGTTGGAAGCTTGAAGTGTTCTCTCATAATTGGCCAGAATGCATCACCTGCTTTTATTTCCATTACGGTCCAGAGATCAGTCCAGGCTGCTGCATACGTTCGCTGGATCTGCTGCATTTTTTGGCAAAATGGCATGGGGTGTATCCCTGGGTCTGGCAGCATACTGATCACCTGGCTTGGGATGAAGGGCTCATAGGATGGTGCCTCTACCTGTCCCTGCTCTATTGGTGCTTGTGTGTTTTTCTTCCCTAGTATTGGGCAGCATGTGTGACGTTGCATCTTCATCTTCATCAGATAAGAAGTGACATGGTGTACTTGGTGCATACACTGGGTGAGATTTGGGCTTTAAAGTTGTCTTGCTGCATGGGGATTTCCCACTTCCTTGCTGAGGCTGCGGTGGATCAGTGTCATGGTTCCATGCTAGCAGCCCTGTAGCTATACCACCCCCCTGTGAAGCCCTAGCTGTGGACTGTTGTGTCTGGGGGCTACATGTAGCGTTTTGTGTAGGGAGATCTGCACTTTCTTCTCCTGATATAATGACTGGCAATGTTTGTACTGTGCTTGGGATAGACAAGGTGCCCTGTGCTGGAAACACTGAATACAGGGACACCACATTGCTTGGATTGGGCGTTGACCCAGTTGATGACGAAGTAGAAAAAAGAGGAAGAGAAGGGAGGTGTGAGGGAGGAGCGAGAGACAGAGGAGGGGAGGGAGAGAAGAGTGAAAGGGGGAAAAGAGAGAAAGATGGAGGAGAGAGAGAGAGAGAAAAAAGATGGAGGGGGAGAAGTAGAAGAAGATGAAGAACAAGATTTGAGAGTTGGAGAGGAAGAGATAGAAGAAGAGGAAGATGAAGAAAATGGATGTGTCAGAGATGTGATGGAGGGAAAAGAAGGAATGAGAGGGATGGCAGCGAGGAAAGAGGAGAAAAGTCTGAAGAAGAAAGAGAAAGGGACTGAGAGAAGAAAAAGGAGAGGGTGTCCCCCCTGTGACTCTTGAGAGGGGATGGTTGAAACAAAAATGCCTTCTCCCTGTGGAGAGAGGTGGGGAGCGTTTTTCCCTGTACAAGGCTCCTTACTCAATGAGAGCAGCCTACACCTGTCCCGTGTCTCCACATGATGGACATGTGATGTGTGTGACTCTGAATTCTGCTCTTGTGACATGTCAGTGATCTTTTTCTCACAGATGATTTAACACCTTTTCAAACTTATTCACATAAAAAAAAAAAAAAATCACTTCCTGGTCCGTTCAAATTAACTTGCTGTATCTTTTACACGATGCACCGCTGCTCTTTTATAGCAGATGGTAATCTATTAATAAACTTTCCCGTTACCTTTCAAATAACAAAAAACAAGAAAAACATTTCATTATGCAGCGTAAAGGCTGCCTGTCTATTTGCTTCTCACGTACTCTGACATTCTATTCACATGCCTAGCCCTTCGATTCTTACGTACTGTGTCTATTCCAAAAACCTATTCAACAAAGGTGATTTAAAAATCTGAAAACTTCTGCACTCTGGTTCTGTTTGTTCTCGCCGAATGCCCGACGGGAGGGGCTACTCAGACCACTGCGTAGTTTGTGTCTGCTCTCTCCCTCAGCCTGTAATTCTCCTTATCTATGTGACCTTGTTCTAAAGCAAGCTTGTAGAAAAAAAAAAAAAAATGGCTGGAGAAATAAAGCTCTAAAATAAATTGCTTAGAGAAAAAATCTCTCCAAAATCATTTAAAAATGTACTTAAAAGAAAAATTTTAAAAAACAAAAAGTTAGATTTAGTAAAAAACTCTAGAAAAAGAAAACAAAAAATAAATAAATAAATAAATTCACCAAAAAGGGGAGAAAAGAAAAAACCGTATTAATCTGAAAAACAACCCTTGTTACTAAAACAGCTAATTAAAAATCTCTGGAATGTCAGCTGGCTGCTTCCCCCCTCCCTTCCTTATATCTCTGCTTGCTGTCTCTATAGGCACTGAAATCACGTATCAAAAAAAAAAAAAAATTATTCCTCAGAATAGCAAAAAATGAATATAGTTCAGTCTGAATGCCTGAGAATTTTCACATTAAAACCTGTAGCCAAAAAACCTAGCTTAAAAAAATAAAAATCAAAGCCAAGAAACAGAATTCCTGATAACGTGATTAGCAGAGGAGGGGGGGTCAAAGGGGTTTTCTCGCTGCTTCAGGCAGCACACTGCTCTGAATGAGATACTGACAGAGCGCACGGAGATGTGATTTAAAGCGACAGTACCTGATACAGACAGTTGACAGGTACAATGAGACAGACACCCGGGAGAATACGAATCCCTCTTTTGATGATCTGTGACACATACAAGCTGCTCTGGTAACTGATAACTCACCAATTGCACTGAGCGCGGTGAGGCTCAAGGTTCTATCGCTCTGTACCGTACGCCCTGGCTGGTGCGCCGGTCACAGTAATCTGCAATAGCCTTCATCAAAATTCTCACTATCCATGTCTGATTTGACTGGGATGGCCTCCCGGTGCGTGGACAATTATTGTGAGAACTTATCCAAACAAAGCTCCTGCCCTTCACGTCTGATTTGACTGGGATGGCCTCCCAGTGTGTGAAAGTTTACTGCAGAAACTTAACCGAACAAAGCCCTCGCTTCCACAACTGGATTTTTTGGGATAACCTCCCTCCAATGTGTGAAGAATATCTGCGTGGACTTATCCAAAACAAAGCTCCCGCCCTTCACGTCTGATTTGACTGGGATGGCCTCCCGGTGCGTGAAAGTTTACTGCGGGAACTTATGCAGCAATTTGTCTTTTGCTATACAGCCCCCAGAAATCAGCAAGCAAAAACACAGTCACCGTTCCAACTTTCTCCCGGTTCACATAAAACATGAAACATATACAGCACAGCAGCAACCAACTCGGCTTATATCCCAGGGCTTTTGGATAAGGGTATGGACTTTTTACACAACCTGGGAATGCGGTGATGACCACGTCCGACCGGCTGGAAGTGTAGGCTAGGACTAGGCACAGGGAACATTCAGGTAAGATGACAAAGTTTTCTTACCTTACTGATGGAGCTGCAGTCTCCGTCCCGTGTGCCAAGGCCAGGGCCAACACCCCCGTCTCTCCGGTCGGCCGGGTCCTCGTGCGTTTCGTCCAATGCCCCGCGTGCAGGCGCCAACTGATATGGAAATTTAATTAGGATAAAAATATCCTTCTGTGTTTGCTGCTTGCCATGTCCAAATCTCTAATGTCTTTTTGAGTGCTCAGAACGAAATGAGGACTGTCCACAACGCAAGTGTCAGTATAACAGTTCGTCAAAGACATACATTTATTATTCATTCAAGGTTTTATACATTTACAAAAAGGGGCTGGTTAGTCAATTAACATACAATTAAAAGCTGCTAGATTATTGGCTGTTCTAGTGTAAATATGATAATTATGATAATCATGATTAAAAGAGCTGAAGTTGCAGAATTATTGTTTATATTCTCTTGACCTAGTTGTCTTGCATAACTATAATGTAAACAACAGATATCTAATAGGACTTTTTGTACTTCATGCATTTGTTCCTTTACAAAGGCCTTATGAAGGCCAGATTTCTTTAAAACGACTGATTATAGCTGGCCTAGAAATATGTGAGCACAAGGTTTTTTAGCAAGTGAGATCTATCTAACTGTGAACTGTGAATACATATATGTGAATATACTTTGAATATATGGAATACATATATATTTCCATGACAGGGTGATAATGAGGGTTGAACCTGATCATCAGGAGAGTTGCAAATTTTTGGTGCTGTATAATCTGCATGACATTATCGTACTGGGTTTCCCTTGGTTACAGTCTCATAATCCTGTTTTGGATTGGAAATCTGTGTCTGTAACCAGTTGGGGCTGCCAATGTGTTAATACCAACACTCCTGTTTTTTCTGCCTCCCCCCAGGCTCAGGATGTTCCTGACTTTTTGACTGATTTTTCTGATGTGTTTAGCGAAAGTAAATCTGCATCCTTGCCCCCCCATAGGAGCTATGACTGCGCTATTGAATTAGTGCCTGGTAGTAAATTCCCTAAAGGTCGCCTTTTTAACTTGTCTGTACCTGAACATGACGCTATGCGGTCTTATATCAAGGAGTCATCGGAGAAGGGGCATATCAGACCATCCTCTTCACCCTTGGGTGCCGGTTTTTTCTTTGTGGCCAAAAAGGATGGTTCATTAAGGCCGTGTATTGATTATCATCTCTTGAACAATATCACTGTGAAATATCAATATCCGTTACCCTTGATTTCTGACCTGTTTTCCAGGGTGAAAAGTGCTACTTGGTTTACCAAGCTTGACCTCAGGGGGGCATATAACCTTATTCGCATTAAGCACGGGGATGAATGGAAGACGGCATTTAATACCCCAGAGGGGCATTTTGAGTACCTAGTGATGCCCTTTGGGCTCACTAATGCTCCTTCTGTCTTCCAGTCCTTCATGAATGACATTTTCAGGGATTTTGTGGATAAATTTCTGATTGTTTATTTGGATGATATCTTGATTTTTTCCAATGACTGGGACTCTCATGTGAAACATGTTCGGACTGTGTTCCAGATTTTGAGAGAGAATGCTCTGTATGTGAAGGGATCAAAGTGTCTTTTTAGCGTACAGAGGATCTCATTTCTGGGATTCATTTTGTCCCCATCTGTTATTGAAATGGACCCGGTCAAGGTTCAGGCCATCTGTGATTGGGTCCAACCTACTTCATTAAAGGCTCTTCAAAGATTCTTGGGTTTTGCCAATTTTTATCGTAAATTTATTGGTAATTTCTCTGTTGTTGTTAAACCATTGACTGATTTGACCAAAAAGGGTTCTGATGTGGTGAATTGGCCTCCTGAGGCAGTCTCTGCGTTTCAGGAACTTAAGCAGAGATTCACTTCTGCTCCTGTTCTACGGCAGCCTGATGTTTCTCTGCCATTTCAGCTGGAGGTTGATGCCTCTGAAATTGGGGCAGGTGCCGTTTTGTCCCAAAGAGATCCAGAGACCTCTAAAAGTAACCCTTGTGCCTTTTTCTCTCGAAAATTTTCTCCAACTGAACGTAATTATGACGTGGGTAATCGGGAGTTATTGGCCATGAAGTGGGCTTTTGAAGAGTGGAGACATTGGCTGGAGGGAGCCAAACATCAGGTGGTGGTCCTCACGGACCATAAGAATCTGGTTTATCTGGAATCAGCCAAGCGACTTAATCCTAGACAGGCCAGGTGGGCCTTGTTTTTCACACGTTTTAATTTTGTGGTTTCCTTTCTTCCTGGCACTAAGAATGTTAAGGCGGATGCCCTCTCGAGGAGTTTCCTTGCAGACTCTCCTGAGTTATCTGATCCTGCTGTTATTTTGAAAGAGGGTGTAGCTCTTTCCGCCATCTCGCCCAATTTGAGACTGGCTCTGGAAGGGTGTCAGGAGAATAAACCCGAGCGCTGCCCTATTGGGAAATTGTTTGTCCCAGACCGGTGGAAATAGAGTGTGATGTCTGAGATTCATTGTTCCGCGTTGGCCGGTCATCCCGGAATTTTTGGTACCAGAGACTTGGTTAGTCGGTCCTTTTGGTGACCTACCTTGTCTCGTGATGTCAGGGAATTTGTGCAGTCCTGCGGGACTTGCTCTCGCTCCAAGCCTTGCTCTCGCTCTAGTGGTTTGTTGATGCCATTGCCTGTGCCCAAGAGACCATGGACCCATATCTCTATGGATTTCATTTCCGACCTCCCTGTTTCTCAGAGAATGACCGTTATCTGGGTGATTTGTGATAGGTTTTCCAAAATGATACATCTTGTGCCATTACCTAAGTTGCCTTCCTCCTCTGAATTGGTGCCTTTGTTCCTTCAGTGGTTCGGTTACACGGCATTCCTGAGAACATTGTGTCTGACAGAGGAGTCCAGTTTGTTTCCAAATTTTGGAGGACTTTTTGTTCTAAACTTGGTGTTCAATTGTCTTTCTCCTCTGCTTTTCATCCTCAGACCAATGGACAAACTGAGAGAACAAACCAGACATTGGAGACTTATCTAAGATGCTTTGTGTCTGCTTATCAGGATGACTGGGTCTCTTTTTTGCCTTTGGCTGAAGTTTGCTCTTAATAATAGGGCTAGCTCTGCCACTTTGATGTCTCCATTTTTCTGCAATTTTGGGTTTCACCCTCGATTTTCTTCAGGACAGACGGAGGCTTCTGTCTGTCCAGGTGTTGACTCTGTTGTGGAGCGTAAGCAGCAGATTTGGGACCAGGTAGTGGAGAGGTTGTCCCTCTCTCAGGAGAGGGCCCAGCGGTTTGCCAACCGGCATAGGACTGATGGTCCTCGGTTTGAAGTGGGGGACTTGGTCTGGTTGTCCTCAAGAAATATCCCTATGAGAGTTGCATCTCCTAAGTTTAAGCCTAGGTTCATTGGACCTTATAAGATCATGGAGATTCTTAATCCTGTTTCCTTTCGTTTACTTCTTCCAGGGACATTTAAGATCCATAACGTGTTCCACAAGTCCTTATTGAAGAGGTTTGTCGAGCCAGTGGTTCCTATGGCTGTGCCTCCTGACCCTGTTTTGGTTGAGGGCAATCTGGAGTATGTGGTTGAGAAAATATTGGATTCTCGTTTTTCTAGACAGAAACTCCAGTATTTGGTTAAGTGGAGAGGTTATGGTCAGGAGGACAATTCTTGGGTGTTTGCTTCGGACATCCATGCTAGGAGACTGATCCGTGCCTATTACCGAGCTTATCCTGATCGGCCTGGTTGCACAAGTGAGGGTTCGGTGACCCCTCCTCAAGGGGGGTCACGACGTATAACAGATATATTCAAAGATAGCAACCTATATCTAATGTGACATAATTCTAAATTTCATATAATAGAGAAAATCAACATGTATACATAGTATCTGCCAGCAATGTCTTACCTGACATAATATCCTATGTATTGTGGGTCAATACTGTGTACGTGTCACGCTGTCTCTGGATAGAGGTGGACCGGGGTCTATGCTGACCCTGAACTGGGGTCCTGACTAGTCCCTCTACCTGGAGGTACTGTTAATGGTACAGAGGTCCAGGCCGCCAGCGTAACCCTGTCTCCTGTAGATCCCTGACCACTGTAATCTAGTCCTTAGAAGGACCCTGATTACCACCACAGGGAATGGGCAGGTCACAGCTTACACACAGTCTTAGACAAACGAGACAGACAAGGGGTAAAGAAAACACAGCCTTGCATACAACACTTCCACTACAGAGGAACACAAAAGGTTAAGGAGATAAACAATAAGCGAGGAGAGGAAAAACCACAACAGGCACTCTTAGCTTAAGTCTTCTCAGAAACGATCCGCTCTGCTGGTCTGAATGAATGCTTTCACCGGCAACTTCCCCAGCTGACCAGCAGGTATATGAAGGAAGCTAATTAACAAAACATCAATCGCAGCTGGGCAAGGCTGGTAAGCCCAGCACCGAGAGAGAAAGAATTAACTCCCTCAGTGCTGAAAAACACCCAGCACCAGAAACTCAGCTGTGCGAAGTCAGGGTGTGCAATCGCGACGATCTCCGCCGCGACACACCCGTGACAGTACCCCCCTTCTACGAGGGGCCTCTGGACCCTCAGGGCCTGGTCTATCTGGGTGAGTAGTGTGGAAGGCCCGAACCAAACGGTCTGCGTTAATATCCGACGCAGAAACCCACATCCTCTCCTCAGGACCATACCCCCTCCAATGAACAAGGTACTGAAGGGACCGGCGATTCAGACGTGAGTCAATGATCTTCGATACCTGAAACTCCAAATTACCATTGACCACCACAGGAGGAGGAGGTAGAGGTGACGGTATAACTGGTGCCACGTACCTCTTAAGCAACGATTTGTGGAACACATTGTGGATTTTAAATGTAGGAGGGAGGTCAAGACGGAAAGCCACCGGATTAACTATTGAACTGATCCTGTATGGCCCGATGAATCTGGGATCGAGTTTCCAGGAGGGAACCTTAAGTTTTATATTCTTGGTAGACAACCATACCATATCGTTCACACTTAGGTCCGGACCAGACACTCTCCTCCTATCAGCCATACGTTTGTATCGGTTCCCCATAGTGCTCAGATTATTAAGCACTCCTCTCCACACTGAAGCAAGTGACGACGAAAATCGTTCCTCCTCAGGAACCCCCGAAGAGCCCCCCCCATTGAAAGTACAAAACTGGGGGTGAAAACCATATGCCCCAAAAAACGGGGACTTACCAGTGGACTCGCTCCGCCTATTGTTAAGAGCGAACTCTGCCAGAGGCAAGAAAGAAGACCAGTCCTCTTGGTTCTCTGAGACAAAACACCGGAGATATGTCTCTAAGCTCTGATTCAGACGCTCTGTCTGACCATTGGTCTGCGGATGAAAAGCCGAAGAAAATGACAACTGCATCCCCCGACTAGAACAAAATGCCTTCCAGAATTTGGACACAAACTGAGACCCCCGATCCGACACCACATCGGAAGGCAACCCGTGAAGTCTCACAATCTCCCCAATGAACACCTGCGCCAGAGTTTTAGCATTAGGAAGAGCAGGAAGAGCAATAAAATGTGCCATTTTGCTGAACCTGTCAACTACAACTAGTATGACAGTTTTACCTGAAGACGGAGGAAGGTCCGTAATGAAGTCCATAGACAGCTCCGGGATTTTCAACGGTAAAAGGGCCCCAGACGGACGGGTATGTGGGGTCTTAGAGCGCGCACATACCCCACAGGACGCGACAAAAGTTACCACCTCTTTATTTAAGTTAGGCCACCAAAACCGGCGAGAAACGAGATCTACAGTTGCTTTACTCCCTGGGTGTCCTGCCAAAGCAGAATTATGATGTGCCTCGATAACCTTTTGTCTTAACTGATCTGGAACAAACAGTTTCCCTGGAGGTCCTACAGGGGCGTCCCCCTGAGCCTCCAATACCTCCTCCTCAAGCTCAGAGCACACAGCCGACACCACAACTCCCTCCTGAAGAATAGGAACCGGGTCATCCGTCTTCCCGGCCCCCGGGAAACTACGAGATAAGGCATCAGCCTTTACATTTTTTGACCCAGGACGATATGTGACGACAAAATTAAACCTGGTAAAAAACAACGACCATCTAGCTTGTCTGGAATTCAGACGTTTTGCAGACTCTAAATACAGCAGGTTCTTGTGATCAGTAATGACGGTGACCGGGTGGACTGCCCCCTCCAAAAAGTGACGCCACTCTTCAAAAGCCAACTTAATGGCCAAGAGTTCCCTATTGCCGACATCATAATTCCTCTCGGCGGACGACAATTTTTTAGAGAAGAAAGCGCACGGATGCCATTTACCAGGGGACGGACCTTGAGATAATACCGCACCCACTCCTACGTCAGATGCGTCTACCTCCACAATGAACGGTTGTGACGCATCAGGTTGGATGAGTATGGGTGCTGAAGCAAAACATTTTTTCAAGGAGGAAAATGCTTGACAAGCTTTGTCAGACCACCTAGCAAAATCCGTCCCTTTTTTTGTCATGTCAGTGAGAGGTTTGACAACAGATGAGAAATTACGAATAAATTTCCGGTAGTAGTTATCAAACCCCAGGAAACGCTGCAGTGCTTTAAGATCCTCTGGCCGATCCCATTCAAGCACAGCCTTCACTTTCCCAGGGTCCATACGGAAACCGGAGGCTGACACCAAGAATCCTAAAAACTGAAGTTCTTGTACAGCGAATACACACTTCTCCCATTTGGTGTACAGTTTATTATCTCGCAAGATCTGCATCACTTGTCTCACATGCTCCTGATGAGACACAAGATCCGGCGAGTAAATTAAGATGTCATCTAGATAAATGACAACAAACTGTCCCACTAGGTGGCGAAAGATGTCATTAACAAAATGTTGAAACACCGCCGGGGCAGTAGTCAGACCGAAAGGCATGACAAGGTTCTCATAATGTCCCTCCGGAGTGTTAAACGCCGTCTTCCATTCATCCCCCTCCTTTATCCTAATCAGATTATACGCCCCCTGAGATCCAACTTAGAGAACCATTTGGCACCCACAATCTGATTGAAGAGATCAGGAATAAGTGGGAGCGGATACGGATCTCGGACCGTAATCCGATTAAGCTCACGGAAATCCAGGCAAGGGCGTAGGCCTCCATCTTTTTTCTTCACAAAGAAGAACCCCGCGGCCACTGGGGAAGATGAAGGTCTAATATGCCCCTTGGCCAGACTTTCCGAAATGTAATCCTTCATAGCTTGCCTCTCAGGACCAGAAAGGTTATATAACCTAGATTTTGGTAACTTAGCATCAGGAAGCAATTTTATAGCACAGTCATATGCGCGATGAGGAGGTAATTCTTGACACCCTTCCTCTGAAAACACATCCTCAAAGTCCTCCAGAAAAGGAGGTAAAGTTCTAGGCATGACCGTACCGATGACCGTGTTCATGCAGTTACTATTGCAAAATTCACCCCACTGGCTTATCTCTCTGGATTGCCAATTAATAACTGGGTTATGTTTAGTTAACCAAGGAAGTCCCAACACAATAGGAGTGGGAAGGCCCTCCAACACATAACAAGACAATAGTTCTTTATGTATTGCCCCCACTCGAAGGTCTATGTTATGCACGGCTTGCACAAAGCTACCTTGACCGAGAGGCCTGTCGTCAATAGAGAATATAGGGATAGGTTTGGCCAATACACTCAGTTGCATACCTTGCACCTGGGCAAACCAAGCGTCCACCAGATTAGCCGCGGCCCCACTATCCAGAAGAACAGAAATCCTCTCAGTTCTCGTACCTACCACCACCTCCGCTGGTACGAGAAACTGAGACGGACTTGGGGACGAAATACATACTCCCAGATTGTCGTCCACCACACAACCTGGGATTAATAGTTTTCCGGCGACTTCTTGCTCAGTACAGTACGGGATGGACACCCCTCAATAAAATGTCCCTCTCTCCCGCAGAAGAAACACCTTCTTGTTTTGCGGCGCACCGCCGATTCCCTCCCTCGGAATGATGTCCCTCCCAACTGCATAGGTTCCTCGGAACAAACCAGGGGAACCTCAATATTAGGGACTTTAGAAGGAGGTGGAGTCATCACAGGGGGCGGAGTTACCCCACACTTCTCCGAAGCCGTCTATCAATGCGAATAGCAAGAGCCATAGCGGCCTCCAGTGACGGGGGAGAATCATACTGAGCCAACACATCTTTTAATTTGTCAGATAAACCTTGATAAAACTGGCTCTTAAGAGCCGGGTCATTCCACTGAGTATCCGTGGCCCACCTACGGAACTCTGAAGAAAATTCCTCCGCCGGACGATCTCCCTGCTGTATCCTACGTAACTTAATTTCAGCAAGGGAGACCCGATCCGGGTCATCATATACCAGACCCAGGGCTGTAAAAAATCGGTCCACTGACTGGAGAGCCGGGGAGCCCGGGGGAGAGAGAACGCCCAGGATTGAGGGTCCCCTTGTAAGAGCGAGATGACAATTCCCACCCTCTGATCCTCACTCCCCGACGACTGCGGCCGCAGCCGAAAATACAATTTACATGCTTCCCGGAAAGTAAAAAACTTGTCCCGCCCACCAGTGAACCTGTCCGGGAGAGCTACTTTAGGTTCAAATCTGGTTTGCTCCCGGGGGTACAAAACCTTGGATTTAACATCCGTCAGCTCCATGGACAAACTCTGCAACTGCTGAGCTAAATGGGCTACTGGATCCATGGTGGCTGGGGAGAATCTTTAGAGTGGCCGGTGAAAATGTCACGACGTATAACAGATATATTCAAAGATAGCAACCTATATCTAATGTGACATAATTCTAAATTTCATATAATAGAGAAAATCAACATGTACACATAGTATCTGCCAGCAATGTCTTACCTGACATAATATCCTATGTATTGTGGGTCAATACTGTGTACGTGTCACGCTGTCTCTGGATAGAGGTGGACCGGGGTCTATGCTGACCCTGAACTGGGGTCCTGACTAGTCCCTCTACCTGGAGGTACTGTTAATGGTACAGAGGTCCAGGCCGCCAGCGTAACCCTGTCTCCTGTAGATCTCTGACCACTGTAATCTAGTCCTGAGAAGGACCCTGATTACCACCACAGGGAATGGGCAGGTCACAGCTTACACACAGTCTTAGACAAACGAGACAGACAAGGGGTAAAGAAAACACAGCCTTGCATACAACACTTCCACTACAGAGGAACACAAAAGGTTAAGGAGATAAACAATAAGCGAGGAGAGGAAAAACCACAACAGGCACTCTTAGCTTAAGTCTTCTCAGAAACGATCCGCTCTGCTGGTCTGAATGAATGCTTTCACCGGCAACTTCCCCAGCAGACCAGCAGGTATATGAAGGAAGCTAATTAACAAAACATCAATCGCAGCTGGGCGAGGCTGGTAAGCCCAGCACCGAGAGAGAAAGAATTAACTCCCTCAGTGCCGAAAAACACCCAGCACCAGAAACTCAGCTGTGCGAAGTCAGGGTGTGCAATCGCGACGATCTCCGCCGCGACACACCCGTGACAGGGGGGTACTGTTATGAATGTGCTGGAGATGGTTTCTGAGCAGATGCTCCCTCTGGTGGTTACTGACAGTACTGAACCTTTCAGCGAGGAATGGCAATCTCTGTTCACTGACTGGTCTGATATAAGGGAGGTTCCCTCCCATGATGGTTGCCGGTGATCAATTGTTCTTGTCTCAATTGTAGTTCCTGGTTCATTTGGAAGTTTGCTGAGTCTTGCCTGCATCTTCTGCTATCAGATAAGATATTTTCTGCTTTTTTGTGCTTGCTTTTTGCATTGTTTCCTGCACTTCTGTGGAGGTCAGCCAGGTCCCCTCCGGGGGCTTGTGCTACTCTTAGTTTATCTGAAGCCACTGTTATTTGTTCATTTGCTTTTTCCTGTTTTTTCAGTGGCTGCGGCTTAGTTTTGTTACACCAGAGATCTGATTTAGGTGGTAAAGATCGTGTGATCTCAGAGTTGGTATTTTTTAGGGTTTTTTTTGGATTGCAGTGAGTATCCTTTCCTGTACTTTTCTGTCTAGACAGATTGGGCCCCAGCGTTTGCTCATTCTATTTTCTGTCTGTGTCCATGCTTCTTCTTGTCTAACCGCCATTACATGTTTGGGGGCTTCCTATTTTCTTTGGGGATCTGCTCCGTGGCAGATAGCTTTCATCTTTCTACCTTTAGGTGTAGTTATCTCTCAAGCTGTGACGAGGCGTCTAGGATCAACGTAGGAACGCTCCACGGCTACCTCTAGTTGTGTGGTTAGTTCAGGTTACTGCAATCCAATAGGTTCCAGCCTCTCTGGTGTATTACCGTTTTTGCTTATTCTCCTCAGCTACCAAAACATAACACAAAGGTCCAGCAGCATTGAAATACTCATAATTTTTTGCTGCATCTTGCCTGTAGAATAATTGTGGGCATAGTAGCAGTCTGTGGTACTCATTGTATTAGGCCATCTATACTAAGCTCCACCAGGGTTGAAATACTCATAATTTTTGGCTGCATCTTACATGTAATATAATTGTGGGCATAGTAGCAGTCTGTGGTACTCATTGTATTAGGCCATCTATACAAAGCTCCACCAGTGTTAAAAAAAAATAAATTTATCTGCATCTCACCTGTACAATAATTTTGGGCATAGTAGTAGTGTGTGGTACTCATTCTATTAGGCCATCTATACAAAGGTCCAGCAGCATTGAAATACTCATAATTTTTTGCTGCATCTTGCCTGTAATATAATTGTGGGCATAGTAGCAGTCTGTGGTATTCATTGTATTACAGGTCCTTCTCAAAAAATTAGCATATAGTGCAAAATTTCATTATTTTCCATAATGTAATGATTACAATTAAACTTTCATATATTTTAGATTCATTACACACCAACTGAAATTTGTCAGGTCTTTTATTGTTTTAATACTGATGATTTTGGCATACAACTCCTGATAACCCAAAAAACCTGTCTCAAAAAATTAGCATATCAAGAAAAGGTTCTCTAAACGACCTATTACCCTAATCTTCTGAATCAACTAATTAACTCTAAACACATGCAAAAGATTCCTGAGGCTTTTAAAAACTCCCTGCCTGGTTCATTACTCAAAACCCCCATCATGGGTAAGACTAGCGACCTTACTGATGTCAAGAAGGCCATCATTGACACCCTCAAGCAAGAAGGTAAGACCCAGAAAGAAATTTCTCAACAAATAGGCTGTTCCCAGAGTGCTGTATCAAGGCACCTCAATGGGAAGTCTGTTGGAAGGAAACAATGTGGCAGAAAACGCTGTACAACGAGAAGAGGTGACCGGACCCTGAGGAAGATTGTGGAGAAGGACCGATTCCAGACCTTGGGGGACCTGAGGAAGCAGTGGACTGAGTCTGGTGTAGAAACATCCAGAGCCACCGTGCACAGGCGTGTGCAGGAAATGGGCTACAGGTGCCGCATTCCCCAGGTAAAGCCACTTTTGAACCATAAACAGCGGCAGAAGCGCCTGACCTGGGCTACAGAGAAGCAGCACTGGACTGTTGCTAAGTGGTCCCAAGTACTTTTTTCTGATGAAAGCAAATTTTGCATGTCATTCAGAAATCAAGGTGCCAGAGTCTGGAGGAAGACTGGGGAGAAGGAAATGCCAAAATGCCTGAAGTCCAGTGTCAAGTACCCACAGTCAGTGATGGTGTGGGGTGCCATGTCAACTGCTGGTGTTGGTCCACTGTGTTTCATCAAGGTCAGGGTCAATGCAGCTAGCTATCAGGAGATTTTGGAGCACTTCATGCTTCCATCGGCTGAAATGCTTTATGGAGATGAAGATTTCATTTTTCAGCACGACCTGGCACCTGCTCACAGTGCCAAAACCACTGGTAAATGGTTTACTGACCATGGTATTACTGTGCTCAATTGGCCTGCCAACTCTCCTGACCTGAACCCCATAGAGAATCTGTGGGATATTGTGAAGAGAAAGTTGAGAGACGCAAGACCCAACACTCTGGATGAGCTTAAGGCCGCTATCGAAGCATCCTGGGCCTCCATAACACCTCAGCAGTGTCACAGGCTGATTACCTCCATGCCACGCCGCATTGAAGCAGTCATTTCTGCAAAAGGATTCCCGACCAAGTATTGAGTGCATAACTGAACTTTATTATTTGATGGTTTTTTTTGTTTGTTTTTAAAAAACACTTTTATTTTATTGGACGGTTGAAATATGTTAATTTTTTGAGACAGGTTTTTTGGGTTATCAGGAGTTGTATGCCAAAATCATCAGTATTAAAACAATAAAAGACCTGACAAATTTCAGTTGGTGTGTAATGATTCTAAAATATATGAAAGTTTAATTGTAATCATTACATTATGGAAAATAATGAAATTTTGCACTATATGCTAATTTTTTGAGAAGGACCTGTACAAAGCTCCACCAGCGTTAAAAAAAATAATAATTTTTATCTGCATCTCGCCTGGACAATAATTTTGGGCATAGTAGCAGTCTGTGGTACTCATTCTATTAGGTGATCTATACAAAGCTCCACCAGAGTTGAAATACTCATAATTTTTTGCTGCATCTTGCTTGTAATATAATTGTGGGCATAGTAGCAGTCTGTGGTACTCATTATATTAGGCGATCTATACAAAGCTCCACCAGCGTTGAAATACTCATAATTTTTGGCTGCATCTTGCCTGTAGAATAATTGGGCATAGTAGCAGTCTGTGGTACTCATTGTATTAGGCCATCTATACAAAGCTCCAAGAGCGTTGAAATACTCATAATTTTTTGCTGCATCTTGCCTGTAATATAATTGTGGGCATAGTAGCAGTCTGTGGTACTCATTGTATTAGGACATCTATACAAAGCTCCACCAGAGTTTAAAAAAAAAGAATTTCTATCTGCATCTTGCCTGTAGAATAATTGTGGGCATAGTAGCAGTCTGTGGTACTCATTATATTAGGCCATCTATACGAAGCTCCACCAGCGTTGAAATACTCATAATTTTTTGCTGCATCTTGCCTGTAATATAATTGTGGGCATAGTAGCAGTCTGTGGTACTCATTGTATTAGGACATCTATACAAAGCTCCACCAGAGTTTAAAAAAAATAATTTCTATCTGCATCTTGACTGCAGAATAATTGTGGGCAGAGTAGCAGTCTGTGGTACTCATTGTATTAGGCCATCTATACAAAGCTCCACCAGCGTTGAAATACTCATAATTTTTTGCTGCATCTTGCCTGTAATATAATTGTGGGCATAGTAGCAGTCTGTGGTACTCATTGTATTAGGCCATCTATACAAAGCTCCACCAGCATTCAAATACTAAGAATTTTTTGCAGCCATCGTTTTTTGTGCAAACAACTCCACAGTTGTCAATTAGGTAACCACCAAAATGAGTGGCAAAAGTCCTACTGCTGGTGGAAAGGGGAATAGGCATGTTGTGAAGGGAAAAAAATGTTGTGTCCGTGGGGTAGGTGTTAAAGCAACAGTAACATCTGCAGAAGAAAGACCATCTTCCAGCCAAACTAAGATGTCTACTTCTTTTAGTGGACAATGTGGTACGATCTCTTTCTTACCGGCACGCCCATTGCTACAAATTCCAGATGAGGCTCTCCACCTCAACTTCAACAACACAAAAACTCCAGTCCTCAGAGGTGTCACCCAATCGCACTTGCTTCCTCAGAGCTCCCAAGTATCCAACTGCCCGCCTGAGTATAGGGTAGAAGAGATGGTTGAGTCTGCAGAGCTGTTTACTCATACTATAGCCTGGGAATCAGAGGTCGTCTCCACAGCTTCTGTGAATCCAGACGAGTAAATGATCTGCACTGATGCCCAGAATGTTTATGAGTCGGATCCAGGACCAGATGAAGAAGGTTCTGAGCATAATGTAGACCCTCGTTCCCAAATTGTAACTCCTGTTGGTGGAGACAATGAGGAAGACGATGATGAGACTCAAATACCTGATGTGAGCGACAACTTGAGTTTTGTGTCAGGGCAGGAAGAGGTTGGCTCTGAGGACGACGGGGGTGAGAACATACAGGGTGATTATGACGAGGTTG
Organism: Oophaga sylvatica; assembly: GCA_033576555.1. Classification (NCBI taxonomy): domain Eukaryota; kingdom Metazoa; phylum Chordata; class Amphibia; order Anura; family Dendrobatidae; genus Oophaga; species Oophaga sylvatica. The sequence continues at coordinate 446,312,897 of JARQOD010000003.1, read as the reverse complement.
TAGATCCCACTTACTGTCAACCCCCAGTCAGACAGTCGATGAGGTCAGCAGAGGAGGTGGAGGAGGATTCGAGTGACGACGAGGTCAGGGTGCGCCTTCCTGGACAGAGACGTAGTACTGGAAGCACGTCACCAACTGCATCCTCAACCACAACTCTGCCTCTGACCACAAGTCAAGGTGGCTCTTCAGGTCGCATGGGTTCTAAGCCTTGCATAGCCTGGGTATTTTTTAACATCGATAAGGATGACCCAACTCGTGTTATCTGTAACATTTGTGACCAAAAGCTAAGTAGAGGCCAAAAAATCCATAGTTTGAGTACTTCATGCATGAACCGTCACATGGATATGAAGCATAAGTTGCAGTGGCAAGCTCACTGTGCTACAATGCGGCCTAGCGGGCCGGCCCAACCACCATCTGCCCCATCTTGTGCATCCGCGACTGCAGCCTCTTCATCCTCTGTGACTGGGGAGACAGCAGTCAGACCTGTTTTGAGACTCAGACCTGGCACCTCTTTACCAGCAACAGCCAGTCAGATTGGCAGGTCATCAGTTCATTTGGAAGTGGAAACACCAGCTGGTGTTGAGCGCTCTCCGACATCGAGAGCACCACCTTTGGATCAAGGCAACCTAACTTTTGCGCCTGCATCTTCCTCACAGACCATCAGTTGTCCGGGGACACCCTACTCAACCCCGTCTACGCACAACGGCCAGCCCTCGGCCCCTCAGATGTGGACAAGTAAAAGACCATTTCCTCCTAGCCATGAGAAAGCTAAGAGGTTGAATTTCACCATCTGCAAGCTCTTGGCTACAGAAATGCTGCCTTTCCACCTTGTGGACACAGAGGATTTTCGAGACCTTATGTCCGTCGCAGTGCCCCAGTACCAAATACCCAGTTGGCACTACTTCTCAAAGAAAGGTGTGCCTGCGCTCCACCAGCATGTCACACACAACATCACCGCTTCTTTGAGAAACTCAGTGTGTGACAGGGTGTATTTCACCACAGACACTTGGATGAGTAGGCATGGACAGGGGCGTTACATGTCGCTGACTGGGCACTGGGTAACTATGGTGACAGCAGGACAAGAGGCTGCTGTCCAAGTCTTGCCATCCCCACGAGTTGTGCGTCAATCCTCTTTATCTCGAAGTTCCTCCACTGCTTCTACCTCCTCAACTTCTTCTCGGTCCTCCACCTGCACCCAAAGCCTGTCTGGTCATGCCACGGGCTTTCTAACTGCGCAGAAGGGATCCTGCAGCACACCTCCCTGCTATGCTAGCAGAAGGGCTCAACGTAATCAGGCGGTTTTTACGTTGAAATGTCTGGGAAATGTGAGTCACACAGCTGAGGAGTTGTGGTTAGCTCTGGAGAACCAGTTTCATGAATGGTTGTCTCCACTGGACCTGCAACCAGGGAAGGCCATGTGCGACAATGCCGCAAACCTGGGTGCGGCCCTTCGCCGGGGCAATGTCACACACGTGTTTTGTATGGCTCACGTGTTGAACCTGGTTGTCCAGCAATTTTTAGCCCACTATCCCGGACTACATGGCCTTCTGCAGAGGCACAGTCGCTGTGTGCTCACTTCCATCGTTCGCATTCCGCAGCTCAGCAACTTACATCTCTAAAGAAGTCGTTGGGCCTGCCACTTCACCGGCTAAAATGCGATGTGCCAACACGTGGAATTCAACTCTGCACATGTTGCAGCGACTGTGGCAGCACCGACAAGCCCTGGTGCAATACGTTCTGAATTATAGCCTGGGCCAACGAGATCCAGAGGTGGGGCAAATCACTCTGGAGGGGTGGTCTCAGATAAGGGACCTATGCACCCTTCTGCACAGTTTTGAAATGGCCACGAAGATGTTTAGTGCTGACGATGCCATTATCAGCATGACTATTCCGGTGATTTACATGCTGGAGCAGATGTTAAACAGAATTCGTAGTCAGGTGGTGGAACAAGAGGAGGTGGAGGAAGTAGAGGAGGAGGAGTTGTATGCGGAAGGGCTAACATCTGCAAGGTCCAGACGGTCGGCAGCACCAAGGTGGCTGGCATGGGAGGGTGGGGGAGAGGGATTAACCAGGGTGCATGGTAGCAGCCAAACTAGTGAGGAAGGTGCAGGAGCTCAGGAAGAAGTGGAGGACGAACTGGCGATGGGCATGGAAGACTCATCAGATGAGGGTGACCTTGATCACATTTCTGTTGTGCGAGGTTGGGGGGAGAGGGCAGAGGAAGGAAGCATGATTCGTACCTCGCCACCAACACAACAGGGACTTGGTGCTCTTGGATGCTCAAGACACAAGGCACTACCTGCAACATGACCCTCGAATTGTCAGAATTCGAAATAATCCTGACTACTGGGTAGCCACACTGTTAGATCCCCGGTACAAAAGTAAATTTGCCGAAATAATTCCTGCCATAGAAAGGGATTCACGCATGCAGGAGTATCAGCAGAGACTGTTGCAGAATCTTACATGTGCTTTTCCACAAAACACCAGTGGTGCACGTAGTGAATCTCACAGTTCTAACTTGCCAACCATGGGACTGTTGAGTCTTCAGCACTCAAACCGTAACAGAAACACAGTATCTGCTGGTGTTCACAGCAATTTTGCGGAATCCTTTCACCAGTTTTTTAGCCCATCCTTTGCAAGGCCACAGGAGACAAGAAGTCAGACACATAGTCAACACCTAGAGACGATGGTACAGGAGTATCTCCAACTGAACATCGAAGCCATGACTGTGTCACTGGACCCTTGCTCTTTTTGGACTTCCAATCTGGATAAATGGCCGGAGCTCGCCACTCACGCCTTGAAGATCTTGTCATGCCCCGCAACCAGCGTTCTCTCTGAACGTGTGTTCATCGCTGCTGGTGGTATGCTGACAGATAAGCGCATTCGGCTGTCCACTAAGAATGTAGACAGACTCACGTTCATAAAGATAACAAATCATGGATCCGCAAGGACTTTTCTACCCCTGTATCATCCTGGGGAGAGTAAAAGCTTGAGGATTTGTTAAAATCACCTCACCTACCGTTTTAAGCAACTCTGGGGCAATTGATGCTACTTAAGTGGTGTTTGCCCCAAATTTTGGGAAAAAATGGAGACTCACCAAACTTTTTAAGCTTTAAAATTGATAATAATTTGTAGCTGCATCTAGGCTGGAAAATAATTTTGGGCCTGTAGCAATGTGTGGTACTCATTCTAATAGGCCATCTATACTAAGCTTCACCAGCTTTCAAATTAATAAGAATTTTTAGCTGCATCTTGCCTGTAGAATAATTTTGAGCCTGTAGCAATGTGTGGTACTCATTCTAATAGGCCATCTATACTAAGCTCCACCAGCTTTCAAATTAATAAGAATTTTTAGCTGCATCTTGCCTGTAGAATAATTTTGGGCCTGTAGCAGTGTGTGGTACTCATTGTATTAGGCCATCTATACTAAGCTCCACCAGATTTCAAATTAATAATAATTTTTGGTTCTCTCTGAACGTGTGTTCAGCGCTGCTGGTGGTGTGATGAGTCTGACAGATAAGCGCACGTGGCTGTCCACTGAGAATGTAGACAGACTCATGTTCATAAATATGAACAAATCATGGATCCGCAAGGACTTTTCTACCCCTGTGTCATCCTGGGGAGAGTAAAAACTTGAGGATTTGTTAAAATCACCTCACCAACCGTTTTAAGCAACTCTGGGACAATTGATGCTACTTAAGTGGTGTCTGTGCCCCAAATTTTGTGAAAAAATGGGGCACAAAAAAAGTGTTTTATGTGACGTTGGCATCGTCAATTACAGGTGGGTTTGTTCTTTCCCCACCCCCCTTTTAACCGTAAGAAACTACATACACTATGGCTTGGGGTAACACAGATGGTTGAGTGTGAAGACTAGAGCTGTTTACTCATACTATAGCCTGGGAATCAGAGGTCTGCTACAAAGCTTGAGTGTCTGCTAGTCAGCGGAGTAGCCACCGGCTGTAGATCTAATTACAAATTTTTAACTGCATCTAACCCAGACAATAATTTTGGGCCTAGTAGCAGTGTCTGCTAGTCAGCGGAGTAGCCACCGACTGTAGATATAATTACAAATTTTTAACTGCATCTAGCCCAGACAATAATTTTGCAACCAAATTCAGATAGACGGTTTCAAAGGAGCGCCAGGCTGGCGATAAAGGCAGATGAGATTAAGGTTGTCCGCTGAAGCTCCGGCCGGGTACCTCAAGAGAGGATCAGACATAAGTGATGATAAAGCAATCCGGTCATAAGGAGCGCGAGGGACGCAATTCAGCTGATATTAAAAAGTCTTCATTATTGATATCCACAACGCGTTTCAACGGAATAGCTCCGTTGGCACATTCTATGTGGCAGTTATACATAGAATGGAATAGGAAAGCTATATAAAGGTGGAGCAGTAAATGAAAATTAAAAGGCAATTAATCAGAACACCCACATGATTAAAAATGGAAATATGACTGCAAAAAAGAAAAAAGAAAAAAAAAGATAAATTGAATAAAACCAACCTAAAAACGACATAAAAACAATGTACACAAGGAAAAATAAATGAAAATAAATAAATAAATAAATAAATCTCAAAATGCATATTTTACGTGACTTTTTCAATAGTGAGGTTTAACCCCTCAGGGGCCAGTGTACCAAGTTTAAAAATCCAGAAACTCTCCCTTCTTATTAGATTATTATACCGATCAGGCATATCATGTGGTATCTGGTCAATAACAGTGAGTTTTAACAAATTCAAATTCTTTTGGTGCACTAGGGAGAAATGTTTTGAGAGACTGTGTAGCATGAACCCATTTCGGATATTTTGACGGTGCTTGTTGAGCCTTGCATGCATCGCCTGTATCGTCCGACCGATGTACTGCAACCCACAACCGCACTCAATTAAATAAATAATGTAGCACGATTGGCAATTGACATGACAGTTGATTTTAAAACTGGTGCCTGTGGTACGAGATTGAAATTCTTGCACTTAGAGGTCCTACATGCAAAACAACCCGGATTAGAATTTATCCGGGTTGCAGATGAAGATAAGGACTTGAAAAAACGACAATATTTTGGGCCTAGTAGCAGTGTCTGCTAGTCAGCGGATTAATTAACCCAGCTGTTAAGCAAGCTACACCACCTGTACTTTGGACACTTAATTTTTTCAAAGGAAATGCTTTGGGCCCCGGGGACAATCAGTGAAGAGCATCGGGGAGGCACCCCAAGGCACAGGGGCTGTGAGTGGCGGTAGGACGCCTTGCGGTGGACCGCCAAGCTCGATCCTTACAAAAGCTTTTTAACTGCAGCAGCTTTACTGGACGCTACTGGACCTGGCATTACCGCGGCTGCTGGCATGAGACTTGCACTCCAATAGATCCTTGTAAAAGGATTTAAAGTGTACTCATTCAAATTAGAGAGACAATTTAAATAAAAAAGATTAGACCTGCCTCCACCACAGGGGGGCTCGCTCGACCCACCAGCGGACAGGCACCAGTATTGGGAGAGGGGGGCTGGCCGTCAGGGTCCACCGCAGCTCTGGCACAAACCCGGCGACACGCAGGTCGCACAGGCAGGAACTGACTGGCCGTGTCGGCTTGGCACTTTTTTGGTTTTAGAAGGGCATGACATGTGTTATGTTTAGGTAGCTGAGGAGAAATAGCAAAAACGGTAATACACCAGAGAGGCTGAAACCTATTGGATTGCAGTAACCTGAACTAACCACACAACTAGAGCTAGCCGTAGAGCGTTCCTACGTTGATCCTAGACGCCTCGTCACAGCCTGAGAGATAACTACACCTAAATGCAGAAAGATGAAAGCAATCTGCCCCGGAGAAGATCCCCAAAGAAAATAGGAAGCCCCCAAACATGTAATGGCGGTTAGACAAGAAGAAAGCACGGACACAGAAAATAGAATGAGCAAACGCTGGAGCCCAATCTGTCTAGACAGAAAAGTACAGGAAAGAATTCTGACTGCAATCCAAAAAAACCCCTAAAAAATGCCAACACTTCGAATTGCAAAAAACCTGAGATCACACGATCTCCTCCACCTAAATCAGATCTCTGGTGTAACAAAACCAAGCCGCAGCCACTGAAAAAACAGGAAAAAGCAAATGAACAAATAACAGTGGCTACAGATAAACTAAGAGGAGTACAGGCCCCAGGAGGGGACCTGGCTGAACTCCAAAGGTGCAGAAACAATGCAAAAAGCAAGCAGAAAAAGAAAAGCAAAAATATCTTATCTGAAAGCAGCAGATGCAGGCAAGACTCCAGCAAACTTCCAAATGAACCAGGAACCACAATTGAGACAAGAACAATTGATCACCGGCAACCATCATGGGAGGGAACCTCCCTTATTTTAGTCCAGTCAGTGATCCCAGATTGCCATTCCTCGTTCCTCGCTGGAAGGTTCAGTACTGTCTGTAACCACCAGAGTGAGCCTCTGCTCAGAAACCATCTCTAGCACATTCACAACAGTACCCCCCCTTGAGGAGGGGTCACAGAACCCTCACTTGTGCAACCAGGCCAATCAGGATGAGCTCGGTGATAGACATGGATCAGTCTCCTAGCATGGATGTCCGAAGCAAACACCCAAGAATTGTCATCCTGACCATAACCTCTCCACTTAACCAAATACTGGAGTCTCCGTCTAGAAAAACGAGAATCCAATATTTCTCAACCACATACTCCAGATTGCCCTCAACCAAAACAGGGTCAGGAGGCGCACCCATAGGAACCACTGGCTCGACAAACCTCTTCAATAAGGACTTGTGGAACACGTTATGGATCTTAAAAGTCCCTGGAAGAAGCAAACGGAAGGAACCCGGATTAATAATCTCCATGATCTTATAAGGGCCAATGAACCTAGGCTTAAACTTTGGAGATGCAACCCTCATAGGGATATTTCTTGAGGACAACGAAACCAAGTCTCCCACTTTAAACTGAGGACCATCAGTCCTATGCCGGTTGGCAAACCGCTGGGCCCTCTCTTGAGAGACAACCTCTCCACTACCTGGTCCCAAATCTGCTGCATTCGCTCCACGACAGAGTCAACACCCGGACAGACAGAAGCCTCCGCCTGTCCCGAAGAAAATCGAGGGTGAAACCCAGAATTGCAGAAAAATGGAGACATCAAGGTGGCAGAGCTAGCCCTATTATTAAGAGCAAACTCAGCCAAAGGTAAAAAAGAGACCCAGTCATCTTGATCAGCAGACACAAAACATCTCAAATAAGTCTACAAGGTCTGGTTTGTTCTCTCACTTTGTCCATTGGTCTGAGGATGAAATGCAGAGGAGAAAGATAATTAAACACCAAGTTTAGAACAAAATGTCCTCCAAAATCTGGAAACAAACTGGACTCCTCTGTCAGACACAATGTTCTCTGGAATGCCATGTAACCGAACCACGTGCTGAAGGAACAAAGGCACCAACTCGGAGGAGGAAGGTAACTTAGGTAATGGCACAAGATGTATCATCTTGGAAAACCTATCACAGATTACCCAGATAACGGTCATTCTCTGAGAGACAGGGAGGTCGGAAATAAAATCCATAGAGATATGGGTCCATGGCCTCTTGGGCACAGGCAATGGCATTAACAAACCACTAGAGCGAGAACAAGGCTTGGAACGAGAGCAAGTCCCACAGGACTGCACAAAGTCCCTGATGTCACGAAACAAAGTAGGCCACCAAAAGGACCGACTCACCAAGTCTCTGGTACCAAAAATCCTGGGATGACCAGCCAACGCGGAACAATGAATCTCAGACATCACACTCTTCTTCCACTGGTCTGGGACAAACAATTTCCCAATAGGGCAGCGCTCAGGTTTATCCTCCTGACACCCTTCCAGAGCCAGTCTCAAATTGGGCGAGATGGCGGAAAGTACTACACCCTCTTTTAAAATAACAGCTGGATCAGATAACTCAGGAGAATCCGCAAAGAAACTCCTCGAGAGGGCATCCGTCTTAACATTCTTAGTGCCAGGAAGAAAAGAAACCACAAAATTAAAACGTGTGAAAAACAAGGTCCACCTGGCCTGTCTAGGATTAAGTCGCTTGGCTGATTCGAGATAAACTAGGTTCTTATGGTCCGTGAGGCCACCACCTGATGTTTGGCTCCTTCCAGCCAATGTCTCCACTCTTCAAAGGCCCACTTCATGGCCAATAACTCCCGTTTACCCACGTCATAATTACATTCAGTTGGAGAAAATTTTCGAGAGAAAAAGGCACAAGGGTTACTCTTAGAGCTCTCTGGATCCCTTTGGGACAAAACGGCACCTGCCCCAATTTCAGAAGCATCAACCTCCACCTGAAACAGTAGAGAAACATCAGGCTGCCATAGAACAGGAGCAGAAGTGAATCTCTGCTTAAGTTCCTGAAACGCATAAACTGCCTCAGGAGGCCAATTCACCACATCAGAACCCTTTTTGGTCAAATCAGTCAATGGTTTAACAATACAGTGCATTCTCTCTCAAAATCTGGAACACAGTCCGAACATGTTTCACATGAGAGTCCCAGTCATTGGAAAAAATCAAGATATCATCCAAATAAACAATCAGAAATTTATCCACAAAATCCCTGAAAATATCATTCATGAAGGATTGGAAGACGGAAGGAGCATTAGTGAGCCCAAAGGGCATCACTAGGTACTCAAAATGCCCCTCTGGGGTATTAAACGCCGTCTTCCATTCATCCCAGTGCTTAATGCGAATAAGGTTATACGCCCCCCTGAGGTCAAGCTTGGTAAACGAACTAGCACTTTTCACCCTGGAAAACAGGTCAGAAATCAAGGGTAACGGATATTGATATTTCACAGTGATCTTATTCAGGAGGCGATAATCAATACACAGCCTCAATGAACCATCCTTTTTGGCCACAAAGAAAAAATCGGCACCCAAGGTGAAGAGGATGGTCTGATATGACCCTTCTCCAATGACTCCTTGATATAAGATCGCATAGCATCGTGTTCAGGTACAGATAAGTTAAAAAGGTGACCCTTAGGAAATTTACCACCAGGCACTAACTCAATAGTGCAATCGTAGCTTCTGTGAGGGGGTAAGGACGCAGACTTACTTTCACTAAACACATCAGAAAAATCAGTCAAAAAGTCAGGAACATCCTGAGACTGGGGAGAGGCAGAAAAAACAGGAGTGTCAGCATTAACACATTGGCAGCCCCAACTGGTCACAGACACAGATTTCCAATCCAAAACAGGATTATGAATCTGTAACCAAGGGAAACCCAGTACAATAATGTCATGCAGATTATGCAACACCAGAAATTTGCAACTCTCCTGATGATCTGGTTCAACCCTCATTATCACCTGGGTAGAAAATTGGGGTTTATTCTCCGCCAAAGGGGTAGAATCAATGCCCAGTAGGGGAATAGACTTCCGCAGGGGTATCATGGGAAAGCCACAACGTTTGGTAAAGTCAAAATCCATCAGATTAATAGCTGCTCCTGAATCAACAAAATCCTGAGCCGAAAATGTGGACATGGAGCAAATCAGGGTAACAGTCAATAGAAATTTAGTCTGAACACTATCCAAGACAACTGAGCGCGCAAATCGTCTTCCCCGCTTAGGGCAGACGGAAATAGCATGAGAGGCGTCACCACAGTAGAAACATAACCCATTGCGCTTTCGAAACTCATAACGCTGTGCCCCAGAAGTCACTCCATCACACTGCATGGGCTCAGGAGCTGGCCCACAAGGCAACACCATCTCATGCATACCTCTGCGCTCACGCAAACGTCTGTCAATTTGAATAGCCAAACACATAGAATCATTAAGACCAGAGGAAACAGGGAATCCCACCATAACGTCCTTTACATTCTCTGACAGACCCTTCCGAAAAAGGGCTGCCAAAGCTTCATCATTCCATTTGGTCAGGACTGCCCACTTTCGAAATTTCTGACAGTACAGTTCAGCGGCTTCACAGCCTTGACTTAATGCCAACAAGGTTTTTTCAGCTTGATCAGTGACATTAGGTTCATCGTACAACAACCCCAGAGTCTGAAAAAATACATCAACATCATTCAAAACAGGATCCCCAGGTGTCAGGGAAAAAGCCCAATCCTGAGGGTCGCCGCGCAGGAGAGAGATGACAATTTGAACCTGCTGTGCTGCGTTCCCTGAGGCCTTAGGTTTTAAGGCAAAAAACAACTTACAGTTATTTTTGAAATTCAGAAATTTAGCTCGATCCCCCAAAAACAAATCTGGCATGGGAATCCTAGGTTCCACAACCGGCAACCCAGCAAGATAGGTATAATTATAAGGGCTAAGTCCTCTACATGACTGTGCAAGTGATTTCATTTGAGTGTTGTGGTTGATACACACCCTTTAAGGGTATGCCACACTAAACGAGATCGCAAACGAGATTGCAAACGAGATCACTAAATCGTCACTATTTTGCGATCTCGTTTGCGACCTCGTTGTGTGTGGCATGTAGCAACGATGTGGCCCCTGCTGTGATGTCGTTGATCGTTCACTAGCGTTCTGGACCGTTTTTTGATCGTTGGCGTCCCGCTGGTGAGCCTGAATCGCTGTGTTTGGCACCTTTTGCGAACGACGAGCGACCTCGTTTGTGACACATGACTGTTTTGCGTCACGGAGTGAATCGCAATATCTGTAAGTTCTCTTTTGCGTCACAGAGAGGATCGCAGAAGTTGCAAAGCAGGCTAGCAGGACGCAGAGAGCAGGATCGATGCTGGAAATTCCTATGAATCAGAAGTGCTCAGTACATGCTAATGACGTCCTAACGACCGCCAAAGTCGTTAAAGAGATCGCTGACCGCTGATGAGTCGTTTCTGAGATCTCCTGTTTGGCAGCTACTAGCGACCTAAAAGAGATCACAAAAACGATCTCGTTAGCTTGCGTCGTTATCGAGATCGCTAACGAGATCGCTAAGTGTGGCAGTACCTTTAGGCTTTAAGGCAAAAAACAACTTACAGTTATTTTTGAAATTCAGAAATTTTACCCGATCCCCCAAAAACAAATCTGGCATGGGGATCCTAGGTTCCACAACCGGCAACCCAGCAAGATAGGTAGCAATACTCCGAAACCTCAGCGGCAAGCTGCTCCACACGGCCAGGCAACTGTGCAAACTCCATTGAGAGTAAAAAAAAATCCTCCTCAGCACCCAGAGAGAAAGAGGGAAAAAAATGCAACAAACAGAAAAAAAATATCTCTGAGTACTCTGACAACTTTTTTTTTTTTTCCACACTATTTTTCCCTTCTGTGAGTACCATATAATTTTAGTTTTAGGCCGGTGATACTGTTATGTTTAGGTAGCTGAGGAGAAATAGCAAAAACGGTAATACACCAGAGAGGCTGGAACCTATTGGATTGCAGTAACGTGAACTAACCACACAACTAGAGGTAGCCGTGGAGCGTTCCTACGTTGATCCTAGACGCCTCGTCACAGCCTGAGAGATAACTACACCTAAAGGCAGAAAGATGAAAGCTATCTGCCCCGGAGCAGATCCCCAAGGAATATAGGAAGCCCCCAAACATGTAATGGCGGTTAGACAAGAAGAAAGCACGGACACAGACAGAAAATAGAATGACACACAAAAGAACCTTTCAGTATATCGTGCCACTTTATAACAATTGCTTTATTAATGTCAAAAACAGACAATCATTTAGTAAAACAATATCACATGGATACTTATTAATACAAAATTCAACAGGCTGCTGCCATCTAAATATTGGGACTGCTACCCATCACCAGTAGCTATACATCCCATGTATCACAGTGCAAAATATATTGCTGAAAATACCTAATGCATATACTGCTGGACTAAACACAGCTTAGTTATATATCATCAGCGTAAGCCTTGCCATAAACTACACTTACATGAGAGGTGGGTCAGGTGTGGCGTTCCCCAAGCGCCTCAACGCGCGTTTCGTCTCTTCCTCAGGAGGCGAACCTTAGTTAGTTGTTAGTTAGTTGTTTGTTGTGTTAGTTGTGTCTTGTGAGCAATTTGTCAGCTTTTGGACACCTTTGAAGTGTTTTCTATGTGTTTTCTATGTGTTTTGGTTTGCCTGCCATTGGTTTTAACGGTGTTCGACGGTGTTCGACGAACAGTTCGATGAACAGTTCGTCGAACACACGGCTGTTCGGCGAACCGAACCAAACTCGAACACTATGGGGGTGGCTCATCACTAAAGAGACAGTGGTCAGAATTGTAAAAATTGGCCCAGTCATTAAAGTGCAAACAACTCTCAGGGGTAAAGGGGTTAACCCCTTTCTGACCTTTGATGTACTATCCCATCCATGCGCCCTGGGCCTATCTGATACTGGACGGGATAGTACGTCATATGCGATCGGCCGCGCTCACAGGGGGGAGCGTGGCCAATCGCGGCCGGGTGGCCAGGAGGCGAACCTCCTGAGGAAGAGACGAAACGCGCGTTGAGGCGCTTGGGGAACGCCACACCTGACCCACCTCTCATGTAAGTGTAGTTTATGGCAAGGCTTACGCTGATGATATATAACTAAGCTGTGTTTAGTCCAGCAGTATATGCATTAGGTATTTTCAGCAATATATTTTGCACTGTGATACATGGGATGTATAGGTACTGGTGATGGGTAGCAGTCCCAATATTTAGATGGCAGCAGCCTGTTGAATTTTGTATTAATAAGTATCCATGTGATATTGTTTTACTAAATGATTGTCTGTTTTTGACATTAATAAAGCAATTGGTATAAAGTGGCACGATATACTGAAAGGTTCTTTTGTGCGGCATATTGATATATCAGTTTATGTGCCTGGTGATATATATGTGAGGGATAAGTTATTAAGAAAATAGAATGAGCAAACGCTGGAGCCCAATCTGTCTAGACAGAAAAGTACAGGAAAGAATTCTGACTGCAATCCAAAAAAAACCCTAAAAAATGCAAACACTTCTGATTGCAAAAACACCTGAGATCACACGATCTCCTCCACCTAAATCAGATCTCTGGTGTAACAAAACCAAGCCGCAGCCACTGAAAAAACAGGAAAAAGCAAATGAACAAATAACAGTGGCTACAGATAAACTGAGAGGAGCACAGGCCCCAGGAGGGTACCTGGCTGAACTCCAAAGGTGCAGAAACAATGCAAAAAGCAAGCACAAAAAGAAAAGCAAAAATATCTTATCTGAAAGCTGCAGACGCAGGCAAGACTCCAGCAAACTTCCAAATGAACCAGGAACCACAATTGAGACAAGAACAATTGATCACCGGCAACCATCATGGGAGGGAACCTCCCTTATATCAGTCCAGTCAGTGATCCCAGATTGCCATTCCTCGCTGGAAGGTTCAGTACTGTCTGTAACCACCAGAGGGAGCCTCTGCTCAGAAACCATCTCTAGCACATTCACAACAGACATGCCTGTGTCTCTCCCTCCTTTTACTCCTCCACCTCTTTTCTTTTGGCATGGCTATATGTACTTGTCACTTTTCCATGTGTTAGTTGTGTCTTGTGAGCAATTTGTCAGCTTTTGGACACCTTTGAAGTGTTTTCTATGTGTTTTCTATGTGTTTTGGTTTGCCTGCCATTGGTTTTAACGGTGTTCGACGGTGTTCGACGAACAGTTCGATGAACAGTTCGTCGAACACACGGCTGTTCGGCGAACCGAACCAACCTCGAACACTACGGGGGTGGCTCATCACTAAAGAGACAGTGGTCAGAATTGTAAAAATTGGCCCAGTCATTAAAGTGCAAACAACTCTCAGGGGTAAAGGGGTTAACCCCTTTCTGACCTTTTATGTACTATCCCGTCCATGCGCCCTGGGCCTATCTGATACTGGACGGGATAGTACGTCATATGCGATCGGCCGCGCTCACAGGGGGGAGCGTGGCCAATCGCGGCCGGGTGTCAGCTGATTCTCACAGCTGACACCCAGAACTAAGTGCCAGGAGTGGTCACAGACCGCTCCCAGCACTTTAACCCCCGGAACACTGCGATCAAACATGATCGCAGCTTTCTCGAGCAAGCAGAGGGGCTGTCAGCTCTGACAGTCCCTCTGCCTTTGGATCGGAGACGCCATGGCATGACGCGGGGTCCCGATTGCTCCCATGGTAACCCGATGTTGTCATGATGACATCTGGGTTACCAGAGCTCAGAGACTTCCTGTCATGCACACTGCATGTCAAGAAGTCTCTGAGGTTAGTGACAAATCCCTGCAGCGCTGACAGCTTGTATGGCATGCTGATCTGCATGCCATATAAGTGATCAGCCTGCACAAAATCATTGTCCCCTAGTGGGACAAAGTGTAAAAGTAAGAATTAAATAAAAATTTTTTTTAAATAATTGTAAAAATATTTTTAAAAAATAATAATAATAATAAAAGTCAATATTTATTATATCAATAAATAAATATTTGAATTAAAAAAAATCTAAACAATAAAAGTACACATATTCAGTATCGCCGTGTCCGTAACAACATGACCTATAAAACTGTCCCACCAGTTAACCCATTTAGTGAACCCCATAAAAAAAACAAGGCAAAAAAACAAATTTTCATCATACCGCTGAACAAAAAGTGTAATAACAATTGATCAAAAGATGGATATAAATAAACATAGTACCACTGAAAACATCATCTTGTCCTGCAAAAAACGAGCCATCACACATCATCAGCGAAAAAATAAATAATAGCTCTGAGAATAAAGCGATGCAAATATAATTATTTTTTTTATATAAAATAGTTTTTTATAGTATAAAAGTGCCAAAACATAAAAAAAGATATAATTGAGGTATCGCTGTAATTGTACTGACCTGAAGACTAAAACCGCTTTATCAATTTTACCACACGCGGAACGGTATAAACGCCCCCCCAAAAGAAATTCATGAATTGCTGGTCTTAGTTCATTCTGCCTTCCAAAAATCGTAATAAAAAGCGATCAAAAAATGTCATGTACCCGAAAATGGTACCAGTAAAAACGTCAACTCGTTCCGCAAAAAACAAGACCTCACATGACTCTGTGGGCTAAAATATGGAAAAAATATAGCTCTCAAAATGTGGTGATGCAAAAACTATTTTTTGCAATAAAAAGCGTCTTTTAGGGTGTGACAGCTGCCAAACATAAAAACCCGCTATAAATAGTAAATAAAACCACCCTTTATCACCTCCTAAGTTAGGGAAAAATAATAAAATAAAAAAATGTATTTATTTCCTTTTTCCCATTAGAGTTAGGGTTTGGGCTAAAGTTATGGTTACGGTTGAGGCTAGAGTTGGGGTTAGGGTTTGGATTAGGGTTAGGGTTGGGATTAGGATTAGGGTTGGGATTAGGTTTAGGGGTGTGTTAGGGTTAGGTTTGTGGTTAGGGTTATGGTTAGGGCTGGGATTAGGGTTGGAATTAGAATTGGGGGGTTTCCACAGTTTAGGCACATTAGTGGCTCTCCAAAAGCGACATGGTGTCCGATCTCAATTCCAGCCAATTCTGCGTTGAAATAGTCTAACGGCGCTCCTTCCCTTCCGAGCTATGCTCTACGCCCAAATAGTGGTTAACCCCCACATATAGGGTATCGGCGTACTCAGGACAAATTGCACAACCACTTTTGGGTTCCAATTTCTCCTATTACCCTTGTGAAAATAAAAAATTGGAGGCGAAAATTGATCGCCCGCTAGGGCAGTGGAGTACTCGGTACTGGGCTGCTTCTTAAAGGGAATCTGTCACCCCATTTTTCGACCATTGGCTGTGGCCACCGCCATCAGGGGCTTATCTACAGCATTCTGTAATGCTGTAGGTAAGCCCCCGATGTCACCTGAAAGATAAGAAAAACGAGTTATATTATACTCACCCAGGGGTGGTCCGCCGTCCGGTCCGGTCCGATGGGCGTCGCGGTCTGGTCCCGCACCTCCCATCTTATAGCGAAGCCCTCCTCTTCTTAGCTTCACATCACGGCTCCGGCGCAGGCGCACTGCTCTGCCCTGTTGAGGGCAGAGCAGAGTAGTGCAGTGCGCAGGCGCCAGGAAAGGTCAGAGAGGTCCGGCACCTGCGCACTGCAATACTCTGCTCTGCCCTCAACAGGGCAGAGCAGTGTGCCTGCGCCGGAGCCGCGAGGTGAAGCTAAGAAGAGGAGAGCTTCGCTACAAGATGGGAGGCGCGGGACGGGACCTAGACGCCCATCGGACCGGACGGCAGACCGCCCCTGGGTGAGTATAATATAACTCGTTTTTCTTATTTCAGGTGACATAATGTAAGGTTCTATGTATATATTCCTGAAACTCAGTTTGTTCGTCAGCCATTTTACTTTCTGTCTTGCTGCAGCTATCTTGCCCTAAGTCAAAATGGAGTTTCCAGCTTGCATGTTCCCGCCCTGATTCTCTCCTTTGCTTCTTAAGCAGCCACAGCTGAGCAATCAGTGCTTCAGAATCTAGCCTGCAGTGAACCTGTGACTTGACTCCTGTAAGCCTTGGACCTTGTACTCCAGCTATTCCTACTGAGGAACTCTGAAGCACTTGTGGACTCTGAACCCTGCTCTTTGAAAGACCCACGTTTGCATGGACTTACGGTAACAGAGAAGAAGATCCTGAATCTGTATTGGAGAGTGATTGCTGAGCTTGGATTACTCTGGCCTGCTGTGTCTCCTGTTTCTGTGTCTGCAAACTGTGTGACTATTTCTGCCAACTTGTATGAAGTAATACAGGACTTTTCTATATCAAACCTGTGACTCCTGTGTTTTCATCGCACCCAAGCACAAGACGCTATATGAACTGTACTACATACATTACAAGATTCTGAAGCCAAAACGTTAGTGTCTGCTGGGTCTGGAAGGCTGTGTCTGCTGTACTGTGGATATCAGACGTCCGGTTGTACTTTCTGTGATGACAGTGGTTGTGACTTCTCACAACCATTCCAGGTGAGCAATTCCCTTAAGTTTTTTCTTTTTGCAGTGTTACCACAGGTAAACACTATTGTTTTTTTTTTTTTTTCCTTTCTTTTCTCTTTTTTGTCTGCTGTAACTCTGGATATCAGATGTCTGGTTGAAACTTTCTGTGATGATAGTGGTTGTGACTTCTCACAACCATTCCAGTAATCCTGTCTTAAAAGATCTGGAAAATGGAGGCCCGCATAAAGGAACTTTGCGGAGTGACTGATAATATCCTTGCAGATTTGCAGAATATAAAGACCCGCTTTACAAATCTACAGGACCTCAATAATCACAATTTGCAAGTGGTTGGACAGACTACCCAGGATTTGCGAGCCAGGATTGAGGTTCTAGAGGGGCGAGTCCAGGCTCCTGCCGTAGCCCCGAGTGCTGGGATTCCCAAGTTGCCCCCTTTTCGTTTTGGCGGTGAACGTGAGAAATTCAGGGGATTTATTAATCAATGCAATCTTTTTTTTTCTGCACATGCTTCACAATTTCCCACTGAACGATCTAAGGTGCTTACTATAATTATGTTGCTTACCAACAAGGCTTTAATGTGGGCAAACCCTCTGATTGAGACTGAGGATGATTGTTTGAATCACCTTGATGATTTTATTTCAGCCATGGGGCAGGTGTTTGATGACCCCAATCGAGGTGCAACAGCTGAAGCAGCCATGTTAGCTTTGCGCCAAGGTAAGCACTCGGTAGCTGAATATGCCTTGGATTTCAGGAGATGGGCCCTTGATACCACCTGGGACAGTTCCGCCAAAAAATCTATTTTTCGAAAGGGGTTATCTCCACTGATTAAGGATGAACTTGCTCGTGCCGACCCTCCCACTGCGTTAGGTGACTTTATTAACTACTGCATCCGTATTGATACTCGTCTGACTGAACGCAGGCAAGAGAGATGGTTCGAAAGCAATCGTACTAACCTTTTCCTACCTTCCTCTCCAGCTAAGGAACCTTTGAGTAGGATTACACGGGAACCTGAACCTGAACCCATGCAGGTAGACTCTTTACAACGACGGGTTAGTGATGCATGCAAGGAACATCGTTTTAAGGAGAATCTATGTTTCTATTGTGGTAAGTCAGGGCACTTCATTATAAACTGCCCCAGCCGTTCTCGTAAGACTACTGCAGCACTCATTC
The DNA here is from genome assembly GCA_033576555.1 of Oophaga sylvatica. Classification (NCBI taxonomy): domain Eukaryota; kingdom Metazoa; phylum Chordata; class Amphibia; order Anura; family Dendrobatidae; genus Oophaga; species Oophaga sylvatica. The sequence goes on along the minus strand of JARQOD010000003.1, from coordinate 446,294,915 downwards.
ATTGTGAGTGTTGCGAGAGGGGATCTGTCAGGTCCGAGCCTCAGGCTCCAGAGAGATCTGCAGCAACAGATCTTGATTTCTCGGACTTAAACTCCGTTACCTCTGAGGACGTTGACTGTGTAAACGCTGCCATTTTTCAAGTTTCCTCAGCGGTGTCCCAGCTGAGTTGTAAGAAAAACAATTCTCATTGCTTTCTTTCCATCAAACTCTGGGTTGACTCAGCTTGGGTGTCTAGCTCTGCTATGATCGACTCAGGGGCAAGTGGAAATTTTATGGATGTCTCCTTTGCTCTGAAACAGGGAATACGTTCAGTGAAGAAGGCTACTCCAGTACAGATGGAAACTGTGGATGGCTCCCTGCTGACCTCTGGACCAGTGGATCAGGAAACAGAGCCTTTGAGGGTTCTTATGGGTAAAGATCATCAAGAGAAACTGTCCTTTATGCTTATCTCTTCTCCCCACTTTCCCATTATTCTAGGGCTACCATGGCTGCAGGCTCAGAATCCTACCATTAACGGGAGACCAAGGAATTACACTTTCCAGAGAAACAGATGAGTCCAAAAGTTTCAGCTTGCTCTGTTCCTAAAGGAATCATGTCAGTCCCTGAACTACCAGCTGTATACCAGGACTATGTGGATTTATGTGACAAGAAGAACGCTGACCAGCTTCCTCCTCACCGTCCATATGATTGTCCAATTGAATTATTGCCTGGAGCAGAGATACCTTTTGGTAAGATCTACCCCCTGGCGGGGCCCGAGCTAAAGGCTTTAAAGGATTACATAGATGAAAATCTAGCCAAGGGCTTCATACGCCCCTCTTCATCTCCTGCAGGTGCACCCATCTTCTTTGTAAAGAAGAAAGATGGATCTCTGAGACCATGCGTAGACTATAGGGAACTCAATAAGGTTACTATTAGAAACCGTTATCCATTGCCTTTAATCCCTGAGTTATTGGAGAGAGTGCGACATGCCAAAATTTTTTCTAAACTAGATCTTCGTGGGGCCTATAACTTAGTCCGTATTAGACCTGGGGATGAATGGAAGACTGCATTCAGGTCACGCTATGGACACTTTGAATATCTAGTTATGCCTTTTGGTCTGAGTACCGCCCCAGCCACTTTCCAACACTTGGTGAATGACATCTTCAGGGATCTCCTAGATACATTCGTGGTAATTTATTTGGATGATATTCTAATTTTTTCTAACTCCACAGAGGAACATCATGGACATGTGAGAATGGTCTTGGAACGTCTAAGACAAAATCATCTTTACATCAAACTTGAAAAGTGTGAATTCCATAGGACCGAAATTCAATTTCTGGGGTATGTACTGTCTACACAAGGAATTAGTATGGATGGAAGCAAAACCCAAGCCATCAAGGATTGGCCAAGTCCTAGAAATGTGAAGGAGGTACAGCGCTTCATCGGGTTTGCCAACTTCTATAGACGTTTCATTAGAAATTTCTCTGAGGTAGTGTCACCTATCACTCAACTTACCCGGAAAGAGTCTAGGTTTTCCTGGACTCCCCAAGCCCAGGAAGCATTTTCCCGTCTAAAAGATAAATTTACCACTGCACCTATCCTAGTACATCCCAACCCCGAGCTTGCCTTCATAATAGAGGTGGATGCTTCAGACTGTGCCGTTGGAGCTATACTCTCTCAGAGAACAGGTGAGAAGAATGTCTTGCATCCCTGTGCCTTCTTTTCCCAGCAGTTGTCTTCGGCTGAGAGGAACTACGATGTGGGCAATAGAGAGTTGTTGGCCATTATTGCCGCCTTCAAAGAATGGAGACACCTTCTTCGGGGAGCTGCACAGCAAATAGTCGTCCTGACAGACCATCGTAACCTTGAGTTTATCAGGTCGGCTAAGTGCCTGACTCCTCGCCAGGCTCGCTGGAATCTTTTCTTAAACCAATTTAATTTTATCATCTCTTATAGACCAGGATCGCGCAATGGAAAGGCTGATGCACTCTCTAGGATTTACTCAGCAGAGACACGTCCAATTACTCCTCCTAAGACTATTCTTCCTGACTCTAGATTCCTAGGAGTAATTCATAATCAAGACCTACTTAAGGACATCAAGGAAGCATACCATGCGGATTCCTTTTTGGCACAACCCCCAAGGGACATAAGTCTTGTCTTTAAGAATGGTGTGTGGATTCAGGGACAACGTCTGTATATTCCTGAAACAGTCAGATTAAGAGTATTGCAACTCATTCACGATTCCAAGATAGCTGGGCATAGAGGAATTCTAAAGACACAGGAATTTCTTTCTCGTTTCTTTTGGTGGCCCACTTGCAGGAAGGATGTTTTGAATTATGTCACTTCATGTGAGGTCTGTGCAAGATGCAAAACACCTCGCTCCTCACCAACTGGTCTGTTACAGCCTCTTCCCACCCCGTCCCGCCCGTGGGGATCCTATGGACTTCATTGTGGAGTTACCAACCTCTCAGGGGAAGAACACCATTCTAGTGGTGGTTGACCGTCTAACAAAGGCAGCTCATTTTATCCCTTGTGTCGGCTTACCCACTGCAAAACAGACATCAGATTTGATGATTAAAGATGTGTTTCGCTTACATGGAGTACCGGATGAGGTTATTTCGGATCGAGGGGTGCAATTCACTTCTAGGTTTTGGCAAAATTTCTGTGCAGCATTGGACATTAAAGTAAACCTTTCTTCTGCTTTTCATCCCCAGACTAATGGACAGACCGAACGAACCAATCAAACCCTGGAGCAGTATCTCCGCTGTTTTATTCTGCCACCTACAGGATGATTGGGTGGATCTACTTCCATTAGCTGAGTTCTCGTATAACAACTCTCAGAGTGCCTCCACTAAACAGTCTCCTTTTTACTCTAATCTAGGTTATCATCCTAACATTCTACCACGATTTCCCATAGAAACGCCTTTACCAGCAGTGGCTGAAAGAATCACGTCTTTACAGAAGAATATGGATCTTCTAAAGGAAAATCTGGAATCGGCTCAAGAAAGGTACAAGAAAGCAGCAGATAAATTTCGTAAACCTGCACCAGCTTTCAAGGTAGGAGACTTGGTCTGGCTGTCAACCAGAAATCTTAAGTTAAGGATTCCATCGTCTAAGTTGGGACATAAGTACATTGGACCCTATAAAATCAGTAAAATTATAAGTGCCGTTGCTTGTCGTCTTCAACTGCCCAGAACTATGAGAATCCACCCTGTCTTTCATGTATCCCTACTAAAGGCTGCGACACCCAATACGTTTCCTGGACGTTCCTCTCCTTGCCCTGACCCAGTGCTAGTCGATGGTCAGGAAGAATTTGTGGTGGAAAGGATTTTAGATTCCAGGTTGTATAGAAATCAGTTACAATATCTGATTAAATGGCAGGGCTACCCAGTGAAGGACAACTCATGGGAACCGGTCAATAACGTTAATGCTCCTCGCTTGCTCCTCAGTTTCATCAGAGGTACCCACACAAGCCAGGTCTGAGGTCATCCGGAGGTTGTCCTTAAGGGGGGAGTAATGTAAGGTTCTATGTATATATTCCTGAAACTCAGTTTGTTCGTCAGCCATTTTACTTTCTGTCTTGCTGCAGCTATCTTGCCCTCAGTCAAAATGGAGTTTCCAGCTTGCATGTTCCCGCCCTGATTCTCTCCTTTGCTTCTTAAGCAGCCACAGCTGAGCAATCAGTGCTTCAGAATCTAGCCTGCAGTGAACCTGTGACTTGACTCCTGTAAGCCTTGGACCTTGTACTCCAGCTATTCCTACTGAGGAACTCTGAAGCACTTGTGGACTCTGAACCCTGCTCTTTGAAAGACCCACGTTTGCATGGACTTACGGTAACAGAGAAGAAGATCCTGAATCTGTATTGGAGAGTGATTGCTGAGCTTGGATTACTCTGGCCTGCTGTGTCTCCTGTTTCTGTGTCTGCAAACTGTGTGACTATTTCTGCCAACTTGTATGAAGTAATACAGGACTTTTCTATATCAAACCTGTGACTCCTGTGTTTTCATCGCACCCAAGCACAAGACGCTATATGAACTGTACTACATACATTACACATTGGGGGCTTATCTACAGCATTACAGAATGCTGTAGATAAGCCCCCGATGGCGGTGGCTACAGCTGATGGTCAAAAAATGGGGTGACAGATTCCCTTTAAAGGGAGGTGTCGCTGCGGCAGTGACCTGGTCCATGGCCCTGGGCGTCCAACAAAGGGGGATATTTACAAGGGATAATAGAGTTTGTAATATAGTGTTTGTGACACCACCTGTAGTTTCTGGTCAGAGGTGACCAGCCCTGCAGTGCAGATCCTCTGGGATTGGTGGTGATGCAGCACAGTTGGTATAGCTCTCCACAGGCAGAGCTTAATCCCCGGGAAGATGTAAGATGTAGAAGAGGGTAATGTTAGTAGATGTATCAGTGTTGGATGGATGACGCAGGAATGATTAGAGGACACAGCGGGATGCAGTTTCCAAAGCTTTACTCACAGTTCTGGTGTGCACAGATGCCTGCTTGGTGCTGTGTCCTCCAGTTGAGGGGTTCAGCAAACTCCCAGGTAGATCAGAATACACCTTTCCAGGACTCCCTTCAATATGTTCCTTTCTCAGTCGTCTCACTGTGCTGACTTTCCATCTTTCCTTCCTGTCCAACACCTCGTAATCAGTGTCCCAAGCCAGTAGCCGTGGACCTTGGCGGATGACGTCCTCTCTGCGTCTCCTTGCTCCCTTATGGCTGCCTTTTCGAAGAAGATAACTGCGGTTCTGTAGCTGAGGCACCTAAAGATGACACTGCCTCTTGAAGTTCTTCACTAGGCTAGGGGCCGGGGTCCCTTCTGCGACATGGTCCCTCCACTATTGGATCAGGCCCCACGGATGGACTACTCACTACCCGTGCCCGTGCCCTAGGAACCCTTCTGTCCTTCCAGAAGCTTCCCTCTGTTCCTTTCTAATCTAACTTTCTCCGTCTGGGGACAAGCTGCTACCAGCTTCAGGTCCCCTACTATTCTGCTCATACAGACTCTCTTTTCCGCTTCTTAAGCTTCAATTCCTCTCCTTCTACTTTCTCCACCCAACTCTCAACACTCCTTCCTACCCAGCCTGGGTTTTGACCATCCCCCCTTAGGGTACGTCCAGTGTGCCCAGCTGCTATAGTATGTGTTGGGTGCAGGTGTTAGAGTCCTGGGTGGTGCTCCCTCCTTACCTGAGAGTGGGGTACCACACCTCTGGATGAGTTGCAATACCTGTGTGGCGACTGAACCTTCAGGGGCACCACAAAAAGATTTTTGTGACAAAAATATGATTTTTTATTTTTACGGCTCTACGTTATAAACTTCTGCGAAGCACTTGTGGGTTCAAAGTGCTCACCACACATCTAGATAAGTTCCTTAGGGGGTCTAGTTTCCAAATGGTGTCACTTGTAGGGGATTTCCACTGTTTAGGCACATCAGGGGCTCTCAAAACGCGACATGGCATCTGATCTCAATTCCAGCCAATTTTGCATTGAAAAGTCAAATGGCGCTCCTTCCCTTCTGAGCTCTGTCATGCGCCCAAACAGTGGTTCACCCCCACATATGGAGTATCAGCATACTCAGGACAAATTATACAACAACTCTTGGGGTCCAATTTCTCCTGTTACCCTTGTGAAAATAAAAAAATTGGGGGCGAAAAGATAATTTTTGTGAAAAAAATATGATTTTTATTTTTTATGGCTCTACGTTAAACTTCTGTGAAGCATTTGGGGGTTCAAAGTGCTTACCACACATCTAGATAAGTTCCTTAGGGGGTCTAGTTTCCAAAATGGTGTCACTTGTAGGGGGGTTTCCACTGTTTAGGCACATCAGGGGCTCTCAAAACGCGACATGGTGTCTGATCTCAATCCCAGCCAAATTTGCATTGAAAAGTCAAACGGCGCTCCTTCCCTTCCGAGCTCTGTCATGCACCCAAACAGTGGTTCACCCCCACATATGGGGTATCAGCGTACTCAGGACAAATTGTACAACTACTTTTGGGTTCCAATTTCTCTTGTTACCCTTGGTAAAATAAAACAAATTGAATCTGAATTAAATTTTTGGTGAAAAAAAGTTAAATGTTCATTTTTTTTAAACATTCCAAAAATTCCTGTGAAGCACCTGAAGGGTTAATAATTTTTTGTATGTGGTTTTGAGCACCTTGAGGGGTGCAGATTTTAGAATGTTGTCACTTTTGGGTATTTTCGATTATATAGACCCCTCAAAGTGACTTCAAATGTGATGTGGTCCCTAAAAAAATGGTGTTGTAAAAATGAGAAGTCCCTGGTCAACTATTAACCCTTATAAATTCCTAACAAAAATAATTCTGGTTCCAAAATTGTGCTGATGTAAAGTATACATGTGGGAAATGTTACTTAAGTATTTTGTGTGACATATATCTGTGATTTAAGGGCATGAAAATTCACAGTTGGAAAATTGCGAAATTTTCTAAATTTTCGCCAAATTTCAGTTTTTTTCACAAATAAACGCAAGTCATATCAAAGAAATTTTAACACTGTCATAAAGTGCAATATGTCATGAGAAAACATGGTTGTCAGAATCACCAGGATCCATGGAAGCGTTCCAGAGTTATTACCTCATAAAGGGACAGTGGTCAGAATTGTAAAAATTGGCCTAGTCTTTAACGTGCAAACCACACTTGGGGGTAAAGGGGTTAACAAAATTTTGTTCATCTCAATATTTGTTATACAGTACAGACCAAAAGTTTGGACACACCTTCTCATTCAAAGATTTTTCTGTATTTTCATGGCTATGAAAATTGTAGAATCACACTGAAGGCATCAAAACTATGAATTAACACATGTGGAATTATACATTACACTTTACAAAAAAGTGTGAAACAACTGAAAATATGTCTTATATTCTAGGTTCTTCAAAGTAGCCACCTTTTGCTTAGATTACTGCTTTGCACGCAGAAAAGGTGAACGGACGGACTCTACATGCCTGGTTCCCACCATGAAGCATGGAGGAGGTGGTGTGATGGTGTGGGGGTGCTTTGCTGGTGACACTGTTGGGGATTTATTCAAAATTGAAGGCATACTGAACCAGCATGGCTACCACAGCATCTTGCAGCGGCATGCTATTCCATCCGGTTTGCGTTTAGTTGGACCATCATTTATTTTTCAACAGGACAATGACTCCAAACACACCTCCAGACTGTGTAAGGGCTATTTGACCAAGAAGGAGAGTGTTGGGGTGCTACGCCAGATGACCTGACCTCCACAGTAACCAGACCTGAACCCAATCGAGATGGTTTGGGGTGAGCTGGACCGCTCACCTCTTCAATTTTGAATAAATCCCCAACAGTGTCACCAGCAAAGCACCCCCACACCATAACACCACCTCCTCCATGCTTCACGGTGGGAACTAGGCATGTCACCTTTTCTGCGTGCAAAGCAGTAATCAAAGTAAAAGGTGGCTACTTTGAAGAACCTAGAATACAAGACATATTTTCAGTTGTTTCACACTTTTTTGTATAGTGTAATGTATAATTCCACATGTGTTAATTTATAGTTTTGATGCCTTCAGTGTGATTCTACAATTTTCAAAGTCATGAAAATACAGAAAAATCTTTGAATGAGAAGGTGTGTCCAAACTTTCGGTCTGTACTGTATATCCTTTGTTGGCAATGACAGAGGTCAAACGGTTTCTGTAAGTCTTCACAAGGTTACCACACACTGTTGGTGGTATGTTGGCCCATTCCTCCATCCATATCTCCTATAGAGCAGTGATATTTTTGGCCTGTCGTTTGGCAACACGGACTTTCAAATCCCTCCAAAGGTTTTCTATGGGGTTGAGATCTGGAGACTGACTAGGCCACTCCAGGACCTTCATATGCTTCTTATGAAGCCACTCCTTCGTTGCCCTGGCGGTGTGCTTGGGATCATTATCATGCGGAAAGACCCATCAACGTTTCATCTTTAATGCCCTTGCTGATGGAAGGAGGTTTGCACTCAAAATCTCATGATACATGGCCCCATTCATTCTTTCATGTACACGGATCAGTCGTCGTGGTCCCTTTGCAGAGAAACAGCCCCAAAGCATGATGTTGCCACCCCCATGCTTCACAGTGGATATGGTGTTCTTTGGATGCAACTAAGCATTCTGTCTCCTCCAAACATGACGAGTTTTGTTTCTACCAAACAGTTCTACTTTGATCTCATCAGACCATATGACATTCTCCAAATACTCTTCTGTATAATCCAAATGCTCTCTAGCAAACTTCAGACAGGCCCGGACAAGTACTGACTTAAGCAGGGGAAACACGTCTGGCACTGCAGGATCTGAGTCCCTGGTGGCATAGTGTGTATCTGATGTGATGGTAGCCTTTGTTAAGGTGGTTCCAGCTCTATTCAGGTCATTCACTAGGTCCCCCCGTGTGGTTCAGGGATTTTTGCTCACCGTTCTTGTGATCATTTTGACCCCACGGGGTGAGATCTTGAGTGGAGCCCCAGATCGAGGGAGATTATCAGTGGTCTTGTATGTCTTCCTTTTTCTTATTATTGCTCCCACAGTTGATTTCATCACACCAAGCTGCTTGCCTATTGCAGATTCAGTCTTCCCAGCCTGTTGCAGGGCTACAATTTTGTTTCTGGTGTCCTTTGACAGCTCTTTGGTCTTCACCATAGTGGAGTTTGGAGCGTGACTGTTTGAGGTTGTGGACAGGTGTCTTTTATACTGATAACAAGTTCAAACAGGTGCCATTACTACTGGTAGTGAGTTTAGGACAGAGGATTTTGTTAAAGAAGAAGTTATAGGGCTGTGAGAGCCAGAAATCTTGCCTGTTTTTAGGTGACTAAATACTTATTTTCCACCATAATTTGCAAAATAAATTTTGCCAAATCAGGCAAGGTGATTTTCTGGATTTGTTTTCTCATTTTGACTCTCATAGTTGTTGTCTGCCTATTATATCAATTACAGGCCTCTCTCAGTGGGAGAACTTGCACAATTGGTGGCTGTCTAAATACTTTTTTCCCATTGTAAATCATACTATTTAGTTCTAGATGAAAGCCTTTGATTGGAGATGAGACTCTAGTCCATGGCTTCCATCTTGATTGATATATTATCCTTAAAAAATGTTGTATTACTATCCATATAGGGATACTTAAGGCTTCAGATATGTCGGGACAGGCTCGGACTGGCCAACGGGTGACCCAGAGAATCCTCCGGTGGGCCCCTGTGAAGAATTGCTAATAAGTAGTGCTATTACACTTGGTTCACAATTTCTCATACTCCTTGAAAAAGCCACCTGGCAAAATGGACATTGAAGTCTCAGGTTCTCATATCTGTTCTCTCTGTTCTTGTAGAAATTTATGAATGTAGTGATTTTTATGGTGATGTCTACACACAATTAAGCCATTTATTCATACACTTGGATTTACTATTTAATACATTTTTGTATGTGGACTTCACCCACAATACTGTTTTTGTTATATGAGTCAGGGAGAATACCATTTGTTTTTTAGACCCACTTCCTACACATTTCTTTTTGATTCTCATATATAGGATTGTGTCCCCTCTGTATATGTTTTTTATTCTGTCTGCCACGGACAGTTTTTATTCTTGTTGTAATAACAAAGTACCTAATATATTTTTATTGAAAAATTTCTTGATGTTTATTCACATATCTTGGTAGATTGATTCACAATCTGCAGAAAAAAAGCTATAATCGAGTTATTCATTAGCAAGCAAGCCAAGTTAATATTGCAAAAAAGCAAAAATAAATATGTGTGCTAGTGTCAGGTTATTTTTTACATGTAGCTGAACAGTAGGTCCCAAGAATCAATGTTACACATGGACCTTTGACAACCCTGTCCGACACTGTGTTTGGGCATTTTTATTATTATTATTATTATTATTAATATTTATTTCTATAGCACCATTGATTCCATGGTGCTGTACATGAGAAGGGGTTACATACAAATTACAGGTATCACTTACAGTAAACAAACTAACAATGACAGACTGATACAGAGGGGAGAGGACCCTGCCCTTTCGGGCTTACATTCTACAGGATTGTGAGGCAGGAGACAGTGGGTCGGGGGTTGCAGCAGTTCCGGTGTTGGTTGAGGCAATAACTCCGGTAGTGGTGAGGAGGCAGCAGGGTCATTGCAGGCTGTAGGCTTTCCTGAAGAGATGGGTTTTCAGGTTCCGTCTGAAGGATCCGAATGAGTTTGATAGTCGGATGTGTTGGGGCAAAGAATTCCAGAGGATGGGGGATATTCGGGAGAAGTCTTGGAGGCGGTTGGGTGAGGAGCGAATAAGTGTGGAGGAGATAAGGATGTCTTGGGAGGATCGGAGATTACGTGAGGGAAGATATCGGGAGATTAGTTCAGAGATATAAGGAGGAGACAGATTATAGATGGCCTTGTAGGTCAGTATTAGTAATTTGAACGGATACGCTGAGGGAATGGGAGCCAGTGAAGAGATTTGCAGAGGGGAGAAGCGGAGGAGTAGCGAGGAGAGAGGTGAATTAGTCGTGCAGCAGAGTTAAGGATGGACTGGAGAGGTGCGAGGGTGTTAGCAGGGAGGCCAGAGAAAAGGGTGTTGCAGTAGTCGAGGCGGGAGATGATGAGGGCGTGCACAATCATTTTAGTAGATTGAGGGTTGAGGAAAGGACGGATTCTTGAAATATTTTTGAGCTGAAGGCGACAGGAGGTAGAAAGAGCTTGGATGTGCGGTTTGAAGGACAGGGCAGAGTCAAGGGTTACTCCGAGGCAGCGGACTTCTGGTACGGGGGAAAGCGTGATGTCGTTAATTGTGGTAGATAGGTCAGGTAAGGAAGATCTGTGGGATGGGGGAAAGATTATGAGTTCAGATTTGTCCACATTGAGTTTGAGGAAGCGGGAGGAGAAGAAGGAGGATATGGCTGATAGACACTCCGGGATTCTGGATAGCAGAGAAGTGATGTCTGGGCCAGAGAGGTAGATCTGAGTGTCATCAGCGTAAAGGTGGTACTGGAATCCGTGGGACTTTATGAGTTGCCCCAGGCCAAGTGTATAGATTGAGAAGAGTAGGGTCCTAGAACAGAGCCTTGGGGAACTCCAACAGAGAGAGGGTGGGACGAGGAGGTAGTGTGGGAGTGGGAGACGCTGAATGTGCGGTTGGAAAGGTATGAGGAGATCCAAGATAGGGCGAGGTCTTTGACGCCAAAGGAGGAAAGAATCTGTAGTAGAAGGCAGTGGTCAACTGTGTCAAAAGCAGAGGACAGGTCAAGAAGCAGGAGTATAGAGTATTGTCCGTTTGCTTTGGCTGTAAGTAGGTCATTAGTAATTTTGGTCAGGGCTGTCTCAGTGGAGTGATGGGGGCGGAAACCAGATTGTAGAGTGTCAAAGAGCAAGTTAGAAGAGAAGTGGTAGGAAAGCTCAGCGTGGACATGCAGCTCCAGGAGTTTGGAAGCGAATGGGAGCAGCGATATTGGGCGATAGCTGGACATAGCGGTTGGGTCGAGGGTTGGCTTTTTAAGGATAGGCGTGATTGTGGCATGCTTGAAAGCAGAAGGGAAGGTACCGGAAGTTAGTGATAGGTTGAAGAGGTGGGTTAGGGATGGAATAATAGTGGTGGTGAGGTTGGGGAGGAGGTGGGTTGGGATGGGGTCAAGTGCACAGGTTGTGAGGTGCGATTTGGAGAGAAGACAATATAAGGGATGTTAAAAAGTTTTGGTGAAATAAACTGTTTGGGGTTGTAGTAGAATAGGGAAGGGGCGCATACGGAACAGGGTTGTGAAGTAAGCCTGTTTAGCAGAGGTGAGGGCAGATTTGAAAGAGAGTGTTGCTTGTTTGAATGCAGTGAAGTCGTCTTGCGAATTTGTTTTTTTCCAGCGCCGCTCTGTAATCCTGGACACTTGCCGGAGCTTTTTAGTGGTGTTATTGTGCCAGGGTTGTCTGTTGGTACGTCGCACTCTGCCATGAACGAGAGGGGCGACCGTGTCAATAGCCAATGTGAGAGTGGCATTGTAGAAAGCAGTGGCACTGTCTGTATCGTGGAGTGAGGATATTGATGCCAGTGAAAGAATAGAGTCAGAGAGTGTGTGGATGTCTAGGTGTGCAAGGTGTCTGCGGGGGTGCACGTGTTGCTGGACATGGGTGACAGGAGAGGAGGACAGGGATGAGAAAGTGAGTAGATGGTGGTCGGATAGAGGGAGAGGGGAGGTGGTGAAGTTAGATAGAGAGCAGAGGCGGGTGAAGACCAAGTCTAAGGTATGACCATCCGTGTGGGTGGCTGAGGAGGACCACTGAGTAAGTCCAAAGGATGAAGTAAGGGACAGAAGTTTGGAGGCTGCTGACTGAAGGGTATCAGTGGGGATGTTGAAGTCACCCATGATGATGGTGGGGATGTCAGTGGAGAGAAAGTGAAGAAGCCAGGTAGTGAATTGGTCGATGAAGGCAGTGGTCGGGCCTGGAGGTCGGTATATGACGGCCACTTGGAGGTTGGAGGGAGAGTAGATGCGGACAGAATGGACTTCAAAGGAAGGGAGGATTAGGGAGGGAAGAGGTGGGATTGTGTTAAAGTTGCAGTTAGAGGAAAGGAGAACACCCACTCCTCCACCATGTCTGTTTCCAGGGCGAGGAGTGTGGGTGAATTGGAGGCCACCGTAACACAGCGCAGCAGGGGAGGCGGTGTCAGAGGGTGTCAGCCATGTTTCTGTGAGGGCGAGGAAAGCAAGATTGCGAGAGAGAAAGAGGTCATGAATCACATGAAGCTTATTGCAGATGGAGCGGGCATTCCAGAGTGCTCCAGAGAGAGGGAGCAGGGGGTGGGTGTCAATGGCACAGGTTTTACGTTGGAAAGATTGCGGTAGTTCCTATTAGATAGGGAGCGGTAGGAAGGAGTACTAATGGTGGGTATGAACTGTGGAGGTCCAGGATTGGGAGATATGTCACCAGCAGTGAGGAGGAGCAGAGAAAGGGAGAGCAGGTGGGAGAAGGAGAGAGGGAAGCTTGTTTTGTGTTTTATTAGGACAGATTTGAGGTTGAGGAGCAGGTCAGCAGAGGAGGACAGGTGGGGAGGAAGGAGGGAAGGGGAGATGATTATTTGATTAGAGGGTGCTGGGGTTTGGGGATAGCGAAGGAGAGAGAGGATTAACGGAGCAAACACTGTGAAGGCATATGTAAACATGGTGAAAGAGTGAGATGGGTAAATAGAAAAGCCAGGTACAAGTAATTGGAAGAGATTACGCATTGGTTTAATGTCCAATGTGTAAGGACTGAGATATGAACGGTGTCAATAATTGGATCCACCACTCACTTGAATATATTAAATTCTTAAAGATGACCTACCGTTTATGAAAAAAATATAAAAATGGATAACAGATGAAATTCCAAGACTTTTCTCAAATATGTTTCAGCAAATCAGATGATTTAACCAGCATTATAGGAACACAGATTGTAAATACAAAATCAATTGAGAGTCTCTTCTCAGGGAGATACCAATTATGTGTGGAAAATGCAATGAGAGAATTGAATTACCTGTTTTATTTCCTCATAAATTCTCCATATGAGATTTCACTAATTCATCCAAATGATTTGCGATTCCGAAAAACACAAATCATGTGTTTTTTCCAGTGCATTTTGCCACCCAGATAAAGGAGGACACAGCTGCTTATAAAGGGTTATTATGCTTGTAAAGGGTTAATCTTATAGAAGAGGATATACTTTCTTGTAAAGAGTTAATTTGAGTTTCTCACTACATACTGTACATATACAGACAACCACACACTGTGGTGAAGACTGTGACCGGATTTACCTTTGTTGTTGCATCTTCTAGCCTTCTTCCACAGCTATCCGATAACACACAGGAATCCATACATCTAGAATGTAGTAAGAAAATATCGCACATCTCTATGTTCCCATGCTGCACACTCCCTTTATGCTCCTGAATAATGATAGCTTTCAGCTCATATGCAGGAAAATCTCACACAGCTGTCAAAATAGTGAGATAGTGGAGAGCCATTTCAGTTGCCCTTTTCCTAAAGGGCCAGAGCTTTCATCAATAAATTTGAAAGGAACTTCTTAGGTTTCCTAAGTATATTGGTTTCCTTTCACTTCAGTAGGTTTTCTAGTAGGTGAAATTACTCTTTAACCTTAAAGAATAATCTGTTATGACTCTGTTGTCAGATATCCCAGAGCCAGGGGTTCCTTCCCTGTCCCTAGCTCTAGGGGTGCCCTAGCTATCCCTGCTCCCTGGATTACTTCTAATGGTGAAGATGTCGGGGTCACGTATCTTACTGAGCTCCTGAATCTGCCCTTAATCTGTTCCCTACCCACCCAGGGAAGTGGGGAGTAATAGTGTGTGAAAATACACAAACTAGACTAACAAGGGAAGACATACAGGGATAAAGGAAAATACCAATCACACAAATATGCACTCACAAACAGCAGAGTGGAACACCAGAGAGTGAAGGAAAAAAACAAATAGGAGAGAATGATAAAATGCACACGACCAAATAACCAACCAACAGTCTTTAGACAAACACCTCCTTGCCTCCTTAAATAATCAACTTCTCCAGCTCTAGAGCCAGGCAGCATGAAACTAACTCTGGCATCCCTGATAACCAGAGGCGAGTATATATAGGAAAGGGGAGTGGCTCACACTGAACAGCTGAGACTATCAATGCTGGAAAGCTCTAGAAGCTCTCAACTGAACAGTTAAACTTCTGCACTGCTAGCAGAAACCTGCAACGTTTAAGATAATGGTGAGGTGCTTTTAATCAGTGCATGAATGTGGGAAATTAGACTCTATGGTCTTCTGGCACCTCTCTGTTGTGCCAAACCCGTGACATAATCTTAGGGTATGGTGCAAGTCAGAATAACACTTCCTTTGGGAAGATTTTTAGATACTGGAATCCTAGAATTGTATTATCTTGTTACATTTTAGTGATGGGCATTTCAGTTTCTGATGGTGAGCTGGATCACTTGGCTCTGCTCACCTAAAAGAGATGGCTCTTTTGGATCCAAAACATATTTATTTTAAAATCACCCTCATTTCGATGCAGCCGAAACCCCATCCATCTACAGCAAGCTAATGTCAGAGCATTTTTCAGGCTGGGTGGCTGGGTTTTTGGCTGCATTGGAAGGCGGACTATGTAATTTTACCGATAGCAAAGGCCAGTTGGAATATGCAAGGGGCTCTGACTGGGTTGTCTGCTCCCATCAATGGGATAAAGATTTTGTAAAAGATCAGTTCACAAATGACCCATCACTATAGCATTTTCATAAAATATGGAACAGATCCACACACACATACCAAACCCCTTCAATAAATGATTTAAGAAAGACAGGTATCAACAATCACCCCCCGTCCGCAAAAAATGACAACCGAATACTCATGGGAGTAGTAGAAATAAGAAAATACCATAAACTGGCCACCTGGTGACAGGTCCTCTTTCAGGTTAACTTTTTGGCAGATACATCTGAACCTTCCAGGTCCTCCAGAAAGAGATCTGCTTTCTGGCTGGTCCTCTTTTAACTCAGAATCCCCTAAACAGGTATATGTAAACTAGCAACCTCTTTATATACCTTGCTGTCTACAGATGTACTAAAAATTTTTATGTATCATTGTAAACACTATAAAAATGTACTCAAGATCTAATAAGATAATGAAAAATATGATAATGATAAAAGTATATAGTTGGTACAAAGAGTCTTGACATTACTCATTTTGGCCCTTAGGGTGATTGTGACTTGCAGAAGTGATTTATTTGTTAAAATTACCTTAAAAGGTTTCCATGGTAACTGCTTATGTTCCACAATTATAAACTAAGGAGGATAGCTTTGGGGAATGGGGACAGTATCCATCCATCCAGTTTATGGTAAATGTAGTTGTAGCGCCGGCGTCCCTGCCCTCTGCCAGGCAGGGACCTGTTCCCTGCGACAGCGTCTCGCAGCAGGACGTCGCCCCCTTACCGCGCTCAGCGTCCTCCTTCGCCCTGCTGGGGCCACGCGCTCCTTCCCTGCTACTGGACTTAGGGCGCGCGCCCGCGCGCTCCCCCGCTCTTAAAGGGGCCGCGCGCATCTTTCAAAAAGTCCCCGGCCAATGCCGGAGGACTCCACCCTATATAAAGTACTTCCTCCTTAATGGAGGTGCCCGAGCAATGTTGTTATTGCACTGTTCACTACTCTGCTTTAGCCCTCAGGGTCCGTTACCAGTTACCTGCCTGTTTCCTGTCAGTTTGCTGTCTGCTACCTGTCCGCAAGCCTGCCTGGAGGTTCGGCCGTCACATGCGGTGACCATCGGCAATTCCAGAGACTCTCGCCTGCTCACTTGGGGGCGCTCATCTGCCATCTGCCTGCAAGCCTACCTGGAGGTTCGGCCATCACCTGCGGTGTCCATCGGCTATTCCAGAGACTCTCGCCTGCTCACTTGGGGGCGCTCATCTGCCATCTGCCTGCAAGCCTACCTGGAGGTTCGGCCATCACCTGCGGTGTCCATCGGCTATTCCAGAGACTCTCGCCTGCTCACTTGGGGGCGCTCATCTGTCATCTGCCTGCTAGCCTACCGGGAGGCTCCACCGTCTCAGGTCGTATATACCTGTCCATTCAGAGACTGCCCCGGCCCCTTGCCTGCCTGTTTATCCAGAGACTGCCCCGGTCACTTGCCGTGACTACCTGCCTGTCTACCCAGAGACTGCCCGGTCACTTGCCGTGACTACCCGCCTGTTTATCCAGAGACTGCCCCGGTCACTTGCCGTGACTACCTGCCTGTCTACCCAGAGACTGCCCCGGTCACTTGCCGTGACTACCCGCCTATCTATCCAGAGACTGCCCCGGTCACTTGCCGTGACCTCCCACCTGTCTATCCAGAGACTGCCCCGGTCACTTGCCGTGACCTCCCACCTGTCTGTCCAGAGACTGCCCCCGTCACTTGCAGTGACTTCCTGTCCGTCTCCCGGGCGCCACCCGCTCCTTTACAAGGAAAGCCTCCTTGTATAATAAAGCTCAGAGGTTCCGCCTCCCAGACCCGTTACAGTTTGCTCGGGCCATGGAACCCGGTGGCACCCAAACTCCCTCGCTCTCTGACCTGTGTCATGAACTGTCTCGTCAGAGGTCTCAACAGGAGTCCATCCTGGGTCACCTGCGGAATGTTAATTCCCGCCTGGACACCCTGACTACTTCACCAGCAACCACCGCGGGCGCCATGACTCGCAATCCGGCAGTTCCGCTGCTTACCAATTCCGTGGTTTCCGTTCCTGGACCTCGACTGTCTGCTCCTCCTCGGTTTGGAGGCGACCCTGCTCTGGCTCGGGGTTTCATTAACCAGTGCACCCTGCATTTTGAACTCCTGGCACACCAGTTTAACTCCGACCGGGCCAAAATTGCCTTCATCATGTCCCATCTCACCCGAGAGAGGCCCTGGCCTGGTTAAATCCTCTTTGGGAGAGAGAAGATCCTCTGGTGTCTGACCTGTCTGCTTTTCTCTCAGCCTTCCGGAAGGTATTCGACGAACCCGGACGGAAGACCTCCTCTGCATCATCTCTGCTGCGTCTCCGTCAGGGAAGTCTCACCGTGGGTCAATATGCCATACGGTTCCGTACCCTTGCCTCGGAGCCGGCTTGGGATAATGACGCTCTGATATCTGTCTTCTGGGAGGGTCTGTCCGGCCGTATTAAAGATGAACTTGCCGGTCGGGACATTCCAACCTCTCTCGATGACCTAATAACTCTTGCCAATCGAATTGATCTACGGTTCCAGGAGCGCGCTAAAGAGGTCACCCGTGAGAGAAGGTTTCCTCGTCTAGCTCCTTCTTTTCAGAGACCTGTAACTCCTTCCGTTTCTCCTCAGGTACACTCTTCTGAGCCTATGCAAGTCGACCAGACCAAGATGGTCAAAGCCCGTCAGGACTTACGCCGTGCCGAGGGGAGTTGCTTCTACTGTGGCAGTAAGGAGCACCGGATCCGTACCTGCCCAGAGAGGTCGGGAAACGCCTGTGTCTAGGTTCGCTCGGAGAGGTCCACCTAGACAAAAATAAATCCTCTTCATCTCTGCTGCTGTCAGTCTCAATTCTCCTCGGTGAGAACCGTTATTTCGAACTAGCCCAACTTGATTCTGGAGCAGCCGGGAATCTTGTTTCACAGGCTCTAGTAGAAAAATATCGCATTCCTACCAAACCTCTGGTTGAACCAGTATCTGTTGCTGCTGTGGATGGGGGTCTCCTACCACGTCCCATCCAACTTATCACTGAAGCCATAACCCTGCAGGTGGGAATGTTGCATTCTGAGAGCATCTCGTTTCATGTTCTGCCTGGACTCTCTCACGCTTTCTTACTAGGTCTGCCTTGGCTCCAAAAGCATGCACCCGTGCTCGACTGGCAGATTGGAGAGATCCTTCGCTGGGGACAGGACTGTCATAAAACGTGTTTGGTTCCTGTTCATCCCATCCATCCTTCTCCTACACCAACTAATCTACCAGGGCTCCCGATTCCATATTGGTCATTCGCTGATGTCTTTAATAAAAAGGAAGCAGAGACATTACCCCCTCACAGACCGTATGATTGCCCGATCGACCTGCTACCCGGTACTACGCCTCCCCGTGGGCGTATTTACCCATTGTCCGCTGCTGAGACCAGGTCGATGTCCGAATATATCGAGGAGAATTTGGCCAAGGGATTCATCCGGAAATCCACCTCCCCAGCGGGAGCAGGTTTCTTCTTCGTAAAAAAGAAAGACGGCTCTCTCCGTCCCTGTATTGACTACAGAGGCCTAAATTTGATCACGGTGAAGAATAAGTACCCTCTTCCGCTCATTCCAGAATTGTTTGATCGTCTGAGGGGGGCTAGAATCTTCACCAAACTGGATCTTCGTGGGGCATATAACCTAGTCCGTATCCGTCGGGGAGATGAATGGAAGACGGCATTCAACACCCGGGACGGCCACTACGAGTATTTGGTGATGCCCTTTGGTCTCTGTAATGCTCCAGCAGTCTTTCAGGAGTTGGTCAATGACATCTTCCGGGACCTTCTCTACTCCTGCGTTGTGGTGTACCTAGACGACATCTTGGTCTTCTCTCCGGATCTCCAGTCTCACCGGAGGGATGTTCGTCAGGTTCTGCTCAGGCTCAGGCAGAATCACCTCTTCGCCAAATATGAGAAGTGCCTCTTTGAGCAGAGCTCGCTTCCATTTTTGGGCTACATCATTTCTCAGACAGGCCTTACGAATGGATCCGGAGAAACTGTCTGCCATCGAGAAATGGCCCCGACCGGAGGGGTTGAAGGCCATTCAGCGGTTCCTGGGATTCGCCAATTATTACCGTCATTCCCCTGCCAGGGCTTCCGTCTGCACCCGAGTTGGCTAAAGACTTTATCCGCCACATCTTCCGTCTTCATGGTCTGCCTCGTCACATTGTGTCGGATCGTGGGGTACAGTTCACCTCACGTTTCTGGAGAGCCACTTGTAAGTTGCTAGACGTCACCTTGGATTTCTCCTCCGCTTACCACCCGCAGTCCAATGGACAAGTCGAGCGAATCAATCAGAATCTGACCAGTTATCTCCGACACTTCGTTAATGCCCTGTCATGGGTGCATCGCCACGAAGATTGTCGCGATTGCACATTCTGACTTCTCGCAGCTGAGTTGCTGTTTCTTTGTGTTTGGTAATGAGGGAGTTAATTTTACCTAGCTCTTTGCTAATACTAGGTCCAGCCTCGCCCTGCTGCTTTTGATTATGTTCTAATTAGCTTCCTTTATATAGCTGCCAGTCTGCTGGTTAGATGCCGGTGAAAGCATTCATACAGACTGCAGATAGGATTGGTTCTGAGAAGACTTAAGCTAAGAGCTCATTTGTTGTTTCTCCTCTCCTTGCTTATAGTTTATCTCCTAGACCTTTGGTGTTCCCTCTGTGTTTAAATGTTGTATGCAAGACTGTATTTACTTTATCCCCTGTCTGTCTCGGTTGTCTTTACTGTTTGTTAACCTTTACCTGTCCATTCCCTTTGGTGGTAATCAGGGTCCTTCTAAGGACTAGATTACAGTGGTCAGGGATTTATAGGAGACAGGGTTTACGCTGGCGGCCTGGACCTCTGTACCATTAACAGTACCTCCAGGTAGAGGGACTAGTCAGGACCCCAGTTTAGGGTCAGCATAGACCCCGGTCCACCTCTAGCCAGAGACAGCGTGAAAAGGATTCAGTATTGACCCACAGGATATTATGTCAGGTAATACTATGCTATATATACATGTTAATGTTACCTATTTATATGTTATATAGAATGTTGTCCCACTTGATAGATTACTGACATTATTTATATATATATCTGCTAGACAGCGTGACATGCCCACCATTCTGACTGGGTGGATCTCCTGCCTTGGGCCGAATTCTCTTACAACAATCACGAGAGCGAATCTTCCTCCAAATCTCCGTTTTTTGTAGTCTTCGGTCAACACCCTCGGATCCCTGTGCCTGTCTCCATCTCTGTGGACAATCCAGCTGCGGAATCTCTGGTTAACGAATTTTCCTCCATATGGGAGAGTACCCGGTCCGCACTCATTCTGTCATCCGAGCGCATGAAGAAACATGCTGACAAAAAACGTCTGGATCCTCCTCAATTCCGTCCTGGGGATAAGGTCTGGCTTTCGTTCAAGTATGTCCGGCTCAAGATTCCTTCCTACAAGTTAGGCCCTCGGTTCATCGGTCCTTTTGAGATCATCAGTCAGATCAACCCGGTGTCCTATAAATTGAAACTCCCGGCCAATTTGCGGATTCCTAACTCTTTCCATGTATCTCTCCTCAAACCGGTGGTACTTAACTCTTTTGTCAAGTCTACAGGTACACCTCCTGCTCCAGTGTCTGCTGAAGACGAATTTGAGGTAGAGAACATTCTGGCCACCAAAAGGGTAGGAAGAAAGACCTATTTTCTGGTGGATTGGAAGGGGTTTGGTCCTGAGGAGAGAACGTGGGAGCCTCGGGAGAACATCCATGCCCCTCTCATCCTAGCTAAATTTCTTTCTGGCCTAAAAAAGGGGGGGCCTAAAGGGGGGGTACTGTAGCGCCGGCGTTCCTGCCCTCTGCCAGGCAGGGACGCTGTTCCCCTGCGACAGCGTCCTCTGCCAGGCAGGGACGTCGCCCCCCTTACCCGCGCTCAGCGTCCTCCTTCCGCCCTGCTGGGGCCGCGCGCTCCTTCCCTGCTACTGGACTTAGGGCGCGCGCCCGCGCGCACCCCCGCTCTTAAAGGGCCGCGCGCATCTTTCAAAAAAGTCCCCGGCCAATTCCGGAGGACTCCACCCTATATAAAGTACTTCCTCCTTAATGGAGGTGCCCGAGCAATGTTGTTATTGCACTGTTCACTACTCTGCTTTAGCCCTCAGGGTCCGTTACCAGTTACCTGCCTGTTTCCTGCCAGTTTGCTGTCTGCTACCTGTCCGCAAGCCTGCCTGGAGGTTCGGCCGTCACATGCGGTGACCATCGGCAATTCCAGAGACTCTCGCCTGCTCACTTGGGGGCGCTCATCTGCCATCTGCCTGCAAGCCTACCTGGAGGTTCGGCCATCACCTGCGGTGTCCATCGGCTATTCCAGAGACTCTCGCCTGCTCACTTGGGGGCGCTCATCTGCCATCTGCCTGCAAGCCTACCTGGAGGTTCGGCCATCACCTGCGGTGTCCATCGGCTATTCCAGAGACTCTCGCCTGCTCACTTGGGGGCGCTCATCTGTCATCTGCCTGCTAGCCTACCGGGAGGCTCCACCGTCTCAGGTCGTATATACCTGTCCATTCAGAGACTGCCCCGGCCCCTTGCCTGCCTGTTTATCCAGAGACTGCCCCGGTCACTTGCCGTGACTACCTGCCTGTCTACCCAGAGACTGCCCCGGTCACTTGCCGTGACTACCCGCCTGTTTATCCAGAGACTGCCCCGGTCACTTGCCGTGACTACCTGCCTGTCTACCCAGAGACTGCCCCGGTCACTTGCCGTGACTACCCGCCTGTCTATCCAGAGACTGCCCCGGTCACTTGCCGTGACCTCCCACCTGTCTATCCAGAGACTGCCCCGGTCACTTGCCGTGACCTCCCACCAGTCTGTCCAGAGACTGCCCCCGTCACTTGCAGTGACTTCCTGTCCGTCTCCCCGGGCGCCACCCGCTCCTTTACAAGGAAAGCCTCCTTGTATAATAAAGCTCAGAGGTTCCGCCTCCCAGACCCGTTACAGTAGTGTGAAACCTGTCTGGTGCCTGTCAAGTGCTTATGATGATCGGTAAAGGTCAGCAAAATTGTTCCAGTTTCAAGAATTAGATTTCTTGCTCGTTTCACAAAAGAATGCTGAAAGCTAAAAAAAAATAAATCAAATGCTGTTTTTCAGTCAGAAATGAACACCTTCAACCAGTAAATCAGACTATTGGGCAAAAGAATAACAATAAAAAAGAATATGACAGATTAAATTATCTAACTACAGTTTAAATAGTCCATTTTGG
The DNA here is from genome assembly GCA_033576555.1 of Oophaga sylvatica. Lineage (NCBI taxonomy): Eukaryota > Metazoa > Chordata > Amphibia > Anura > Dendrobatidae > Oophaga > Oophaga sylvatica. The sequence continues at coordinate 446,272,520 of JARQOD010000003.1, read as the reverse complement.
CTAAATACTCTGTATGAGAATTAAAGATTGTATACTGTACAGTTCCTGGGATCCAACTGAAAAGGATATAAGGGAGGAGTATTGGAACTCTTTCAGCCAATCAGCATGACTGTGAGTGTTTACAGTAAAACTGATTGGCTAAGACCAGCTGACAGGGCTCAACCTACTTGTGTTCTTTTCAGGTGGATGCAGTCACATTATCAAATTTTACATAATAACGGGGTTTTAAAAAGGTAAATGTCAAACATCTAGATAGTCTGATTTTTGAAGACCTTGTTTTGACAGGATCTGCCTCCACTATTGAGAAATCGTTTTTTGGTTTCCTTTGATATAACTACATTCTTTACTTTTTTCCAGTAACAAGGCTTTGGTAATAATAATCTGATCATGGATTTACGTGTTACTGTCTTCTGAGGTGGGAATTACTAGCGCATAACATATGTAGATGCGTTTTTTCGAACAGGTTTACAAATCCTTTCTAATTACACTTGAGCTGCAACAATTTTGCTTCGTCTATAACTTGACAAATAAGTATGATGTCACGGCCGCGATTCTAACATTTCCACTTAATCGTAATCTACGTAGACAAGAAATCAACATTTCAAAAAGCAGTCATAACAACCTCAGTAGCTTAAAATGAGGTCTAAGATTCCAAACGCACAGGATTCAGAGACACAGCTCCCGGTAAACTCAACTAATCTAGCCTTTTATTGGGGTGGTACACGAATAGCATGCAATACGTGACGCTACATGCGAGCGCCCTTGTTTTGCTGAAGGCAAGAGCAACAGTCAGTTAACGATCATTTTTCCTAGAAATTCTCAAGTTTTTAAAATTCTTCTTAAAGAGTAAGTAAACTTTTATTTTTTTTTATATAATTTTGACCATCATAGAAAGTTATGAAACTTTGCAAATCACTTTACTAGAGAATTTGTCTTTATTCCTTTAAAAAAAAATCCACATAAGTGGCTTCCAGATGACGGCTTTCTCCAGTGTATTTCAATGCATTTGGAGTACAGATGATAGCAGTGATGGGTCAGCACTTCACAAGAGGAGATAGGTGCTGACTAGTGATGAGAGAACGTGCTGGGATAAGGTGTTATCTGAGCATGCTCAGGTGACTTCTGCGTGCTCAAAAAATATCTTCGAGTCCCCGCCAGCTGCATGTCTCATGGCTGTTCGGCAGACGCAACACATACAGGGATTGCCCAACAAACAGGAAATCTCTGCATGTGTTGTGGCTGTCGAACATCCACGGGGACTCGAACATATTTTCGAGCACGCAGAAGTCACTCGGTTAGCACCCGAGCATGCTCAGATAACGCCTTATCCCAGCACATTCGCTCATCACTAGTGCTGACCCATAACTGCCATCATCTGTACTCCACAAGAGTATGTTCTGATATCAGTGCAGCTGAAGGCATGGAAACAGGCTGGGGAAAACCAGGGGTTTGGAAGCCAATTGCATGCATTTATTTCACAAGAATGAAGATAAATTCCATAATAAAAGGATTTACAAAGTTTTATAACTTAACATTCTGGACCAAATTATAAAAAAAATGGAAGTTTGTCTACTCTCTAAATATTAGTAATATTTAGTACATGAGAGTACTCAAAGCAGTTTGCCTCCCATTTATAAAGCATTTATTGCATATCCTGTAATCACTCACCAAACTAACATGGGCACACAAATAATATATTTTTTTATATATCTACAACGGTTATTAAAACTTATTATATATATTTTTTTGTATTCAGATTATTTTACCAACATAAACAGAATTTGTCCTAAAAGAACAAGGAAGACAAATTATATTTGTGGTACTTAGGACAAAATAAACAATTGTTTTTTACTTAAAGAGGTTGTGGGGGAATAACCAAAAAATGGCACAGCTTTTGCCCATAGTGTTTTTTTTGGTATTGTACCTTAAAAGGAATGTGTCCTTAGAAAAGGATCTATTATTTAAAAAGAGTTTTCAGCAGGCTCCTTATCATCAGAGGCAGGATTGCAGTGACAGGTAACACCTCTATAAACAGTTGTACACAGGATCCTCCAATCACAGTTGGCGGTGTAAATTTGTTCACAGGAAAAATATCAGACTTTTTTTTCTAATCCTGGACAAGGATTAAAGGGGTGGTCTGAGATGAACACTGATTTAATCTTAATGTCAGTCAGCAATGCCATGCGATTGTAAGGCAGGATTGCATTTCTCATGTGAGTGCTGAAAGTGTGAAAGACGCTATATAGACAATGCATTGAAGGCCTTAGCATACAAAAACTTGGGTTGGTCTTCCATTTTAAAACTTTTGCTTAAAGGGATGAGTTGAAACTAACATTGATTTTAATCTTAAATCTCTATTTATTCAATGTAGTAATCTTAAGTATTTTCTAATATGCTTTAATTAAAACATACCTACAGTTCCCTCTATACTCTAACTGCTTTATTTTATTATTTTTTTTACCTACTTCTGTTTTCCTGATGTTTCACTTGAGAATCCCCAGTGTATGCTGGGATACTCAAAAGGGATGTCATCATTGGGCAGAGGCTGCGGTCACTGGCACAGCCGCTGTCCCCACCCTGAAACAAAGCATCATCAGTGACATCTGTTTTAGGGGCTGGGCTAGTCCCTGTTCTATTGAGAATGTGCTGGTTGTCAATTCAAACATATGCTCAAAACGAGCTCCCTTGTTCTTGAGTGATACTCTTCTCAGCGCACAGTGACAGTGCGCTCCCTCACCAGCTCTAATGAGACGTTACAAGCGCATTGTAAGGAGTGAACGCAGTAAGCAGAGATAAGCCATACCACGAAAGTGACATGTGTCTCAGGCACGGGACTTGTCCCTGCTCTCACTGTATGCTACAGTCTCTCCTTACAATGTGCACTGACAGTGTGGTTTTTCTCAAATAACAAAAGACTGACTGTCACTTCCAAACAGAGAGTTAGTGTGTACAGGTGCAAAATTAGAGTAAGTGTGTGGCCCAGCTGCGCTTGGTACACATGTTCCCTGGAGGATGCACAGAAAGGTAATGCACAAACACCTGATATTCATTCACATCTCACACTTCCCTATATTGCCACCAGAGGGAGCCTTAGACTATATAAGGGTGTGGGAGACGTAGCAGTAGGGTCTTTTCCAGACTGGAGTCTTGGAGAGCACTAGGTCTTTGGTCTTTTGTCTTTTCTGTCTTTGGTCTTTGACATTCTGGAGATTCCTGTGAGATGACACAGACATTCGTTCAGACCTCCTGGCGTGATTCTGACTGTTAGTTCCCTATGAACGTGGAAAGTGACTCTCGGAGTGAGCGTGAAATCAGTCTGACGGAAGGTCCTGATAGCTACTCTGGACAGAGCCTATGAAGGAGCAGAAGGAAGGGAACTACAGTTATTTGTAACAACGAGTCGACTGAGAAACGGTCAGTGAGCTGTGGATAGAAGGAAGCTGGCGACTACACCTACTGTTGCCTGTGCTTATGTTAAGGGTGTGAGTAGGGCGACAGGCGAGTGGTAAAAGGAAGAAAGAGTGACTGAGGGGAAATAGCAACGATAGCTGACCTCCACTCTGCACTACCGGACGCCGGGTCCGAAGCTTGCTAGTTCCTTCACGGCTAGTGGGAGAAAACCGGTGACCCTGCTGGACTTCAGGTCGCAGAGGGGCCCTTTTGTGCTGATACGTAACCGGGGTCAGGAAGAACAGGAGTCTAGCAGGACGCTGCAGACATAGACTTAGTTCTGTCCACAAGAAGGCTCCACCACAATGTCGGCCGGGCGTAGCTGTTCTATTCAGAGTTAAACTTCGCTTCATGCAAGCAGGAACTCATACACATTGGAAGGAAGGAGGCCTCAAACCTACTCAGTGATTACCGTATGTGCATCCTCCACCCTGAGCAGCTTCCCGGGACATACCTGAAAATACCACCAGTAAAGGTATGGAAAGAGACTGACTTGTGTGTGTCTGCCTTATTGCCTGCACCCTGCACCGCCATATACTTTGAGGGATCCAGTCTCGCCTGTGGGAGACTTAACACCTTGCTGCCAATAACAACCCCTCAGAGGATTCACCCTGCAGCGCTGGTCACCCTGATCAGAAACCACAGGTGGCGCCACGAACAATTACTAAATCCCCTGTAAATATCCCCCTTTGAATGAGCTCTCAGGGCGACGGACCGAGCTGTGCTACCCGTGACCTCTCCCCCATTGAAGTGGACGGGCTCGGTGCCGAGTACCCATAAGCCCTGGTACTTTGTGCGACTCATAAGCCATCTCTATATATAACAAACAGATAAAGTTGCACTCTGTAGTGCTATAGCATGTAAATATGAAATTTAAAATAGCATTACTGCTCTAGACAATAAATAAAAATGGAGATACTCAGCACATAATTTGGCCAATTCATACGTGCCCAGCCGCCAATGACAAGGCGATCTCCGGTTGCCGAGAATCTAATGTGAATCCTCCTCTAGGCAGAAGCTTGCTTTATGGGTAGGTAGGATCCTACTGCAATTAAAACCACCACAGGCTGATGGGTGGAGTGCTCAGTCAGAGAGCCAATATACAAATAACAAAAGACTGATCGTCACTTCCAGAAAACTGGTGTGAACAGGTGTGAACTTAAGGCCCTTTTACACTAAGCGAGAACCCTAGCGAGATCGCTGAAACGTCACTGATTTTGTGACGTAGCAGCGACCTAGCCAGCGATCTTGCTTAGTGTGACATTCAGCGACGATCAGCCTCCCTGCTGGGTGTCGCTGATCGTCGCTGAATATCCTGGACCATTTTTTGATCACTGGTCTCCCGCTGGCAAGCGCGCATCGCTGCGTGTGACAGGCGGGAGACCAGTGATAAGCAAGCGGGAGCTGGTAACCAATGTAAACATCGGGTTTCCATGCGCCGGGCTGCGCATGGAAACCCGATGTGTACGTTAGATACCAGCGCGCTGTTGCAGGGGAGCTGGTAACCAAGGTACATATCGGGTTTCTAAGCACCGCACGGTGCCTAGAAACCCGATGTGTACCTTGGTTACCAGCTCCCTGCACAAGCGCGCTGGTATCTAAGGTACACAGCGGGTAACTAAGTGACGTGGGTCGCTTGTTACCGGCATAGTCGCTGTCCTGATCGCTGCCTGTTTGGCAGCTCAGCAGCGATCATGTAGCGACACACCAGCGATCCTGACAAGTGCATATCGTTGTCGGGATCGCTGGTGAGTCGCTATATGTAACGGGACCTTAGAGTAGCCATCTCTATACATTACAAATAAAGTTGCAGTAATGCCTTTCAATTCAAATTTCATATATTTCATGTTTACATGCTGCAGCACTACAGAGTGAAACGTTATCTGTTTTTTTATTGTGTTTTCATCAGAGATGGCAAGGGAGCGCACTGTCACTGTGCATCGAAAAGAATATCGCACAGTGACAAGGGATCACAATCTGAGCATACATCAGAATTGACAACCGGCGCATGCTCAGTAGAGCAGGCTAATTAGCCCAGCCTCTGAAATGGACGTCACTGATGACCCCTCATTTCAGGGTGGGACACTACAGCTTTTGCCCCCCAATGACGTCGTATTTGAGTATCCCAGCATGCAATGAGGATTCTGAAGCGAAGCATCAACATGGAAGTAGGCAAAACAAATAAATCAGTTCGATACAGTAAAGAGTGAGCGTTAGGAACCTTTTTTTAAATGAAAGTGTATAAGAAAAGAAGTTAGATTATAAATAGACATTTATGACTAAAATCAATGTTTCGGACCACCCCTTTAAGTAAAAGTTTTGGAAGACCAACCCAAGTTATATAAATATGTATACTATACATAGCATCTTTCACACTTTTAGCACTCACATGAGAAATGCAGTCCTGCCTTACAGTCTCTTGCCATTGCTGCTTTCTGCCTCCACCCTTCACCTATTAAAACAGACCCTGGGGGCATCCTGCATTGACAATGCTAATCTGATACCTTCATAAAGTTAGCGTTTCCTTGGAATTCATAATGCTAAACAATGTGTATACACTGTGATTCACCCTGTTCATGAGGTTTTTTTTTCCAATATATCTTCAACGCATCATGCCAACAAGGGTTGGCATGATGGGCAGGTATCTCATTGACCAGTTTTACTGTTGACACATTTAGTAAATTGCGAATAGTTGATGCCAATGATCATTGGGGTACCTGGTTGATCTAGTACTCTGAAACCCAATAGATGCAGACAGTGGTATAAGAAATTGTAAAGAATTTTGCACATTATATAATCAGAATTGCACAGGGGTAGGACTATATAGAGGTTCATGAATCGCCAACAATAATGTTTCTGAAAATTTCTGTTTTTTAAAATCTGTAACAGGAAAAAAATAAGTGCAAATTATTTTCTGATATATCACAGATGCCTGTAGAATCTATATGAAATATACAACAGCTGCAGACTTATGCTAGGGACCATCATGAAAAAACAGTGAGTGGCGCAGTGTTAAGTGTTACAGTTTGTTGATATGTGTGTAGTTCCTTTCTAGACTGTACTGTGTGACCTCTTTGACTTGTGGCAATTCTGTCCTGCAATCCTTAATGTTGTGATGATACAAAAAATGGTTGATGTGTGTCTTAAGAAAAACAGTCAATTCACCTATAATGGTTGAGCGCTAAAAACATATCTCGGAAGCTGAAATCTGCAACAGCAGCTCTCTTGCCCCAAATGTAAAATATGTAAAAGTGCCACTCACACACATATATGTGATATATATATATATATATATACAGCATCGGACTGGAACACCTTGGGTCCACCAGAGAAAATCATTCTTGGGGTCCACTATGTAGCTACATAGAAATAAATACAAGACCACCAATTGTGCAACATGCTAATATCAGGGTATAATATAAGGTAGTATAAATCTTAATTATGCAGCAAGAGTTGGGGTAGCCTCTCCCATAGAATATAAAGCTGCCCCCCTCATAGAGTATAATGCTGACCCCCTCATAGGGTATAATGCTGCCCCTCTCATAGGGTATAATGCTGCCCCCTCATAGGGTATAACGCTGCCCCCCCTCATAGAGTATAATGCTGCCCCTCATAGGGTATAATGCTGCCCCCCTCATAGGGTATAACGGTGCCCCCCTCATAGGGTATAATGCTGCCCCCTCATAGGGTATCATGCACCCCTCTAGGGTATAATGCTGCCCCCCCATAGGGTATAATGCTGCCCTTCAAGGTTTTGGCAAAATTTCTGTGCAGCATTGGACATTAAAGTAAACCTTTCTTCTGCTTTTCATCCCCAGACTAATGGACAGACAGAACGAACCAATCAGACCCTGGAGCAGTATCTCCGCTGTTTTATCTGCCACCTACAGGATGATTGGGTGGATCTACTTCCACTGGCTGAGTTCTCTTATAACAACTCTCAGAGCGCCTCCACTAAGCAGTCTCCTTTTTACTCCAATCTAGGTTATCATCCTAACATTCTTCCTCGATTTCCCATAGATACGCCCTTGCCGGCAGTGGCTGAAAGAATCACTTCTTTACAAAAGAATATGGATCTTCTAAAGGAAAATCTAGAATTGGCTCAGGAAAGGTACAAGAAAGCAGCAGATAAATTTCGTAAACCTGCACCAGCTTTCAAGGTAGGAGATTTGGTCTGGCTGTCAACCAGAAATCTTAAATTAAAGATTCCATCGTCTAAATTGGGACATAAGTACATTGGACCTTATAAGATCAATAAGATTATAAGTGCTGTTGCTTGTCGTCTTCAACTGCCCAGAACTATGAGAATCCACCCTGTCTTTCATGTATCCCTACTAAAGGCTGCAACACCCAATACGTTTCCTGGACGTTCTTCTCCTTGCCCTGACCCAGTGCTGGTCGATGGTCAGGAAGAATTTATGGTGGAAAGGATTCTAGATTCAGGTTGTACAGAAATCAGTTGCAATATTTGATTAAATGGCAGGGCTACCCAGTGGAGGACAACTCATGGGAACCAGTCAATAATGTAAATGCTCCTCGCCTGCTCCGCCAGTTTCATCAGAGGTACCCTGACAAGCCTGGTCTGAGGTCATCCGGAGGTTGTCCCTAAGGGGGGAGTAATGTAAGGTTCTTTGTCTCTGTTGACATGTTCCTTGAAACTCAGTTTTCCGTCGACCATTTTGCTTTCTGTCTTTCTGCAGCTCTTGCCCTCAGTTAATATGGAGTTTCCAGTTTTCATGTTCCCGCCCTGATTCTTCCCTCTTGCTTCTTAAGCAGCCTCAGCTGAACAATCAGTGCTCCTGAATCAAGCCTCAGTCAGTCTGTGATCTGACTTCTGGAAGCCTTGGACTTGTACTCCAGCTATTCCCTACTGAGGAACCTTGGAACACTTTTGGACTCTGGAAACCTGCTGTTTGGTGAATCCATGTTTGCAGAGGAATTACGGTACAGAGAAGAGATCCTGAACCTGCTTTGGAGATTTATTGTAGTGCTTGAAGTTACTCTGGCCTGCTGTGTCTCCTGTTGCTGTTCCTGCAAACTGTGTGAACTTTTCAGCATGCTTGTATGAAGTAATACAAGTCATTTCATTTCAACCTATGTCTCCTGTGTTTTCCTCGCACCCAAGCACAAGACGCTATAGGAACTGTACACTATACATGACAAGAACTGTCCAACCCGGACCGAGTACCCTACAGCCCTAGCGGGCGTTGCACAAGCATAGTGGAGCAGGACTTGCCGGAGAGTATGTGGATCAATAAGGGCTAGGAAAGTGGGGCATATATATGGGATGGAAACAGCAAAAGAAACAGAGCTAGGAGGAGTATGGATTTAATCAGGAACTGAACATGAATAGTCAATAGACAGGACTTGCAGCAGACAAATGGTTAAGGGTTGTATGCTATCATCAGACAGGTGATCAATGGCTGAGACGTATGCAATCAGCAGATAGATGGTTAACTGCAAGGCAGTAGTGATGAATGGGAAAATTAGATATTTGCTTGCAGAGAAGATCGCATACTGCAGCAGAGTTGTAGCATGAACAGGACCAGGATCACAGAGGAGAGTTTGTTATGCTTGTAGCAGACAAATGGTTAACCACAGGTCTTAGCCAGGAAGTAAATGCAGATAGTGATTAACGTAGCAGGACTTCATGGAGAAGATGATTAGCCAGCAGAGTGAAGTGGATGGTGAGGCAAACTTTTAAAGTACATGCGGTAACTGAAATTGATATTTATTGAATACTCAGACAGCACGTAGCTGTCCGAGTCAGCCTTAAAAGGTAATGGATGATGATGTCAAAAGGAACTGTCCCTATTGGAAGGAATTAAGAATTGGCAACAAGTGCCTAACATGCACCACCTTTAGTTACATCCCAAATAAAACTCATAAAATAAAAGTCATCTTCTTACATGCATCAATGACATATGAAAAGGTCCCCTGGATTGCTAATTTATTGATAAAATTGCACCAAATTACTATGACTCACAATATAGTTCTAGATATACGGCATATTGGAATTCAACACAAACTGCACTCACACCCTACTCACCGAGCTCTGCAGAACATGTTGGCACTTCATGAATAAATGATGCCATTAGTAAGTAGCCTGTGAATGACATGATAAGCAGCTGTTAAGTGATTTACTGCCAATTGTTTTTACCATCGTTTTTTTTACTGCTTCACAATTCATTCCTTTTTGTGAAAAATACATACTAGCTGACAAAAATTTCATCAGCTTTTTTTTTCCCCAAAAAAGTTTTACCTGTGTTTACTCTAAATAATATGGAAACATTCATGTAGTGCAAAATCTTGGCTTTATTTCCAAGGAAGTGAAGTCGTAAAATATTTACCTACAACAACAAATCAATGCTACTAAAATTAATACAAATATATAAAGTGCACAGATCTTAGGTTATCATAGAACACAATTCAGACCAGCTGGAGGGACCTTGGTGATCCAGAACTGGCACTGCCCCGTATATCGTGTAGTGGCCGCGAATGGTACTGCAGTTCTCTCTATAATCAGCTGATAGTTGGGAGTGCCGGGATTCTGTCTTTTGGCGACCTGATATTGGTTTTACATTTAATTCACCAATATTAAGTCCAATGATTAACTTATTAGAACCCTCTTCTTTCTTTTGTGTCACAAATATTGCCATATACTGTAATTACAGTAACTGCTAATAAGTACAGAATTTTATCATTTCATGCAGGGGATTTAAGTTCGGACTTCTATAAATACAGTACTGTGCAAAAATTTTAGGCAGGTGTATAAAAAATGTGCAAAACTAAGTGTTAATAGTTTATTTTTATCAATTAACAAAGTGCAAAATGAATGAACAAAGAGAAATCAAAATCAAATCAATATTTGGTGACCGCCCTTTGCCTTCAAAGCATCATCAATTCTTCTAGGCACACTTGCACACAGTTTTCGAAAGAATTCAACAAGGAGGTTGTTTCAAACATCTTGGAGAACAAACCACAGATCTTCTGTGGATGTCACTTGTGCAAATCCTTCTGTGTCTTCTTATAATCCCAGATTCGATGAGGTTGTTGACATGGCTTAATGGAGGCCGTATCATCACTTCCAGGACTCCTAGCTCTTCTTTACACTGAAGATTATTCTTAATGACACTGGCTGGATGTTTGGGGTCATTGTTCTGTTACAGAATAAATTTGGAACCAATCAGACGCCTCCCTGATGGTATTACATGAAGGATAAGTATCTGCCTGGATTTCTTAGCATTTAGGATACCATTAATCCTGACCAAAGTCTTCTATTTTCTGAAAAGCAGCTCCAAATTTGCAAGGAACCTCCACCATCTTCACTGTTCCTTCAGACCCTCATTATTGTGCCGCTCTCCAGACCTTCCGTAAACAAACTGCCTTCTGCTACAGCCAAATTTTTCACATTTTGACTCATCAGTCCAGATCACCTTCTCCCCGATTTATTTCTTTTAATTACTTATATAACACCATCATATTCCACAGCACTTTATAAACTTCATCATCACTGTTTCCATTGAGGCTCACAATCTAATTTCCCCAACAGTGTCTTTAGAGTGAGGGAAGAAACCACAGAACCTGGAGGAAACCCACGCAAACACGAGGAGAACATACAAACCCCTTGCAGATGTTGCCTTTGGCAGGATTTGAACCCAGGACCCTAGAATTTCAAAGCAACAGTGCTAACCACTGAGCCATCATACTACAGTTGCTATGTTTTTTGCGCATAGTAGAGTCACTTGGCCTTGTTTACATGTTAAAGATATGTTTTTTTTGTCCATAATTCCTTTATGAAGACCACTTCTGTCCAGACTTCTATGAACAGTAGATGGGTGTAGCTGGATCCCACTGGATGCTGACCGTTCTGAGCTGATGGCACTGCTGGACATCTTCCGAATTTGAACGGAAAAAGGCATCTCTTCTGGAAAAAAAGCATCTGCTTCTTTCTTCTGTTAAGTTTCCTTGACCAACCATTATGTCTATGGTGCTCAACATTGCCCATTTCTTGATGGTTCTTCAAAAGAGGTTGAACAGCACATCTTGAAACCCCAGTCAGCTTTAAAACATTTGCCTGGAGAGACCTTGCCAATGCAGTATAACTACCTTGTGTCCTGCCATGGTGTTTGACCTATGATATGGCTTTTCCCCACCCAGATTTAAGCCTTTTACACAGCTGTTTCTGTTTCAGTTTAATGCCTGTATTTCAACCCATGTATGAAAATGATGATCATTATCATGAGTTTGGTATAATTGGTTATACACACAACTGACTGAAATCCTACAAAATCCTTAACTGTGTGCAAGTGTACCTAGAAGAACTGATGCTGTTTTGAATGAAAAAGGCGGTTACACCAAATATTGATTTTATTTAGATTTATGTTTTGTCCATTTGCTAAGAATTTTGTTAATTGATCAAAATACACTGTAAACACTTCTAATATTTGCAGAATTTTTTCCGCACCTGCTTAAAACTATTGCACTAACTGTAGCATAGCATTGTGTGTGTATGTGTATATACAGTATATATTTTTGTATATATGCACTCTTCCTAATGAAAAACTCCTCTTATTAGCAGGAATGAAGCCTATGAAAAATCCAATAGGTGTTGACATTTTGGGGAAGAAGCTGATAATCTGATAAACTGTAATTTAGTGTGACATTTTTAGACTTTGTATTAAAAAATCCTGACCAAGTCTGGAATAAGCAGAATTGAGTTTTTAATATACTTTTATAGTGGTCACAGTTCAACTTGTACATCACAGAGATCCACACCCCTCTGCAGATGGAGTTATACATCATGCTGTCAGTCGCTCCTAGCCACAGGCAACAGGAGGTGGCCCCAGGAAACTGGAATTACCTCCCCGAATTCTAGGTTTTTGGAGGTCTGCATCAGAAAAATGGAGCTTTGCTTATTATAAAGAAATATTTGGTGTGTACAAAGCAATCTTCACTAGGGGAGCATGCACACTACATGCATCTTTCTGTAATCTACTTTCTACTGTTTTCATACAATGTGGAAATAAAAAAGATGTACTGTATTTTTCGGACTATAAGACGCACCGAACCATAAGACGCACCCCAAATTTTCAGAAGGAAAATTGGGAAAAAAAAATAATGTGTCAAATGGGGGTCCGTCTTACAGTCCGAATTCAGCTTACCAGTGAACGGATCAGCACAGGTAGAGGAGTGGTCACTGGGGTCGTTCGGTGGTCCAGGCTGGTGTGGTAGTGGTGCTATGTGGGGTGGCTGTGCTCTGTGGGGTGGCTGTGCTCTGTGGGTTGGCTGTGCTCATTGGGGTGGTTGGGCACTGTGGGGTGGCTGTGTTCTGTGGGGTGGTTGGGCACTGTGGGGTGGCTGTGTTCTGTGGGGTGGTTGGGCACTGTGGGGTGGTTGGGCACTGTGGGGTGGCTGTGTTCTGTGGGGTGGCCATATACTCACAAATCCGGTGGCGGTCCCAATGCAGCTTCCCTGCGGTGCGGTGGTGGTGTCGGGGCAGCAGCGGGGCTCTGTGCTGCGTCGGGGGCTCCGCCAGCATTTCGTCCTAGCCGGAAAGCCCCCCGCAGCTGCGACGCAGTGCCGGCTGAAGGAAGGCCGCCAGGGCCTCCTGTGGCGGTCCCGATGCAGCCTGTGGTGTGGTGGTGGTGTTCGGGCAGCAGCGGGGCTCTGGGCTACGTGGGGGGGCTCCGCCGGCATTTCGTCCTAGCCGGAAAGGCCCCCGCAGCTGCGACGCAGTGCCGTGCTGAAGAATGGCCGCCAAGGGCCTCCCGCAAGATGGCCGCCGCATACTCATTCAAATCTCGGCAACGAGATCTCAGGACAAGATCTCGTTGCCGAGATTTGAATGAGTATGCGGCGGCCATCTTGCTGGAGGCCCTTGGCGGCCACTTATATTGTATGGTCAATAGGCACAAGTTATTAAGTATCTAGATTAAAACTTTGCCAGACTGTAGACACAAATTAATGGACCCTAGGAGATCCGAGTAATTTTTTAGCTTTACAACTGAATAAGACCAAACCTATAAGTTATTTTTATTTAAATACCATAATGTTAAGAACCAAGGACAAGTATTTAAGATATTTTTACTTAGGATAAAGCACGGAAATAAAAATATGGACAAGTGTGATAATATGCCGAAAGTTTACCCTTATGGTCCTAACACATAGTTTTGGTTTGCCGTTGATCCCTGTGTCTTGCTAGGTCCCATATTTGTGTGTATTGTTTGAATAGATGGCCCCGCAACACCTTTCACCAAGGTGAGGTGGGATCAGACAGATGGAGGTCGGGTTCATTTATCTTCACCGGTGTTAAATATCTGTCGGCCAAGGTTTAGTTTAACATATTACCTACTTTCATTGACGTATACCTGCATCTATTGGGTTACATCGACATAGGGCTAAGGTGACAGCGAAATAGCACTGCCAAGGGCAATTTGAAAAAAAAAAAAAGCAGTGCTGGCAAAAATAAATTAATAATAATGATGATTTTCCATTGACCTAGAAAGGTAAGCCCTACGAGACCTCATGTGACCTAACATAGAAGTAGTCTTGTTAAAGAATAGATCTTGTGTGCAGCAAACCAAGACCAACTCATTAGGTAATGGAGCTATCCTTAATGAATCCGCGCCAGTGTGGAGTTGGGCCATCAACATAGTGTCAAGTGTTCAAGGATATATACTTAACCTGTATGGTACCAATCCCATAGCTGGAAAAAATCATGACAGCCAAACATTTTTTTTCCTTCCGTAACTTATATGATATCTGATTGACGAATGTTACTTGAAAAACCTGGAAGAATTCTGTACATATCCAAGGTGAATCTGGAACCTACTGTGGAGGTCAGAAGTTAGACATCTTTTTTGAATCCCTATCCTTTTAGGCCAATGATCATAAGTAAGAATGTTTATGGCCCCAAAAAAACATGCCATCAATCTGCCATCAAATGAGTAAACAATCTTTTGTTGACTTATCGGCAACTCTTTTATGCAGCCTTAAATGTCATTGACGGTTGGTAGCACATTTTACTATCATTTTATTAAAAGATATGCTGTTGAGAATATTGCAAGCAGTATGTGAATTATATGTTAAGGCTCAGAAGGTGAGGTGGATTCACCAAGCCGCAGGTCAGAGTGAACACACAGATCAAAGGCGATTGTATGGTGAGCAGGACTTGGTGGTATGAGGAAAAAACGAGGACCGAGGCAATAGTGTAAGCTGGACGACAGGCAGCCAAACAGAGCAGGAAACACCAGAAGACACAGAGAAAGGGATGTAGACAAACACAGAAGCTGAATAAGTATAGTAAGTGCAGAAATTGCTACAGTGTAATGTGATATGAACTAGTCCAGAGAAATGTTTGCTGTGCTTACAGTAGACAAATGGTTAATTAGCAAACTGTGTGTAGCCGCTGCATACAGAGATCAGGAGGCAAACTTGTCCATAGAGAAGACACACTCAAATGCAGTAGCGTTTTTAGGGCAAACAAGTCCTGAGAGGAATTAATTATGCATGCAGCAGATGAAGGGTTAATCAGCAGGTCCAAGCCAGGAAATAGATGCAGGTTGTAGAAACCCTAGGAGTTTGCAGAGATAAACAGCTTGGAGCATGGATTAGGCTATCTCCAAAGCACAGCATAAAATACTCAGGCACACATTGGTGAGAGTCCCCCTTAAATGGCATTCGGTGATTATGTCACAGGAGTTCACCAGGCAACCTGTGAAATCCAATGTGGATCACGGCAGAGAAAGATGGCCAAAGGAGAAGGGAGCAGTGACCAGTGCAAAAATTGGGTGAGGTGCGTACCGTACATTAATTTTGACTCCAAATAATAAGACAAAAAACAACTAGCATAAATTAAACTTATAGCCACCCCACCCCGCCACAGACCAATATGTGGAGCCCAGCTGTGCTTGGAATCCTAATCTCCAGAAGGGTGCACTGAAGGTAACCACCACTATAGGTCCTGTATATACATTCACACACCTTCACCCATCCCTAGAGCCACCAGAGGGAGCTGTTTTAGCTATACAGTATATAAGGAGGGTGAAGACACTGAAGACACAGAGAGTAGTTTTTCAGTCACCTCAGAGGGTGAAGTGAAGAGCAGACGGTCTAAGCTTGAGAGTGTTGTGAGCGCAGAGAGTGCAGAAAGTGTGCAAGCTGGCACACGGAGCAGAGCTCAAAGAGGAGTTCAGCTGTTTATGAAGGAATCTGAAGTCTGCAGCTTGAAGCTTAGTTCAAACGTGTGGAGGCTAGTAAAAGTGTGTGATAGTGTGAGGGCCCAAGTAGGACGAAAGGCGAGTGGAAAGCAAGTGAGGGATAGAGGAGCCTAAGCAGCTCATCTCCATCATTACAAGCGGACACCGGGTCCGAGCTTACTGGAATCTTCACGATCAGTAGGAAAAACCGGAGACCCTGCGGGACTACAAGTCGCAGGAGCCCATAAGTGTTGATACGAAACTGGGTCAGGAAGACAGGAGTCTGGCTGGATCCGCCATTAAAGACTGTGTTCTTTCAAGAGAAGGCCCTACCACAAGGTCAGCCGGGCGTAGAGTTGGAGACAGACTCAGACCTAGTTTCACACAGGTCAGAGACTCACATTATAGAAGTAAGGAGGCCCTACACCTACTCAGTGGAGGGAAACTGGATGTGCACCCTTCACCCTGCAGTGCCCCGGGACGTGCCTGCAATAACATCTTCAGTAAAGGTACAGAAAGAGACTTCTGTGTGTGTGTCCATCTTATTACTTCTACTGTCGGATTCTCCTCCGTCCTGCACCCCTACACACTCTATCTACCCTGAAGGACCCAGCCTTACCTGTGGAAGGCTTAACACCTTGCTGCCCAACACCAACCCTTCAGCGGACCTATACAGCAGCGCTGGTCACCCTGACAAGGCACCACAGGTGGCGTCATGAACATCCTACAAACCATTTAATCCCCTGTAAATATCCCCTTTTTGTGGTGAGTCCCAGGGCCACGGACCGAGCTGCAGCTACCGTGACATCCCCATAGAAGCGAACGGGCTCGGTGCCGAGTACCCCACAGCCCTGGCGGGCGACTCATCTACCTGGCGTCACAAACAGGATTCTGAAGCTCGTGAAACGTGAGTCCTGTGTGCCTGAATTGACTGTTTTGTGCAAAAAGACTGTAATTGCTATTTTTGTGACTTTGCCGCCATTTACCGCCATTTCGCCGCCATATGCGCGCCCTGAGGTGCTGGTGAAGAAGAGGGGCGTGAATTCGTGGGCGTACCCCCCCCATGGCGCGAAAATTATGGCCGCCCTGTCTAAGTGTTTCTACAACATCAGATCATGCCCCAGTGCAAAGGAGATCCGCCTCCTTATACAACCTCAGTGCGAGAAAAAGAAAGCGAAAGTCCCGCCTCCACGGAAAAGACCAGTCCACTCCTGCTGGAAAGTTCAGTCTGGACTGGAGAGAGATGGCGGAAGGACAGTAGTCGCTGTGTGGGGGAATGGAGGTGTGCAAACCCTTCCCTCACGAAGAGGCGCAGCCTGTGCCTGAACCATCCCCAGTTCTGGAAGGAGATGGAGAGCGCTATAAGGAGGGGGAGGTGGACGCGGCCTTGCTGAATCTGGCCCGGCACCGGGCTGAAGTGGAGCAGATGGAGCGAAGCTGGCGGGCTCTGAAGCTGTGGCTGCAGCAGAGCCGACCACTCTCTGTTCCGGGTGCGCGACTGTCACCCACGCCACCACCTGAGCCAGTGGCTGCAATCTGGCCAAAGGCTGATCCTGGAGAAGCTGTTCCTGCCCCCGCCGAGAAAGCGGCGAGAGAAAAGGAGGCTGCAGAGGCCTTGCCCGGACCGGAATACCAGCCAGGTCCGGACCCAGACGCCGCACCTGTAGCGGAGGAATACTGTCCCCCGGCAGGGACGAAGGAGGAAATAACCGGCGATATCCAGGTCGATTGGGAGGAGATGGAGCTCCTGAACGACAAGGAGTACGCCGCACGGCAAGAGAACGAATGGAGACGCCGTGAGCAGGAGGAGCAGCAGTGACGTGACCAGCGGGAGGCGCAGCGACAATACCGGAGGTACCGGGAGAGAGATCTTGCCGACAAAGAGAACGTCAGGCGAGATAAAGGTATGCTCCGGGAACCGGTGCGCCAGGGGGCGGTGCGTGACTTTAAGCTCCAGGGAGGCTGGGGGTTCATACACGAGCCCGGCCTCTATCAGGAAGTTTTTGTGAATCGCCGGGACATAGAGGCCCATTTACCAGAGGGACCCCCGGACAGGGACCTGTTAATAGGGGACTTAGTCACCTACACGCGGCATTGCGGGCTTAAGGGGTGGTATGCCCTAAACGTCTCCCGAAGCAGCTCCCCGGTCCCTGAAGCAGGAAGCTTACCCCGTGTCTCAGCGTCCCAGGCCTCTTTCAAATCCAGCGCCAGTCTGCGCACCTGTGTCATGCCCTGCTGAGCGGCTGTATGCGGCTGCTGCCCGCTCACCCCCTGCTGAGTCATACCTGCACGAACTGCAGAGTTTAAGTTTGTGTGAGGCACCTGTCAGGCCTCCGGGAACCCGTGTTGAAAAGAGAACTGTATCCACACAGACCCCTATATCCGGCCACGATGTCATGGTGCTCCGTACCAGGATGCACTATATGCTTGCAACACCAGGGGTTGAAGTTATAGCGATGCCGCATTAGAAACCCGAACAGGGTCACTGTACTGTAAAATAGTTTAAATTGTTGCTACACCCGGACCGGTGTCTGTTGTTTGAAAGTTTTATATTTAGGCCTTAAGTATACCCCAGTTGGGTAATGAGTATTGCATATTTGCTCTGAACTGTGTGGCTGAGGACCCTGCCAGCCCAAAAACTGTCCTTGTATATAGTTAGCACTTCGGTGCTCCATCTTGGTTTTACGTAAACCAGTGCTACCTCAGAACTCAAAACCCGTTTGGTGTGGCCGAAAGTGTGGACTGCTAAAGAGATCCAGAAAAGTCTTGCAGCCCACCCAGGACCACCGTTGGAGGTTTGGAGCGGGTCCTCCACAAGTACATGTTTACTTGAACTGTGAAGTTTCTGATATCTGCACTTTACTTGATGTTGATATTAAAAGTGTTATTTATGTATTTATGCAACGGTTAAAGATCCTCACCTCCCGTAAGGGAAGAGTTAATGTTAATGTTTATTTAAAAATGTTTTTCTTTCAGCCCGGGAGTGCTGAGTTTTACCAGGGGGGATGTGGAGCCCAGCTGTGCTTGGAATCCTAATCTCCAGAAGGGTGCACTGAAGGTAACCACCACTAGAGGTCCTGTATATACATTCACACACCTTCACCCATCCCTAGAGCCACCAGAGGAGCTATTTTAGCTATATACAGTTATATGAAAAAGTTTGGGCACCCCTATTAATCTTAAGCTTAATGTTTTATAAAAATTGGTGTTTTTGCAACAGCTATTTCAGTTTGATATATCTAATAAGTATTGGACACAGTAATGTTTCTGCCTTGAAATGAGGTTTATTGTACTAGCAGAACATGTGCAATCTGCATTCAAACAAAATTTAACAGGTGCATAAGTATGGCCACCCTTATCATTTTCTTGTTTTAAATACTCCTACCTACTTTTTACTAACTTACTAAAGCACTTTTTTTGGTTTTGTAACCTCATTGAGCTTTGAACTTCATGGCCAGGTGTATGCAATCATGAGAAAAGCTACTTAAAGTGGCCACTTGCAAGTTGTTCTCCTGTTTGAATCTCCTCTGAAGAGTGGAATCATGGCTCCTCAAAACAACTGTCAAATGATCTGAAAGCAAAGATTATTCAACATAGTTGTTCAGGGGAAGGATTCAAAAAGCTGTCTCAGAGATTTAACCTGTCAGTTTCCACTGTGAGGAACATAGTAAGGAAATGGAAGAACACAGGGACAGTTCTTGTTAAGGCTAGAAGTGGCAGGCCAAGAAAAACATCAGGAAGGCAGAGAAGAAGAATGGTGAGATCAGTCAAGGACAATCCTCAGATCACCTCCAGAGAGCTGCAGCATCAACTTGCTGCAGATGGTGTCACTGTGCATCGGTCAACTATACAACGCACTTTGCACAAGGAGAAGCTGTATGGGAGAGTGATGCGAAAGAAGCCGTTTCTGCAAGCACGCCACAAACATAGTCGGCTGAGGTATGCAAAAGCACATTTGGAGAAGCCAATTTCTTTTTGGAAGAAGGTCCTGTGGACTGATGAAACCAAGATTAAGTTGTTTGGTCATACAAAAAGGCGTTATGCATGGCGTCAAAAAAACACAGCATTCCAAGAAAAACACTTGTTACCCACAGTAAATTTTGGTGGAGGTTCCATCATGCTTTGGGGCTGTGTGACCAATGCCGGCTGTCAGTATTCCGGTTTTCTAGGTAACTTTGTCAATGATTTTGCCCTTTGTTAAGATGGAGTTTGCTGTTTTCTGTGCCCTACTTCCTGTTCGTTTGTTTAAAACCCGGCTCAGGTGCTGGCTTCACTGCTGGAATATTCTGCTTCTGTTTCCCTGCAACCCAGCTGCTTGTTCCTCACAGATTGTTGTGTATTTACCAGGAAAGTACATAGCCTTATCTTCAGGTGTTTCTCAGCCACAGCAGTTTCTACCCATGGCTCTGGACATTCTCTGCATATGTAAGTTGCACATACTGTGTTGTCACTAAACTGTTGACTTGGGAATTTAACCTTTGGTTCACTCCATCTGATAAGAACTGTGTTTCTGAACTGTGGCTGTTTAACCCTTTGTGCATTACCTCTGGTGAGAGCTGTTGGAACTATTACTGGAACCTTACTGACTTATGAACTTGTTGTTGGACTTCACTGAATTAAGCCACAACTGAGATTAACTTGTTCCTGGACCTCCCTGTGTTTTCTGCATACCTGGATCTGACTCTTCACACACCAGCAGTGTGTAAATCCAGCCACGTTATCTGTGCATCAGACTTACCTTGTGGTCACATTTGTGTGAGGACTTCGTCGTAAGAACTTTACCACCCTCGCTATAGAGGTTCAAGGACTTATATATCCGGATTCATATAACTGGACTTGTGTATATATATATGGACTCATTGCATGTCACTACGGGTTGTTTGAATATTGTTTTTGGGGGTTTTGCTGTTTCACAAATACATTATTTGCATTCAAAGAAACCCGTCTCTGATTGTTCATTGCCCCACGCTATCAGAATCCTCGAGTTCCTACAATAGTATTACAGGATATTCCAGCTAAAAAAGAGGATTTGCTGGGGCAATGACGGAGGGCAGGGCAGGGCAAACTGTTCACCATAGTTAATCCTTGAGCAGGAGGTGTCGGCTTTCACTCAATCAAATTAGAGACTTGGGAGTCTCGGGTTAACCAATGCACAGGGGTTTGGTCAGGCTTCCAAGATTTCGTTCTAGGTTAGGAGTCGGAGGCTTAAACCCATGAGCCTACCTCATCCACCCGTATGCCCAAATTGCCTCCATTCCGTTTTAATGGTGACCGAAGTCAATTCGTGGGTTTGTTAATCAATGTATATTATTTTTTGATGTACATGCCTCTTACTACCGGTTGATAAGATCTAAGGTTCTATGTATTATTATGTTGTTGACATCACGTGCCTGGCTTGGGCAAATCCTATGGTTGAAAGTCATGATACCCGTCTAAATAATTTGGACAATTTTCTGGCAGCCATGGCGCAAATGTTCGACGACCCCAACGCCGTTTCTACGTGAATCTGCTTGCTTTCTTTTCGCCCGGGGAAACGGTCAGTCATAGAATATGTTATGAATTTAAAAGGTTGTGGTGGACACCAGTGGGGAAAACAATGCTTTATTACCAATCTTTAGAAAAGGTTTGTCAAATGTAATCAAGGATGAGTAGTCGTTCAGAGTCTCCCAGGAGTTTGAATTGTTTATCAGCACTGTGTAGTAATGATACCGT
>JARQOD010000003.1:446112407-446251058 GCA_033576555.1 Oophaga sylvatica | reverse complement strand
CAGATTAAAAAAGAGTGTTGACCGGCCCCTCCAGCTCGGGCTCCTCCTACTCAGCTCTCCAGTTGTACACAAGCTTAAGGAAGAGCAATATCACCAGCGGAAGCAACATAACCCCTTCTGAAGGACTTCAGAGACAAAAAACACAAGAGTACAGGTTATGCATGCATTTAGGTAAAAAAAACCACACAGTTCCAGGTACTACTCACTGGACCTGACCACTGCAATGAGCTGGCGATGCTGGAACAGAGCCGTAGCGCGTCGACCTCGACCCAGATAACTGCTATCAGAGAAGGGTCACGCCGCATCTGTAATACAACAACACACTTCTGCCAAGGGAGGGAGCTGTGTCTCCTTTCCTTCCTTCGCTGAAAAGGATTTTACAGGTAAGTTCTTACCAAAATCCGTCTTTCAGCAGCAGAACGGAAGGAAAGGAGACACACTAGTCATAACTAGTGGGACGTCCCAAAGCAGTCCAAAAACATAGGGTGGGAAAAAAACCAGAAACGGCAGAACCCAACAACCTAAGAAAACTGCGCAACTAGCGCTAAAAAACAGGTTAAAGGAAACTTTAAACTACCGCCGCCTGTAGGACTCTACGTCCCAAGGCTGCATCAGCGGAAGCACTAACGTCCACCTTATAAAATTTCGTAAAAGTGTGGACAGAGCGCCAGGTAGCCGCCCTGCAGAGCTGAGCTGCCGAGGCCCCTTGATGGAAGGCCCATGACGAGCCCACAGCCCTCGTGGAGTGAGCTCGAACCTTAATCGGGCAAGGTTCGCCCTTAAGTCGGTACGCTTCCAAAATGGCTGACCGGATCCAACGAGCTATAGAGTCCTTGGAAGCTCGTTGACCACGTCGACGACCTGCTGGAATCACAAACAGAGAGTCCGACTTCCGAAAACCTTGAGTAACAGTCAAATAAAACTTCAAAGCCCGCACCAAATCCAATGCGTGCAAGGCCCGTTCCTTCGCATTCCTTGGACTCGGACAAAGAGAAGGCAACACAATATCCTGGTTAACATGAAATTGCGACACCACCTTAGGTAGGAAGTCGCTCTGTGTGCGTAGCACTACACGATCCGGGTGAAACTCCAGGAAGGGAGGCGAGCAAGAAAGAGCCGCCAACTCAGAAACCCTTCTCAAAGAAGTGACCGCTACTAGGAAGGCAACCTTCCAAGAGAGCAAAGAAAGACTAACAGAGTCCATAGGCTCAAAGGCCCGTGTTGAAGAGCCTCCAAAACAAGATTGAGATGCCAAGGAGACACAGGCGCCCTACGCGGTGGAAATTTGGCGGGTTACTCCGCGAAAAAAGGAACGCACGTCCCTACGCGAGGCGATAGCCTTTCGGAACAGCAAGGACAGAGCAGAAACCTGACCCCTCAGGGTGCTAACTGCCAAACCTTTGTCCAGTCCAAATTGCAGGAAAGCCAACAAATTGGGAATGGAAAAAATCCTCGGATTTCTTGAGGAACCCGAACACCACGAAAAGAAGGCTTCCCAAGTCTTGTGGTAAATTCTAGTAGTAGCCGGACCTCTGGCCGCTCGTAAAGTGGCAATGACTTCGGCTGAAAAACCTCGACGGGTCAATATTTCGGTCTCAAGAGCCACGCCGTCAAACGCAGAGACTTCAGGTCCGGATGACGAATGGGCCCTTGGGTTAACAGGTCCGGGCGAAGAGGAAGTGGAACTGGCGGTGCCGCCAGGAGTGACACCAGAGTCGAGAACCACGTTCTCCTTGGCCAATCTGGGGCTATCACTATAGCCGAGATTCTCTCCAGTCTGATCCGACGGAGAACCAGAGGCAGTAAGGATATTGGCGGCAACACATAGATCAGCTCGAATTGGTCCAACGGAGCCACCAGAGCATCCACCGCCACAGCCTTCGGATCCTTGTACCTGGACATGAATGTCGGCAACTTGACATTGAACCTGGATGCCATCAGATCCACTTGGGGAGCTCCCCAACGGGAGCACAGCAGTGCAAAAATCTCCGGATGAAGACTCCATTCTCCGGGATCCATCTTCTCGCGACTTAGAAAGTCCGCCGTGATATTCTGAACTCCTGGAATGTGGATTGCAGAGATAGCTGGTACTCTGGTCTCTGCCCATATCAGGATCCGAGATACCTCCACCATGAGTCTGGAACTCCTTGTCCCGCCTTGGTGATTGATATATGCGACCGCCGTCGCATTGTCTGTCTGCACTCGGACAGGCAGACCGCTTAAAGGGACCGTCCAGTGTTGGAGGCAAAGGAAAATCGCCCTCAATTCGAGGATGTTGATCAGCAAAACAGACTCTTCCGACGACCATACTCCCTGAGTCCAGAGATCGTTCCAAACATCCCCCCAGCCTGTCAGGCTGGCATCGGTGGTTATGACAGACCACTTTGGAGGAAGGAAAGACTTCCCCAGGGATAACTCTTTCGGACGGATCCACCATCCTAGAGACTCTCGTACTTTGTGAGAGATGATAACACTGCAATCCAGTGAGGTCTGCGACCGATCCCAGTGGTTCAGAATGAACTTTTGGAGAGCCCTGGAATGAAATTGGGCAAACGGAAGTGCTTCCATTGAAGCCACCATCAACCCCAGAAGGCGCATACATCTCCGAATGGACATTGTCTTTGAAGACTTCATCACCCGTACATGCCGAAGGAGACATGCTTGCTTGTCTGGAGGCAGGGACACCACTGCTCGTACCATGTCGAAATGCATCCCCAAAAACAGGATTGATTGTGACGGTTCCAGAGACGACTTCTCCCAATTGACCAGCCACCCGAAGTCCTCCAGGAGCTGAAGTGATAAGTCGCGAGCCGTCACCGCCTCCTCCTTTGAGGGCGCCACAATCAAAAGGTCGTCCAGATAAGGAAGGATCGTGACTCCCTGTCTTCGTAGAATCGCCATGAGAGGCGCCAGAATTTTTGTAAAAACTCTGGGCGCTGAAGCCAAACCGAAAGGCAGGGCCACAAATTGGTAATGATCTTTCCCTATGGCAAAACGAAGGTAACGTTGGTGAGCCCTTCCGATTGGAACGTGTAAATAGGCGTCGCGAATGTCGATTGACACCAAAAAGTCGTTCTGCGACAAGGCTGCCAGCCCACCACGGAACGAAGCGATTCCATGCGAAACTTTCGGGTGTGGACATGCCGATTCAATCTTTTGAGATCCAGGATGGGGCGAAACTTGTCCTCCTTTTTGGGGACCACAAAAAGATTGGAATAAAATCCTCTTCCCCTGTCCTCTGGTGGAACCGGTACCACCACACCCTTCTGCAGAAGAAATTCGACTTCTTGCAGTAAAGCGGCACATAGCTCGGGCTCTGACGGGATGCGAGATTGGCAATAACTGTTCGGGGGTCGGGAAGAAAACTCTATGAAATAGCCTGCCGACTAGGGTTGAGCATTCCGATACATTGGATTTCAGGTATCGGAAGTAAGTCTATGGGAACAAAATATCGGAAGTACTTCCGATACTTACTTCCGATATTTTGTTCCCATAGACTTACATTGGATTTCAGGTATCGGAAGTATCGGAATGCTCAACCCTACTGCCACACAACCCGCGTCACCCAGGAGTCTGGGACACGGGAAACCCAGGTCAATTTGAATTGGAGCAGGCGACCCCCCACTCGAGAGCCCTCGAGCGGGACCCTGGCGTCAATCCGCCTTAGCGGCTTTTTGTCAGATTCCCTCTTGTCATGACGGAAACTTTGTTTCCAGGGAGTGCAGGATTTCTGAGTGGTCTTTTTTCCCGAAAAAGAGGGACGACCCAACCCCCAAGAGGGCTGACCGAATCGTCCCCTGGACCGAAAGGACTGTCGACCACTACTGGCACCAGGTCTGCCAGGCGTAGAAGTCACAGTTCTTCGCTGTGGTAAAGCTGCTTCTTTTGCCTTTGCTTTGGCAATCAGCTCCGTGAGGTCAGATCCAAATAGCTGACCGCCCTTGTAAGCTAAAGATAGCAAACCTTGCTTGGAAACCGCATCACCGGTCCACTGTCTAAGCCACAGAGCTCTCCTGACTGAGACCGCCGAGGATTGTGTCCTGGATAGCAGTGACACAGCATCCAGGTTTGCATCATGACCATATTGGAATGCACTTTCTAACAATTCGAACAGTTCGTCCACCTCAGGTACTTGAGGTTCACATTTCCTCCGCAAACGGTCCAACCAGACCAGGGAAGCTTTATAAGCACACATGGAGCCTAGCACTGCTCTGAAACCATGACCCGCGGCCTCGTAAATGGATTTTGCCGCCGACTCCGCTTTTCTGTCCAGTGGGTCTTGTAGACTCGCCTTCCCTTTAATAGGAAGTAAAGAAGATTTGCTAAGCTGAGATAAAGGGACATCCACTTCAGGAGAAGAGATCCAATTGTCAATCGATTCCGTAGTACACGGATACAGTGACTCAAATAGACGTGTCCCCTGAAAACGTTTGTCTGGACACAGACGTTCCTTCTCCACTGCTTGATTAAACTCACTCAGGGATGGCAAAGTCGAAAGTGACTTATGCGACTCCTGAAACATCCGGGCCGACTTACCAGGGCGAGTAGTTACTTCCTCCTGTAACTGTAACGCCTCTCTCATAGCTTCAATAAACGCTTCTACACGGCCCGAAAAAGAGGCAGAGTGCCTTTGCCGATCTTCTTTATCCGAATCGGATATTCCCCCTGAACTTAAAGGGGAACCCTCCACATCAGAACTCTCTGAGTCGCTATATGTGAAAGAAGTCACCGGCCTGTGTCGCTTCCTGCCATGAGGGGGTTTGGCTGACACCCAATAACCTATAAGGTTATAGGCTATCAATCGAACGAGTGAGAGCCTCCATCTTTACATCACTGGGTCCTCCGACCGCTGCGCTTGACGCGGTCGATGTCTGTGTGTCAGATACACGAGACCGATCTTGTAGCGGAGTCGGGATATGGTCCGCACTTTGATTCTGATCTGACATGTCTTACCCAGTACAATGGCAGGTTAAACCTGACAGTAACAAGAAACAGTGTGGTTTCTAGAAAAAAATAAGACGAACGCTGAAGGGTTAACTCTTAAAGAAAGGGTTACCCTAGCTGTCCCACCATTAAGGGTTAACCGCCTGATAAGGGGTTAAAGTCACAAGCTCTCCACAACCTGTATTAATGTGACAGATGTGTGAGCCCCAGGTGCCTCTTATGAGGAAGCAGGTGCTGACAGAAACGTCCTCAAGGAATGCCACACTAAACGAAAAAAATTGCTAAAATATTGCGTCTTTTTTCGCATCTCATAAAAATCATGCGACTTAAAAAGCGTCGCTAACTTTAGCGGCGTTCAGTGTGGCAGAGCCCTGCGCTGCGGGGAGAGCAGTCTTTAAGCTTCTGCCCTGATAGGCAGAAGCGACTCACAGTTAAACTTCGCGGTGCTGTCTTCTTAATCTTGTGCGGGAGGAACGGAGAGTGAGGAGCCCGGAGCGCTGCAATGGCCGCAGCACTGAGGAGGCAGCCGGAAGAGAAGGCAGAGGAGAATCGCGCTCAGTGAGCGCTTCCTGCCTGGGAAACGTGAAGCCACGCCCCCGCCTTCAAAAAAAGCGCGGGACTCCTCCATTCTCCGGTCCCGCGATCCCCGTCCTGCAGGCATCCACCTGCGGACAAAACATAACAGTCACCACATTTACTGTAACAGCGGCTGCCGCAGCAGCCGCTGAATCACTCATACACATTATAAAAATGTGGAGTACTCACCCCGCCATGCGCCACAGGGACTCCCAGGGGTTTCTGGCGCGTGCCCATGCTTCCCCCAGGGCGGGGATCGCAGTGACCCCTGCAGCGCGGTTTGCGTCCCCGCCAGGGAAGCCATCCTCATCCCCCCGGGCCGGCAGGGTTCTGCAGGGACCACCATATAGGGTAATACAGATCCGCCAAGGGAGAGGTTGGGGTCCAGCAGCGCTGAGACCCCTGAGACCTCTAGACCACATTTGGTGATCCAAGTCTCTTGTCCGATAAAAAATAATAAAATCTTCTGAGGAGCTGCTTCCAGCAGCGACCATCCTCTGAGACCTCAAATTGAAAACTGGAGAGCTGAGTAGGAGGAGCCCGAGCTGGAGGGGCCGGTCAACACTCTTTTTTTAATCTGAGGTGTCTATCCCATCTGGGCTCCGCCTACCCACTAGTTATGACTAGTGTGTCTCCTTTCCTTCCGTTCTGCTGCTGAAAGTTTATGTTACGTTAGTGCTGCAGCCCATCGGCGTCTGTTAATAGTTTATGTTACGTTAGTGCTGCAGTCCATCGGTGCCTGTTATTAGTTTAGGTTACGTTAGTGCTGCAGTCCATCGCGCCTGTTAATAGTTTAGGTTACGTTAGTGCTGCAGCCCATCGGCGTCTGTTAATAGTTTATGTTACGTTAGTGCTGCAGTCCATCGGTGCCTGTTAATAGTTAGGTTACGTTAGTGCTGCAGTCCATCTGTGTATGTTAATAGTTTAGGTTACGTTAGTGCTGCAGCCCATCTGTGTATGTTATAGTTTATGTTACGTTAGTGCTGCAGCCCATCGTGCCTGTTATAGTTTAGGTTACGTTAGTGCTGCAGTCCATCTGTGTATGTTAATAGTTTAGGTTACGTTAGTGCTGCAGCCCATCTGTGTATGTTAATAGTTTATGTTACGTTAGTGCTGCAGCCCATCGGCGTCTGTTAATAGTTTAGGTTACGTTAGTGCTGCAGTCCATCGGTGCCTGTTAATAGTTTAGGTTACGTTAGTGCTGCAGTCCATCTGTGTATGTTAAGGCTAAGTTCACACGTTGCGGAATTGCCGCGGAAATTTCCGCGGCAATCCCGCACTTCTCCCGCAGGAAATACGCACGTTTTTTGTATGCTGATTCCCGCCAGAATAATAGCGTTTTGCAAGCGTAATTAGCTTGCAGAATGCTAGCGTTTTCCTAGCGATCTGTAGCATCGCTTGGAAAACTGATTGACAGGTTGGTCACATGAGTCACACATAGTGTTTGACAAGTGTGACCAACTTTTTACTATTGATGCCGCCTATGTCGCATCAATAGTAAAAAGATCTAATGTAAAAATAATAAAAAAAATAATAAATAATGATATTCTCACCTTCCGGTGGCCCCCGCAGCTTTCCCGCCTCTCAGCGACGCTCCCGGCAACTCGCGGTCCCAAGGATGCATTGCGACAAATCACACCGATGACGTAGCATCTCGCGAGACCGCTATGCCATCTGGGTGATTCTCGCAAAGGACTCTTGGGACCGGAAGTTGCCGGGAGCGTCGCTGAAGGCGGGAAAGCTGCGTGGGACGCCGGAAGGTGAGAAATATCATTATTTTTTATTTTAATTATTGTTTTACCAGGGATATGGTACCCAGGGCCTGGAGGAGAGTCTCCTCACCTCCAGACCCTGGGTACCATCCGCACATGAACCGCTTACATTGCGCATAGTGGGCATAGCCACATGCGGAAAGTAAGCGGTTCAATGCATTCCTATGGCGGCGGAATCACCGCGGTTACGCTAAATTAATGAACATGTTGCTAGATTTTCCGCAAAGCGTTTTTTTTCGCGGAAAATACCGCAACATGTGTACAAAACATGCGCAATCAATTAACAAGTATAGAATGCTTAATGCTTGCGTTTTTTTCGCGGTTTAACCGCGGAATAATCGCGGAAAAAACCGCGAAAAAAACGCAATTATTCCTGATTGTGTGCACTTAGCCTAATAGTTTATGTTACGTTAGTGCTGCAGCCCATCGGCGTCTGTTAATAGTTTATGTTACGTTAGTGCTGCAGTCCATCGGTGCCTGTTAATAGTTTATGTTACGTTAGTGCTGCAGTCCATCGGTGCCTGTTAATAGTTTATGTTACGTTAGTGCTGCAGCCCATCGGCGTCTGTTAATAGTTTATGTTACGTTAGTGCTGCAGCCCATCGGTGTCTGTTAATAGTTTATGTTACGTTAGTGCTGCAGCCCATCGGCGTCTGTTAATAGTTTATGTTACGTTAGTGCTGCAGCCCATCGGTGTCTGTTAATAGTTTATGTTACGTTAGTGCTGCAGCCCATCGGCGTCTGTTAATAGTTTATGTTACGTTAGTGCTGCAGCCCATCTGTGTATGTTAATAGTTTAGGTTACGTTAGTGCTGCAGTCCATCTGTGTATGTTAATAGTTTAGGTTACGTTAGTGCTGCAGTCCATCTGTGTATGTTAATAGTTTAGGTTACGTTAGTGCTGCAGCCCATCGACGCCTGTTAATAGTTTAGGTTACATTAGTGCTGCAGCCCATCGGCGTCTGTTAATAGTTTATGTTACGTTAGTGCTGCAGCCCATCAGCGTCTGTTAATAGTTTATTGTTACGTTAGTGCTGCAGTCCATCGGTGCCTGTTAATAGTTTAGGTTACGTTAGTGCTGCAGTCCATCAGCGTCTGTTAATAGTTTATGTTACGTTAGTGCTGCAGCCCATCAGCGTCTGTTAATAGTTTATGTTACGTTAGTGCTGCAGTCCATCGGTGCCTGTTAATAGTTTATGTTACGTTAGTGCTGCAGTCCATCAGCGTCTGTTAATAGTTTATGTTACGTTAGTGCTGCAGTCCATCGGTGCCTGTTAATAGTTTAGGTTACGTTAGTGCTGCAGTCCATCAGTGTCTGTTAATAGTTTATGTTATGCTAGTGCTGCAGCCCATCGGCGCCTGTTGATAGTTTAGGTTACGTTAGTGCTGCAGCCCATCGGCACCTGTTGATAGTTTATGTTACGTTAGTGCTGCAGTCCATCGGTGTCTGTTAATAGTTTATGTTATGTTAGTGCTGCAGCCCATCGGCGCCTGTTAATAGTTTGTTAGTTTAGTGCTGCAGCCCATCGGCACCTGTTAATAGTTTGTTAGTTTAGTGCTGCAGCCCATCGGCACCTGATAATAGTTTATGTTAGTTTATTGCTGCAGCCCATCGGCACCTGTTGATAGTTTATGTTACGTTAGTGATGCAGTCTATCGGCAACTGCTGATGGGCTGCAGCGTTCACCTTTTGGTCAGGCAGCTGCAGTGATCATATGACATAAACAAGATCATATTTTTTTATTTAGCACACTGAGGGCATTGTCCAGTAGCGGTTACCACATTAATCTGAAGGTCATGGGAGTAAGAAGTGCCTGTGTCTTGCTGCGCGCATGAAAAAAAAAACAATCCACGCGGTAAATTAGAGAAAAAATTTTTAGACACTATGTTCACTTTTTAGAAGAGTGAAATGAGCGACTGAAAAAGAATAGTAATAAAAAAAAAAGTTGCCAACTATTGCACAAATACAGTATGACATGCAACATAATCTGACGAGAAGAAATGGAAGTGTTCTGCGCCTACTGGGAAAATGACATCTACAATCAGATAGTTTACTGTCCGCGAGTTTCAGAGTCACACTGACTCCTTCAGAGTACCAAGCGGCAGAGCAAACACCAGATCCACTGTGAGGATTGTAGTCAGAAACAATAAGGTGGGCTTTAAATGAGAAAGCAAACCCACTCACCTGCAATGGTCGGCGGCCGTTGCATCGGCTTTGTTGTGCTCAGCTGCAACCGGGCAATCCGACTTTGGCTGATTGTCCCGCTGCCCACGCGAGCGGAAGAGGCGCTGGAGGAGAACAGACATTTGTGAGGCCTGTGAAGTGGACAACCCAAGTTACCCACATCGGAGAGTATTTGTGGTCTGGATCATTATTGAATACACCGGATCAGTTAGATGGAGAAAGACATAGCGAAAACAGCCAAATACATAACCGGCAGGCCCATGTAACGGGTTACTTTACTCACTGAGCACTTACCTGATAGATCGCCTCCTTCTCTGAGAGTACGACTTCATACTTGAAGCACATGAAGACGTGGGGCCCTTTGTGCTAAACACAGGAATCTCTGAGCTGTAAGTAAAGGAGACTTTTGTTATTACCTCCCTTCTGTTCTCAAAAATGGAGGAATTTTTACATTTTATTGTGTACTGTTGTTCTGGCCACCTCTGCGGCATATCAGCAGTGGACAGTCTGCTGGGCAAGAAGCCAGCAATTATAAGCATTGGAGAGCCGCAGTTCGGGCTAGCAGCGTGTCCATGCCGCTGATCTGAGCTGTCAATCATCAGTAGCGTACCGCCCCTAGCAAAGCAGGGAGTCGGGAGTGGTGTGCTCCTGAAGAAGGAAGATGGGCTAAATGGGTTTTTATTTATTTTTTTACAAAACAAAACACCCAAAAGATCTTCCTTTATGCAGCATTTCATTTATCTGCATATGTTATTAGCAATCTCAGCCCAATAAAATTAAATTTCTGACCAAGTACCAACCTTTTTACGAACGTGCAATCAATCTGTGATAGTCCAACATTTTCCCAGCCAGGGAATTCAGAGGATCCAGAAGTGACGGGTTTGCCCCTATCGGACGTCATCCAGGCATCTTCAGACAAGTCGAATGTGGTGTTCATGTCCCTGACATTGAGAGCTGCTGCGGGCAGTCTGGCGCTGTTCTGGAGGGCAGACGTTCCCAGCGGTACCCGGCCCTTTGTGAGTGGCTGAGAGAGCACGGTCGGGGTGGTTTGAGAGAGCTGCTTTGGAGTGCAGGATAGCTTAGACTGACCGGTGCCAGGGAGGTCGGGGGCTTTATTGGGAAGCAAATGGGCACTAGATCTCAGGTTTGGTCGGCTGGGGATGGAGGATTTTCTTAGTCTTTTGGCCTGAACCTCTGGGGTGCTAGGGAGGACAGGGCTGGATTTAGATGGAGTGTTGGTATCTTGTCTTCTCCTTTTCATTGGCACTACAGGGCTGCGGATCGTGGGGCTGGTGTCTGGAAGAAGTACCTGGCGGCTGCGTTTCGTTGGCTGCCTTTTCCTGGTAGCAGGTGCTTGGACAACTGATTCCTCAACCTTAATATCTGGAAAAATATCTAAAATAAATCGAAAAACAAAGTATATGTTAAAATTCCATTTAATGTGGGATCCAGCTCCACTCCTGATGTGTCTATCAGAAAAATCTGAAGACATGCTCTTTTAGTCACCTGACCGCTGCAGTCAATCAGCGGTCTTGTGACTTCCGAATGGAGACACATCGCTTCCATAGCTGGCGCAGGATCAACTTGATTATGTCTTTTTTTTTTTTTTTTTTTAAAGCGTCCATGCCTAAAATACTAATTTCTGTCTTGCACAACAACTATAGAATAAAGCAGCAGAATACGTATATAAACAATCCCCAATTTCTTGCCACAAGCCGGAGCAAAGGGAATCTGACATTTTAATCTGTGGTAATAAATAATGATTCCACATGACCTCAATGTCTCAGCTCATCTAGACCCGGACCTATATGGGCCAGAGAGTTTGGTTTTGCTTCATTGGCAAGTGATTGTTTACAGCTTTGCAGCCATCATTGCAAATGGAGCGTTATAAATAAAAAGCAAATCCTAAAATAAAAGTGTCATCAGAAGCGTCCACTGCAAAGAGAGGCAACAACTACAGAAGTGCACGCAGAGCCGTGATTTATAGCTGCCGCGGGAACAGCTGCAGTAAATCTCCCGTATATATCCATCATCTGACGGCTCAGTGTACGGAGCACAATATGAATCACTCCCCGCTATCACGGCGTCACTTTAACTCCGGCCTCAAGTGCTGCCATACTAAGTCTCCACCGATCCGGAGAATAAAAGGGGCCACAGCGCTGACACAGAGCCCTGTGCATCGCCATGCCTGGCCACCAGCTTTGCGCACTGCCATCCCTGGCCACCAGCTATGCAGAGTTCTGTGCACCATCATCCCTGGCCACCAGCTTTGCAGAGCTCTGTGCACCGTCATCCATAGCCACCAGCTTTGCAGAGCCCTGTGCACCACTATCCCTGGCCAACAGCTTTGCAGAGCCTTGTGCACTGCCACCCCTTGCCACCAGCTTTGCAAAGCCCTGTGCGCCGCCATCCCTGGCCACCAGATTTGCAGAGTCCTGTGCACAGACATCCGTGGCCATCAGCTTTGCAGATCCCTGCAGCCAGTCCCATTTTTTTGCATAGCAGAGCTCCTGGGCACATGGCTGTGCAGAGCCAGTGTCTTCTGAATGGGGCTATGCTGTAGTTCCCCTGAAAAGCAGGTGGACTAAGAGGCTGCAGCGCAGAATCAGAGGTCACTTTCCCCTCAGTTATCCCGGAGGTGGAGCGTATGCATTTATTGCATCTCCCAGAATCCGCGTCCAACGCCAAACTCACCCTTCATTGGTGGCATCCAACAATCGCCTTTTTTGAGGCTTTTACTGTCATCTTCCTCATACACATCCGATTTTTGCACTCTATCCATCGGCGCCAGATCCGTGACCCCTCGATCCCCCGCGATTAACAGCTCCAGTGCTTGCAGCTCCGCATCCATTTCCGGGGTCTGCAGGTTGGCATGTTTCAAAATGGTACGCTGCCTGCGCGCAACATTCAGGAGGGCAGTGACCAGTCTGGGAACAGAAAAAAACTTTAAGGTTGCGTTCATACCATGCAGTAAACATGCTTTTTATACTGCACAACATACATGGAGTTAATTGGCCGCACATAATGCTCTTTGTTGAAAAAAGTGCTGCAAATGAAACAGCTTTTTTTTGTACTGCAACATGAATAAATCCTAAATGCAAAATGTGAACTCAGGACAAGTGCTGATTTTAGAGCATTTCCAACGTCGGGATGTAAACATGAATGTTTCTGTTCGCTGACAGCAAGCAGAAGAAAAGTGAGGAAACAAAACAAAAAGATTTAGAAAATGACAGAAGTCTATATAATACTGTGGGTATGGAAAGTATTCAGACCCCTTTAAATTTTTCACTGTTTCACTGCAGCCATTTAGTAAATTCCAAAAAGTTCATTTTTTTCCTCATTAATGTACACTCTGCACCCCATGTTGACTAAAAAAAAAAAAAAACAGAAATGTAGACATTTTTGCAAATTTATTAAAAAAGAAAAACTGAAATATCACATGGTCATAAGTATTCAGACCCTTTGCTCAGTAACTCATATTTAAGTCACTTGCTGTTCATTTCCTTGTGATCCTCCTTGAGATGGTTCTACTCCTTCATTGGAGTCCAGCTGTGTTTAATTAAACAGATATGACTTGATTTGTAAAGGCACACACCTGTCTATATAAGACCTCACAGCTCACAGTGCATGTCAGACCAAATGAGAATCATGAGGTCAAAGGAACTGCCCAAGGAGCTCAGAGACAGAACTGTGGCAAGGCACAGATCTGGCAAAGGTTACAAAAAAATTTCTACAGTACTCCGTGTTCCTAAGAGCACAGTGGCCTCCATAATCCTTAAATGGAAGCAGTTTGGGACCACAAGAAGTCTTCCTAGACCTGGCCGTCCAGCCAAGCTGAGCAATTGTGGGAGAAGAGCCTTGGTGAGAGAGGTAAAGAAGAACCCCAAAATAACCGTGGCTGAGCTCCACAGATGCAGTAGGAAGATGGGAAAAAGTTCCACAAAGTCAACTATCACTGCAGCCCTCCACCAGTCAGGCCTTTATGGCAGAGTGGCCCGACGGAAGCCTCTCCTCAGTGCCAGACATATGAAAGCCCGCATAGAGTTTGTTAAAACACGGATTTTGGTAAGAACTTACCGGTAAAATCCTTTTCAGCGAAGGAAGGGAGGGAGACACAGGAATTCATTACTGATGGGTAGGCGGAGCCCCAGATCAGGATGTCACCTCAGATCAAAAGCGTGCTGACTGGCTGGCCCCTCCAGCTCGGGCTCCTCCTACTCAGCTCCAGTCGTACCAAAGCTTTAGGGAAGAACCAAGATCACCAGCGGAGCAACATAACCCCTTCTGAAGAAACTTCAGAGCAAAACACAAGGATACAGGTTATGCATGCAAAGTAAGCCAAAAACCACAGAGTTCCAGGTACTATTCACTGAACCTGACTACTGCGATGAGCTGGCGATGCTGGAACAGAGCCTTAGCGCGCTGACCTCAGCCCAGATATCGCAATCAGACAAGGGTCGCGCTGCATCTGAAAACATCAACACACTTCTGCCTTGGGAGGGTGCTGTGTCTCCCTCCCTTCCTTCGCTGAAAAGGATTTTACCGGTAAGTTCTTACCAAAATCCGTGTTTCAGCTGCAGATGGAAGGGAGGGAGACACAGGAATTCATTACTGATGGGACGTCCCAAAGCAGTTCAAAAATAAGGGTGGGAAAAAACCAACAAAAGGCAGAAACCCAACAACCTTAACAACAAAGCGCAACCAGCGCTAAACACAAGTTCATCCAGAACTTTAAACTACAGCTGCCTGCAGGACCCTACGTCCGAGAGCTGCATCAGCGGAAGCACTGACGTCCACTTTATAAAACTTCATAAACGTGTGGACAGAGCGCCAAGTTGCCGCCCGGCAGAGCTGCACTGCCGAAGCACCTTGATGAAAAGCCCACGATGAAGCCACAGCCCTCGTGGAATGGGCTTGAATCTTAATCGGGCAAGATTCACCCTGAAGACGGTAAGCTTCCAATATAGCTGACCGGATCCAACGAGCTATAGAATCCTTGGAAGCTCGTTGACCACGCCGACGACCAACTGGAACCACAAATAGGGAGTCCGTCTTACGAAAACCTTGAGTAATAGATAGATAAAACTTCAAGGCCCGCACTAAATCCAATGTGTGCAAAGCTCGCTCTTTCACATTCTTCGGATCCGGGCAGAATGAAGGCAACACAATATCCTGGTTGACATGAAATTGTGACACCACTTTAGGTAAAAAATCACCCCGAGTGCGAAGCACTACACGATCCGGAAAAAACTCCAGAAAAGGAGGCGAACAAGAAAGAGCTGCCAACTCAGAAACTCTCCTCAAAGAAGTGACTGCAACAAGGAAAGCCACCTTCCAAGAAAGTAAAGAAAGGCTAGCAGAAACCATAGGTTCAAAAGGTTTATGCTGAAGAGCCTCCAAAACAAGGTTGAGCCGCCAAGGAGACACGGGTGCCTTCCGCGGCGGAAACTTACGAGATATACCTCGGAAAAAGGAGAGCACGTCTCTATTCGAAGCAATGGTTCTCCGGAACAATAAGGACAGAGCAGAAATCTGACCTTTCAGGGTGCTAACTGCCAAACCCTTGTCTAGCCCATGCTGCAGAAAAGCCAACAGATTGGGAATGGAAAACTTTCTCGGGTTCCGAGAGGACCCCAAACACCACGAAAAGAAGGTTTCCCAAGTTTTGTGGTAAATCCTAGTAGTAGCCGGACTTCTTGCAGCACGAAGGGTAGCAATGACCTCGGCTGAGAAACCTCTACGGGTCAAGATTTCGGTCTCAAGAGCCACGCCGTCAAACGCAGGGACATCAAGTCCGGATGACAAACGGGCCCCTGAGTCAACAAGTCCGGTTGAAGAGGGAGTGGAAAAGGAGGTGCCGCCAACAGCGACATTATTGTCGAGAACCACACCCTTCTTGGCCAGTCTGGAGCTATCAAAATAGCTGGAATTCTCTCTAGTCTGATCCGACGCAGTACTAGAGGAAGTAAGGATATCGGCGGGAATACATAGATCAGGTCGAACTGATCCCACTGAGCCACTAAAGCATCCACCGCCACAGCCTTCGGGTCCTTGTACCTGGACATGAACGTCGGTAACTTGGCATTGGACCTGGATGCCATCAAATCCACTTGGGGAGTTCCCCAACGAGAGCACAGTAGTGCAAAAACTTCCGGGTGGAGGCTCCATTCCCCGGGATCCATCCTTCTGCGACTGAGAAAGTCCGCTGTAATATTCTGAACCCCTGGAATGTGAATCGCCGAAATGGCTGGTACACTGGCCTCGGCCCAAATCAGAATTCGGGACACCTCTACCATGAGTCTGGAACTCCTTGTCCCGCCTTGGTGATTGATATACGCGACAGCCGTCGCATTGTCTGTCTGCACTCGGACTGGCAGACCGCTCAAAGGGACCGTCCAATGTTGGAGGCAAAGGAAAATCGCCCTCAATTCCAGGATGTTGATCGGAAGAACAGACTCTTCCGATGACCATACCCCCTGAATCCAGAGATTGTTCCAAACACCCCCCCAGCCCGTCAGGCTGGCATCGGTGGTTATGACTGACCACTTCGGAGGGAGGAAAGACTTCCCCAGGGAGAATGCCCCTGGACGTAACCACCATTCTAGAGAATCCCGCACCGCGCGAGAAATGGTGACACTGCAATCCAGCGATTGCGACCGGTTCCATCGACTCAAGATGAACCTTTGGAGAGTCCTGGAATGGAACTGGGCGAAAGGAATTGCCTCCATGGACGCCACCATCAGTCCCAGAAGACGCATACACTCCCGCAGGGACATTGCTGTTGAGGATTTCATAATCTGCACATGTCGAAGAAGACATGATTGTTTGTCTGGTGGTAGAGAAACTACCGACCGAATCGTGTCGAGCTGCATCCCCAGAAAGAGGATTGCCCTCGATGGTTCCAGAAACGACTTCTCCCAATTGACCAGCCAACCAAAGTCCTTCAGAAGCTGAAGAGACAAGTCTCGAGCCGTCACTGCCTCTTCTTCGAGGAGGCCACTATCAAAAGATCGTCCAGATAAGGCAGAATCGTAATCCCCTGTCTTCGAAGGATTGCCATGAGGGGCGCCAGAATTTTTGTAAAGACTCTGGGCGCTGAGGCTAAGCCGAACGGCAGAGCCACGAACTGATAGTGATCCTGACCTATGGCAAACCGAAGAAAACGCTGATGAGCCCTTCCGATGGGAACATGCAAATAGGCGTCGCGAATGTCGATTGACACCAGAAAATCGTTCTGTGACAGAGCTGCTACGACGGAGCGGAGTGACTCCATGCGAAATTTCCGGGCGTGGACATGCCGGTTTAATCGCTTGAGATCCAGAATCGGGCGAAATTTGTTCTCCTTTTTGGGAACTACGAAAAGGTTGGAATAAAAACCTTTTCCTCGGTCCTCTGACGGAACCGGTATTACTACACCCTTTTGTAGCAGAAATTCGACCTCTCGCTGTAGCGCGACAAAAAGCTCGGGTTCTGACGGAACGCGAGACTGACAAAAAACATTTGGGGGTCGAGAAGCAAACTCTATGAAATAGCCTGCCGACACTACCCGCGTTACCCAGAAATCTGGAACGCGAGCCATCCAAGTCGCCTTGAAATGAAGTAGGCGACCCCCCACTCGAGAGTCCTCGAGTGGACCCCTGGCGTCAATCTGACTTGGCGGGCTTCTTGTCGGATTCCCGCTTGTCCTGGCGGAAATTCTGCTTCCAAGGAGTACGGGTTTTCTGAGAGGACTTTTTTCCTGAGAAAGAGGAACGACCCGATCCCCACGAGGAATGACTAAGTCGTCCTCGGCCCCGAAAGGACCGCCGACCGCTATAGCCACCAGGCTTACCGGATACCGAAGCCATGGCCCTACGCTGTGGCAATGCTGCTTCCTTCGCCTTAGCCTTGGAAATCAGCTCTGTGAGGTCGGATCCAAAAAGGAGGCCACCCTTGTAAGGTAAAGCCAATAAACCCTGTTTGGAAACTGCGTCCCCGGCCCACTGTCTGAGCCATAAAGCTCTTCTGACTGTGACCGCTAAAGCCTGCGCTCTCGCCAGCAGGGATGCCGTATCCAAACCGGCATCAAAGATATAACGGGCTGCAGTTTCTAACAATTCGTAAGTTTCCCGTATATCAGGTAACGGAGATCCGTTCTGCAACTCCGTCTTTAAACGTGCCAACCAGCCTAGAGAAGCTCTAGCAGCAGACATGAATCCTAGCACCGCTCGGAATCCATGCCCCGCAGCCTCATAGCTTGCTTTTGCCGCCATTTCTGTTTTTCTGTCCAACGGCTCCTGCAAACTCGCTTTCCCCTTAACAGGGAGTAGAGAGGATTTACTAAGCTGGGATAAGGAAACATCCACTTCAGGAGCAGAAATCCAATTATCCTTTAACTCCGCAGAGCAAGGATAAAGTGCATCAAAGAAATGCGTTCCGTGAAAACGCTTATCTGGGCACAGACGTTCCTCTTCTATTACACTATTAAGCTCCCTCAGAGCTGGTAATGTTGTACGCGAAGCACGGGACTCCTGGAACATACGTGCTGATTTACCAGGACGACTAGTTACCTCCTCTGGTAACTGTAACATCTCTCTCATGGCTTCAATCAATGCCTCCGTACGTTTCGCCAGAGAAGAACGCCCCTGCGGTTCGTCCTCATCTGAATCGGATATTTCTTCCGAATTTAAAGGGGAACTCTGTCCAAAATCGGATACATCTGACTCGCTCCGTGTAGAGGCCGGTAACGGCCTGCGTCGCTTCCTCTGAGAGGAATTAGCAGACACATATTGACCTAAAAGGTCAGACAAGTTGTTAATCGAGCGAGCGATATCATCCAATTTTGCCCCACTGTCGACCGCAGTGCTAGACGCTGTTGAGGTCTGCGTATCTGATTGCCGCAGTGATACTGGGACATGGTCCGCGGCTTCTGAACTCTGTTCAGACATGCTTCACCTGTGTTTGCAGGTCAAAGAGGCAGTACCAGCAAAAAATATGCGGTTTTTTTTTTTGTAAACGCTGAAGGGTTAACGCTCCCACAGGAAGGGTTACCCCAGCGGCATTCAGTCAAAAACGCTGGCAGAAATAACCCTCAGAAGGGTTAATGTTGCAATCTCTCCACAATATATATGTACTGTGTGAGCCCAGCGAATTTTCAAGTCTCTAATAAGACTGCAGCTGCAGGATAGTGATCGCTGCGCTGCGGGGTGAGAATTCAGCACTCACCCAGCTGGCCGTGGTGTCTATGCGGAGAGGAGCGGTCTGAGGAGCCCTGGAGCCTGTGTAATGGCCGCCACAGTGGGGGAGTCGGAGAAGCGCCAGAGCGCGCGTCTTCCTGCTCAAAGACCGGGAAGCGATAGGCCACGCCCCCTGCCAGCTCAAATATTGAGCGCGAACTCCTGGCTCCTGCTCCCTCCCTGTCCTGCAGGCATCTGCCTGCGGACAAAAAATCACCACTTCTACATGTACCGGCGCTGTCACCGCAGCGCTGCAGCATACTGACATACATGTAATAGCGCTGCCACTCAGACGCTAAAGCACTCACACATTAATAATAAAATTTTGTGTGGAGTACTCACCAGCTTAGCGCCACAGGGACCCCTCAGGATTTGTGGCGCTTGTGCCCATGCTTCCCCCCAGGGCGAGGAACGCAGTGACCGCACATGTGGTTTGCGTCCCCGCCAGGGAAGCTCTCCTCATCCCCCAGGGCCGGCAAGATTCTGCAGGGACCATAGTGTAAATACAGATCCGCCGAGGGAGAGGGTGGGGTACAGCAGCGCTGGTACCCCTGAGACCTCTAGACCAACTGGTGATCCAAGTCTCTTGTCCGAAATAAAATAATAAAATCTTCTGAGGAGCTGCATTAGCAGCGACCATCCTCTGAGACCTCAAATCTTAGACTGGAGCTGAGTAGGAGGAGCCCGAGCTGGAGGGGCCAGCCAGTCAGCACGCTTTTGATCTGAGGTGACATCCTGATCTGGGGCTCCGCCTACCCATCAGTAATGAATTCCTGTGTCTCCCTCCCTTCCATCTGCAGCTGAAAAACACATGAAGGACTCCCAGACTATGAGAAATAAGATTCTCTGGTCTGATGAGATGAAGACAGAACTTTTTGGTGATAATTCTAAGCGGTATGTGTGGAGAAAACCAGGCACTGCTCATCACCTGCCAATACAATCACAACAGTGAAACATTGTGGTGGTAGCATCATGCTGTGGGGGTGTTTTTCTGCTGCAGGGACAGGACGACTGGTTGCAATTGAAGTAAACATGAATGCGGCCAAGTACAGAGATATCCTGGATGAAAACCTCTTCCAGAGTGCTCTGGACCTCAGACTTGGCCGAAGGTTCACCTTCCAACAAGACAATGACCCTAAGCACACAGCTAAAATAACAAAGGAGTGGCTTCAGAACAACTCTGTGACCATTCTAGACTGACCCAGCTAAAGCCCTGACCTAAACCAAATTGAGCACCTCTGGAGAGACCTGAAAATGGCTGTCCACCAACGTTCACCATCCAACCAGATGGAACTGGAGAGGATCTACAAGGAAGAATGGCAGAGGATCCCCAAATCCAGGTGAGAAAAACTTGTTGCATCATTCCCAAGAAGACTCATGGCTGTACTAGCTCAAAAGGGTGCTTCTATTCAATACTGAGCAAAGGGTCTGAATACTTATGACCATGTCATATTTCAGTTTTTCTTTAATAAATTTGCCAAAATTTCTACATTTCTGTTTTTTACAGTAAAGATGGGGTGCAGAGTGTACATTAATGAAAAAAAAATGAACTTTTTTGAATTTACCAAATGGCTGCAATGAAACAGAGTGAAAAATTTAAAGGGGTCTGAATACTTTCGGTACCCACTGTATGATTATAAAAGGAGCTCCTCAGTCTCAGGAAGTAATAGCATATTGCTAGGATATGCCATCTCTTAGGATCAGTGGGGTCCTAGAGGTCGGACCTCCACCGATCATTGAGAATATAGATGCGTGGCTTTCAGTGTTTCCGGCCACATGGAAATATATATTAATTTATTTAAAAAATTACAATCTGCTATATGGTTCCTGAGACATAGGCCTTTTTATTCTAATATTTATGTTCTTTGGAGGCGTGGCTCACAGGGTAATAATGCACAGCAGCCTAAAGACACGCCCCAGAGGATCCTTTGAACAACTCCCCCTTGTAAAAAGGCAGATATCTCAGGAACCGCATGGAGGATTTTCAAAAAAATTAAAAAATACTCAGGGGAGCAGCAGAATAAAAGAGCAAAAAAAAATGGCCACTTCTGACAGGTTCACTTCAAGTGATGGTATATCTTAGTGATAGGTATTGGAATAGCCGTTTAGGAATAAGGAAAACATCACATATGTTACAGCAGTAAGGGCCAATCTATTCTATGTAAACTCAATGTAAAGTGAGCACCGGATAAAGTTCTGTATCATATCTGGGCCCTAGCTACACCGAAGTTTACAGGAACGCACCCACCTGTTCACTTCTGTTCTGCAATTCCAGAAATTCTGCCAAAGCTAACAAAATAAAACCAGTGGCTACCAATTTCAAGATTTTATCGCGAGTGACTGACTGCAGAAAATAAATATTCCTGCATGAAAATAACATGACGACTTTTCTAAGCCACTTACTTTTCTGTGTTATAATGGTGGGGACCCAACAGGAGACTAAGATTGGTGTCTCCAACTCCACTTTCAAAGCTCTCAGACCCAGAATCCTTAAAAATAAAAAAGGCAAAATAAGGACTATTAAAAGGGATTTTCCAGAATTTTACAAAATCTGTCTCAGGTAATCAGGTAATGGAATGTTGTAAAATAAAGAAATCGCAAACGTTTAATCTCCAAACACACTAGGGGATTTTAGGGTGATAACGTCCCATTATCAGTCACCTGACCACTACAGCCAATTACTTCGCAGTGAATCTGTATGTATGGCACATGACCATGTAGGCCAGTGATCGTCTGCAATGGTCACATTACTGATAGATGGGAAATAATCAGTGCAAAAATGGCAGGACATATACAGAAAAAAAAACATGCAATTCATACCTTGGTTATGGGTTCATGCCTGAACTCATGATCCCAGTGTATAAACATGCCAACTGACGTACTGTGTCGGATCCTACTACTATTCTTATCTATAGTCAGATTTTTCCAAAGTAAATTTTAGCACCCATATTACGGTTTCAATAGCCAGACTCTACCAGACTGAGCTTAAAGGGGCTGTCCACATTTGGGGACAATTTTTTATTTTGCACTTAAATGCATGTATTAGGGGCTAAAAATCATTTTTGTAATTGGATTTCATTAAAAATTCCACATAGTCTGGCTTTTACAGGCTCTTTGCTTCCCTTCACAGTAAGCTTTAATGTGGTCTACAGTCATGGCCAAAAGTTTTGAGAATGACACAAATATTAATTTTTACAAAGTCTACTGCTTCACTTTTTCTAATGCCAATTTGCATATACTCCAGAATGTTATAAAGAGTGATCAGCTTAACAGCAATTACTTACAAAGTCAATATTTGGCTAGAAAATGAACTTTATCCCCCAAAACACATTTCAACAATATTGCAGCCCTGCCTTAAAAGGACCAGCTAACCTCTTTCAGTGATTGCTCCATTAAGACAGGTGTGGGTGTTGATGAGGACATGGCTGGAGATCAATCTGTCATGATTAAGTAAGAATGACACCACTGGACACTTTAAAAGGAGGCTGGTGCTTGGCATCATTGTTTCTCTTCTGTTAACCATGGTTATCTCTAAAGAAACACGTGCAGTCATCACTGCAATGCACAAAAATGGCCAAACAGGGAAGAGTATCGCAGCTAGAAAGATTGCACCACAGTCAACAGTCTATCGCATCATCAAGAACTTCAAGGAGAGAGGTTCCGTTGTTGCCAAAAAGGCTTCAGGGCGCCCAAGAAAGACCAGCAAGCGCCAGGACCGTCTCTTAAAAGTGTTTCAGCTGCGGGATCGGGCTACCAGCAGTGCAGAGCTTGCTCAGGAATGGCAGCAGGCAGGTGTGAGTGCATCTGCACGCACTGTGAGGCGGAGACTCTTGGAGCAAGGCCTGGTCTCAAGGAGGGCAGCAAAGAAGCCACTTCTCTCCAGAAAAAACATCATGGACAGACTGATATTCTGCAAAAGGTACAGGCAGTGGACTGCTGAGGACTGGGGTAAAGTTATTTTCTCTGATGAATCCCCTTTTCGATTGTTTGGGACATCAGGAAAACGCCTCATTCGGAGAAGACAAGGTGAGCGCTACCACCAGTCTTGTCTCATGCCAACTGTTAAGCATCCTGAAACCATTCATGTGTGGGGTT
Source organism: Oophaga sylvatica (assembly GCA_033576555.1). NCBI lineage: Eukaryota > Metazoa > Chordata > Amphibia > Anura > Dendrobatidae > Oophaga > Oophaga sylvatica. The sequence continues at coordinate 446,228,272 of JARQOD010000003.1, read as the reverse complement.
GCTTCTCAGCCAAGGGAATCGGCTCTCTCACAGTCTTGCCTAAAAACACAGCCATGAATAAAGAATGGTACCAGAATGTCCTCCAAGAGCAACTTCTCCCAACCCTCCAAGAGCAGTTTGGCGATCAACAATGCCTTTTCCAGCATGATGGAGCACCTTGCCATAAAGCAAAGGTGATAACTAAATGGCTCAGGGAACAAAACATAGAGATTTTGGGTCCATGGCCTGGAAACTCCCAGATCTTAATCCCATTGAGAACTTGTGGTCAATTGTTATGATTTGGTAGCTGAGGAGAGCTGGCAAAAAAGGAAATACACCAGAGCAGTTGGAAACTATGAGATTGCAGTACCCTGACTAACCACCACAACTAGAGGCAGCCGTGGAGCGTTCCTACGTTGGTCCTAGACGCCTCGTCACAGCCTGAGAAACTAACTACACCTAAAGATAGAAAGAGGAAAGCTATCTGCCCTGGAGCAGATCCCCAAAGAACATAGAAAGCCCCAAAACATGTAATGGCGGTTAGACAAGAAGAAATACTGACACAGACAGAAAATAGTATGAGCAAACGTTGGGGCCCAAACTTACTAAATAGAAAAGGATAGGAAGGGCACTTACTGCAATCCCAAAAAACCCTGAAAAGCACCAACTCTACTAATTTCAAAAACACCTGAGATCACACGACCTCTACCACCTAAATTAGTTCTCTGGTGTAACCAAAAACAAAACAGCAGCCACTGAAAAAAACTGGAAAAAGCAAAAGTACAAACATCAGTGGCTGAACTGAACTGAGAGGCAAAAGCCCCCAGAGGGGACCCTGAAGGCCCCCACAGAAGTGCAGGACAAAATGCAAAAATCAAGCACAAAAACAAAAAGAAGAAAATGTCTTATCTGTTAGCAGGAGATTCAGACACGACACAGCAGGCTACCAAGGAAACAGGAATCAAGGATTGAGACCAGAACAATTGATCACCGGCAACCCTGATGGGAAGGCGACTCCCTTATCTAAGACCAGTCAGTAACACCTGATTCCCAATCCTCACAATTTTTCACTGGACAGTCCAGTACCGTTTGTAACCACCAGAGGGAGCTTCTGCTCAGAACTCATTTCCAGCCTATTCACAACAGTACCCCCCCTTGAGGAGGGGTCACCGAACCCTCATTTGAGCAACCAGGTCGGTCAGGATGAGTTCTATGATACGCACGGATGAGTCTCCTAGCATGGATGTCCGAAGCAAACACCCAAGAATTGTCTTCCTGACCATAACCTCTCCATTTAACCAAATACTGGAGTTTCCGTCTAGAAAAATGAGAATTCAATATTTTCTCAACCACATACTCCAGATTGCCCTCAACCAAAACAGGGTCAGGAGGCACAGTAGTAGGAACCACTAGCTCAACAAACCTCTTCAACAAGGACTTGTGGAACACGTTATGGATCTTAAATGTCCCAGGAAGAAGCAAACGAAAAGAAACAGGATTAAGAATCTCCATGATCTTATAAGGTCCAATGAACCTAGGCTTAAATTTAGGAGATGCCACTCTCATAGGAATATTTCTTGAGGACAACCAGACCAAGTCCCCCACTTTAAACCGAGGACCATCAGTCCTATGCCGGTTAGCAAACCGCTGGGCCCTCTCCTGAGAGAGGGACAACCTCTCCACTACCTGGTCCCAAATCTGTTGCATACGCTCCACAACAGAGTCAACACCTGGACAGACAGAAGCCTCCGTCTGTCCTGAAGAAAATCGAGGGTGAAACCCAGAATTACAGAAAAATGGAGACATCAAAGTGGCAGAGCTAGCCCTATTATTAAGAGAAACTCAGCCAAAGGCAAAAAAGAGACCCAGTCATCCTGATCAGCAGACACAAAGCATCTTAGATAAGTCTCCAATGTCTGGTTTGTTCTCTCAGTTTGACCATTGGCCTGAGGATGAAACGCCGAGGAGAAAGACAATTGAACACCAATTTTAGAACAAAAGGTCCTCCAAAATCTGGAAACAAACTGGACTCCTCTGTCAGACACAATGTTCTCAGGAATGCCGTGTAAACGAACCACGTGCTGAAGGAACAAAGGCACCAATTCAGAGGAGGAAGGCAACTTAGGTAATGGCACAAGATGTATCATCTTGGAAAACCTATCACAAATCACCCAGATAACGGTCATTCTCTGAGAAACAGGGAGGTCGGAAATGAAATCCATAGAGATATGGGTCCATGGTCTCTTGGGCACAGGTAATGGCATCAACAAACCACTAGAACGAGAGCAAGGCTTGGAGCGAGAGCAAGTCCCGCAGGACTGCACAAACTCCCTGACATCACGAGACAAGGTAGGCCACCAAAAGGACCGACTAACCAAGTCTCTGGTACCAAAAATTCCGGGATGACCGGCCAACGCGGAACAATGAATCTGTAAGGTTCTGTGTCTCTTTTGACATGTTCCTTGAAACTCAGTTTTCCGTCGGCCATTTTGCTTTCTGTCTTTCTGCAGCTCTTGCCCTCAGTTAATATGGAGTTTCCAGTTTTCATGTTCCCGCCCTGATTCTCTCCCTCTTGCTTCTTAAGCAGCCTCAGCTGAACAATCAGTGCTCCTGAATCAAGCCTCAGTCAGCCTGTGACCTGACTCCTGGAAACCTAGGATTTTGGACTCCAGCTATTTCCTACTGAGGAACTTTGGAACACTTTTGGACTTTGGAAACCTGCTGTCTGGTGAATCCATGTTTGCAGAGGAATTACGGTACAGAGAAGAGATCCTGAACCTGCTTGGAGAGTTATTGTAGAGCTTGAAGTTACTCTGGCCTGCTGTGTTCTCCTGCCTCTGTTCCTGCAAACGGTGTGACCTTTTCTGCATGCTTGTATGAAGTAATACAAGTCATTTCATATCAACCTATGTCTCATGTGTTTTCCTCGCACCCAAGCACAAGACGCTATAGGAACTGTACACTATACATGACAAGATTCAGGAGCCAATGTTTAGTGTCTGCTGGGTCTGGGAAAGCCGGGTCTTGTTATGTTACGGTAGCTGAGGAGTGCAGGCAAAAAAGGAAATACACCAGAGCAGTTGGAATCTATGAGATTGCAGTACCCTGACTAACCACCGCAACTAGAGGCAGCCGTGGAGCGTTCCTACGTTGGTCCTAGACGCCTCGTCACAGCCTGAGAAACTAACTACACCTAAAGATAGAAATAGGAAAGCTATCTGCCCCGGAGCAGAACCCCAAAGATAATAGAAAGCCCCCAAACATGTAATGGCGGTTAGACAAGAGGAAATACTGACACAGAAAGAAAATAGTATGAGCAAACGCTGGGGCCCAAACTATCTAAATAGAAAAGGACAGGAAGGGTACTTACTGCAATCCCAGAAAACCCTGAAAAGCACCAACTCTACTAATTTCAAAATCACCTGAGATCACACGACCTCTACCACCTAAATTAGTTCTCTGGTGTAACAAAAACAGCAGCCACTGAAAAAACTGGAAAAAGCAAAAGTACAAAACACAGTGGCTGAACTAAACTGAGAGGGCAAAAGCCCCCGGAGGGGACCCAGAAGGCCCCCACAGAAATGCAGGACAAAATGCAAAAATATAGCAAAAACACAAAATAAGAAATTGTCTTATCTGATAGCAGGAGATGCAGACACGACACAGCAGGCTACAAGGGAAACTGGAAAGAAGGATTCAGACCAGAACAATTGATCACCGGCAACCCTGATGGGAAAATGATTCCCTTAAATAAGACCAATCAGTAACACCTGATTCCCAGTCCTCACAATCCTCACTAGTACCGCTTGTAACCACCAGAGGGAGCCTCTGCTCAGAACTCATCTCAAACCCATTCACAACAGTACCCCCCCCTTGAGGAGGGGTCACCGAACCCTCATTTGAGCAACCAGGTCGGTCAGGATGAGTTCTATGATACGCACGGATAAGTCTCCTAGCATGGATGTCCGAAGCAAACACCCAAGAATTATCCTCCTGACCATAACCTCTCCATTTAACCAAATACTGGAGTCTTCGTCTAGAAAAACGAGAATCCAATATTTTCTCAACCACATACTCCAGATTGCCCTCAACCAAAACAGGGTCAGGAGGCACAGCAGCAGGAACCACTGGCTCAACAAACCTCTTCAACAAGGACTTGTGGAACACGTTATGGATCTTAAATGTCCCTGGAAGAAGCAAACGAAAAGAAACAGGATTAATAATCTCCATGATCTTATAAGGTCCAATGAACCTAGGCTTAAATTTAGGAGATGCTACTCTCATAGGAATATTCTTTGAGGACAACCAGACCAAGTCCCCCACTTTAAACCGAGGACCATCAGTCCTATGCCGGTTAGCAAACCGCTGGGCCTTCTCCTGAGAGAGGGACAACCTCTCCACTACCTGGTCCCAAATCTGTTGCATACGCTCAACAACAGAGTCAACACCTGGACAGACAGAAGCTTCCGTCTGTCCTGAAGAAAATCGAGGGTGAAACCCAGAATTACAGAAAAACGGAGACATCAAAGTGGCAGAGCTAGCCCTATTATTAAGAGCAAACTCAGCCAAAGGCAAAAAAGAGACCCAGTCATCCTGATCAGCAGACACAAAGCATCTTAGATAAGTCTCCAATGTCTGGTTTGTTCTCTCAGTTTGACCATTGGTCTGAGGATGAAATGCCGAGGAGAAAGACAATTGAACACCCAGTTTAGAACAAAAAGTCCTCCAAAATCTGGAAACAAACTGGACTCCTCTGTCAGACACAATGTTCTCAGGAATGCCGTGTAAACGAACCACGTGCTGAAGGAACAACGGCACCAATTCAGAGGAGGAAGGCAACTTAGGTAATGGCACAAGATGTATCATTTTGGAAAACCTATCACAAATTACCCAGATGGTGGTCATTCTCTGAGAAACAGGAAGATCGGAAATGAAATCCATAGAGATATGGGTCCATGGTCTCTTGGGCACAGGCAATGGCATCAACAAACCACTAGAGCGAGAGCAAGGCTTGGAGCGAGAGCAAGTCCCGCAGGACTGCACAAATTCCCTGACATCGCGAGACAAGGTAGGCCACCAAAAGGACCGACTAACCAAGTCTCTGGTACCAAAAATTCCGGGATGCCCAGCCAATGCGGAACAATGAATCTCAGACATCACACTCTTTTTCCATTGGTCCGGGACAAACAATTTTCCAACAGGGCAGCGCTCGGGCCTATCCTCCTGACACCCCTCCAGAGCAAGTCTCAAATTGGGCGAGATGGCGGAAAGAACTACACCCTCCTTCAAAATAACAGAGGGATCAGATAGCTCAGGAGAGTCCGCAAGGAAACTCCTCGAGAGGGCATCCGCCTTAACATTCTTAGTGCCAGGAAGAAAGGAAACCTCAAAATTAAAACGTGTGAAAAACAAGGCCCACCTGGCCTGTCTAGGATTGAGTCGCTTGGCAGATTCCAGATAGACCAGATTCTTATGGTCCGTAAGGACCACCACCTGATGTTTGGCTCCCTCCAGCCAATGTCTCCACTCTTCAAAAGCCCACTTCATGGCCAATAACTCCCGATTACCCACGTCATAATTACGTTCAGTAGGAGAAAATTTTCGAGAGAAAAAGGCACAAGGGTTACTTTTAGAGGTCTCTGGATCTTTTTGGGACAAAACGGCACCTGCCCCAATTTCAGAGGCATCAACCTCCACCTGAAATGGCAGAGAAACATCAGGCTGCCGTAGAACAGGAGCAGAAGTGAATCTCTGCTTAAGTTCCTGAAACGCAGAGACTGCCTCAGGAGGCCAATTCACCACATCAGAACCCTTTCTGGTCAAATCAGTTAATGGTTTAACAATAACAGAGAAATTACCAATAAATTTACGATAAAAATTGGCAAAACCCAAAAATCTCTGAAGAGCCTTTAATGAAGTAGGTTGGACCCAATCACAGATGGCCTGAACCTTGACCGGGTCCATTTCAATAACAGATGGGGACAAAATGAATCCCAGAAATGAGATCTTCTGTACGCCAAAAAGACACTTTGATCCCTTCACATACAGAGCATTCTCTCTCAAAATCTGGAATACAGTTCGAACATGTTTCACATGAGAGTCCCAGTCATTAGAAAAAATCAAGATATCATCCAAATAAACAATCAGAAACTTGTCCACAAAATCCCTGAAAATGTCATTCATGAAGGACTGGAAGACGGAAGGAGCATTAGTGAGCCCAAAGGGCATCACAAGGTACTCAAAATGCCCTTCAGGGGTGTTAAATGCCGTCTTCCATTCATCCCCGTGCTTAATGCGAATAAGGTTATACGCCCCCCTGAGGTCAAGCTTGGTAAACCAAGTAGCGTTTTTCACCCTGGAAAACAGGTCAGAAATCAAGGGTAACGGGTATTGATATTTCACAGTAATATTGTTCAAGAGACGATAATCAATACACGGCCTTAATGAACCATCTCTTTTGGCCACAAAGAAAAAACCGGCACCTAAGGGTGAAGAGGATGGTCTGATATGACCCTTCTCCAATGATTCCTTGATATAAGACCGCATAGCGTCATGTTCAGGTACAGACAAGTTAAAAAGGTGACCTTTGGGAATTTACTACCTGGCACTAATTCAATAGCGCAGTCATAGCTCCTATGGGGAGGTAAGGATGCAGATTTACTTTCGCTAAACACATCAGAAAAATCAAACAAAAAGTCAGGAACATCCTCAGCCTGGGGAGAGGCAGAAAAAACAGGAGTGTTGGCACTAACACATTGGCAGCCCCAACTGGTTACAGACACAGATTTCCAATCCAAAACAGGATTATGAGACTGTAACCAAGGGAAACCCAGCACTATAATGTCATGCAGATTATATAGAACCAAAAATTTGCAGCACTCCTGGTGATCAGGTTCAACCCTCATTATCACCTGAGTAGAAAACTGGGGTTTATTCTCAGCCAAAGGGGTAGAATCGATCCCCAGTAAAGGAATAGACTTCTGTAGGGGTATCAAGGAAAACCCACAACGTTTAGCAAAATCATAATCCATCAGGTTAATAGCTGCTCCAGAATCAACGAAAGCCTGAGCAGAAAATGAGGACAGAGAGCATATCAGAGTGACAGTTAATAAAAACTTAGTCTGAACACTACCCAAGACAACTGAGCGTGCAAAATGTCTTCCCCGCTTAGGGCAGACTGAAATAGCATGAGAGGCATCACCACAGTAGAAACATAACCCATTGCGCATTCGAAACTCATGACGCTGTGCCCCAGACACCACTCCATCACACTGCATGGGCTCAGCAGCTGGCTCACAAGGCAACACCACTCCACGCATACTTCTCCGCTCACGCAAACGTCTGTCAATTTGAATCGCCAATGACATAGAATCATTGAGACCAGAGGGGACAGGGAATCCCACCATAACATCCTTTACATTATCCGACAGACCCTTCCGGAAAAGGGCCGCCAAAGCGTCGTCATTCCATTTGGTCAGGACTGCCCACCTACGGAATCTCTGACAGTATAACTCAGCGTCATCAAGCCCCTGATTTAATGCCAACAAGGCTTTTTCAGCTTGATCAGTGACATTAGGCTCATCGTACAATAACCCCAAAGCCTGAAAAAATGCATCAACATCACTCAAAACAGGATCCCCAGGTGTCAGGGAAAAAGCCCAATCCTGAGGATCGCCGCGCAGGAGAGAGATGATAATTTGAACCTGCTGCGCTGCGTTTCCTGAGGACTTAGATTTTAAGGCAAAAAACAATTTACAATTATTTTTGAAATTCTGAAACTTAGCTCGATCCCCTAAAAACAAATCTGGCATGGGGATCCTAGGTTCCACAACAGGCAACCTAGCAAGATATGCAGCAATACTCTGAACCTCAGTGGCAAGCTGATCCACACGGCCAGACAACTGTGCAAACTCCATTGGGAGAAAAGATCCTCCCCAGCACCCAGAGATACAGAGGGAAAAAAAAAAAAAAAAAAATGCAACAAACAGAAAAATATCTCTGACAACTTTTCTACCTTCAAAATATTTTTTCCCTTCTGTGAGTACCATACAATTTTTCAGGCCGGTGATACTGTTATGTTACGGTAGCTGAGGAGTGCAGGCAAAAAAGGAAATACACCAGAGCAGTTGGAATCTATGAGATTGCAGTACCCTGACTAACCACCGCAACTAGAGGCAGCCGTGGAGCGTTCCTACGTTGGTCCTAGACGCCTCGTCACAGCCTGAGAAACTAACTACACCTAAAGATAGAAATAGGAAAGCTATCTGCCCCGGAGCAGAACCCCAAAGATAATAGAAAGCCCCCAAACATGTAATGGCGGTTAGACAAGAGGAAATACTGACACAGAAAGAAAATAGTATGAGCAAACGCTGGGGCCCAAACTATCTAAATAGAAAAGGACAGGAAGGGTACTTACTGCAATCCCAGAAAACCCTGAAAAGCACCAACTCTACTAATTTCAAAATCACCTGAGATCACACGACCTCTACCACCTAAATTAGTTCTCTGGTGTAACAAAAACAGCAGCCACTGAAAAAACTGGAAAAAGCAAAAGTACAAAACACAGTGGCTGAACTAAACTGAGAGGGCAAAAGCCCCCGGAGGGGACCCAGAAGGCCCCCACAGAAGTGCAGGACAAAATGCAAAAATATAGCAAAAACACAAAATAAGAAATTGTCTTATCTGATAGCAGGAGATGCAGACACGACACAGCAGGCTACAAGGGAAACTGGAAAGAAGGATTCAGACCAGAACAATTGATCACCGGCAACCCTGATGGGAAAATGATTCCCTTAAATAAGACCAATCAGTAACACCTGATTCCCAGTCCTCACAATCCTCACTAGTACCGCTTGTAACCACCAGAGGGAGCCTCTGCTCAGAACTCATCTCAAACCCATTCACAACAGTGTCTGCTGTGACTGTGGATATCAGATGTCCGTTTAATACCTTCTGTGATGACAGTGGTTGTGACTTCTCACAACCATTCCAGGTGAGCGCATTCCCTTAAATGTTACTCTGGAGTGTTACCACAGGTAAACACTATTGTTTTTTTTTTTTTTCCTTTCCTCTTCTCCTTCCAGCACTTCTGCCTTAAAAGATCTGGAAGATGGAGGCCCGCATAAATGAGCTTTGCGGAGTGACTGATACAATCCTTGCAGATATACAGACTATAAAGACCCGTTTTGCAAGCCTACAGGACCTCACTAATCATAATTTGCAAGTGTTTGGACAAACTACTCAGGAATTACGAGCCAGGATTGAGGCTCTAGAGGAACGAGTCCAGGCTCCTGCCATAACCCCGAGTTCTGGGATCCCCAAGTTACCTCCTTTTCGTTTTGGCGGTGAACGTGAGAAATTCAGGGGATTTATTAACCAATGCAATCTATTTTTCTCTGCACATGCTTCACAATTTCCCACTGAACGATCCAAAGTGCTTACTATAATCATGTTGCTTACCTATAAGGCTTTGATGTGGGCAAACCCTCTGATTGAGACTGAGGATGATTGTTTGAATCACCTTGATGCTTTTATTTCAGCCATGGGGCAGGTGTTTGATGACCCCAATCGAGGTGCAACAGCTGAAGCAGCCATGTTAACTTTGCGCCAAGGTAAGCGTTCAGTAGCCGAATATGCCTTGGATTTCAGGAGATGGGCTCTTGATACCACTTGGGACACTTCCGCCAAAAAAATCTATTTTTCGGAAAGGGTTGTCTCCACTGATTAAGGATGAACTTGCTCGTGCCGACCCTCCCACTGCGTTAGGTGACTTTATTAACTATTGTATCCGTATTGATGCTCGTCTGACTAAACGCAGACAAGAGAGATGGTTCGAAAGTAATCGCACTAACCTTTTCCTACCTCCCTCCTCAGCTAAGGAACCTTTGAGTAGGATCACAAGGGAACCAGAACCTGAACCCATGCAGGTGGACTCTTTACAAAGACGGGTTAGTGATGCACGCAAAGAACATCGTATAAAGGAAAATCTATGTTTTTACTGTGGTAAGTCAAGGCACTTCATTATAAACTGCCCCAGCCGTTCTCGTAAGACTACTGCAGCAGTCATTCACTGTGAGTGTTGCGAGAGGAGCTCTGTCATGTCCGAGCCTCAGACTCCAGAGAGATCTGCTGCAAGAGATCTTGATTTTTCGGACTTAAACTCTGTTAGTTCTGGGGACAATGACGGTATAAACGCTGCAATTTTTCAAGTTTCCTCAGCGGTGTCCCAGCTGAGTTGTAAAAGAAATAATTCTCATTGCTTCCTTTCCATCAAACTCTGGGTGGACTCAGTCTGGGTGTCTAGCTCTGCTATGATCGACTCAGGAGCAAGTGGAAATTTTATGGATATCTCCTTTGCTCTGAAACAGGGGATACGTTCAGTACGTTCAGTGAAGAAGGCTACTCCAGTACAGATGGAGACTGTGGATGGCTCCCTGCTGACCTCTGGACCAGTGGATCAGGAAACAGCCTTTGAGGGTCCTTATGGGTAAAGATCATCAGGAGAAAATGTCTTTTATGCTTATCTCTTCTCCCCACTTTCCCATTATTCTAGGGCTACCATGGCTGCAGGCGCAGAATCCTACGATTAACTGGGAGACCAAGGAATTACACTTTCCGGAGAAACAGATGAGTCAAGGAGTTTCAGCTTGCTCTGTTCCTAAAGGAACCATGTCAGTCCCTGAACTACCAGCTGTATACCAGGACTATGTGGATTTATGTGACAAGAAGAACGCTGATCAGCTTCCTCCTCACCGTCCATATGATTGTCCAATCGAATTATTGCCTGGAGCCGAGATACCTTTTGGTAAGATCTACCCCCTAGCGGGGCCCGAGCTAAAAGCTTTGAAGGACTACATAGATGAAAATCTAGCCAAAGGCTTCATACGCCCCTCTTCATCTCCCGCAGGTGCACCCATCTTCTTTGTGAAGAAGAAAGATGGATCTCTGAGACCCTGCAAAGACTATAGGGAACTCAATAAGGTTACTATTAGAAACCGTTATCCATTGCCTTTAATCCCTGAGTTGTTGGAGAGAGTGCGGCACGCCAAAATTTTCTCTAAACTGGATCTCCGTGGGGCCTATAACTTGGTCCGTATTAGACCTGGGGATGAATGGAAGACTGCATTCAGGTCACGCTATGGACACTTCGAATATCTAGTTATGCCTTTTGGTCTGAGTACCGCCCCAGCCACTTTCCAACACTTGGTGAATGACATCTTCAGGGATCTCCTAGATACATTTGTGGTGATTTATCTGGATGATATTCTAATTTTTTCTAACTCCACAGAGGAACATCATGGACATGTGAGAATGGTCTTAGAATGCCTAAGACAAAACCATCTCTACATCAAACTTGAAAAGTGTGAATTCCATAGGACCGAAATTCAATTTCTGGGGTATGTACTATCTACGCAAGGATTAGTATGGATGGAAGCAAGACCCAAGCCATCAAGGATTGGCCAATTCCTAGAAATGTGAAGGAGGTGCAGCGCTTCATCGGGTTTGCCAACTTCTATAGACGTTTCATTAGGAATTTCTCTGAGGTAGTGTCACCTATCACCCAACTTACCCGGAAACAGTCTAGGTTCTCCTGGACCCCGCAAGCTCAGGAAGCATTTTCCTGTTTAAAGGATAAATTTACCACCGCACCTATCTTAGTACATCCCAACCCCGAGCTTGCCTTCATAATAGAGGTGGATGCTTCAGACTGTGCCGTTGGAGCTATACTCTCTCAGAGAACAGGTGAGAAGAATGTCTTGCATCCCTGTGCCTTCTTTTCCCAGCAGTTGTCTTCGGCTGAGAGGAACTACGATGTGGGCAATAGAGAATTGTTGGCCATTATTGCCGCCTTCAAGGAATGGAGACACCTTCTTCAGGGAGCTGCACAGCAAATAGTCGTCCTGACAGACCATCGTAACCTTGAATTTATCAGGTCGGCTAAGTGCCTGACTCCTCACCAGGCTCGCTGGAATCTTTTCCTAAACCAATTTAATTTTGTAATTTCTTATAGACCAGGATCGCGCAATGGAAAGGCTGATGCACTCTCTAGGATTCATTCAGCAGACACATCCACTTACTCCTCCTAAGACTATTCTTCCTGACTCTAGATTCCTGGGAGTGATTCATAATCAAGACCTACTTAAGGACATCAAGGAAGCATACCATGCGGATTCTTTGTTGGCTCAACCCCCAAGGGACGCAAGTCTTGTCTTTAAGAATGGTGTGTGGATTCAGGGACAACGTCTGTATATACCTGAAACAGTCAGATTGAGAGTATTGCAACTCATCCACGATTCCAAGATAGCCGGGCATAGGGGAATTCTAAAGACACAAGAATTTCTTTCTCGTTTCTTTTGGTGGCCCACTTACAGGAAAGATGTTTTAAACTATGTCACTTCATGTGAAGTCTGTGCAAGATGCAAAACACCTCGCTCCTCCTGGTCAGGAAGAATTTATGGTGGAAAGGATTCTAGATTCCAGGTTGTACAGAAATCAGTTGCAATATTTGATTAAATGGCAGGGCTACCCAGTGGAGGACAACTCATGGGAACCAGTCAATAATGTAAATGCTCCTCGCCTGCTCCGCCAGTTTCATCAGAGGTACCCTGACAAGCCTGGTCTGAGGTCAACCGGAGGTTGTCCTTAAGGGGGGAGTAATGTAAGGTTCTGTGTCTCTTTTGACATGTTCCTTGAAACTCAGTTTTTCGTCGGCCATTTTGCTTTCTGTCTTTCTGCAGCTCTTGCCCTCAGTTAATATGGAGTTTCCAGTTTTCATGTTCCCGCCCTGATTCTTCCCTCTTGCTTCTTAAGCAGCCTCAGCTGAACAATCAGTGCTCCTGAACCAAGCTCAGTCAGTCTGTGACCTGACTCCTGGAAGCCTTGGACTTGTACTCCAGCTATTCCCTACTGAGGAACCTTGGAACACTTTTGGACTCTGGAAACCTGCTGTCTGGTGAATCCATGTTTGCAGAGGAATTACGGTACAGAGAAGAGATCCTGAACCTGCTTGGAGAGTTATTGTAGAGCTTGAAGTTACTCTGGCCTGCTGTGTTCTCCTGCCTCTGTTCCTGCAAACTGTGTGACCTTTTCTGCATGCTTGTATGAAGTAATACAAGTCATTTCATATCAACCTATGTCTCATGTGTTTTCCTCGCACCCAAGCACAAGACGCTATAGGAACTGTACACTATACATGACAGAATCTCAGACATTACACTCTTTTTCCACTGGTCCGGGACAAACAATTTCCCAACAGGGCAGCGCTCGGGCTTATCCTCCTGACACCCCTCCAGAGCCAGTCTCAAATTGGGCGAGGTGGCGGAAAGAACTACACCCTCTTTCAAAATAACAGAAGGATCAGATAACTCAGGAGAGTCCGCCAGGAAACTCCTCGAGAGGGCATCCGCCTTAACATTTTTAGTGCCAGGAAGAAATGAAACCACAAAATTAAAACGTGTGAAAAACAAGGCCCACCTGGCCTGTCTAGGATTAAGTCGCTTGGCAGATTCCAGATAAACTAGATTCTTATGGTCCGTAAGGACCACCACCTGATGTTTGGCTCCCTCCAGCCAATGTCTCCACTCTTCAAAAGCCCACTTAATGGCCAATAACTCCCGATTACCCACGTCATAATTACGTTCAGTGGAGAAAATTTTCGAGAGAAAAAGGCACAAGGGTTACTTTTAGAGGTCTCTGGATCTCTTTGGGACAAAACGGCACCTGCCCCAATTTCAGAGGCATCAACCTCCACCTGAAATGGTAGAGAAACATCAGGCTGCCGTAGAACAGGAGCAGAAGTGAATCTCTGCTTAAGTTCCTGAAATGCAGAGATTGCCTCAGGAGGCCAATTCACCACATCAGAACCCTTCTTGGTCAAATCAGTTAATGGTTTAACGATAACAGAGAAATTACCAATAAATTTACGATAAAAATTGGCAAAACCCAAGAATCTTTGAAGAGCCTTTAATGAAGTAGGTTGGACCCAATCACAGATAGCCTGAACTTTGACCGGGTCCATTTCAATAACAGATGGGGACAAAATGAATCCCAGAAATGAGATCCTCTGAACGCCAAAAAGACACTTTGATCCCTTCACATACAGAGCATTCTCTCTCAAAATCTGGAACACAGTCCGAACATGTTTTACATGAGAGTCCCAGTCATTGGAAAAAATCAAGATATCATCCAAATAAACAATCAGAAATTTATCCACAAAATCCCTGAAAATGTCATTCATGAAGGACTGGAAGACAGAAGGAGCATTAGTGAGCCCAAAGGGCATCACAAGGTACTCAAAATGCCCTTCAGGGGTATTAAATGCCGTCTTCCATTCATCCCCGTGCTTAATGCGAATAAGGTTATATGCCCCCCTGAGGTCAAGCTTGGTAAACCAAGTAGCGTTTTTCACCCTGGAAAACAGATCAGAGATCAAGGGTAACGGATATTGATATTTCACAGTAATATTGTTCAAGAGACGATAATCAATACACGGCCTTTAATGAACCATTTTGGCCACAAAGAAAAAACCGGCACCTAAGGGTGAAGAGGATGGTCTGATATGACCCTTCTCCAATGACTCCTTGATATAAGACCGCATAGCGTCATGTTCAGGTACAGACAAGTTAAAAAGGCGACCTTTGGGGAATTTACTACCAGGCACTAATTCAATAGCGCAGTCATAGCTCCTATGGCGAGGCAAGGATGCAGATTTACTTTCGCTAAACACATCAGAAAAATCAATCAAAAAGTCAGGAACATCCTGAGCCTGGGGGGAGGCAGAAAAAACAGGAGTGTTGGCATCAACACATTGGCAGCCCCAACTGGTAACAGACACAGATTTCCAATCCAAAACAGGATTATGAGACTGTAACCAAGGGAAACCCAGTACGATAATGTCATGCAGATTATACAGAACCAAAAATTTGCAACTCTCCTGATGATCAGGTTCTACCCTCATTATCACCTGAGTAGAGAACTGAGGTTTATTCTCAGCCAAAGGGGTAGAATCGATCCCCAGTAGGGGAATAGACTTCCGTAGGGGTATCAAGGGAAACCCACAACGTTTAGCAAAATCAAAATCCATCAGGTTAATAGCTGCTCCAGAATCAACAAAAGCCTGAGCAGAAAATGAGGACAGAGAGCATATCAGGGTAACAGTTAATAAAAACTTAGTCTGAACACTACCCAAGACAACTGAGCGAGCAAAACGTCTTCCCCGCTTAGGGCAGACAGAAATAGCATGAGAGGCATCACCACAGTAGAAACATAACCCATTGCGCTTTCGAAATTCATGACGCTGTGCCCCAGAAACCACTCTATCACACTGCATGGATTCAGAAGCAGGTTCACAAGGCAACATTATTCCACGCATACCTTTCCGCTCACGCAAACGTCTGTCAATTTGAATCGCTAATGACATAGAATCATTGAGACCAGAGGGAACAGGGAATCCCACCATAACATCCTTTACATTATGACAGTCCCTTCCGAAAAAGAGCTGCCAAAGCGTCGTCATTCCATTTGGTCAGGACTGCCCACCTACGGAATCTCTGACAGTATAACTCAGCGTCCTCAAGCCCCTGACTTAATGCCAACAAAGTTTTTTCAGCTTGATCAGTGACATTAGGCTCATCGTACAATAACCCCAAAGCCTGAAAAAACGCATCAACATCACTCAAAACAGGATCCCCAGGTGTCAGGGAAAAAGCCCAATCCTGAGGGTCGCCGCGCAGGAGAGAGATGACAATTTGAACCTGCTGCGCTGCGTTCCCTGAGGACTTAGATTTTAAGGCAAAAAACAATTTACAGTTATTTTTGAAATTCAGAAACTTAGCTCGATCCCCTAAAAACAAATCTGGCATGGGAATCCTAGGTTCCACAACAGGCAACCTAGCAAGATAGGTAGCAATACTCCGAACTTCAGTGGCAAGCTGATCCACACGGCCAGACAACTGTGCAAACTCCATTGAGAGAGAAAAAAAAAATCCTCCTCAGCACCCAGAGATACAGAGGGGAAAAAAAAATACAACAAATAGGAAAAAAAAAAAAATCTCTGACAACTGAAAACTTTTTTTTTTCTTTCCACAATATTTTTCCCTGCTGTGAGTACCATATAATTTTTAGTTTTGGCCGGTGATACTGTTATGATTTGGTAGCGGAGGAGAGCAGGCAAAAAAGGAAATACACCAGAGCAGTTGGAAACTATGAGATTGCAGTACCCTGACTAACCACCACAACTAGAGGCAGCTGTGGAGCGTTCCTACGTTGGTCCTAGACGCCTCGTCACAGCCTGAGAAACTAACTACACCTAAAGATAGAAAGAGGAAAGCTATCTGCCCCGGAGCAGATCCCCAAAGAACATAGAAAGCAGGGTGGATAAAAATCAATGATTTTTTTAAAAAAATCAAAAAAATCGGATTTTTTTGATTTAAATCGGATTTTTTTTATTTAAATCAGATTTTTTTGATTTAAATCGGATTTTTTTCAATAAACTGCTTTTTGAGGAAAATATTTTACCATCCAAAGGTTCTTCCATCATGAGATAAAGCTGAGTTGTTTAACTCAGTAGAATAAAGACTGTATATGTGTAACATTCACAATGCCATGCTCTTCCAGAGGTTTCTGTAGGATTAGTGGGCAGTTTCTCTCCTATATTATCACATTGATGATGAAGATGACGACGAGTGAGCTACAGAGGACAGCAGGGACAGTAGTATTTAAGTTTTTCATGTGTCGGCTGGGCTGACAGTCTAAGTTTCTTAAAATATATATATATTTTGTTTAGCCAAATTAGTTAACAAACATGGATGTTTGTTTAAGCAAATAACTTATGCTGTAATGTTGTTATTGTTTCAGTTGAATAAATCTATTTAAATTGTTATTAAGGTCAGGATTATTTTTCTCCTTCCTAAGTACAACAGAACAGTGGTGTCCAAATATGAATGATTAACCCACTAAACTGGGGAGAAAAAAGTAATATAAAAAGTGATTCTAAAAATCTTCATCTACTTGCATGTTAAAGTAGTAAGAACTACTGCCGGTGATCGAGAAATAAAATCTGAAAAATAATTTTAAAATGTTTGGTATTTCCACTTTTAAGCACTAGGCAGAGCAGCTGCTGAAATATAAACTGCTAGCTCGTATTGCGACAGTAGTAAATGCAGGCGGGTCTGATCACGTGTGACTTCTCTCCTCCGTTACTAGGTGTTTGTAATAACAGAGGATGTAGTTTAGGCTCACAGAGCGGAGCCATTGCGGAGCCATTTTGTTGGGGACTGCCAGTGATACTGACAAGTAGGCTGTCACTGAGGACGACCGGCAGCATCTATTCTGTTAGTTCATGCTGCTCGCTGTATTATAAACTGAGCACAGATACGTGGAGAGTATCACACACTGGGATTATTCACAGCACATGACACACTGCATGTATCTAGATACAGGGCTGAGTGTAGTGTATCGCATTATGGGATTAGATACACCGGTCTGGGGCATATCGCGCATGATGAAATTAGATACACCGGTCTGGGGCGTATCGCACATGATGAAATTAGATATACCGGTCTGGTAGAAACTTTGATTTAAATCACTGATTTAAATCAAGCCTTACTGACTTGTGATTTAAATCGTGATTTAAATCGTGATTTAAATCAGTTTGATTTAAATCAAATCCACCCTGATAGAAAGCCCCCAAACATGTAATGGCGGTTAGACAAGAAGAAATACTGACACAGACAGAAAATAGTATGAGCAAACGTTGGGGCCCAAACTACCTAAATAGAAGAGGATAGGAAGGGCACTTACTGCAATCCCAAAAAACCCTGAAAAGCACCAACTCTACTAATTTCAAAAACACCTGAGATCACACGACCTCTACCACCTAAATTAGTTCTCTGGTGTAACCAAAAACAAAACAGCAGCCACTGAAAAAACTGGAAAAAGCAAAAGTACAAACATCAGTGGCTGAACTGAACTGAGAGGCAAAAGCCCCCAGAGGGGACCCTGAAGGCCCCCACAGAAGTGCAGGACAAAATGCAAAAATCAAGCACAAAAACAAAAAGAAGAAAATGTCTTATCTGTTAGCAGGAGATTCAGACACGACACAGCAGGCTACCAAGGAAACAGGAATCAAGGATTGAGACCAGAACAATTGATCACCGGCAACCCTGATGGGAAGGCGACTCCCTTATATAAGACCAGTCAGTAACACCTGATTCCCAATCCTCACAATCTTCACTGGACAGTCCAGTACCGTTTGTAACCACCAGAGGGAGCTTCTGCTCAGAACTCATTTCCAGCCTATTCACAACAGTCAATCATCAAGAGACGGGTGGACAAACAAAAACCTAAAAATTCTGACAAAATGAAAGCATTGATTGTGCAAGAATGGACAGCTATCAGTCAGGATTTGGTCCAGAAGTTGATTGAGAGCATGCCAGGGAGAATTGCAGAGGTCCTGAAGAAGAAGGGTCAACACTGCAAATATTGACTTGCTGCATTAACTCATTCTAACTGTCAATATAAGCTTTTGTTACTCATATGTTTGCAATTATTATATTTCTGTCTGTGATAAAAACATCTGTCAAACACACATAAAAACCAGAGGGTAGCAGATCATGTGAAAATATAATATTTGTGTCATTCTCAAAACTTTTGGCCATGACTGTATAGGTCATAAACCAGCTGAGAGTTGCACAAAAAGAAGATAAAAGTTACAAACTCCACACAACACAATAGGGGCGAGCTGACTGACAGATTCTCAGTTAACTCGATCTGCAGCCAGCAATCAACAGTGCAACAAGGAGGCTGTAGGAGCCAAACAGAGCAAAATTTTTAATGAAACCCAATTGCAAAAATTATTTTCAGCCCTAAATGTATGCATTTAATTATTAAACAAAAATGTGTCCAACCCCTTTAAATCACCATCCAACCCTATAGACCAGGTTTCCAAGGGAGCTGCATACAAAAACACAGCAGGATATTTGCAAAGCTATGTATGCTTGTAAAAGTGTGTAGTGCCTATAATTAGGACCATAAATGGACAAGGGAGGGGGCCCCAAATGATATCCCCACCTATGTGGGATCCCTTTGCGTTAGGTAGGGTTCACATACTAATAGAGTGATGTGTAACAAAATTGGTAAGAGTGTATATAGGAGCAGAAAAGGAGAGACATTGCAGGGATGATAAATGTCTTCGGAGAACCGGAGTAATAGGAAACACATTGGTAATGATGCTGGTCACTGGTACGCGGCATCATGTACCCAATTATTAGTCCCAGCTGCATCCCCACACCCACCGGCGGTACCGTCTGAGTAACATGCAAATCTGTCAGAACAGAGGCCAATGAGACATTTTATGGCGCATTAATTGCATTCTCTCTCATTTATGAAGAAATTGTCAGAAAGGTTTTAATAATAAAGTTATGAATATTTTGGTTAATAAATAGCCAGCGTCACCCGATGCAGGGTCTGCGTCTACTGTTAGACACGCGATATTTCGAAAGGTAGCGGGGCAAGACGACAAAGAGGGCAATGAAGCCATGAACATGGCGACAAGGGGACAAACAAGCCAGGTAAGTAGATGACATTCTCCTCCCCACACCGTGACAAGGCTGGGGACAACCAGTGTCCGTATGTCCTGTAAGAGCGGCTCTGGTGGACCTGGAGGGGGCGGCTGCGAAAAAGACGTATGTGCAAGTTCAGCTAAGGTTATAATCAGAGACATTCCTTGTGATATTTGCCGATTGCCCGGAATTAATGGGATTTTCTGTTT
The DNA here is from genome assembly GCA_033576555.1 of Oophaga sylvatica. Classification (NCBI taxonomy): domain Eukaryota; kingdom Metazoa; phylum Chordata; class Amphibia; order Anura; family Dendrobatidae; genus Oophaga; species Oophaga sylvatica. Next base: position 446,208,525 of record JARQOD010000003.1, on the reverse strand, counting down.
TTGCAAAACCCCCCCACCACCTTAAAAAAAAAAAAAAAAACAGTGTGTGTTTTACTCACCTACTCACCCTCCCCAGCATGGGCTTTTTTTTTTTTTTTTTAATTGTTTTACTTTTCCCCACAACTTTATCCCTGACCTGTCTGGTGTGCTCTTTGGTTTTTATTATGTTTGATGCATGCTACCACCCAGCTTTCCTAGCCTAATCAATAGAAAACCTGCTCCATTTCCTCCTACATTTGTCAACCATTTGCACTGCCAGCCTCCTACCTATATAAATATTAACTGAGCCTATCCATTTTGTGTCCACTATTTTTTTTAACGCAAACACTTGTATGTATTTAGGGGGAAAAATAATTTTTACACTTGAGATTCCATAAAAAATGTTATCAGTTTGGCTTTATTTCCTGTATATTTAACTTTTATGTGATCTGTAGTCAAAAGTCAGCTGCAAGGAGCTCAGAAAAAAAGACAAGAAAGTTACAAACTCTCCCATTAGACTATCATAGGATTGCTCACTGAAGGTTTCTCGGTTAACCCATTCTACAACCAGCAATCCAAAGGACATAGAAAGCAAACCGTGCAAAAATTTTGAAACCCAATTACAAAACTTATTTTTAGCCAAAAATTCATCTATTTAAAAAAAAAATGCCCCTGAAGGTGGACAACTGCTTTAACTTTATCACAAACCAGTCTATGGAAAGGGGGGTGACTACTTTCACCACCCCTAGGGTTGTCCTATTATCTCATATAGCTGCAAGGAATGCCAACGGGAGTATTGACGGATGTCATATGAAAGGACTCATCAGTATGGGTACAGACTCTTTTGCTGAAGGAGTTAAAAAGGAGAAAATGTCTTTCCAAGATCAAGCACTTGCAGAGCATCCAGGCAGGAGTAACCCTAGGGAGTGACCTCGGAAAGCCAAAAACAACTGACAGATGCTAAAGAGATCAGGAGAGCGAAGACAAGTGGCCAGGACATTATCTCTGAAGCCCGGCCTGATGAATTACTTCTACGGCACGGACGCCTTCATCAAGAATTTCTCTCTCCAATCGTTTTTGCATCCATGACGTGAGGTATGACGGTCATGCAGACATCTGCTGGGGCTGACTACTATACGTGAGGACTTCTTTCTTGTAGAGGAGCAATATATCTATTCATAAATAATCACTAAAATCTTTGAAATTTCATCAAAATCCGCCAATTTTGCCTTGATCCATGGTGCACGGTTGTCCTCCCAAGACCCGCCATTGAGGGACAGAAGGTTTTGCATTTTTGCATCTCTTCAGATCCAACAAGAGATCAATGGTTTCCAGGCGGAAGCTCATTTCCTTTTCCCCTATTGAAAATAAACATGCACGCTCAACCAATCAGAGCATGCATGCTCATGATGGAGTCGGGAGGAAAAAAAAAAAGAAAAAAAAAAACCAAAACACTACTCTTCTCTCCTTTCCCCATTCGATCCTGCGTAAATGCTCCAGTGCTCCTTCCGGAGCCAAGACGTGACCACTGCAGCCAATCGGTCACATGCCATACTAGACCCGAAGTCTAGGGGAGCCTAAATAGTCCCTTTGAGAAGAGCAATACCCCTGATAACATGGTAGAGATTTTTCATTGGAGTCTGCTTTAAGTTACGCCACTGACTACTAGCTAGCTCCACCGCTCAGCGCTACGCCTTGATGCCAATATTGTGGCATTAACAGCTGGGATCATTGACTGGTTGCAGCGGTCACAAGGAACCTGAATCATTTGCACTTAATTGGGGAGTAGAAGAGGTAAGTTGTGTTTAGCCAAGTGCTCTCTGGGGCTTTAGATGTATATACTCTTGAGATATATGCCCGAGAGTGGCCAGTTTGGACAGAGGCCGTGCCATCTATCCTCCATAGTGACCCCCATCGCAAAAATATATAATACCGCTATACCCATTTTAAAAAATTTTTTTTATTAAAGAATAAGCACAAACTCTTTATCCCGTCTCGCTGAAATATTTAAACCCGTTAGAAGCCAAGAAGAATCCAGTCCAACACAAGCCGCATTTCTTTCGGCAGTAGATCTTCCAAGTGTCGATCCGTCCGTAGTGATTTGTAATTCATCCTATCATATGAAAAACATTACCTCCTGTCTGGAGCGGTTGCCGTGCTTTAGACGGGCGATAAGTGGACTGGCACACGAGAGAACAGAAGGGATTGCAGTGCCCTATAAATCAGGGGAGGATTTCAGTGCTGAGCAGGCCCACAACTCCCACACCCTCCATAAATGCATCCACACATTCAGGAGAAATTCCGACATGTCTGAAAGCGCTGGCTAAAGCCTAGATATACGAATAACGTACTACCAGAGGGAAACAAGGCCGCCAAGTCTTCTCACGTGTCTGCCATATTGTACCTGTACTTCCTGTCCAGCCCCAAGCCATAAATAACAGGAATATGGCTAAACCAGACTTAGGAGAGAGGGATTGCATGGTGCAAAAAAAAAACAAAAAAAACATGGTGGTTTACTGTTGTAACTCATTATGGGAGGTGTTTTATTTTGCAAAATTTGCTGTAAAATATAAATTTTAAGCACATAATTACTTACTGTTAAATCCCCCGAAGCAGCAGCACTGACGTTCTGGTGGTCCTGCAGGTGACTGATGGATGGGCCTGACCCCCACCAGGAGTATAAATGAGTGAGCAATTGGTATTCTTTTTTACAGTCATGGCCAAAAGTGTTGGCACCCTTTAAATTGTTCCAGTATTTCTCCCAGAAAATTATTGCAATTACACATCTTTTGTTATATTTTACTTGGGGGAAACATAGTGACTGAGTAGGGGTTTGTCTGAGTAGTGGACAACCCCCTTAAAGTAATTTTCTGATGTCAGAAAACCCCTGTTCCCCGGCTGCAGTGTGCGTAATAAAAAAACAAAATGTGCTTTACTCACCCTCCCTGGGTCCAGTGCAGACTCTCCGCTGCTGCTCCCAATGTCTGTTATTGTCTGCAGCGCTGATGTCCCATTGCCAATTAGTGAGCTCACAAGTTTACAGAGCTGTTGAACTCACAAACTGGCCTTGTGGATGTGACGTCAGCACTGCAGACAATAACAGACACCATGAGCAGCGGTCGATCCTCAGTGCTGGACCTGGGAAGAATGAGCAAGCCACTTTTTTTTTCTTTTTTAATAAACTACAGCAGAGGAACAGGGCTTTTCTAAAATTAGAAAATCCATTTAATAAGAGGTCATCGGATAGTGAACAACCCCTATAATATTTAGATAATATCCCTTTACCCGATTTTCTTTTTTCTTCTTGCAATGCCGCTTGTAATGTAAGTGATCCGAGGACAGATCGTTCAGGATTGCAGTCGCTTTTTCCAACCTTGCTCTGGACTGGATGTATCTAAAGGCTCTTCCAATCTGTGGCAATAAAAAGAAAATAGAGTGATCAAATAGGTAAAATAATCATCCAAAAATTGCAGAACCATACAAAATTCTACATAAAATAGGACACGAGTTAGACAGACAAACATAAATAAACCAAAAGCATCTAATGAAATCTATTAAATAAAGCAAGTTTACAAAATAGGCTTTCATTTTCCCGCCGTAACTGTTTTTTCTTATTTTCACCACTGACAAAGCCATGTGCAGGGCTTTTCTTTTTTTCTTCCGTGAGACTAGTTGTACTTTTCAATGACACCATAAAGGTTATCATACGGTTTTACTGGGAAATGGGTGAAAAAAATTCCAAGTGAAGTGGAGTTGCGGGAACCAAAACCCCGCAATTCTAGCATTTCCATTTTTTCTTTTCCCATTTTATAAGTTGAGCAAATTAATCTCATATTTTCATAGGTTGGACTTTTCTGGACACGTAGACGCTAAATTTATTTTTAATTTTTTGCTTTATTAGTCCCCATAGGGGACTTAAACCTACAATCGTCTGATCACTTCTACTATAAACAGCAATATCGTAATATTGCTTTATATAGCAAAAATCACTGACTTCTATGACGTTCAGCCTGTAGAAGTTATCACATGACAGGCACGAGGGGCGTTTAGCTGGCCCCAGCTATCATATCAAACCTACCGGCTCCCTACGATCACACGGAAGCCGTTGGCCGGCCATCAATCCGGATCGAGGCTCTTAACTGCATTAACAGCAGCAATCAGTGGGGACAGAGATATAATAGAGCCGGCATCTGCCCTCTGTGGAGTGAGTTCTGCTTCTGGCCCAATGCAAAGTCACCGACAAGCTCCATGACAGATATATCGGTCTACAGGCGTTAAATGGGTTGTCCTCTACACAGACAACCCCTTGTCAACCCCTATCTTTTCCCCTGGTAAAATAAGAACAAATATACACCTTGCGGTGCTGTTCCAGGGTCTATGCTTGGCCGAGCAGTCATCTGCTTTCAACGGTGTAAGAGAAGGCTGGCGGCTCCCTGAAAAGTATTGGGCACTGAAATTCCAACGATGCTTGCCTCTTCAGGCATCATCTGTAGGAGGAAGACCTCCCATACAGATCAGATAATCGGCCAACTTTTATCTAATGTGCATGGGGGTCTTTGCTCATCCACAGAGGGTAGGGAGTGTATGACGACTGAGAAGCAGTTTTTCTATTGCACTTAAATCTATGGGTGCAGAGAGAGCAAACGCAGAACTTGGGAATGGCTGCCTGCACCACAGATCAAAAAAAGGGCACCAGGTAAAGTAATGTATACGGAAATCCTGTGTCTGGGGAAGGACAGTCGCTTTAATCCCATCTACAGATGTTTTTAACTAGTGAATAGATATATTACAAGAAAAACGTATGTGGGAAGAAGGAGCAGACACGCACCTGATAATGTCAGATTCAAAAAGTAAAAACATCCGGAGCTATGTGCATCATGTACCAAAACCTACTGCTGTACATGAGAATACGACGATGGAGAGCACAAATTATACAGTGAATTGAAAAAGTATTCATACCCTGGGAACTTTTACACCTTTTTTTCCACATTACACCCACAAACTTAAATGTATTTTAATATGAATTTTACACAATGTAGCAAGTATTTGTGAGGTGTAAAGGAAATGATACAGGCTTTATAATCATCTTAAATATATAAATATGAAAATTGTGACGTGCATTTGTATTCAAGCCCTCTGTAGTCTGACACCCTAAATAAAATCCTGAGTGACCAATTTCCCCCAGAAGTCACATAATTAGTACATTGTGTGTAATTTATTCTCAGTATAACTACAGCTGTTCTGTGACGGCCTCAGAGGTTTGGGAACATTAGTGATCAAACAGAATCATGAAAACCAAGGAACACACCAGACAGGTCAGGGATAAAGTTGTGGAGAAGAGTAAAGCAGGGTTAGATTATAAAAAAAGTTATAAAGCAGGGTAGGGTTAAAAAATAGCCCAAGTTGTGAACATCTCACTGAGCACTTTACAATCCATCATCCAAAAATGGATGGCGTATGGGGCTACTGCAAACCTACCAAGACATGGCCGTCCACCTACATTGACATCCCAAGCAAGGAGAGCACCAATTAGAGAAGCAGCCAAGCGGCCCATGGTCAATGGAGGAGCTGCAGAGATCCATAGCGCAGGTGGGAGAATCTGTCCACGGTAGAACTATTAGGTCGGGGTCACACTTGCGAATGCAATGCGAGAAACTCGCATCAATACCCGGTACTGCCGCCAGCACTCGGGACCGGAGTGTGCGGCTGCATGTATTTCTATGCAGCTGAACGCTCCGGTCCGAGTGCCAGGTACTGAATCGAGTTTTTCGCATTGCACTCGGAAATGTGACCCCAGCCTTAGTCATATACTCATAAAATCTGGCCTTTATGGAAAACTCGCAAGAAGAAAAACATAAAGTCCCATTTGCAGTTTGAAAAAAGTCATGTAGGGGACATAGCGAGCATGTGGAAGAAGGTGCTCTGGTCACATGAGACCAAATGAGAACTTTTTGGGCTACATGCAAAATGTTATATAAGGCAGAAAACTAACACTGCACATCACCCTGAAAACACCATCGCCACCGTCACACTTGGTGGTGGCATCATAGTGTGGGGAGGCTTATCTTCAGCAGGAACAGGGAAGCTGCTCAGAGTTGATGGGAAGATGGATGGAGCTAAATACAGGGCACTGCATATACACAGCGCACAGTAAGTAAACCTAGACAAGACGCTGCTGCTGCTCCGTCAATCACTACGGTAGAAATAGGGAGCATCCAAAAGAGAAATATGGTGGCTGCGGGGAGTGAGGGGGCTATGTTGTGTAGTAATAGGCTAATCTGTTGTGAATGGGTTTGAGATGAGTTCTGAGCAGAGGCTCCCTCTGGTGGTTACAAGCGGTACTAGTGAGGATTGTGAGGACTGGGAATCAGGTGTTACTGATTGGTCTTATATAAGGGAGTCATTTTCCCATCAGGGTTGCCGGTGATCAATTGTTCTGGTCTGAATCCTTCTTTTCAGTTTCCCTTGTAGCCTGCTGTGTCGTGTCTGCATCTCCTGCTATCAGATAAGACAATTTCTTTTTTGTGTTTTTGCTATATTTTTGCATTTTGTCCTGCGCTTCTGTGGGGGCCTTCTGGGTCCCCTCCGGGGGCTTTTGCCCTCTCAGTTTAGTCCAGCCACTGTGTTTTGTACTTTTGCTTTTTCCAGTTTTTTTTCAGTGGCTGCTGTTTTGTTTTTGTTACACCAGAGAACTAATTTGGGTGGTAGAGGTCGTGTGATCTCAGGTGATTTTGAAATTAGTAGAGTTGGTGTTTTTTCAGGGTTTTCTGAGATTGCAGTAAGTACCCTTCCTATCCTTTTCTGTTTAGATAGTTTTGGCCCCAGCGTTTGCTCATACTATTTTCTTTCTGTGTCAGTATTTCCTCTTGTCTAACCGCCATTACATGTTTGGGGGCTTTCTATTATCTTTGGGGTTCTGCTCCGGGGCAGATAGCTTTCCTATTTCTATCTTTAGGTGTAGTTAGTTTCTCAGGCTGTGACGAGGCGTCTAGGACCAACGTAGGAACGCTCCACGGCTGCCTCTGTTGCGGTGGTTAGTCAGGGTACTGCAATCTCATAGATTCCAACTGCTCTTGTGTATTTCCTTTTTTACCTGCACTCCTCAGCTACCGTAACATAACACTAATCTTACTACAATATTAGGTAATTTTTCAATAACTGCACCGCCATGATTATGAAAGCAGCTTCAAAAACGTTACCCTCGACCACAAGCAGCGAAATGTCATATTACCCAGCTGGAAATCTACTTTCCATGAAATATTAAAAAATAAAAGAAAAGCCAATCTAAAATATTTTTTTTTCCAAAAAGAACAAAGCATAATTTCCCAGCGCCCCCTGCTTACCCATGATTTTCATTTTATACATTTTTTCGCTTTTATTTTGTTGTTTTACTTGTTCCAGATTCAATGTTAATGGCCAGAAATAAAAAAAGGAGAGAACAGAACTTAAAGGAGAAATGTTTCCGAAGCCCTGCAGCTGATGCATATGTAACACATTTTCGGCTAAATAATCCCAGATCCCATGGGTGGAGGAACGTTCCGGTCATAAAGAATAACAGTGGATGGGAGAGAGGAGCGTCGCATTGAGCATAAACATGTGAGCGGCAGACAAGATAAATAAGAATGTAACTACTGCGGACAGGAGGACATATAGGAACGGGCCCGAGTGATGTATGGGACGCATCGGATTACTGACTGCAAGTGAAGTTAATATTTAGGCTGGGGCTACATAGGAGATTTATTGCAATGGTCACCCACAACTTTGTTTCTTACAAAGAAACAATTAAGTTACACTGCAAACATCCCACAATCTTACCAAGATGAAACTAGCCAGGACAGTTTTATGACCAAAATTAGTGTTACTGCTGTATACGTTTCAGTACAACAAGAAAAAATGACACCTGTCTTGTAGTAATCCGATGAGCCAGCGCTGAGAAATCAAGCTTTGAAGCTACATGTAAAATTGGCCAGGAAGTGCAGTGACACGCCTCCAAAGCACTTCACGGCTAACTTTACATATAGCTGCAAAGCTTGATTTCTCAGCGCTGGCACATCGGATTACTACAACACAGGTGTCATTTTTATTGTTGCGCTAAGATCTATACAGCCATAATTCTAGCTTTAGTAGTAAAATCGTCCTGACAGGTTCCGTTCAACCCAATGGCATGACTGGATGATATTTTGGTTAAGTTTTTCCCTCTGCTTCTTTATTTTCTGTCTACATAACCATATGAAAGCTTTTTTTTTTGCAAGATGAATTGTAGTTTTGAATTTCACCATTCACTTTAGTATATAATGTACTGAAAAAGGGGAAAAAATCCAATTGTGGTGAAACCGAAAAAAAATCCAGCATTCTAACATTTTTTTTAAATTTAGGTTTCGCTTTGCGGGTACGTTTCCACGTACCTTAATGTATGCGCTTTGGACGGCGCGGGAACCCCGCTCCGCCCAAAGCCCCGCCCTTCTGTACGCGCGGTGATTCCGGATGTGGTCATTAAACACATCCGGAATCGCCACATCGTATACATAGAGTAGATTGTTTACCCTGCGGAGACTGAGCGTCTCCTCAAGGTAAACAGACATGCTTCGGTCGAAAAAGACGTGCCGCATGTCCAGTTTAGCGGGTGTTTCACCCGCGTAGTCGGACGCATAGTGGAGGTGGGATTTCATAAAATCCACCCACTATGCTGGAACATCTGGACACTGTGGATTAAACGCTGCGGTAGGACGCAGCGTTCATTCCGCAGCAAATACTGAATGTTTCTGCTACGTGGAAACATACCCTTACAGTGTTCTGTGTGCAGTAAAAATGACAGAAACAAGAAGTCAGTATTATGGTGATAACAAACTTGTATAGTTTTTTTCATTTTTTAATTGGTTCAAAAATAATTCTGTAATTTGCAAGAACAAAAATAACCAACAATATCTTTTCATAGATGGAGCCTCACAAAGGTTTTCTTTTTTTGTGTGGTTAGCTCATATTTTTATTGATACTATTTTGAGGTATATAGCCGTTTAGATTAATCTTTTTTTTTTTCTTGCATTGAGTGAAGAGCAGTAACCGAAAAATGCCAAAAGTGGGATTTTTTGGTTCTTACCGTAAAATTTCTTTCTTGGAGCCTTCATTGGGGGACTTAGGTTACCATGGGTGTATGCTGCTGTCGCTAGGAGGCTGACACTATGCAAAAAGAAAAAGGTAGCTCCTCAGCAGTATACACCCACCAACAGGCACAAAGCAACTCAGTTGGTGTAAAAGCAGTAGTAGGAGCAAGAAACAAACAAGAAAAACTCAACCTATGTACCAACCCAAAACGACAGCACAACGGCCAACACGGTACAACATTAAGGGAGGGTGCTGTGTCCGCCAATGAAGGCTCCAATAAAGATTTTAGGGTAAATCCCACTTTCTTTCTCGCTTCATTGGGGACACAGGTTACCATGGGACGTTCAAAAGCAGTCCCAAGAGTGGGAAAAGGTATGAGAGAGAAAAAGGACTTAGGTTGGCCGGTGGGAAACCGCTGCCTGCAGTATCTTCCTACCCAGGCCTGCATCCGCAGAGGCGTGGGTATTCACCTTGTAAAACTTTACTAAGGTGTGAAGGGACGACCAGGTTGCGGCTTTGCAGATCTGCAAGGCCGAAGCTTGGTGACGAACGGCCCAGGAAGCTCCCACAGCCCGGGTAGAGTGAGCCCTCACCCCCCGGGGAGGCTGTTTGTCCTGAGTCCGGTAAGCTTCCAGAATCACTGAGCGAATCCAACGAGCGATGGTGGATAAACAGGGAATCCAACTGACAAAGGGAAACAGTCCTAGAAAGATACACCCAAATAGCCCTGACTAAGTCCAGCTTGTGAAGAGATCTTTCCAAGGGATGAGTTGGCAAAGGACACAGAGAAGGAAGGGCAGGACAAAGCCGCCAATTCGGATACCCTTCTGAGAGAGGTGATGGCGACCAAGAAGGCTACCTTCCACGAAAGAAGGGAATATCCTGAATCGGTTCCAAGGGCGCACACTGGAGAGCGCCCAAGACCAGATTGAGATCCCAAGGATCGACAGGAGGATGGTAAGGAGGCGCTAGGTGAGCGACCCCCTGCAGGAAAGTCTTCACCTGAGACAAGGATGCCAAGTCGCTCTGGAAGAGAATGGATAAAGCGGAGACCTGACCCTTCAGGGTACTGAGGGAAAGGCCTGAGTCAAGACCCGTCTGCAGAAAACCAAGAACAGAGGGAAGAGAAAAAGGTCATAGGAAAAAGACTGTTCCTCGCACCAGCGAAAGAAAGCCTTCCAACACCTGTGGTAGATGCGGGATGACGCTGGTTTCCTAGCCTTAATCATAGTTTGAATGACGTTGTCCGAAAACCCTGCGTTCCTCAGAACTGCAGCCTCAACGGCCATGTCGTTAAAGCTAGAGTTTGAGAATTCGGGTGGAAGAGGGGCCCTTGCGAGAGAAGATCCGGGCGGGCTGGAAGCCTCCAGGGGACGTCCGAGAGCATGTTCACTAGATCCGCATACCAAGCTCATCGCGGCCAATCTGGAGCTATTAACAGCACAGGGACCTCTTCCGCCTTTATCTTTTTTACGACTCTTGGAATCAAGGGGAGAGGCGGAAAAAGATAGGGCATCCGAAACTGGGACCACGGGATCACGAGTGCGTCGCAACTGACTGCCATTGGGTCCCGGGACCTGGCCAAGTACCGGGTAACCTTGTGGTTTGTTTCAGAGGCCATTCGATCGACGTCTGGAACGCCCCACCTCAGGCAAATTTGGTGGAAGACGGCAGTGTTGAGCGACCACTCGCCGGCTACAAGCCCCTGACGACTCAGGAAGTCGGCCTCCCAGTTGTCCACCCCTGGGATGTGTACGGCTGAAATGGCAGGGACATGACGTTCTTCCCAACATAGAATCTTTGCCACCTCGGCCATGACTTGCTTGGTGCGAGTCCCGCCCTGATGGTTTATGTAAAACACGGCCGTGGCGTTGTCCGACTGAAGGCGGAGCGGCTTGCCTAAAAGGAGGGACTGCCAGTGGAGGAGAGCCAGAAAGATTGCCCTGATCTCCAAGAGATTTATTGGGAGGAGGGCTTCCTGTGCGTCCCAGCGCCCGTGCTGTGAGATGCAGGAAGACCGCCCCCCAACCTTGAAGGCTGGCATCGGTGGTGATGACCTGCCACCGGAGGGGAAGAAATGACCTCCCGCGCAGAATGGAGGAGGACAGCGTCCACCAAGTGAGGGACTGTTTCACCTTGGCAGAAGCACCAGACGATCCAGGGACGCTGTTCTCTTGTCCCAGGCAGACAAGAGGGACAGTTGGAGAGGGCGGGTGTGAAACTGGGCATAAGGCACTGCTTCCATGCATGCAATCATTTTCCCCAGAACCCTCATGCCGAACCTTAGGGGGAAGAGCGTTTTAGGGCTTTGATCCCCTGCTGGAGAGAAGAGCACTTCTCCTTTGGAAGGAAGACCCGAGCTTAAAAGGTGTCGAGCTCCATGCCCAGGAAAACGAGATGGGTTGGAATCAAGGTTGACTTCTCCTTGTTGATGATCCAACCGAGGCGGACCAGCGTGTCCAGAGTGATCTGGAGGCTCTGTTCGCAGTCCCGGCGAGACGGACCCTTGACCAAGAGATCTTCGAGATAATGATTAGGAGAATCCCTTTGGAACGGAGGATGGCCATGACCTTCGTGAATACCCTGGGAGCGGAGGCCAGGCCGAATGGGAGAGCCGTAAACTGGTAATGGTGCTCCTGTATGGCAAACTGAAGAAACTTTTGGTGTTGAACACAGACAGGAATGTGTAGGCAAGCATCCTGTATGTCCACCGAGCAAAGGAAAGGTTTGAGTAAAACCCGGAAAAAACGTTCGTGCCAAGGAACGGGTACGATTACTCCTGAATCTAACAGGAACGAGATGGCCTGGAGAAGCCCTGGGAGATGAGATGGCTGCTTTGGCGGATGAGAGGTGAAGAAACGGGGGGAAAGAAAACGCTATTTTGTAGCCGGATGGGACGATCTCCCTGATCCAGGCGTCGTCGACCGCCGACAACCAAGTCTCCCTGAACAAAAGGAGCCTGCCTCCCACCCTGGAAAGATTTCCAGGTGGGGCGACCCGTCATTTAGAGGAGAATCTATGACTGCGGGATCCGGAGGGCTTAGAGGGACGGTTTTTGGATCTCCAGTGAGGAGTAGGCTTGAAGGAGGGTTTCCTTCTCTTGCCCTGGGTAGAAGGACGGTCCTGCTGAGAGGGTCCGCCTGAAGAGGAGAAGGATCGAAATGGGCGAAAGGACTGGGGTCTCTTTCTATTGAAGGGCCGTTTAGGTCTGGATTGGGGCAGAGAGGTACTTTTGCCCCCCGTGGCGTCCGAAATGATCTGGTCCAGCTTGGACCCAAAAAGCCTGGAGCCCTGGAAAGGAAGGCTGGTAAGGGACTTTTTAGATGCCGAGTCCGCGTTCCACGCCTTTAGCCAAAGGACACGGCGGATAGCGACAATATTGCGGTTTGCTCTTGCGGAGCAGGCAGCGGCGTCCAAGGAAGCATTAAGGAGGTATTTGTCCGCGTGAGCAATCTGGTCTGCTAAATCTGATAGATCCTCTGCGGGAGCTGCCGCCACGATGCACCGGCGAAGAATCTTGGCCCAGGCCGTTATGGCTTTCGCCACCCAAGTGGAGGAAAGGCTGATTTGGATAGAGCCTCAATCTGTCTGTCCGTAGCGTCCTTGAGAGACGCCGCAGCAGGAATGGACAGAACTGTTTGAGAGGACAGGCGAGAGATTGGCGGGTCCACCTTAGGTGATTCGGGCCATTTGGAAATCAGGTCTGAATTAAATGGGTACAGAACGTCTAGTCGTTTCCTTCCCGGGAAACACTTCCCAGGATGTTCTCATTGTCTAGAGGTAGTAGCATCAAACTCCTTGTGGTTGGGAAAATCTCTTGAGGGACGTTTAACCCGCTTGAATGAAATGGAGTCGTCCTGGGTAGAAGTATCTTCCTCCTTAATCTCGAGGGTTTGCACAATAGCCGAAATAAGGCTATCTACCATGTCCTGGGTCCCCGAGGTCTAAGCCTCATCCGAGTCAGACTCGGACTGAGAAGCTACGTCCGACCCGATGTCCGCCTCCGAGGAAGTGGAACGGGTGGAGAGTGGGAACCTGGATGCCGCAGAGGGGCCTGGAGAGCTGGGTGAGGAGCTAGAACGAGTCTGCTTCCTAGATCTGTTCCTTGACCTGTCCCTGTGAGGGTCGTGGTCGGGTGCATGCGAATTGCCATGGAGGGCATTCGGAGAACTGGTGGCGGCATACGTTCCAGGGCCTGTACTAGGGACTGCGATACCTTAGTTAGGTCCGAGACTGACTGAGATATGGCAACAGCCCACTCTGGAGGGGGAGGGGGATGTGCTCTCATCCCGGGCATTAGAACTTTCCTGAGGGGCAGACATGGTGGAAGGACTAGGGAAGATGCTGGGAGAGAGGAAGGGGCGTGGCCTGAACCTGAGCAGCCGAGAAAGAAGCTGCAATATGTCGAACAACGCGCGCTTCTGAGGAAAAGGGCGCGAAATTCAAAAATGCCAGAGTCTTCTTGTGGATGAGGATGCATCAGGATCCCTCGGGAGATTCAGAGGGTCCTGGTAGATAATATCCTTCCCGCACCGTCTCCGGACGGTGCAGAAGTTGGCGTCAACCCCTTACTAGAAGGGGGTAGGCCACCACCATCTTCCTCTTAGCCCTCTCCGAGGAGGAGGGGAACGGCAGGGACTTGCCACCGAGAGTTGCCCTGAAGCACCCGTAAGGGTGACAGGGGACAAAGTCCTGCCAGCGCGTCCGAGAGTGGGCAGAGTGGGTAATACCACGCTGCTCTCTCGGTCGCTTAAGTGAGGGAAAACAGGGTGAATAAATTGCACCCTGTTACCCTAAGAGATAACCAGAAAAACAAAGGGGAAATCATCAATAAACACTAATAAAATAATGCAGATCTGGTGTTAGATCCAGGTCCGCCTCCTACAGACACTAAGCAAAAACTGAGTTGCTTTGTGCCCGTCGGTAGGTGTATACTGCTGAGGAGGAGCTATCTTTTTCTTATTTGGATAGTGTCAGCCTCCTAGCGACAGCAGCATACACCCATGGTAACCTGTGTCCCCCAATGAAGCGAGAAACCCCAGATTACTTGCCGGTAATCGTGTTTTATAGAGCCATGACAGCACCCACCAAGAGCGAGGGGATCTGTCCCCAAGGACAGGGAACCTACAGATAAAAAAGGGCGGTCCCCCTCACCCCGCAGTTGGTTTACAGAGCATTTGAGAGGAACCGCCATGAGGCGATTAGTATATACACGCTAACTATATGAATCCTAAGGTGAGATTACCCCGTGCACGTGACCTAAAGCACACACACGGTCTATGTGAACAAATGTGAGTCAGGGAGGGAAGTGAGTGGGTGTAGTCGTGGCTCTATAAAAACACGATTACCGGTAAGTAATCTGGGGTTTTCCCCCATGCCACGACAGCACCCACCGAGAGACTTACAGAGATCTTTTCGTGGGGGGGACTATTGTGCCCAAGACCGATCTACCAAACTCAAGTTCCGTAAGAGAGGATAGATCAAGCCGATAGTGTCTAAAGAACGTAGATGGTAAGGCCTAGGCAGCTGCCTTACATATCAGGTCAATTGAAACATTGGCACGTTCGGCCCAAGATGCCACCATTGCCCTAGTAGAGTGAGCCTTAATTCCCTCTGGGGGAGTCTCACCTGCGGTGGTATAGGCTGTAAAGATGGCGTTCCGAATCCACCTGGCCAGTGTCGTCTTCGTGACCCCCAACCCCTTTCTGTGTCCCTGGAAGGAGACAAACAGAGCCCTACTCTTCCTCCAGGGCCGGGTCCTATCCAGGTACTCTAATAGTACCCTTCTCACATCTAACGTGTGAAAAAGCTGCTCTTCAGGAGTAGAAGGGTCGGGAAAAGACGGATTTTGGTAAGAACTTACCTGTAAAATCCTTTTCAGCGAAGGAAGGAAGAGACACACTAGTCATTACTAGTGGGTAGGCGGAGCCCAGATAGGATTGACACCTCAGATTAAAAAGAGTGTTGACCGGCCCCTCCAGCTCGGGCTCCTCCTACTCCAGCTTCTCCAGTCGTACCAAGCTAAGGAAGAGCAAATATCACCAGCGGAGCAACATAACCCCTTCTGAAGGATTTCAGAGAAAAGACAGGAATACAGGTTATGCATGCAATAGGAAGAAACCACACAGTTCCAGGTACTACTCACTGGACCTGACCACTGCGATGAGTGGCGATGCTGGAACAGAGCCTTAGCGCGCCGACCTCAGCCCAGATAATCGCTATCAGAGAAGGGTCACGCCGCATCTGAAAACATCAACACACTTCTGCCATGGGAGGGAGCTGTGTCTCTCTTCCTTCCTTCGCTGAAAAGGATTTTACAGGTAAGTTCTTACCAAAATCCGTCTTTCAGCAGCAGATGGAAGGAAGAGAGACACACTAGTCATTACTAGTGGGACGTCCCAAAGCAGTCCAAAAATTAAGGGTGGGAAAAAAAACAAAATAGGCAGAATCCCAACAACCTAGATAAAAGCGCAACAGGCGCCAAATACAAGTTAACTAGAACTTTAAACTACGGCCGCCTGCAGGACCCTACGTCCTAAGGCCGCATCAGCGGAAGCACTGACGTCCACCTTATAAAACTTTGTAAACGTGTGGACGGTGCGCCAAGTCGCCGCTCGGCAGAGCTGAGCTGCCGAGGCCCCTTTATGAAAGGCCCACGATGAAGCCACAGCCCTCGTGGAGTGAGCTCGAATCTTAATCGGGCAAAGTTCGCCTTTAAGTCGGTAAGCCTCCAAAATGGCCGACCGAATCGAACGAGCTATAGAGTCCTTGGAAGCTCGTTGACCACGTCGACGACCAGCTGGAATCACAAAAAGAGAGTCTGACTTCCGAAAACCTTGGGTAACAGACAAATAGAACTTCAAGGCCCCCACTAAATCCAATGTGTGCAAAGCCCGTTCCTTTGCATTCCTCGGGCCCGGACAAAGCGAGGGCAACACAATATCCTGGTTAACATGAAATTGCGACACCACCTTAGGTAGAAAGTCGCCCCGTGTGCGAAGCACTACTCGATCCGGGTAAAACTCCAGGAAGGGAGGCGAGCAGGAAAGAGCCGCCAATTCAGAAACTCTTCTCAAAGAGGTGACCGCCACTAGGAAGGCAACCTTCCAAGAAAGTAAAGAAAGGCTAGTAGAGCCCATAGGCTCAAAAGGCCCATGCTGAAGAGCCTCCAGACAAGGTTGAGCCGCCAAGGAGACACAGGCACCTTCCGCGGCGGAAACTGACGGGTTACTCCGTGAAAAAAGGAACGTACGTCCCTACGCGAGGCGATAGCCTTCCGAAACAGCAAGGACAAAGCAGAAACCTGACCCTTCAGAGTGCTCACTGCCAAACCCTTGTCCAGCCCGTACTGCAGAAAAGCCAGCAAATTGGGAATGGAAAAAATCCTCGGGTTCCTTGAAGAACCCGAACACCACAAGAAGAAGGCTTCCCAAGTCTTGTGATAAATCTTAGTAGTAGCCGGACCTCTGGCAGCTCGCAGAGTGGCAATGACTTCGGCTGAAAAACCTCTACGGGTCAATATTTCGGTCTAAAGAGCCACGCCGTCAAACGCAGAGACTTCAAGTCCGGATGACGAATGGGTCCCCAGGTCCGGGCGAAGAGGAAGTGGGAATGGAGGTGCCGCCAAAAGCGACACCAGTGTCGAGAACCACGTCCTCCTTGGCCAATCTGGGGCTATCAACATAGCCGGGATTCTCTCCAGTCTGATCCGACGCAGCACCAGAGGAAGTAAAGATATCGGCGGGAACACATAGATTAGCTCGAATTGGTCCCACGGAGCCACCAGAGCATCCACCGCCACAGCCTTCGGGTCCTTGTACCTGGACATGAAGGTCGGTAACTTGGCATTGAACCTGGATGCCATCAAATCCACTTGGGGAGTTCCCCAACGGGAGCACAGCAGTGCAAAAATTTCCGGATGAAGACTCCATTCTCCGGGATCCATCTTCTCGCGACTGAGGAAGTCCGCCGTGATATTCTGAACCCCTGGAATGTGGATTGCAGAGATGGCTGGCACTCTGGTCTCGGCCCAAATCAGGACCCGAGATACCTCCACCATGAGCTTGGAACTCCTTGTCCCGCCTTGGTGGTTGATATATGCGACCGCCGTCGCGTTGTCTGTCTGCACTCGGACTGGTAGACCGCTCAAAGGGACCGTCCAGTGTTGGAGGCAAAGGAAAATTGCCCTCAATTCCAGGATGTTGATCGGTAGAACAGACTCTTCCGATGACCATACTCCCTGAATCCAGAGATCGTTCCAGACACCCCCCCAGCCCGTCAGGCTGGCATCGGTGGTTATGACCGACCACTTCGGAGGGAGGAAAGACTTCCCCAGGGTTAACGCTCCTGGACGTAACCACCATCCTAGAGATTCCCGCACCCTGCGAGAGATGATGACACTGCAATCCAGTGAAGCCTGCGATCGATCCCAACAACTCAGAATGAGCCTTTGGAGGGCCCTGGAATGAAACTGGGCAAACGGAAGTGCCTCCATGGACGCCACCATCAAACCCAGAAGGCGCATACACTTCCGAAGGGACATTGCTGTCGAAGACTTCATAATTTGTACACGTCGGAGGAGACATGCCCGCTTGTCTGGAGGTAGGGACACCACTGCCCGTACCGTGCCGAAATGCATCCCCAAAAACAGGATTGACTGCGACGGTTCCAGAGACGACTTCTCCCAATTGACCAGCCACCCAAAGTCCTCCAGGAGCTGAAGGGATAGAATGCGAGCAGTCACCGCCTCCTTCTTTGAGGACGCCACAATCAAAAGGTCGTCCAGATAGGGTAGAATCGAAACCCCCTGTCTTCGAAGAAATGCCATGAAAGGCGCCAGAATTTTTGTAGAAACTCTGAGCGCTGAGGCCAACCCGAATGGCAGAGCCACCAACTGATAATGGTCCTGACCTATGGCAAAACGAAGGAAGCGTTGGCGGGCTCTTCCGATTGTAAAGTGCAAATAAGCGTCGCGAATGACGATTGACACCAAAAGTCGTTCTGCGACAGGGCCGCCACAACGGAGCGAAACGACTCCATGCGGAATTTCCGGGCGTGGACATGCCGATTCAATCTTTTAAGATCCAGAATGGGCCGAAATATGTCCTCTTTTTGGGGACCACAAAGAGGTTAAAAAAAATAACCCTCTTCCCCGGCCTTCCGGCGGAACCGGCACCACCACACCTTTCTGCAGAAGGGAATCTACCTCCCGCAGTAGAGGCGAGGTTGACAAAAAAATTGTCTGGGGTCGAGAAAAAAACTCTATGAAGTAGCCTGCCAACACAACCTGTGTCACCCAGGCGTCCGACACGCGGGAAGCCCAAGTCGGTTTGAATTGGAATAAACGACCCCCCACTCGAGAGCGCTCAAGTGAGACCCAGGCGTCAGTCCGCCTTAGCGGCTTTTTGCCAGCTTCCCGTTTGTCTTAACGGAAGTTCTGTTTCCAGGGTATGCGGAATTTCTGAGAATTCCCCTTTTTTTTTTTTAAAAAAAAAGAGAGAGAGTGGACCGAAAGGACCGCCGACAACTACCGGCACTAGTCCTGCCAGACGCAGAGGTCACAGCTCTGCGCTGTGGTAAAGCTGTTTCTTTTGCCTTGGCAATCAGCTCCGTGAGGTCAGATCCAAATAGCTGACCACCTTGTAAACTAAAGATAGCAAACCCTGCTTGGAGACCGCGTCCCCATGTCCAAGCCACAGTGCTCTTCTGACTGTGACTGCCGAGGATTGCGCCCTGGATAGCAGTGACGCAGTATCCTCCAACAACTTGAAAAGCCCATCTACCTTGATAGAGGGGATCCACCTTGCCACGCCGTCTGTAGACGGTCCAACCGGCTCAGGGAAACTTTACAAGCACACATGGATCCTTAATAACTGAATCCATGACCCGCGGTCTCGCAGATGGATATTGCTGCCATCTCCGTTTTTCTGTCCAGCAGATCCTGCAGACTCGCCTTCCCTTTAACAGGAAGATTTGTTAAGCTGGGATAAAGGGACATCCACTTCAGGAGAAGGGATCCAATTATCAATCAACTCCGTCGAACACGGATACAGTGTCTCAAAAGACCGTGTCCCTTGAAAACGTTTATCTGGACACAGGCGTTCCTTGTCCCATTAAGCTCATCCAGAGCTGGCAATGCCGAACGCAACTTACGGTACTCCTGGTACATCCGGGCCGACTTACCAGGACGTCTAGTTACCTCATCCGGTAACTGTAACGCCCTCATGGACCAATAAAAGTCTCTGTACGGCCCAAAAGAGAGGCAGAGAGTCCCTGCCGATCCTCCTTGTCCGAATCGGACATCTTCGTTACGCGGGAAGGAAGGCACCGGTTCGTGTCGCTTCCTTGAGAGGATCTAGCTGACATCTAATAACCTAGAAGGTCAGACAGGCCATCAATAGAAACTAGCGAGGGCCTCCATTTTGACACCGCTGGAACCTCCGACCGCTGCGCATGACGCCGTCGAGATCTGCGTGTCAGTGAGACTTATCCTGTATCGGATCTGGGAGACGGTCTCTGACATGTCCTTGCACAGTATATGGCAGGTTAAACTGTCAGTAACTAGAACAGTGTGTTTCTTAAAGAAAAAACAAACGCTGAAGGGTTAGAGCTCTTAAAGAGAGAGCTACCCCAGCTGTCCCCCATTAGGAGTTAACCGCCTAAGAAGGGGTTAAAGTAGCAGTGATAATGAAAAGGGTGTGCGAACCCCAAGTGCCTCTTATAAGGCCGCAGCTGCAGGACAGCTATGCCACACTTAACAGAAAAAACGTTCATCGCTAAAAAATTGCGCTGTTTTGTATATCGCAATGACCGCCAAAGTTGTTAAGGAGATCAGTAAGCGCTCCAGATTGGCAGCTACTAGCGACATTAAAAGCGTATAGTGGCAGTAACTTCACTGTCGCAGGCTCCCCACAACCTCTTTATTATTATTGAAAAGAGTGTGCGAGCCCCCTTAAGGGATAACAGCCGCAGGACAGCGCAATGTCACTCATTAGTGCCTCAGAAGGCGCCCGCGCTGTGGGGGTGAAGGGGTTAAGCTTCTGCCCGCGGGCTAGAAGCGACTCACCCAGCTGGCCACAGTGTAACATCTTGCCGGGAGGGGAGGAGGGAGAAGAGCCAGAAGAAGCTTTCAGCCTGCATCTTTAATGGCCGCCGCGCTGTGTCTCCGTGTGCTCCATGAGAGGAGCCGAAAATGGAGACTGCCGTAAAGCGCGCTCTCAGAGCGGCGCGAAAATTCAAATAAAAAAGCGCGCAATCCTCTCTCCCGTTCCATCAACCTGCGGCCAAAAAATACTAGTTACCGGCATGTATACTGTAACAGCGACTGCCGCAGCAGTCGCTGAATCACTCACACACATTAATAAAAATGCGGAGTACTCACCAGCCGAGCGCCACAGGGACCCCCAGGGGTTTGTGACGCTATGCCCATCGCTTCCCCCCAGGGCGGAGAACGCAGTGACCCCCGATGTGCGGTTTGCGTCCCCGCCAGGGAAGCAATCCTCATCCCCCCGGGCCGGCATGATTCTGCAGGGACCACCATCAGGGTAATTACAGATCCGCCAAGGGAGAGGTTGGGGTCCAGCAGCGCTGAGACCCCTGAGACCTCTAGACCACTTCTGGTGATCCAAGTCTCTTGTCCGATAAAAATAATAAAATCTTCTGAGGAGCTGCTTCCAGCAGCGACCATCCTCTGGGACCTCAAATTTCAGACTGGAGAAGCTGGAGTAGGAGGAGCCCGAGCTGGAGGGGCCGGTCAACACTCTTTTTAATCTGAGGTGTCAATCCTATCTGGGCTCCGCCTACCCACTAGTAATGACTAGTGTGGCTCTCTTCCTTCCATCTGCTGCTGAAAAAGGAGGGAAGGCAGATCTGCTGACTTCTGTGAAATGTAGATGCTACTTTAGGGAGATATGAGGGATCTGTCTTCAGCATAACTCTATCTGAAAATATTATCAAATATGGGGCATCTACTGAAAGGGCCTGAATATCGCCTACCCGCCTGGCTGAGGTTAGAGCTGTTAATAATAGTGTTTTCAGGGTTAGATGTTTCATGGAGGTCGAGGATAACGATTCAAAGGGGGGACCTGTCAGGGCCTCCAGGACCAGGTTCAGATCCCATGGAGGCACGCTAGGGATCTGCACTGGGGTATTTCGTTCACAGGCTTGATAAAACTGTGCTACCCATCTATCCCCTGCTATATTTGTGTGGTATAGGGCCCCTAAGGCTGAGACCTGTACCCAAAGAGTACTGATGGCGAGACCTAAATCACGCCCTTTTTGGAAAAACTCTAAAATGTTAGCAATGGGCGACCGGGTTGACAAGGGCCCTGGAAACAACTGTAAATATTTCCTCCAGACCCTACAATATATTCTAGAGGTCACGGGCTTACGACATTGCAAGAGGGTGGAGATGACTGCATCGGAGAACCCCCGAGTCTCAGAAGCCTCTCAAGTTCCACGCCGTCAGGTGGAGACCCTTCACCTGAGGGTGGCGGAATGGACCCTGAGAGAGCAGATCCCGGGGTATTGGTAGGACCCAGGGATCTGTTACCGACATCGCTCTTAGCCATGGGAACCAGGGTCTCTTGGGCCAGAAAGGGGCTATGAGAATCATTCTCGCTCCTTCCTCCCTGATCTTCCTGAGTACCACTGGTAGCAAACACATGGGGGGAGGGGGAAGGCATATGCTAGATTGTAGGTCCAGGGAACCTGCAGAGAATCGATCACCTCCAGGAGGTCGCTGGCCCATAAGGAGGCGAACCTCAGAACTCGTCTGTTGGCCCTGGTGGCAAACAGGTCGATTTTGGGCATGCTCCACAGGAGGACTATCTGCTTGAATACTTGCGTAGACAGGCACCATTCTCCCTGATGGAGATTGTGACGGTTGAGATAATCTGCCCGCACATTGTCTAATCCCCTGGCGTGAGTGGCCGATAGGGAGATGAGATGGAGTTCTGCCCAGGAAAGGATGTCTTCTGCATCAGTCATGAGAGAGGAAGAGCGAGTGCTCTGGTGGTTTAAGTATGCTACCACCGCCGTATTGTCCGATTAGATCCGGACGTGGGACTTTGCGATGGCCGGGAGGAACCACCTGAGCACTTTTATAACTGCCGTGAGCTCCCTTAGGTTAGAAGAACCGGACCTTTCTGATTCTGTCCATCTTCCCTGGGCTATATGGTCCCCTAAGTGGGCCCCCCACCCCCAGTTGCTGGCGTCTGTACTGATGACATAATCTGGGTGAATTACCCAAGGAACTCCAATGGATAGATGATCCGGCACTAACCACCATGTCAACGCGTGACGGGCTAAGGGGGAGAGATGCAGCCTCCCGTCCAGGCGGCCCTGCAGGAACTTTTCTGCCTTTATGACTTCCTGCTGCAAGACCCTTGAATGGAATTGAGCCCATGGAACCGCCGGTATACAGGACGTGAAACCCTAACAGGGACATGGCGCTGCGGAGTGACAGGTCGTCGGCGTCTATAGCCCACTGTACTTTGTTGGGTTAGAGCGACCCACTTTCCTTGTGGGAGAAAACATTTCTGTACTCGGGAGTCCAAGAAAGGTCTGACGAGTTGACAGAACTAGTCTGGATTTTTCTTCGTTTATGAGTCACCCCAGGTCCTGTAGGGATGACATAATATATTGTAATCTGGAACTGCATTGGGCAGCTGAATTCCCTACCACCAGGAAATCATACAAGTACGGAATGATGAGGGTATCTCGCTCTTTCAAATGGGCCATTACTTCGGCTATCACTTTGGTGAAGATTCTGGGGGCCATAGAGAGGCCAAAGGGCAGGGCTGCAAACTGGAGATGTCTGACCTGTTCCGCTAATTCCACTGCCACTCTCAGGAACTTCTGGTGATCTGGGTATATGGGAACATGGTAGTAGGCATCTTTGAGGTCCACCACAGCCATGAAGCATCTAGGAAATAGAAGCTTAATTGCTGACCGGATGGACTCCATCTTAAAAGTTTGGGTTTTAAGATAAGAATTCAACCGCCTAAGATTAATGATAGTTCGGAAGGATCCGTCCGGCTTAGGTACCAGCAAGAGAGGGGAGTAAAACCCCCTTCCAACCTGATCTCCTGGCACCTCTATTAATACACGCTAGACCAGTAAGTCCCGTACCTCGGCCTGCAGGAAAGCCTGCTGCGATGCGCCAGGTAAGGAGGTAAGGAGGTGACCAGAAAGACATCCCGCAGTATCTTATTGAATTCAAGTTTAAGCCCTGAAGAGATTATATTTAGGATCCAAGGGCTGGATGTTATATGAGCCCAAGATTCTGAAAAGAAAGCCAGTCTACCCCCAACAGGGGGATTGATGTTTTTAAAACTTCCTTCTATCCCTCGAAGAACTGCTGAAGTATGTACCCCTCTTTGGTTCTTCCTCCACTCTTCTGGCCTTGTACTGCCTTATCCTGAATGGTCTCCTGTAAGGAGGGGCAGGTGGTTTAGGGAGGGCTTTATCCCGAGTCTTATCAAGGATCTTATCCAATACCGGTCCAAACAGGTACTCACCCTCACAAGGCATTGCACATAGCTTTGTTTTAGAATGTGCATCCCCTTTCCAACCTTTAAGCCATAAGGTTCGGTGGGCAAAGTTGGATAAACCGGCCAACCTGGCTGCTAGTCGCAGGGAGTCCGCTGACGCATATGCTATGTAGGCCGCGGCTCCCCGGATCTGAGGGAGAGAGGTTAAGAGCTTATCCCTCAGAGTGCCTGCCTGGATCTGTTGATCCAGCCGTTCCAACCAGACCAGCATTGATCTCGCAACACATGTGCTGGCAATCACTAGCTTATAGGCCCCGGTTGCAGATTCCCATGCCCTCTTAAGTATAAGGTCCGCTCGTCTGTCTGCTGGATCTGACAGGAGACCTCCATCCTCTAAGGGGAGGCTGGGGCCCTTTGATGCTGATAACGCCACTGTTGCGTCTACACGGGGAACCTTGCTCCAGGCTATTAGTTCCTGGTCATCAAAGGGATAACCCCGATCCTGCTTGAGTCATTCCGCCTGAATAAAGCCTTTAACAGACTCATTGACTGGAAAGGCCCTGAGTTTCCTCTGGGAAAGACCCGCAAACATTAAGTCCTGGGTCAAGCGGGGCTCTCTGGAGTCTGTTAGGCCCATGGTTGCTCTAATGTCTCTTACTAGGCTGTCTATGTCTTGAACCGAGAAGCATGTCTTCCTCTCCTCATCCTGGAGAATCTCTGGGTTGTACTGGAGAATCCTCACCGGAGCCGGGAAGTTCGGGCGTACATGCCCTGGGTCTAGTCCTGACTTCCTGAAGGGAACTACGGATCTCATCCCTAATAAACTGCTTGAGGTCCGCAGCTCTAATCGGGGCTTCGTCTTCTAGTGTCTGTTCTATACAGACTTGGCACAGCCGTTTGTCATAAGTGTCGGGAAGGAGCTGGGTGCAAAGGCCACAGTTTGTGTTTGGTCTTAGAAGTTCTCTTTTTTGCCTGGGGTATGGAGGAAGAGGAAGGGAGGGGGGGGTAGATCAGTCAGCTGATGGGTGATGACCCAGTAACTCACACTGTGCCTGAGTCCAAGGCCTTCCTGCCGCTTCTTCCACTTCTGGCGTCTGATGACCCACTTTTGGGACGCCCGCCGTCACTGGTCCGCGTACGGACCGAAACCACCGCCGGTGGTGGGTGCTCTCCTGTGGCCTGGGGGGACGACATGTTCCAGAGCGCACACTCCCGCTCGTTGTGCCGCCATTTTTAAGGTTGCGTTCCTCCTCTGGCTTCCCCGCCCCCAGTTCACCCGGAAGCCGTCGGAGGACTTCCGATGTATCTGGATGATCCTTGGCCAGTGCGCATGCGGCGATACCCGGAAGTAGTGCTCCTGTGGCCGCGGCCTGGACCCTGCCGCCGGAAACCTCGCCGGAGCCCCGCTTCCTCCAGCGCCCGCGCGACGATGTCGGCCTGCCCCGGACCACGGTCGCGCTATCCTGGACCAGCGGAGGGGGGAGACTGGTAACAGGGCTCCCCGTCGCTGCTTCCGACGCCCCGGATTCCGCCGTCCCCAAGGCACTGCGCGGAAGCATCGGGACCCGGTAAGTATCTTCCTGCCGTAGGTAAGTATTCCTCTGTAGGGTCCGTCCTCAAGGACAGGAAACCAACTGCGGGGCGAGGGGGACTGCCCCTTATTATCTGTAGGTTCCCTGTCCTTGGGGGCGGATCCCCTCTCTCTCGGTGGGTGCTGTCGTGGCGTGGGGAAAAAGAAAGGATTTTTTTCTCATTATGGTATTAATAACATAAGTTAAGATTAATTATGTTTTCTTAGATTATGAGACTGAATGTTTTTTTTTTAATTTTTGAATTAAGAAGACAATTCAAACTTTTTTCGTGACTCTGGGTGACTAGAACCTGAGTGTTTGTTCCATATAACACAGTATATGTTGCCATCCACATTCACCGCCTCATCCCCCCCTCCATCACAACTCATACACATCAGCCCCTCTATACTTCCCTATCCCATGTACAGCTCCCATGCACTCCTTACCGTCTTGAAAAATCTCAGCCCATCTTGCCCAAACACAAACACATTGCAGAAAAAACCTACTTACAATTCCAACAACTACTTGCTCTTTATCTTTTTACTCCTACTGATTTCAGGGGACATCTCACACAACCCTGGTCCACCATCCCCCAACTTCAACCCCTACCCTATCTCATATCGAAACCATAATAATCTTATTAATATTACTTGCACTCCCTCATCTCCTTTTAATTGTGCCCTCTGGAATCCACAGTCTGTATGTAACAAGCTTCCCTTCCTGCACAACTACTTTCTGAACAACTCTCTTAAACTGTTGGCCCTCACAAACTTGGATTCAGGATTCTGACACTGTCTCCCCTTCTGCCACTTCCTATGGTGGCTTACAGTTCTCCCATTCCCAGAGACCCGCAAACAGACATGGTGGTGGAGTCGGCATACTCCTGTCCCCACAATGCACTTTCCAGGTCATCCCCCCAATTCCATCACTCTCATTCCCTTCTTTTGAGGTCCACACCATCAGGCTCTTCCATCCCCTCTCCCTCAGAGTAGTGGTCATATATCGGCCCCCAGGCTCACCCACTCGGTTCCTTGACCACTTCTCAGCCTGGCTGCCGCACTTCATGTCCTCAGAACTACAGTACCAACCCTTATCCTTGGAGACTTCAACATCCCCATTAACAGCCCTACTTCCACATCTGCATCTTAGCTTCTATCACTAACCACTTCTCTAGGTCTCTCACAGCTTTCAACCTCTGAGACACACAAGGACGGTAACACCCTTGACCTGATTTTTGTCTGGCTCTGTTCAATCTCCCATCTAAATAACTCACCGCTTCCACTCTCTGACCACAACATTCTCTCCTTCATGCTCACACATCCTTGAACACCCCAGCGCACTCCTACCTACCACACATTCAGAAATCTACAAGCCATTAACCCTCAGACACTTTCAGACTCCCTACACTCATCACTGTCCCCAATCTCCTCTTTTTCTTGTCCTGATCTGGCTGTTCATAACTACAATGACACTCTTAGAAGTACCCTTGACCAAGTAGCGCCGCTCACCCTCAGAACTTCCAAACACACAGTAAAACAGCCCTGACTCACATCGCAAACTCAACTTCTCCAGCGATGCTCTAGGAGTGTTGAACGCCTTTAGAGAAAAACCTGCACACCAGAAGACTTCATCCACTTTAAATTCATGTTAAGAACTTATAACGCTGCCCTTCACCTCGCCAAATAGACCTACTTCACCACCCTGATCTCACTAGCCAACAACCTCAAGAAACTTTTTGACACTTTTCACTCCCTTCTCAGGCCAAAAGCACAAGCCCCTGTCACAGACATTTGTGCTGATGACCTGGCCTCCCACTTTATAGAAAAAAGATAATATCCGTCAGGAAATCTGCTCTCAACCACCAAGTGCTGTGACTCCCATCCCTCCCTGCATTTCCCCTGGCTCACTTTCCACATTTGATCCCATCACAGAAGAAGTCTCCAGGCTCCTCTCTTCCGACTACATGCACTACCGACCCCATTCCCTCACATCTCCTCCAGTCTCTCTCTCCAGTTGTCACAACTCACCTAACTACAATCTTTAATCTCTCCCTCTCCTCTGGCATTTTCCCATCCTCCTTCAAACACTCCATCATTACTCCATTACTAAAGAAACCCGCTCTCGACCCTTCCTGCACAACCAACTACAGATCCCTTTCATCTCTAAACTTTTGGAGCGTCTAGTCTACTCCCGCCTTACCCGTTACCTCTCCACTCACTCCTAGACCCTTCACAGTCCGGTTTCCGCCCCCTACATTCGACTGAAACTGCACTCAAAGTGACCAATAACCTTCTGACAGCAAAACGTAACGGCGACCACTATCTGCTCATTCTTCTCGACCTTTCTGCAGCTTTCGACACGGTTGACCACTGTCTCCTACTCTCTAGGTATTAAGGACACTGTTCTCTCCTGGTTCTCTTCCTATCTTTCTGACCGCTCCTTCAGTGTTTTGTTCTCTGGCTCCACGTCATCTCCTCTTCCTCTCGCTGTCGATGTACCCCAGGGCTCAGTCCTTGGCCCCCTTCTCTTCTCTCTCTACACGGCCCCAATTGGACAGACCATCAGCAGATTTGGCTTTCAGTACCATCTTTATGCTGATGACACACAACTATACACGTCATCCCCCGACCTTACCCCTGCTGTACTACAGAACGCCACCGACTGTCTGTCCGCAGTCTCCAACATCATGTCCTGCTCTCTATCTGAAACTCAACCTCTCCAAAACTGAACTTCTTCTGCTCCCGCCATCTACTAACCTCCCTAAATTTGACATTTCCCTCCCCGTGGGCAGCACCATAATAACACCCCGGCAGCAGTGTCGCTGTCTGGGTTTTATGTTTGACACCAATCTCTCCTTCACCTCCCACATACAATCTCTTGCTGCCTACACCTAAAGAACATCTCCAGAATCCGCCCTTTTCTCACCATGGAAGCAACAAAAACCCTCACTGTAGCATTGATCCACTCCCGCCTGGACTACTGCAACGCTCTAATACTTGGCCTCCCCGTTACTCGACTATCCCCTCTCCAGTCCATCCTTAATGCAGCAGCCAGGGTCATCCATCTGGCTAATCGGTACTCGGACGCGTCCGCTCTTCGCCAGTCCTTACACTGGCTGCCCATTCATTATAGGATGCAATTCAAAGTACTTGTTCTCACCCACAAAGCTCTCCACAGTGCAGCACCCCCCTACATCTCCTCCCTCATTTCTATCTATCGGCCTAACCGACTGCTGCGCTCTGCAAATGACTTTCGACTAACCTCTGCACTAATCCATACCTCCCACTCCCGACTCCAAGACTTCTCCCGCGCTGCGGCAATCCTCTGGAATGCTCTATCCCAAGAAATTAGGACTATCCACAATTTGCATGGTTTCAGGCGCTCCCTCAAAACACATTTGTTCAGAGCGGCCTATCACATTCACTAATCAAAGTCATTCTATGTGTAAGTGTGTGTGTGTGTAGCCCATTCACTATCTCCATCCATCCCTCACTCCCTCAAGATGGCTGGACCATCATTGTAAATGCACCATTGTATATACACACCTGTACTTTGTAAGCTCTCACGAGCAGGGTCATCTCATCTTATTTTGCTTTAATTATTATATTGTTAACGTTGCTACTTATGACTTGTGTTTTTAAACTGTTAAACTGTAAAGCGCTGAGGAATATGTTGGTGCTATATAAAGATTATTATTATTATGTAGAAGAAATGATCCATGTGAAGCCCAGGCTATGGTAAGGATTCAAAGGAGTACACCGATGGCTGCGACAAGGAGTACACCGATAGCAGTGACAAGGATCTTCAATAGGGCCATCGTAGAAAGAAGCCAATAAGCCTGAAAAGTTATGCAATCGATCCACTTAAAAGACGGATTTTGGTAAGAACTTACCTGTAAAATCCTTTTCAGCGAAGGAAGGAAAGGAGACACACTAGTTCATAACTAGTGGGTAGGCGGAGCCCCAGATAGGATTGACACCTCAGATTAAAAAGTGTTGACCGGCCCCTCCAGCTCGGGCTCCTCCTACTCAGCTCTCCAGTTGTACACAAGCTTAAGGAAGAGCAATATCACCAGCGGAGCAACATAACCCCTTCTGAAGGACTTCAGAGAAAAAACATAAGAGTACAGGTTATGCATGCATGTAGGCAAAAATCACACAGTTCCAGACACTACTCACTGAACCTGACTACTGCGATAAGCTGGCAATGCTGGAACAGAGCCGTAGCGCGTCGACCTCAGCCCAGAAAATCGCTATCAGAGAAGGTTCACGCTGCATCTGTAATACAACAACACACTTCTGCCATGGGAGGGAGCTGTGTCTCCTTTCCTTCCTTCGCTGAAAAGGATTTTACAGGTAAGTTCTTACCAAAATCCGTCTTTCAGCTGCAGATGGAAGGAAAGGAGACACACTAGTTCATAACTAGTGGGACGTCCCAAAGCAGTCCAGAAATTAGGGTGGGAAAAAACCAAAAGAGGCAGAAACCCATCAACCTAGATAAATGCGCAACAGGCGCCAAATACAAGTTAACTAAAACTTAAAATACCGCTGCCTGCAGGACCCTATGTCCTAAGGCCGCATCAGCGGAAGCACTGACGTCCACCTTATAAAACTTTGTAAATGTGTGGACGGAGCGCCAGGTCGCCGCTCGGCAGAGCTGAGCTGCCGAAGCCCCTTGATGAAAGGCCCACGATGAAACCACAGCCCTCGTGGAGTGAGCTCGAATCTTAATCGGGCAAGGTTCGCCTTTAAGACGGTAAGCCTCCAAAATGACTGACCGAATCCAACGAGCTATAGAAACCTTGGAAGCTCGTTGACCACGCCTGCGACCTGCTGGAATCACAAACAGAGAATCTGACTTCCTAAAACCTTGAGTAACAGACAAATAGAACTTCAAGGTCCGCACTAAATCCAATTTGTGCAAGTCCCGTTCCTTTGCATTCCTTGGGCCCGGGCAAAGCAAGGGCAATACAATATCCTGGTTAACATGAAATTGCGACACCACCTTAGGTAGAAAGTCGCCCCGTGTGCAAAACACTACTCGATCCGGGTAAAACTCCAGGAAAGGAAGCGAGCAGGAAAGAGCTGCCAACTCAGAAACCCTTCTTAAAGAGGTTACCGCCACTAAGAAGGCAATCTTCCAAGAAATTAAAGAAAGGCTAGCAGAACCCATAGGCTCAAAAGGTACATGCTGAAGAGCCTCCAAGACAAGGTTGAGCCGCCAAGGAGACACAGACGCCTTCCGCGGTGGAAACTGACGGTTACTCCGCGAAAAAAGGAACGTACGTGACTAAGCGAGGCGATAGCCTTCCGAAACAGCAAGGACAGGGCAGAAACCTGGCCTTTCAGAGTGCTAACTGCCAAACCTTTTGACCAGCCCGTACTGCAGCAAAGCCAACAAATTGGGAATGGAAAAAATCCTCGGATTCATTGAAGAACCCGAACACCACGAAAAGAAGGCTTCCCAAGTCTTGTGATAAATCTTAGAAGTAGCCGGATCTCTGGCAGCTCGCAGAGTGCAATGACTTCGACTGAAAAACCTCTACGAGTCAATATTTCGGTCTCAAGAGCCACGCCGTCAAACGCAGAGACTTCAAGTCCGGATGACGAACGGGCCCCTGGGTTAACAGGTCCGGGCGAGGAGGAAGTGGGAATGGCGGTGCCGCCAAAGGCGACACCAGTGTCGAGAACCACGTCCTCCTTGGCCAATCCGGGGCTATCAACATAGCCGGAATTCTCTCCAGTCTGATCCGACGCAGCACCAGAGGAAGTAAAGATATCGGCGGAAACACATAGACTAGCTCGAAATGGTCCCACGGAGCCACCAGAGCAACCACCGCCACAGCCTTTCGGGTCCTTGTACCTGGACATGAAAGTCGGTAGTTTGGCATTGAACCTGGATGTCATCAAATCCACTTGGGGAGTTCCCCAACGGGAGCACAGCAGTGCAAAAATTTCCGGATGAAGACTCCATTCTCCAGGATCCATCTTCTCGCGACTGAGGAAGTCCGCCGTGGTATTCTGGACTCCTGGAATGTGAATCGCAGAGATGGCTGGAACCCTGGTCTCGGCCCATAGCAGAATCCGAGACACCTCCATCATGAGCCTGGAGCTCCTTGTCCCGCCTTGGTGGTTGATATACGCGACCGCCGTCGCGTTGTCTGTCTGCACTCGGACTGGCAGACCGCTCAAAGGGAGCGTCCAGTGTTGGAGGCAAAAGAAAAAATTGCCCTCAATTCCAGGATGTTGATCGGTAGAACAGACTCTTCCGATGACCATACTCCCTGGATCCAAAGATCGTTCCAGACACCCCCCCCAACCCGTCAGGCTGGCATCGGTGGTTATGACCGACCACCTCGGAGGGAGGAAAGATTTCCCCAGGGATAACGCTCCTGGACATAACCACCATCCTAGGGATTCTCGCACCCTGTGAGAGATGATGACGCTGCAATCCAGAGAAGCTTGCGATCGATCCCAACGACTCAGAATGAGCCTTTTGGAGGGCCCTGGGATGAAATTGGTCAAACGGAAGTGCCTCCATGGACGTCAAACCCAGAAGGCGCATACACTTCCGAAAGGACATTGCTGTCGCAGACCTCATAATCTGTACATGTCGAAAGAGACATGCCCGCTTGTCTGGAGGAAGGGACACCACCGTCCGTACCGTGTCGAAATGCATTCCCAAAAACAGGATTGACTTCCAGAGACGACTTCTCCCAATTGACCAGCCACCCGAAATCCTCCAGGAGCTGAAGGGATAGATTGCGAGTCGTCCCCGCCTCCTCCTTTGAGGACGCCACAATCAGAAGGTCGTCCAGGTAGGGAAATCGTAACCCCGTCTTCGAAGAATTGCCATGAGGGGCGCTAGAATTTTTGTAAAAACTCTGGGCGCCGAGGCCAAGCCGAATGGCAAAACGAAGGAAGTGCCGGTGAGCCCTTCCGACGGGAACATGCAAAATAAACGTTGCGAATGTCGATTGACCAAAAAGACGTTCTGCGACAGGGCTGCCACAACGGAGCGAAGTGACTCCATGCGGAATTTTCGGGATGTAAACATGCCGATTCAATCTTTGAAATCCAAAATAGGGCGAAATTTGTCCTCCTTTTTGGGGACCACAAAGAGGTTGGAATAAGAATCCTCTTCCCCGGTCCTCTGCGGAACCGGTATCACCACACCCTTCTGCAGAAGGGAATCGACCTCTCGTAGTAGAGCGGCAAATAGCTCGGCTCTGACGGAATGCGAGATTGGCAAAACCTGTCAGGGGGTCGAGAAAGAAACTCTATGAAGTAGCCTGCCAACACAACCTGTGTCACCCAGGCGTCCGACACACGGGAAACCCAAGTCGGTTTGAACTGGAGTAAACGACCCTCCACTCGAGAGCGCTCGAGTGAGACCCAGACGTCAGACCGCTTTAGCGGGTTTTTTGCCAACTTCTGTCTTAATGGAAGTTCTGTTTCCAGGGTATGCGGAATTTCTGAGAATTCCCCCTTTTTTTTTTTTTTTTAAAAAAAGAGAGGAACGACCCAAACCCCCAGAGGGTTGACCGGATCATCCCCTGGACCGAAAGGACCGCCGACAACTACCGGCACTAGTCCTGCCAGACGCAGAAGTCACAGCTCTGCGCTGCGGTAAAGCTGTTTCTTTTGCCTCAGAAATCAGCTCTGTGAGGTCAGATTCAAATAGCTGACCACCTTGTAAGCTAAAGATAACAAACCCTGCTTGGAAACCGCGTTCCACTGTCTAAGCCACAGTGCTCTTCTAACTGTGACTGCCGAGGATTGCGCCCTGGATAGCAGTGACGCAGAATCCTTCAACTTGAAAAGCCCATCTATCTCGATAGAGGGGATCCATCTTGTCACGCCGTCCGTAGACGGTCCAACCGGCTCAGGGAAACTTTACAAGTACACATAGATCCTTAATACTGAATCCATGACCCGCGGCCTCGCAGATGGATATTGTTGCCATCTCCATTTTTCTGTCCAGCAGGTCCTGCAGACTCGCCTTCCTTTACCAGGATAAAGGAACATTCACTTCAGGAGATCCAATTAACAATCAACTCCGTAGAAAACAGATACAGATTGTAAAGCCGTCGCGACCTATGCGACTCCTGAAACATCCGGGCCGACTTACCAGGACGCCTAGTTACCTCTCTCTGGTAACTGTAACGCCCTCATGGCTCCAATAGTACGGTCCATGAGAGAGGCAGAGTGTCCCTGCCGATCCTCCTTGTCCGAAACGGACATCTTCGCTACGCGAGAAGGAAGGCACCGATTTGTGTCGCTTCCTTGAGAGGATCTAGCTGACACTCCATAACCTAGAAGGTCAGACAGGCCATCATAGAAACTAGCGAGGGCCTCCATTTTGACACCACTGGAACCTCCGACTGCTGCGCATGACGCCGTCGGGGTCTGCGTGTCAGATTCTGACATGTCCTTGCACAGTATATGGCAGGTTAAACCTGTCAGTAACTAGAACAGTGTGTTTCTTAAAGAAAAACAATCGCTGAAGGGTTAAAGCTCTTAAAGAGAGCTACCCCAGCATTAAGAGTTAACCGCCTAAGAAGGGGTTAAAGTAGCAGACTCCCCACAACCTTGATAATGAAAAAGTTGTGCGAGCCCCAAGTGCCTCTTATAAGGCAGCAGCTGCAGGACAGCTTTTTATGCCACACTAACAGAAAAACGTTCCACAAGATCGCTAAAAATTGCGCTGTTTTGTATATCGCAATGACCGCCAAAGTTGTTAAAGAGATCGCTAACCGCTTATGCGATGTTAATGAGATCGCCCAGATTGGCAGCTACTAGCGACATTAAAAAATGATCACACAAACGATCGCATTAGTATGCGTCGTTATCAGGATCGTTAGTGGGAACGTATAGTGGCAGTATTAAAATCGCAGACTCCCCACAAACTCTTTATTATTATTGAAAAGAGTGTGCGAGCCCCTTATGCGATAACAGCCGCAGGACAGCGCAGTCTGTCACTCATTA
The DNA here is from genome assembly GCA_033576555.1 of Oophaga sylvatica. Taxonomy (NCBI): domain Eukaryota; kingdom Metazoa; phylum Chordata; class Amphibia; order Anura; family Dendrobatidae; genus Oophaga; species Oophaga sylvatica. The sequence continues at coordinate 446,174,394 of JARQOD010000003.1, read as the reverse complement.
GTGCCCCAGAAGGCGCCCGCGCTGTGGGGGTGAAGGGGTTAAGCTTCTGCCTGCGGGCTAGAAGCGACTCACCCAGCTGGTAACAGTGTAACATCTTGCCGGAAGGGGAGGAGCCTGCTTCTCTAATGGCCGCCGCGCTGTGCCTCCGTGTGCTCCATGAGGGAAGCCGGAAATGGAGACAGCAGTAAAGCGCGCGCTCAGAGCGGCGCGAAAATTCAAATAAAAAGGCGCGCACTCCTCTCCTATGTCCTGCAGGCATCCACCTGCGGACAAAAAACACCAGTCACCGACATGTATTGTACAGCGGCTGCCGCAGCAGTCGCTTCAGCACTCACACACACATTAATAAAAATGCGTGGTACTCACCAGCCGAAGCGCCACAGGGACCCCCAGGGATTTGTGGCGCTATGCCCATGCTTCCCCCCAGGGCGGGGATCGCAGTGACCCCTGCAGCGCGGTTTGCGCCCCCGCCAGGGAAGCCATCCTCATCCCCCCGGGCCGGCAGGGTTCTGCAGGGACCACCATAAAGGGTAATACAGATCCGCCAAGGGAGAGGTGGGAGTCCAGCAGCGCTGAGACCCCTGAGACCTCTAGACCACATTTGGTGATCCAAGTCTCTTGTCCGATAAAAAAATAATAAAATCTTCTGAGGAGCTGCTTCCAGCAGCGACTATCCTCTGAGACCTCAAATTGTAAACTGGAGAGCTGAGTAGGAGGAGCCTGAGCTGGAGGGGCCGGTCAACACTCTTTTTAATCTGAGGTGTCAATCCTATCTGGGGCTCCGCCTACCCACTAGTAATGACTGTGTCTCTCTTCCTTCCATCTGCTGCTGAAATGCTGTAGTCAGAGACCGACAGTGGCATTTATGTGGTTGAACAGCAGCACACTATGTGACAGCAGACTTGTGAAACCTCACAGTGCCGCAGTTTATGCAGTCAGGATTCTTTGGTGTCGGCAGGTGCGTGACTACAAGTGTATGCGATTTGCATACATGCGGTCACATGCCAACTAGACGTGTGCTGCCACACTCAATGCAAGTGAATTGAGTGAGATCAGACACATCTAGTTGGAATGTGGCCGAAAGTATGCAAATCACATACTTGCGGTCACATGACTGCCCGCTCCCAGCGAATCCTGAAAGCATGCTCTGTGAAGATGCACAAGTTTGCAGTCATGACACCGCAGGCTTGAGCCCCGAGCCTGGGCAACCCCTTCAAATAAGATAAGCTATTTTTCTTATTTTACATGCAATGGAGAAAAAAAATAATTGTTGCAGAAATTGACACACCCTTTGACCTTATTTGCGCCATTTTTTTACTACAGACATTACGTATTGTATAATAATTTACATAAATTTGAAAATGCAATTTGCCTAGTATTATTCCCAGGCATGTATGTGATAAGATTACCTCGGGGATTTCCTCAGCATAGGGCTGTGGCAGAGAGATGACGATTCAGTAGTGTCTTGGTTGGATTCCTTCATTTCATAGGACTGCAGCTTGGCCTTTAACTCAGCCACCTATTCATAGAAAAGGCAAAATGTCAGGATGACCATCGCCCTGTTACCTGCACCAGCCTTGTATTCGGACATCCCACCTCAGCTTTCAGTTCCTCGCACACGGCGGCATATTTGCTGATGTGACAGTCCAAATTGATCACGTTGCTCTTCAGCTATAAACAAGAAAACAAGCAACAAAAATAACAGTAAATGAAAAGAAACAAAAAGGTGACCAGGGATTTTATAACTTTTTTATATCCAAAAATTAAAAATAACTTTCTCCCTTAATTCCCTCCTGATCTCTAATACTGTTTTATATTACAAGTAAAATTGATAAAGAAGTCTTCTCTGTGTCTCAGAACCTTATTCATGCCTCTTCCCTGTCTTGTATGTGGCTGTAAAATAATTGTCTGCAGCAGGAGCCTCCCCCCTCTGCAGTAGAGTACTGAAAAATATTGCACAGTCACGCCCCCTGACAGAGGGATGTGGCTATAGTCAGCCATCAACTGAAGATGGAATTGATTAACGGGGCTGTCCCCTATTAGACACCCTGACAGAATATAGAAAGGCTGCAACCGAACACTGGGCAATGATTAGCTGCAACGGTCATGGGACATAAAGTCAACTGACATCGGAGAAAGGGTGCCAATTTGGAAGGCAAGTAAAGCATTTTTTTTTTTATTTTATGATGCATCTTGGGATGGTTCAGCAGAATACAAGCCTCTTAAAGTCTAGATTCAGTGCTTCTTTAAAGAAAATGTACCACCAGGTTAAAAGTGACAAGTTTTTTTTTCCTTACTTTATTCCCGTTGCTACCCTGAGTTTTCCACCTTTTGTTTTTCATAAATCCTCTATATGGTTCCTGAGATACGGGCCTTTTTTATGGGCATGGCTCACAGGGTAAATATGCAGAGCTGCCTAAAGGCATGCCCATGAGGAACCTGAGCCACGCCCACTTCATAAAGACTGTAAGAATTATCAGTAAAGACTTCTCTCCTGTACTCACCGACAGTTTTATTTCCTTGGCCCGATTGGCATACTTTAGCGTGTTATAGGTGTCATCATAACTTAGACATGAAGGGCTGATTGCTGCAATCATGACCGTCCTACAGTTGCCTCCAATGGAGTCTTTCAGGAGCCGGGTGAGTTTACTGTCCCTGTAAGGGACGTGGGCCTTCTTATTCTACAACAGAAGAAAATGTGGATTAGACAATGACAGGTCACTAAAGATGGACAGAGAAGAATGACACCAGCTGATCTGACACTGTCCAATCACTGATCAGTTACACTGCATAGAGACACCCCCCTAGGTATGGATAGGATAACACTTAGTTGTCAATTTATTCATAAACTTCTAAGAAGGAACAGAGGAACTGCACAACGCAGTAAAAAAATTTAAAAAAAAACCTCCAGAATAGATATGGTATTTCATGTAGAATACAAGCATTTACTAAAAGAGAAGTGTCAGGGCCACCTTAATCAGTTCAAGACCAGGTCATTCCCCCCCCTTTTTTTATGCCTGGGGTGTAAACTTTTTTGTTTTCATACTCTCGCTTTATTTTTGCCAATATCGGGAGATATTGGTGTGAAAATAAAAGAAAAGTGGCTTTTGTAACATTTAAAAAAAAAAAATGTATATATATTATATACAAAATGAATTAGCATGGAAAGGGTAACATTTTTAAATGTATTCCAGTGGCTCTTTATGTATATAGAGACAGCGGACATTTTTTTTTTTATGGGGTGGGACAAGTAACTGCAATTTAAACTGGCAGTGTTTTTTTTTTTTAAATATATTCACACATTGTATTCCCCATAAGACTCGTGGCTGTACTAGCTCAAAAGGGTGCATCTACTCAATACTGAGCAAAGTGTCTGAATACTTATGACCATGTGATAATTCAGTTTTTCTTTTTTAATAAATTTGCAAAAATTTCTACATTTCTGTTTTTTTCAGTCAAGATGGGGTGCAGAGTGTACATTAATGAGAAAAAAATACGGATTTTTGTGTTACTCACCGTAAAATCCTTTTCTCCGAGACACTCATTGGGGGACACAGGACTGTGGTGTATGCTTCTGCCGCTAGGAGGCTGACACTAAGTAACATAAAAAAAGGTTAGCTCCTCCTCCGCCGTATACACCTCAGCACTGGCCGCAGGCAAACCCAGTTTAGTGCAAAAAGCAGTAGGAGGCTAAAAAATAAATCAAGAGTTAACACAGATACAGTATATTCAGAAGAAAAAAACTGCTGATACCAATTTAAGGAGAATAGAGTTAACTCAATATAAAGCCAGCCGGCTCTTAGGGAGGGTGCTGTGTCCCCCAATGAGTGTCTCGGAGAAAAGGATTTTACGGTGAGTAACACAAAAATCCGTATTTCTCCTTCGTCTCATTGGGGGACACAGGACTGTGGGACGTCCCAAAGCAGTCCCTTGGGTGGGAAACCGACTCCACAGTGTAATTTATAACCAAGCATTGCTTATAGGTGCGCAACCGCGCCCTGAAGAATCCTTCTACCCAGACTGGCATCCGCAGAAGTCTGGGTATGGACATTATAATGCTTGGAAAAAGTATGCAGACTGGACCAGGTTGCTGCTTTACAAACCTGTTCCACCGAAGCCTGATGCCGAAGGGCCCAGGAGGCACCCACCGCTCTGGTGGAGTGAGCCTTGATCCCTGCGGGAACCACCGTGCCTCTGATACGGTAAGCCTCCTGAATGGCTAACCGAATCCACCTAGCCAAGGTTGACTTAGAGGCAGCAAGTCCCTTCCTGCGACCTTCAGGGAGGACAAACAGCGTGCCCGTCTGTCGAAAGGACGCCGTCCGAGATACATATCTCCTGAGTGCTCTCACCAGATCCAGCGTATGGAGAGCCTTCTCCACTCGGTGCGTCGGAGCTGGGCAAAATGAGGGCAACACAATGTCCTCATTAATATGAAATGAGGACACAACCTTAGGCAAAAAAGGTGGTGTTGGTCTGAGCACCACCTTATCCTGATGGAAAAGTAAGTACGGAGCTCGACAAGACAGTGCAGCCAGCTCCGAAACCCGCCTTATGGATGTAATGGCTACCAAAAACACCACTTTCCAGGAAAGAAATGATAGAGAAACTTCCTGCAAAGGTTCAAAAGGAGACTCCTGTAGGACTCCCAGGACTAGATTGAGGTCCCAAACCTCTAAGGGAGTCTTGTAGGGAGGAACTATATGGACAACCCCCTGAATAAAGGTCCTAACCTGAAAATTAGACGCGATCTTTCGCTGAAAAAGAACCGACAAAGCTGATATCTGTCGTCTAAGAGTACTAGGCGCTAGACCTGAATCTAGGCCTGCCTGGAGAAAAGATAGAATGTTCAGAATTGAAAAGAGGAGCGGGGAACAACCATGTTCCCTGCACCAAGTAAAAAAGACCTTCCAAGTACCGTGGTAGATGCGAGCCGAAACGGGCTTTCGGGCGTTAGCCATCGTTGCGGCGACCTTTTTAGAGAATCCAGCCCTGGTCAGGATCCAAGATTCAACGGCCAGGCCGTCAAACACAGGACCGCTGAGTTCTGGTGGTAAATTGGGCCCTGGGAGAGAAGGTCCACGCGCTCTGGCAGTCGCCAGGGTGTGTCGGTGAGCAATTGTACCAGCTCCGCGTACCATGAGCGACGCGGCCAATCCGGAGCGATTAATATCGCTGGAACCCCCTCTATCCTGATCTTTCTGATCACCCTTGGGAGAAGGGCTATTGGTGGAAACAAGTATGGAAGATGAAACTGATTCCATGGTAGGACCAGAGCGTCTACTGCAAATGCCTGCGGATCCCGGTACCGGGAGACGAAGTTGGGCACCTTGGCATTTATCTTGGAAGCCATCAGGTCCACATCTGGGGTTCCCCAGCGTCGGCATATCTGCTGAAAAACCTCGGGATGAAGCGACCATTCCCCTGACGCTATGCCGTGACGGCTGAGAAAATCCGCAGCCCAGTTTTCCTCGCCCGGAATGTGGACCGCTGAAATCACAGAGTGATTTACCTCTGCCCAAGTCAGAATCTGTTTTACCTCGTGCATGGCCGCCCTGCTGCGGGTACCTCCCTGATGGTTTATGTATGCCACTGCCGTGGCATTGTCCGATTGTATTCTGACTGGGTGGCCCGCCAGATGCTGGTGAAAATGTCTCAGAGCTAGCCGAATAGCTCGGATCTCTAAAATATTGATCGGGAGGGTCGATTCCTGCTGAGACCAAGTTCCCTGGGCTGTATGGTGACGAAACACTGCTCCCCATCCGAGCAGGCTGGCGTCCGTTGTGACAACCAACCAAAAATTTGGAGGAAACAACCGACCCTGTCGAAGAGTGGTGCTCTTCGTCCACCACATTAGAGTCTGTCTGACCTGCAGGGACAGACGACACCGAAGATTGAGGGAGTAAGGGCTCCCGTCCCATACTGCCAAGAGTGCATGTTGAAGGGGGCGAAGATGAAATTGGGCAAATGGAATAGCCTCTATTGCTGCCACCATCCTTCCCAGGACCCTCATGCAAAACCGGATGGTGTGAGGAATTGGTTGGCGAAGGATCCGTACCTCTTGACGGAGAACCAAGGCCTTGTCCTGAGGAAGAATTATCAACCCCTGAGCGGTGTCGAAATTCATCCCTAAAAAGGTGATCTTCCGAGATGGCACAGGAGATGATTTCTTCGTATTCACCAGCCACCCCAGGCGAGCAAGGGTGTCTAACGTAATGCTGACACTTTCCTCGCAGATTTGAAAAGACGGACCCTTGATGAGGAGATCGTCTAAGTAAGGCAGGATGACTACCCCCCTGGAGTGCAGAATGGACACAACAGCAGCCATGACCTTTGTGAACACCCTGGGGGCTGTGGCTAGCCCGAATGGCAAGGCTGCGAACTGAAGATGAAGTTTGCCGACGGCAAACCGAAGAAATCTCTGGTGAGGAGGAAATATGGGGATGTGAAGATAGGCATCCTGAATGTCTATTGATGCTAGAAATTCCCCTTTTTCCATGGCTGCAATGACCGAACGGAGAGATTCCATTCGGAAATGCCGAATTCTGACAAACCGGTTCAGTCGCTTTAGATCCAGAATGGGCCTTACGGTACCGTCCTTTTTGGGTACAATGAACAGGTTGGAATAAAACCCCTGACCCTTTTCGATCTCCGGTACAGGCACGACAACCCCGCTGTGCCGAAGAGACTCGACCGCCCTGAATAAGGCGCGAACCCGAGATTCCTCCTTGGGAAGGCGCGAGGGAAAAAAACGATTTGAGGGAAGGCTGGAAAATTCTATTTTGTACCCCGAGGAGACTAACTCCCTGACCCACTCGTCGTGAGTAATCGATAGCCAAATGGGGCGAAACCAGAGTAAGCGGCCGCCTACTCTGGATAAATTGACCGGATTCTGCCTCCAGTCATTTGTCCGAATATCTCTGGGGTTTGGACCCTCTAGATCTTGGTTGTTGAGATCGTCCTCTTCCCAGAGGGTTGGTCCTGTAGGAGACCTGACGATCTCTGGCCTGACTAGGCCGACCTGAACCGCTGGAGGTAGCTGGCGCGGCCCAACCTGGGTTACGAAAGGCCCTAAAGCGAGGCTGAAGCTGTCGGCGAAAAGGCTGCTTAATCTTTTGCTGAGGAAGGAAACTGCTCTTCCCTCCCGTCGCATCAGATATGAGCTGATCCAACCTTTCGCCAAATAACCGACCATTCTGATATGGTAAGGATGTAAGCGATTTCTTTGAGATTGAATCTGCTCGCCAGGTTCTAAGCCACAAAGATCTTCTGATGGCAATTGCATTAGCAGCAGCTAGGGCTGCGCAATTTGCCGCATCCATGGACGCATTAATTAAGAAGTCTCCCGCAAGTGCTATCTGATTAGAAATCTCAGTTACTTCAGATGGTACCTCAATACCATGAAGCGCTCTATTTAGAGACTCCGACCAGGATATCATGGCCTTAGCAACCCAAGTCGCTGCAAAAGAAGGAGAGAGAGCAGAACCCGATGCTTCAAACACCGAGCGGGCCAAACCTTCAATCAGACGATCCGTTGGTTCCTTGATCGAGGAACCGTTAGGAAGGGAGAGGAGCGTTTTAGACGCCAAACGCGACACAGGAGGATCAACCGCAGGAGATTCCGCCCATTTCTTAAGAAGCTCGGGAGCAAAAGGATATCTAGTATTGAGAGCCTTTTGTCCTGCGAAGCGCTTGTCCGGTTTCTCCCGGTGGCGCTGCACTAGTTCCTCAAACTCAGGATGAGATCCAAAAACTTTATGAGCTTGCCTGGCTCTTTTGAAGGACACCTTATGACCGGAGGTCAAGGTGGACTCATCGTCTATCCCCAAGGTTTGATTGACAGCTTCAATCAAACTGTCAATTGTGTCCTGACAATTTGGTGCCTCCAAATTAAGGGACCCTTCTGAATCAGAATCCGAATACTGATCACTTGTCAGAGGTGAGGGAGAGCGGGAGACGGAACTGAAAGATGCCGAGGCTCCGGACGGCAAAGGCGATGCAGTGTGGGTTCGCTTCCCCTGCGTCTGCCTAGTGAGAGCGCGGCCCCTGCAGGCCGGAGGTTCATGAGACGTCGCCAAGACGGGTGAACCACTGTCCCTGCTCCTATCGGGAGCTTGAAGGGACTCGATTGCTCTAGTCAATGATGCCACAGAATGAGTCAGGGACAGAGCCCATTCAGGGGGACCTGACGCACTGGGTTCCGTAATAGGAGCGGGTTCCTGAGCCCGTTCGGAGTCACAGGCTTCGCAAACCCGAGTAATCTGGGCGCGCGGAAAAGGGGACCTACAGGCAATGCATGCGGTATACAGTACCGTATGAGCTTTAGTTCTTCTGGACATACTGAGTCTATCACAGAGTCCGCAATGAACTGGATGTGCGACGGTCAGTGAAACGGAGTGCAGAAGTACTTAGTGAAGCGGAACAACCAGGCTGGAGGTAGAAGCACTTACCCCAGTCCTGTACCCCCTGCGTCCTTAAACCGCGTAGCAGTGGCGTCTGGCTCCAAATTTTTAAAAAAGAGCGCCCCCCTGTTAGGAAGGCGAGCTCAAGTAGCCGAGCCTTTAGGGGGAGGATCGAGAGGCGCGGCCTAGCTGTCAGAGGCCCGCCTCCAGCCGCGGCCTAGTCTCCAGCAAAAGCCGGGGACTAAATTTACAGCCGCGGCCTAGCATCAGCCGAAGCCGCGGCCTAGATTTCCGGCGGAGGCGGCCCCAAAACCAGAGGGCGGGCCCGCCGGAAGGAGACAATGCCGAGGGCGGATCCCCGCGACCGCGGCCCGCCCTCCAGCCGACACCGGACGCTACATCTTGGGCCGCGGCCTAGTCCCCGGCAGAAGCCGGGGACTAAATTTGCAGCCGCGGCCCAGATTTCCGGCGGAGGCCGCCCCAAACTCAGAGGGCGGGCCCGCCGGAAGGAGACAATGCCGAGGGCGGATCCCCGCGACCGCGGCCCGCCCTCCGGCCGACACCGGACGTTACATCTTGGGCCGCGGCCTAGTCCCCGGCAGAAGCCGGGGACTAAATTTGCAGCCGCGGCCCAGCACCGCCCGAAGCCGCGGCCTAGATTTCCGGCGGCCGGCGCCGGACGCCACACCTCGGGCCCCAGTCCCCGGTCCTTGCCCGAGGCCTAACACCGCCGAAGCCAGGGACCTGACTCCCCCGGGGGGGAACACGGGCCAGGAGTGTACCTGGCTGGAATCCAGACGCTTGAAACCTGCGGTGCTCCATGCGTGCGGCGTTTCCAGTATCTTCTCCGTTTTCAAAAAGGTGAGCCATAGAGGGGGGCTTTGTAGTAAAAAAGGTGGGACGGTGCAGGAACCCTAACTCCATCACCCTTCAGGGGGCGAGGAGAGGGACCGTCCGCCTCCTTGCAGCACCGCAGTCTAGCATTGGTGGCGCAGTGGGGGCTGCACGGACAAACTCCTGCCTCTGTGCAACCTAGGGTTTCAATACCTCAGGGTGGACAGGGCTAAGTCCGGCATTCGTGTCCCACGTTGCGGGAGAGGATACGCTGGAGGCTTTACTCCACGTGCTCGCCCGTTGATGGTTTGGGGAGATCGGACCCTTTCAATAGGATCCGTCGCCCCTATCTCATCTTCGTGGGGAAGAAAAAAAAAAAAAAAATGGTCTGGAAAAAGAACCAGACGTGTGCCTCCATCAGACACTAAGCAATAACTGGGTTTGCCTGCGGCCAGTGCTGAGGTGTATACGGCGGAGGAGGAGCTAACCTTTTTTTATGTTACTTAGTGTCAGCCTCCTAGCGGCAGAAGCATACACCACAGTCCTGTGTCCCCCAATGAGACGAAGGAGAAAATTAACTGTTTTGAATTTACCAAATGGCTGCAATGAAAAATTTAAAGGGGTCTGAATACTTTCCGAACCCACTGTAAATATGTAATTATCTACTGTGGTGGGATAAAGGTCTTTAAAGGGGTTGTACCATGAAGAACAAAGAATACTCATCCACATGATAGGTGATAACTGATAAATAGTCCATCGACTAGGTGGTGAGTTCTCCTTCAATGGAAGTCTTCAAACAGAGGCTGGACAGACATCTGTCTGGGATGATTTAGAGAATCCTGCTTTGAGCAGGGGGTTGGACCAGAAGGCCCAGGAGGTCCCTTCCAACTCTACCATTCTATGATTCTATGACAATGACCGTTATCTGTGGCCACTTGATGAGAGCCCTGAAGAATCTGCGGCTCTTCTTTTGATTAGGACCCTTTCACACATCAGTTTTTTGCCATCAGTCATAATCCGTCGTTTTTTGAAAAAACGGATTCGGTGACTGACGCCGCAGGATCCGTTTTTTTCTCAGACTTGTATCAGCGACGGATTGCCGCACGTTTCAGATCAGTCGGAAATTTTTGGTCCGTCAGCTGGACACGACGCACAAAGCAACGTATTTTTGTCTCCGTCAAAAAATCGGACAGGGACGGATCAGTCGCTGTCCGTCGTTTGCTATAATGGAAGCCTATGGGCGCAGGATCCGTCGTCATCCGTCAAATGATGGATTCCAGGGACGGATTCGTTTTTTTTAACTGAGCATGACCCTCAATCTCATCACTGATGTGGGGTCTCGGCACCAATGATACATTAATAACTAATCATGTGGATAGATTTGCTCAACATTATTGGCAGCACAACCCTTTAAATGTGTAAAATAGAATCCATTGGATAAAGAAGAAATGAGTCGTATTTAAAGAATCACAGTCAATATGGGAAATCTCCAAACTCAGTTCTTGGGAGTTCTACAGTTGTGAAGGAAATAAAAAGTGACAAACAAGAACCATGTGTTACAGATGTGATGCTGTCCCTCTAGTTGTGGAACATCTCAACATAAACAGAGCGAATCTGCACCAAGTGTCCGATCGGTCTACGCAAGGAAAAGATTATGTTGTGTTTGCTTTGTGCCCAGGAACTGCAGATTAAATTAATACACAGCAGACGCTGAAGGCTTTTTCATGAGGCTCTGAACACAACAAGATACTAATCAGGCATCATGCTCATATGAAAAGAATCAGAGTTGAGCACCAAAAGCATGCGAGATCAAAGAACGGCGGGTACCTTGGCATCAGCCAGAGCGTTAATGACATTTATGAGCGCCAACAGGGAACGATTGATGTTGGCACCCTCTCTCTGCCGCTCGCCTTTAGCGTTTGTGGTCGAAGCTCGTTCTGACCCAGCTAAATCAATTAGGCTCATTTTGGCCACGCGAATGTCCTGGTTGATGCTGGCTGTACGGTCTTGCTGCTTGACATAAATCTAGAAGAGAACAGACAAGATGAGGGAGTCACGGGTCAGGCATCATGTCAGCTGTAAATGTTGGATGAAACTTTTTAAATCTATTGAGCCTTGTGACAATAACTGCATATCATGAGATACAGAATTTGATCATCTTACCCTGCCTCCTGCTTGTGAAAGGTTTCTCCCTGTCACTTTTTACAAGCAGTAGGCAGGGAAAGACAGGCTGAACCTGTTACTTAAGATACTGGGGAATCTGCACACAGCACTCAAAGATAACAGACAAATAGTGTATATCGGATTTGGCCGAACAAGTGCTTCTGTGAATGGTATCAAGCCTTACAGGGCGGGGATGAGTTGGATAGATTGACTTTATGCTGCATAGTTTCCATCTGCTTAAAGGGGTTGACAAAATCAAACAAATTGTCACCTCTCCATATGATAGGTGATAGCTTACTAATCAGTGGTGTTCTGACTGCTAGGACCTGCACCGATAAGAAGAACGGGGAATTTTTCATTTTTATTCCAGTTACAAAATGGAGCAGCAGGTCAGACACTCTATTGCCGCTCCATTTACTCTCAAAAAAGCCGAATGCAGCGTTTGTGAGCCCCATACAGAATCAATTGCCGCTACTTTTGGGAAAAAAAGTTTCCCGTTTAGCCAACCTGTGCAGATCCCAGCAGTCGGATTCCGGCTGATCAATAACTTATTTTCACCGGAAGACACCTTGAACTACATGTACGAGGGCATTAAGCCTAATTTTCTGCAAAATTACACATTAAATTGGGTTACTAAGAAGTAACACAACCAGGGAAGTGGACAGGAGGGGGATGAAAAAAATAAAATTTGTGAATATAAAAGGTAAACCTACCTGGAAAACAGCATGTGAGCGGGATGACGTTGCGTTAGCGTCTGTCGGATGCTGCGTCCGGTTCAGGTTTCCGTTAGCCAACATTTGCAGTAGCTGTTTTGCAGATTTGGGCTTTTGATATCAAGGAAACAAAACTATTAGAATATTTGCCGATTTCTGGAAATATGTTGCGTTACATGCCAATCTATTAACAGGAATCCAAGATGTGCCACAGGTCACCTCCAACGTACAGAGCGATAGAGGGTAAGGCAAAAGGATGGTTCGCAGTTATTGAACCTGTGTGATTGCCTGCAATACATACTGCTATACTTTTGCACCCGCTCTATACACAAACACATATACCTGCGTAAAAAAAAAAAAATAATAGGACCCATCAGGACAGATGTTTACCCCTGATTGGTGGGGATATGATGGGTGGGATCTGCACTGATCAGCAAAAAGGGGAATTATTAGCCTTGATGGTTCACTTTAGCTCCGTTACAAAATGGAGCGGAAGGTGAAACACCTTGAGTGCTTCACCATTCATTCTGTACGGGGTGGCCCCATAAGGAATGAAAGAGCGAAGTTTGAGCATGTGCACTGCTGCTCCATTCATTCTCTACAGGACAGTCCCATAGGGAATGAATGGAGCGGAGGTGGAGCGTGTGCACTGCTGCTTCATTCTAATGGGGATAACAGTGCCCTGTTCTGTCAATCATTGTAGTTCCCAGAGGTCGGATAATCACCGAGCAACAAGTTATCACCGGAGAGCCCATTTAATGAATTTATTTACTTACAAACAAGTGACCCCAGTGTACAACCCAACACACAAGCCCTGTGCCCGCACTGCTGATAATGAACAACATGACCATGTCAGGCTTGTATTGTGGAGATGGACGCACAATCACTTACCTGATGAAAGGAGAGGCCCTGGACCACAACCCCTTTCTGAGGATCCTCTCGGATTGCTAAAAACCCTTTGGGTTCCAGCAGGTCCTGGATCTGTTCATTGTAAACCTGAAAAAAAACAATAAATTTCTGTTCTGGAATACTAAGAGTGACGAGACGAATTATCAGGTTTAAATTTTTTTTTTAAATATATTATACAATATATAGTATATCACAAAAGTGAGTACACACCTGACATTTTTGTAAATATTTCTTTATATCTTTTCATTGGACAACACTGAAGATATGACACCATGTAACACATGACACAGGGGAGGGAAAATGTCAAATGGGCACAAATTGGCTATTTTTTACTTAGGGGTGTACTCCCTTTTGTTGTCAGCGGTTTAGACACTAATGTCTGTGTATTGAGTTACACAGAGGGCACCAAATTTACATTGTTATACAAGCTGTACATTGTATCAGTGTCATATCTTCGGTGTTGAAAAGATAATAAAATAGTCACAAAAATGTGAGGGGTGTACTCAATTTTGTGATATACTGTATATATACAAAAACCTAGACTGCAGTTTTTCGGTTGCTACACCTCCCCATTAAAATGCAATCAAAACATTTTAGTACCCAAAAATATTAACAATAAAAATACAGGTTGCCACGCAGAAGCAAAAAAAAAAAAAAAAAAAAACACAACATACACCTACATACAATTACAGGTTTCAGAAAATTGAGTCAAACAGCAATTTTTCTTTTTTTTTTTTCACCCAAAGTTGTAAGTGATAACGTCTCACCTTGTGGAGAGTGATATGCCAGGTAAGGAGACTTAAAGAACATGCAATGCTTCTCTGGGAAAATTAAATGTGTCAATTGCCTCTTCAGAGAGGAAGAGGACCTATACTATAATGCACAAAAATTCAAAAATAGAAAGGGCATCAATATCCAAAAATTTTTTTTCATGAGTTCTTATACTATAATGCCACCTTTTGGAAAAAGCAATCCTAAAGGTCAATATCGACCCTATAAAGAGCTTTGCCAAATGACTTAGGATAAAGGCCAAACCAGACGTGTTTCTGGGTGTTTGCCCCTCCTCAGTGCAAAGCATGAGATCTGATTTGGCTGTATGAAAGGCGCCCGACTGGGGTCTAAGGCGTAACCTCTCTTCTTGTGGAGAGTGACATACCTCAAATATAAGGAGTAACATCTCTTCTTGTGGAGAGTGACATGCCTGAAGGCTAAGGGATAATGTCTCTTCTTGTGGAGAGTGACATAACTGAGGTGTAAGGGATAATGTCTCTTCTTGTGGAGAGTGACATAACTGAGGTGTAAGGGATAATGTCTCTTCTTGTGGAGAGTGACATACCTGAGGTCTAAAGGGTTACGTCTCTTCTTGTGGAGAGTGACATACCTGAGGTCTAAGGGGTGTAGGGATGTGGTCTCGCTGGTGTGCGACCGGAGGTAAGCAGGAGGGCGACTCTTCCTGGTTCTTTAAGCAAGTTTATTAGACTTCATAAACTTGCTTGTAAAACAGAAAACAAAAACAGCCTTCTCTGGCACAAAGTAACAGAAAACAGATAAAAGTCCTCGTACTCTAACCGAGTACTCTCTTCAGCACACAAACTGGAGGTCTCCTCAGAACTCCCACACTGGAGGTTTCCTCACCTCCAGCCACTCACACCTGTGGTTAGCAGTCGGCTTATTTATATCTCAGACCCCCAGTTAACATAGAACACATGACTGGTCATGTGGTAGTGACATCATCACAGGTCCTTTAACCACAAACACTGCTATAGTGATGCCACTACCCAGGGCTAATGTGTACTGGGCTACATAACAGATACAAGGCATCTCTGAGCCAGATACCTCCCGTCTATAACACAACCCTTTGCCACTCTACATACCTCCCCCCTCTGCCTAAAGCCGTGGGGCTTGGCACTTTCTCCCACTAGACACGGGATTCTTGAGAGGGCATCAGCATTACAGTGTAGCTTCCCGGCCCTGTGTTCTACCTGGAAACTAAAGTCCTGCAGGGCTAAGAACCAGCGGGTGACCCTTGCATTTCTACCCCTGGTTTCCCTCATCCATCTGAGTGGGGCATGGTCGGATATCAATCTAAACTTTCGTCCCACTAGATAGTACCGTAAGGTGTCCACTGCCCATTTTATGGCCAAGCACTCCTTCTCCACGACAGAGTAATTCTTCTCACACGAAGATAGCTTCCTGCTTAGGTAAAGGACTGGATGCTCTCCCCATGTATCTCCTGTGACAGAACTGCTCCCAATCCGACATCTGAGGCATCTGTTTGAAGAACAAACTCCTTCTTAAAGTCTGGGGCTATCAGGACCGGTTGTTTACACAGGGCCCCTTTCATTTCTTGGAAGGCCAACTCTGCTTCTTCAGACCATTTTACCATCACTGATTTGGTCCCTTTCAGCAGATCAGTCAGAGGGGCAGCCCTCGTGGCGAAGTTTGGGATGAATCTCCTGTAGTACCCGACAATCCCAGGAAGGCTTTTACTTGTTTCTTGGACAACGGTCTTGGCCATGTTTGAATCGCCTCGATTTTATTGATTTGGGGTTTTATTCCACCACGACCTACTACATATCCAAGGTACTTGGCCTCTTCCTTCCCCAAGGCACACTTCTTCGGGTTTATTGTAAACCCTGCTTCTCTTAGAGCATCAAACACTGCTTGGACCTTTCCCAGATGACTCTCCCAGTCCGGGCTGAAAATAACGATATCATCCAGGTACGCAGCGGCGTATTGCTTATGAGGTGCCAGAATCCTATCCATGGCTCTCTGAAAAGTCGCTGGTGCTCCCTGCAGGCCAAACGGCATCCGGACATACTGGAAGCATCCGTCTGGTGTTGAAAACGCCGTTTTCTCCTTGGCTTCCTGGGCCATCGGAATCTGCCAGTATCCTTTCGTCAAATCCAAGGTGGTTATGTACCTGGCGGGTCCAAGTCTTTCGATGAGCTCATCCACGCGTGGCATGGGATATGCGTCACACTTGGAGACCTCATTCAGCTTCCTATAATCATTGCAGAATCTCCATTCTCCATCAGGTTTTGGGACCAAGACGATAGGACTCGCCCAACCGCTCTTGGATTCCTCAATGACTCCGAGCTTCAACATACGCTCCACCTCCTTGGAGATTACTTCTCGACGGGCCTCAGGGATTCGATAGGGCTTCACATTCACCCGCACATGTGGCTCTGTCAGAACTTCATGCTCTATGACCTTCATGCGCCCTGGCAACTCTGAAAACAGGTCCCTGTTCCTCTGGAGCAACTCCCGGCATTGCTGTTTCTGGTCCTTTGATAGGGTCTCTGCTATCGTAACCCCTTCAACGTCACCTTCTGAGTGGCCCAGCAAGCACGGAGTTACAGCTGACTCTCTATCATGCCATGGCTTGAGGAGGTTGACATGGTACACCTGGTTTGGTTTCCGTCTTCCGGGTTGGTGAATCATATAGTTTACTTCACCAAGCTTCTCCATCACCTCGTACGACCCTTGCCATTTGGCCAAGAACTTGCTTTCCACCGTCGGAACTAGCACGAGCACTCGGTCTCCCGGATTGAACTGTCTCACTCTGGCTGATCGGTTGTAAACCCTGGCCTGGGCTTCTTGTGCCTGGAGGAGGTGTTCCTTCACGATTGGCATCACCTTCGCAATCCTCTGTTGCATCAGGGCCACATGCTCAATAACGCTTCGGTGGGGCGTCACTTCGGCTTCCCAGGTTTCCTTGGCGATATCCAGGAGACCTCGCGGATGTCGGCCATACAGAAGCTCAAACGGTGAGAACCCCGTGGAGGCCTGAGGAACTTCACGGATGGAAAACATCAGGTAGGGTAAGAGACAGTCCCAGTCTCTACCATCCTTTTCTATGGCTTTTCTTAGCATGCTCTTTAGGGTCTTGTTGAATCTCTCCACAAGGCCATCTGACTGAGGATGGTACACCGAGGTCCTCAACTGAGAGATTTGCAGGACCCTGCACAACTCCTTCATTACTTTACTCATGAACGGTGTCCCTTGGTCGGTCAGGATTTCCTTCGGCAAGCCTGTCCGGGAAAACACATGTACCAACTCGCGGGCTATGCTCTTCGCTGAAGAATTTCTCAGGGGAATTGCCTCCGGATAGCGTGTGGCATAGTCCAGGATGACATATATACTGATGGCCCCGGGCTGATTTAACTAGGGGACCGACCAAGTCCATGGCAATTCTCTCAAATGGCACTTCAATAATGGGCAGTGGCACCAGGGGGTTCCGGAAATGAGAGGTAGGGGCAGTTAACTGACATATAGGGCAGGACCTGCAATAGTTTACTATCTCCCGGTGACATCCAGGCCAATAGAATCTTTGAATAATCCGTTCCTGTGTTTTGTCTACCCCTAGGTGTCCCCCCAAGATGTGTGAATGGGCCATATCCAACACCTTCCGTCTATAGGACCCGGGTACTAGCAACTGCTCCACCAACTCCTCCCTTATTTTCGTGACCCGATACAACAGCTCCCCACTCAGCATAAAGTATGGAAATCTGGTGTCGGCCCCCGGTTCCTGTGCAACCCCATCAATGACAGTGACATTATTGAAGGCTTCCTTCAGAGTTGGGTCCCTGTGTTGGGCAGTCCCAAAATTCTCACTGGCCACCTCTAACTCTGGAATATCAGATATAGGAGACACTTCTTCCTCATCTCCTACCAGGACACAAAAAGGAAACCTGTCTTCCTCTGGGTATGGGGCTATCTGATTAGGGCTTACTGGTTCCCTATTCTGGCTAGTGACCTCAGCAGACTTTCCCCACATATCCCAGAATAAACAAAAATCCCGGCCTATAATTATAGGGTGCAACAAGTCCCGAACCACCCCGACTTCATGGGACTCAGTGCCCAGCGCAGTCTCAATGTCCACTCTGGCCATAGGGTAGTCCTTTGCATCGCAGTGTGTTGTGAATGGGTTTGAGATGAGTTCTGAGCAGAGGCTCCCTCTGGTGGTTACAAGCGGTACTAGTGAAGATTGTGAGGACTGGGAATCAGGTGTTACTGACTGGTCTTATATAAGGGAGTCATTTTCCCATCAGGGTTGCCGGTGATCAATTGTTCTGGTCTGAATCCTTCATTCCAGTTTCCCTTGTAGCCTGCTGTGTCGTGTCTGCATCTCCTGCTACCAGATAAGAATTTTTCTTCTTTTGTGTTGTTGCTATATTTTTGCATTTTGTCCTGCACTTCTTTGGGGGCCTTCTGGGTCCCCTCCGGGGGCTTCTGCCTTCTCAGTTTAGTTTAGCCACTGAGTTTTGTTTTTTTGCTTTTTCCAGTTTTTTCAGTGGCTGCTGTTTTGATTTTGTTACACCAGAGAGCTAATTTAGGTGGTAGAGGTCGTGTGATCTCAGGTGATTTTGAAATTAGTAGAGTTGGTGTTTTTCAGGGTTTTCTGGGATTGCAGTAAGTACCCTTCCTGTCCTTTTCTATTTAGATAGTTTGGGCCCCAGCGTTTGCTCATTCTATTTTCTTTCTGTGTCAGTATTTCCTCTTGTCTAACCGCCATTACATGTTTGGGGGCTTTCTATTATCTTTGGGGTTCTGCTCCGGGGCAGATAGCTTTCCTATTTCTATCTTTAGGTGTAGTTAGTTTCTCAGGCTGTGACGAGGCGTCTAGGACCAACGTAGGAACGCTCCACGGCTGCCTCTAGTTGTGGTGGTTAGTCAGGGTACTGCAATCCCATAGATTCCAACTGCTCTGGTGTATTGCCTTTTTTACCTGCACTCCTCAGCTACCGAAACATAACAGTATCACCGGCCTAAAAATTGAAAATTGTATGGTACTCACAGAAGGGAAAAAATATTGTGATAGAAAAAAGGTTGTCAGAGTTGTCAGAGATATTTTTCTGTTTGTTGCATTTTTTTTTTTTTTTTTTCCCTCTGTATCTCTGGGTGCTGGGGAGGATCTTTTCTCCCAATGGAGTTTGCACAGTTGTCTGGCCGTGTGGATCAGCTTGCCACTGAGGTTCGGAGTATTGCTATCTATCTTGCTGGGTTGCCTGTTGTGGAACCTAGGATCCCCATGCCAGATTTGTTTTTAGGGGATCGAGCTAAGTTTCAGAATTTCAAAAATAATTGTAAATTGTTTTTTGCCTTAAAATCTAAGTCCTCAGGAAACGCAGCGCAGCAGGTTCAAATTATCATCTCTCTCCTGCGCGGCGATCCTCAGGATTGGGCTTTTTCCCTGATACCTGGGGATCCTGTTTTGAGTGATGTTGATGCGTTTTTTCAGGCTTTGGGGTTATTGTACGATGAGCCTAATGTCACTGATCAAGCTGAAAAAGCCTTGTTGGCATTAAATCAGGGGCTTGATGACGCTGAGTTATACTGTCAGAGATTCCGTAGGTGGGCAGTCCTGACCAAATGGAATGACGACGCTTTGGCGGCCCTTTTCCGGAAGGGTCTGTCGGATAATGTAAAGGATGTTATGGTGGGATTCCCTGTCCCCTCTGGTCTCAATGATTCTATGTCATTAGCGATTCAAATTGACAGACGTTTGCGTGAGCGGTGAAGTATGCGTGGAATGGTGTTGCCTTGTGAACCTGCTTCTGAATCCATGCAGTGTGATAGAGTGGTGTCTGGGGCACAGCGTCATGAGTTTCGAAAGCGCAATAGGTTATGTTTCTACTGTGGTGATGCCTCTCATGCTATTTCAGTCTGCCCTAAGCGGGGAAGACGTTTTGCACGCTCAGTTGTCTTGGGTAGTGTTCAGACTAAGTTTTTATTAACTGTCACTCTGATATGCTCTCTGTCCTCATTTTCTGCTCAGGCTTTCGTTGATTCTGGAGCAGCTATTAACCTGATGGATTATGATTTTGCTAAACGTTGTGGGTTTCCCTTGATACCCCTACAGAAGTCTATTCCCTACTGGGGATCGATTCTACCCCTTTGGCTGAGAATAAACCCCAGTTTTCTACTCAGGTGATAATGAGGGTTGAACCTGATCACCAGGAGTGCTGCAAATTTTTGGTTCTATATAATCTGCATGACATTATCGTGCTGGGTTTCCCTTGGTTACAGTCTCATAATCCTGTTTTGGATTGGAAATCTGTGTCTGTAACCAGTTGGGGCTGCCAATGTGTTAATACCAACACTCCTGTTTTTTCTGCCTCCCCCAAGCTCAGGATGTTCCTGACTTTTTGTTTGATTTTTCTGATGTGTTTAGCGAAAGTAAATCTGCATCCTTACCTCCCCATAGGAGCTATGACTGCGCTATTGAATTAGTGCCGGGTAGTAAATTCCCTAAAGGTCGCCTTTTTAACTTGTCTGTACCTGAACATGATGCTATGCGGTCTTATATCAAGGAATCATTGGAGAAGGGTCATATCAGACCATCCTCTTCACCCTTAGGTGCCGGTTTTTTCTTTGTGGCCAAAAAAGATGGTTCATTAAGGCCGTGTATTGATTATCGTCTCTTGAACAATATTACTGTGAAATATCAATACCCGTTACCCTTGATTTCTGACCTGTTTTCCAGGGTGAAAAACGCTACTTGGTTTACCAAGCTTGACCTCAGGGGGGCGTATAACCTTATTCGCATTAAGCACGGGGATGAATGGAAGACGGCATTCAATACCCCTGAAGGGCATTTTGAGTACCTAGTGATGCCCTTTGGGCTCACTAATGCCCCTTCCGTCTTCCAGTCCTTCATGAATGACATTTTCAGGGATTTTGTGGACAA
The DNA here is from genome assembly GCA_033576555.1 of Oophaga sylvatica. Classification (NCBI taxonomy): domain Eukaryota; kingdom Metazoa; phylum Chordata; class Amphibia; order Anura; family Dendrobatidae; genus Oophaga; species Oophaga sylvatica. The sequence goes on along the minus strand of JARQOD010000003.1, from coordinate 446,153,680 downwards.
ATTTCTGATTGTTTATTTGGATGATATCTTGATTTTTTCTAATGACTGGGACTCTCATGTGAAACATGTTCGGACTGTGTTCCAGATTTTGAGGGATAATGCTCTGTATGTGAAGGGATCAAAGTGTCTTTTTGGCGTACAGAAGATCTCATTTCTGGGATTCATTTTGTCCCCATCTGTTATTGAAATGGACCCGGTCAAGGTTCAGGCCATCTGTGATTGGGTCCAACCTACTTCATTAAAGGCTCTTCAGAGATTTTTGGGTTTTGCCAATTTTTATCGTAAATTTATTGGTAATTTCTCGGTTATTGTTAAACCATTAACTGATTTGACCAGAAAGGGTTCTGATGTGGTGAATTGGCCTCCTGAGGCAGTCTCTGCATTTCAGGAACTTAAGCAGAGATTCACTTCTGCTCCTGTTCTACGGCAGCCTGATGTTTCTCTGCCATTTCAGGTGGAGGTTGATGCCTCTGAAATTGGGGCAGGTGCCGTTTTGTCCCAAAAAGATCCAGAGACCTCTAAAAGTAACCCTTGTGCCTTTTTCTCTCGAAAATTTTCTCCTACTGTACGTAATTATGACGTGGGTAATCGGGAGTTATTGGCCATGAAGTGGGCTTTTGAAGAGTGGAGACATTGGCTGGAGGGAGCCAAACATCAGGTGGTGGTCCTTACGGACCATAAGAATCTGGTCTATCTGGAATCTGCCAAGCGACTCAATCCTAGACAGGCCAGGTGGGCCTTGTTTTTCACACGTTTTAATTTTGTGGTTTCCTTTCTTCCTGGCACTAAGAATGTTAAGGCGGATGCCCTCTCGAGGAGTTTCCTTGCGGACTCTCCTGAGTTATCTGATCCTTCTGTTATTTTGAAAGAGGGTGTAGTTCTTTCCGCCATCTCGCCCAATTTGAGACTTGCTCTGGAGGGGTGTCAGGAGGATAGGCCCGAGCGCTGCCCTGTTGGAAAATTGTTTGTCCCAGACCAATGGAAAAAGAGTGTGATGTCTGAGATTCATTGTTCCGCATTGGCTGGGCATCCCGGAATTTTTGGTACCAGAGACTTGGTTAGTCGGTCCTTTTGGTGGCCTACCTTGTCTCGCGATGTCAGGGAATTTGTGCAGTCCTGCGGGACTTGCTCTCGCTTCAAGCCTTGCTCTCGCTCTAGTGGTTTGTTGATGCCATTGCCTGTGCCCAAGAGACCATGGACCCATATCTCTATGGATTTCATTTCCGATCTTCCTGTTTCTCAGAGAATGACCACCATCTGGGTAATTTGTGATAGGTTTTCCAAAATGATACATCTTGTGCCATTACCTAAGTTGCCTTCCTCCTCTGAATTGGTGCCGTTGTTTCTTCAGCACGTGGTTCGTTTACACGGCATTCCTGAGAACATTGTGTCTGACAGAGGAGTCCAGTTTGTTTCCAGATTTTGGAGGACTTTTTGTTCTAAACTGGGTGTTCAATTGTCTTTCTCCTCGGCATTTCATCCTCAGACCAATGGTCAAACTGAGAGAACAAACCAGACATTAGAGACTTATCTAAGATGCTTTGTGTCTGCTGATCAGGATGACTGGGTCTCTTTTTTGCCTTTGGCTGAGTTTGCTCTTAATAATAGGGCTAGCTCTGCCACTTTGATGTCTCCGTTTTTCTGTAATTCTGGTTTTCACCCTCGATTTTCTTCAGGACAGACGGAAGCTTCTGTCTGTCCAGGTGTTGACTCTGTTGTTGAGCGTATGCAACAGATTTGGGACCAGGTAGTGGAGAGGTTGTCCCTCTCTCAGGAGAAGGCCCAGCAGTTTGCTAACCGGCATAGGACTGATGGTCCTCGGTTTAAAGTGGGGGACTTGGTCTGGTTGTCCTCAAAAGATATTCCTATGAGAGTAGCATCTCCTAAATTTAAACCTAGGTTCATTGGACCTTATAAGATCATGGAGATTATTAATCCTGTTTCTTTTCGTTTGCTTCTTCCAGGGACATTTAAGATCCATAACGTGTTCCACAAGTCCTTGTTGAAGAGGTTTGTTGAGCCAGTGGTTCCTGCTACTGTGCCTCCTGACCCTGTTTTGGTTGAGGGCAATCTGGAGTATGTGGTTGAGAAAATATTGGATTCTCGTTTTTCTAGACGAAGACTCCAGTATTTGGTTAAATGGAGAGGTTATGGTCAGGAAGACAATTCTTGGGTGTTTGCTTCGGACATCCATGCTAGGAGACTTATCCGTGCGTATCATAGAACTCATCCTGACCGACCTGGTTGCTCAAATGAGGGTTCGGTGACCCCTCCTCAAGGGGGGGGTACTGTTGTGAATGGGTTTGAGATGAGTTCTGAGCAGAGGCTCCCTCTGGTGGTTACAAGCGGTACTAGTGAAGATTGTGAGGACTGGGAATCAGGTGTTACTGACTGGTCTTATATAAGGGAGTCATTTTCCCATCAGGGTTGCCGGTGATCAATTGTTCTGGTCTGAATCCTTCATTCCAGTTTCCCTTGTAGCCTGCTGTGTCGTGTCTGCATCTCCTGCTACCAGATAAGAATTTTTCTTCTTTTGTGTTGTTGCTATATTTTTGCATTTTGTCCTGCACTTCTTTGGGGGCCTTCTGGGTCCCCTCCGGGGGCTTCTGCCTTCTCAGTTTAGTTTAGCCACTGAGTTTTGTTCTTTTGCTTTTTCCAGTTTTTTCAGTGGCTGCTGTTTTGATTTTGTTACACCAGAGAGCTAATTTAGGTGGTAGAGGTCGTGTGATCTCAGGTGATTTTGAAATTAGTAGAGTTGGTGTTTTTCAGGGTTTTCTGGGATTGCAGTAAGTACCCTTCCTGTCCTTTTCTATTTAGATAGTTTGGGCCCCAGCGTTTGCTCATTCTATTTTCTTTCTGTGTCAGTATTTCCTCTTGTCTAACCGCCATTACATGTTTGGGGGCTTTCTATTATCTTTGGGGTTCTGCTCCGGGGCAGATAGCTTTCCTATTTCTATCTTTAGGTGTAGTTAGTTTCTTAGGCTGTGACGAGGCGTCTAGGACCAACGTAGGAACGCTCCACGGCTGCCTCTAGTTGTGGTGGTTAGTCAGGGTACTGCAATCCCATAGATTCCAACTGCTCTGGTGTATTGCCTTTTTTACCTGCACTCCTCAGCTACCGAAACATAACAGCCGTGTATGCATCGCACGCCAACCTTTTTCCCCGGGAGTAGTTTGAGAGGCAGATTCGCCCTCACCAGGGTCACAAGACTCCCGGAGTCCAGCAGCGCCGTTACTACTCGACCATTCACTCTCACGGGACATGCCTGGGGGCCCCTCGTTCAGGATAGAATCCACACTGCAGACTGGATTGGCATAGAATGAGATACGACGTCCCATGCTGCAGTCCATCTGCTCGGTAGTCTGGGGACACCGTGCAGCTATATGTCCTGGCCTGTGACACCTCCAACAGATAACATCACCGGTAGTGACCTTGGGCACCACCTCCCCCGCCCCTTTTGACCTTGGACGCGACACCCCTTTTTGGGATTCCGCCCCCTGCTGGGACCCCCAGTACGGAATGGGCTGCTTCCCCAAGGTACCTTCCATCCCCTGGTACCTCTCGACCAGTCCGACCAGTTCATCGGCACTCCGGGGATCACCCTGGGCAACCCAAGTCTGCAGGGGCCTGGGCAGGGAGTGCACAAACCGATCCATTAGGACTCTTTCCACCATCTGTGCCGGCGTGGCGGACTCTGGCTGTAGCCATTTCTGGACGAGGTGCAGCAGGTCAAACATTTGGGAACGCGGTGGTTTGTCCCGGTGATACTCCCAGCGGTGCACTCTCTGTGCCCTGACAGTCATTGTCACCCCCAACCGTGCAAGGATCTCCAACTTTAATTTAGGATACTCCTGAGCGTCCTGCACAGTTAAATCAAAGTACGCCTTTTGGGGTTCCCCTGTCAGATATGGGGCCAGTACCTCTGTCCACTGCTCTGGGGGAAGTCTTTCCCTTTCAGCAACCCTCTCAAAAACAGACAGGAACGCCTCCACATCATCCCCGGGGGTCATTTTCTGTATGGTGCGTCTTACCGCCTTCCTGATGTGGTTGTCATCGTCCCGACCTGGGGTTGGGGCGCTCGTCCTGCCCTGGATGGCGGTTGTCAGAAGCTGCAACTGCTGCCGTTGTTCCTGCTGGCATTGTTGTATTTGCTGCACCAACAACCTGTTGGTCTCTTGCTGCTGTGCCTGCGCCTGGACCAAATGCTTTAGTAGGTCCTCCATTTTCTCCTGTAATGCTGGCTGGGTTGCTATGACCTTTACCCACGACATGCAGCACCCACTTCTCTGCTGGGACCGCTGCTCGCACGTCTCCACCAATTGTAGGGATGTGGTCTCGCTGGTGTGCGACCGGAGGTAAGCAGGAGGGCAACTCTTCCTGGTTCTTTAAGCAAGTTTATTAGACTTCATAAACTTGCTTGTAAAACAGAAAACAAAAGCAGCCTTCTCTGGCACAAAGTAACAGAAAACAGATAAAAGTCCTCATACTCTAACCGAGTACTCTCTTCAGCACACAAACTGGAGGTCTCCTCAGAACTCCCACACTGGAGGTTTCCTCACCTCCAGCCACTCACACCTGTGGTTAGCAGTCGGCTTATTTATATCTCAGACCTCCAGTTAACATAGAACACATGACTGGTCATGTGGTAGTGACATCATCACAGGTCCTTTAACCACAAACACTGCTATAGTGATGCCACTACCCAGGGCTAATGTGTACTGGGCTACATAACAGATACAAGGCATCTCTGAGCCAGATACCTCCCGTCTATAACACAACCCTTTGCCACTCTACAGGGGTTACGTCTCTTCTTGTGGAGAGTGACATACCTGAGGTCTAAGGGATAATGTCTCTTCTTGTGGAGAGTGACAAACCTGAGGTCTAAGGGGTAACGTCTCTTCTTGTTGAGAGTGACAAACCTGAGGTCTAGGTGTTAACGTCTCTTCTTGTGGAGAGTGACATACCTGAGGTCTAAGGGGTAACGTCTCTTCTTGTGGAGAGTGACATACCTGAGGTCTAAGGGGTAACGTCTCTTCTTGTTGAGAGTGACATACTTGAGGTCTAGGTGTTAACATCTCTTCTTGTGGAGAGTGACATGCCTGAGGTCTAAGGGTAACGTCTCTTCCAGTGGAGAGTGACTTACCTGACGTGCCAGTGTAAGGAGACTTCTAGGCCATGCAATGCTCTTCTGGGAAGTTTAAATATGAAATTTCCTCTTCAGAAAGGAAAAGGAAATTTTGTGGCAACCCGCTGAAATTTTTTCCCAGTTATTCAGTACATTATATGGCAAACCCGTCCCAGAAAAAAAAAAAAAAACGTAGGAGAGGATGAAAAAGTTGATAAAACAGTTTTTCCAGATCTTTTTCTCTGACGTGACCACACAGTTCTTACCTCCAGGTAGGAGATGAGGACCTCACATGACTTCTCCTCCTTGACGGCTTCTATCCGCTGATAGAGTTCGATCATGGTCAGATACATGACTCCGGGGTCAGCTTCGCTTCCCAGCATTGTATGGGTCTTCCCCGCTCCTGTGGCTCCATAAGCAAAGACTAGAAAATAAAAAGTAAGACTGGACATGCAATAAATTGTTCATCTATATGTTTATTAAATTGAACAATTGGGTAATTTTTGTGAATACTCCGTTATGGACGAAAAAAAAAAAAACCATAATGGGTCTTCCTTAAAGGGATTTTTTCCACATCTTCATAAATGCGTATTGTCTGATAGGTCTTGTGAATGCAAGCACTTTTGCAATTTACTGCTTTATAGCCGTTCTTGAGATCCAGCTCGTTACCTTGGAGACTGACCACCGCTGTTAGACATCAAAACATACACAGACTTTTTTATTAAGCTTGTAAGCGCTGTTTTGAAGCTGGTCAGGATCGTGTTTATCTCCTAACCCCGGGCAGCTTCATTGCAGTGCTTACAATCCAGACAGCAGCGGTGGTCGGTCTCCTAGGTAACAAAGGTATAAACAAGAGAAAAGTCTTAATATTTCAAGAACGGCTGCAAATTTTAATAAACAGTAAATTGAAAAAGTGTTTGTATTTACACCCTCTATCCAATCTATAAAGATGGGAATGACCCTTTAAATAGGCTTGACCATATAAGTTCCCAGAAGCAGGTCTCCCCTTATTGAAAAAAGAACTGCAACAATGAGTTAAAGTCTTGAGATGTTCAACAACTTTGACTATGGGGCTTCGGGACCCCATTGACCAGAAGTTTGTGGCGTATCCTTAGAGGACGAGCTGGGATATAAACTTTCTATTGAGCAGTTACACAGCTCGGCTTGGCCTCCTTCCTTCCAGCCATGGGTGAGGGTCTCAGGACCAATCCCCTCCTCTGATCAATAATGCTAAACATTGACTATGGAAGTCCGGGATACGCTAGGGAAAAATGAGAAATGGGCATGTTGGGGTTTTATTACACCCAACGCCTACATAGAGCGGAGCTGTGCCGTCTACATCCGGCTAACCGGTGTTGGTGCCGGCTAGCCAACCCTGACCGATCTGACATTTATGACAACCCGAGGGGATCAGAACTCACCTTTGTAGAGAGTTCCTGCCTGAATTAAGCCTTTTTACGTGGATTATTTTCTAGTGATGACTTACATACCGCTGTCATATCGATACCGTTGACTACATTGGGAACATTTCGTGCCGTGGCACAATGATGGGATCCGATAACCAGACACTGACGACCGTGACTTTCTTGACAGGCTTACAAACAATCAGTCTCCGACCACTTTGTCTCCCAGCGGTTACAAAACGTCTCGTCGTGCAGCAGACGCCGCCACCACCACGTACCACCGGACGAGACGCAATGAATAACAGACGGCCGGGATTACTGTCTATGGCGTTAATGAAGCGTAGCCGAGAACAAGCAGAAGCGATCGTTATACGGCCGGCGGCTCAAAATAAATCCATTGTTGGGGATTATTGCTCACATGAATTCAATACTCGTTCCTGCACGCCGAGCCGCAGTAAATGGCCCTAATCACAGGGACAAGGCGGCTCCGTGATGTACACCAGATTAGCAAACACATGGACACACATCGTCTGGCAAAGAGAGGATGTCGCGAGCACTGAATTTTGCACCCAAGAATTCTGCACTTTGTACTTTTTTCACATTCATTCATTTTTTAGCAAGCACAATTTTATTTTACTTTTTTTTTTAAAATATTTACAGTATTTGCGATGTGCCAAATGTAAAACCACATACATTGATCTCTTACCTGAACAGTTGTAGCCATTCAACACTCCGTCGAGGATCTGCTTGGTCGTGTGCTCAAACACGTCTCGTTGGTGGCTTCGTTCATCGAAGACCCGGTCGAATATGAATTTCAGGTCCTTTCCTTTGCGCCTCGCTCCTTCGTGACCTCGGAGGTTGGAGAAGACGCCGGATGTGTCGGGCTCTTCGGGGTCAAATATCAGGATGTTGTGATCCACGACTTGAACTACGGAATTCTGGTTTCCTTCTTGCTCCCTGGAGTTTGTGGGGCGGACACGTACCACCACGGAGACGTTCCCCTCTTCGGTGGCCATATTAAAGTTATATGGCAGCTGGAGTCAGATGGTCCTGAGCGGGATGATAGAAAGTGTCTTTGGTTATTGCACCCTACCTTACATCATGGTCCCTGGGTGAAGACCTCATGCACACTGATGACGTCACATTAAAAGCTACGTCGACATGGCGCCTTTTTCAGGTAGGGGATCAGACAGGTTCCCTTTAAAGGGGTTGTCTCCAGCTCATAAAGGGTAAAAGAACAAACAAGCAACTTTCTGCAATGCACCCTATGCTTTAAAGAGTGGCCGCATCGCTGGACCTGACCAGTCTCAGTCCACCCCTGCACTTCTATGCTGCAGAGACAACGCCATCTCAGCCCGACACCTCCTCCATCAGTCCAGGACACTGTGCCGCTGTGTTCATATACCCTACATTTGAATGAGCCGCACAACAAAAATATTGGTGGGATTTCATTTTCATTCATCTTGCACCCCCGAAGTTGTTGTGTAGCCCTGGACTTGGGAATTATTATTTATATAGCATCACTGATTTCATGGTGCTGTACATGAGAAGGGGTTACATACAAATTACAGACATCACTTACAGCAAATAAACTAAATGATAGGTACAGAGGGGAGAGTATAATGGGGAAGGAAACAGTAAGTCGGGGGTTGCAGTAGCTCGGATGGTGTTGAGGTGGCAGCGGGGTCATTGGAGGCTGTAAGCTTTCCTGAAGAGGTGGGTTTTCAGGTTCCGTCTGAAGGATCAGAATGTGGTTGATAGTCGGACGCGTTGGGGCAAAGAATTCCAGAGGATGGGGATATTCGGGAGAAGCCTTGGAGGCGGTTGGGTGAGGAGTGAATAAGTGTGGAGGAGAGAAGGAGGTCTTGGGAGGATCGGAGATTACGTGAGGGAAGATATCGGGAGATTAGTTTGGAGATGTACGGAGGATAAAGGTTGTGGACGGCTTTGTAGGTCAGTGTTAGCAGTTTGAACTGGATACGTTGAGGAATTGGGAGCCAATGAAAAAAAAAGATTGAGAGGAGTAGGGAAGAGAGAGTTGGAGTAGGCTGGTTTTACACTTGCCGTGTTTTTTGCGGTCCGTTTTTGCAGGACGTAATTTCCACGTTCTTCCGCAAAAAACCTCTCGGATCGCCGTTTTTCCCTGTTATAACAAATAGCAGGGAAAAAAACGGCGATCTGCAAATACAGTGTACCGTAAAAACAAGCTAATGTTGTGTGAGACAGTGAGTGAATATGTGATGAATGGGGTGTACATTTCACCTAGGTATAAGGGAAATGTGTGGCTTTGTAAACCTAGTGGTAGAGAAAGGTCACTACACCTCACATTCAGCACACACTTGCAGCACAAGCCTGAAACTACTCAGGTCTTAATTAGGAGACCAGAAGTAGGTGTCTGCAAACACAATCTGAGAGCTAGTTTAGCCTGGACACAGGAAGGTGTCCTGGCACAAGAAACAGTCTCCAAGAGTGTTAGAGCTAGTTTAGCCTGGACACAGGAAGGTGTCTCGGCACAAGAAACAGTCCCCAAGAGTGTTAGAGCTGTCTTTAGCCTGGACACAGAGAGGTGTCCTGGCACAAGGAAGCAGTCTCCAAGAGTGTTTGAGCTATCTCAGTTTGGGTGCAGGAAGGACCCCGGACATAGGAGTAGTCTCAGTGCGAATCCGTGTGAAGAGCGGCTGAATAGGAGTGGATCTCTCTCAAGTCTGGACATGGAAGGTGCCTTCAGACACAAGGAGGAGTATCTGTGAAGCTCCATACTGGTAACATATGTGATATGTGTTGTTTTGGGCACAGACTGGTAGAGTCTGGGTCCCGGATAGAGAGGGCCATCTATCTAAGTGTAATTAGAGGCTAGACAAGCCTAGGTTTTCTGTTTATGCTTTGTTTTAATCTGTTTGCTGTGGACTTTAATAAAGCTGGTTGCGGCCAGTTTTGCACCAGAACTGCTGTCTGAATGAACTGTTTATATGCCATTCTGTCTACCCAGACAGCGATCCTAGAGCTAAACCCCTGGAAATGTCACAATTGGCGGAGAATGCTGGGGCAGCGCAGTGGCTGATACAGTTAGTGCTGGAGGGTGCATGCAGCACAGAGGCTTAAAGACAGCAAGAAGGGTGAGGTCTGTTGAAATAGCAGCAGAGAAAAAAAAAAGTGTGTCAAGAGAAACGTCTGTTTGGAGCAGTCTTGGAGAGACAGTGGCCCTGATAGGGTCTGCAGAGAGAAAATGTATGCACAGCAAAGCTGAACTTGTTGTGAAAATGACTGTGGAATGTGCAGCAGCAAAAGAAAAGTCTGTGGAGCAGTCTTAAAGAGACAGTGGCCCTAATAGACTTTGCAAAGAAAAAAAAAAAAAAAGTGTCTGCACAGCAGAGCTGAATTTTCTATGAAAAAGACTGTAGAGTGTGTATGTCTTGAGTGAAGACTGCCGTTGTTAAGACAGAGAAGTCTGACAGCATGGATGACAGCATGGAGGCGCTGTTTGAACAAATGGCGCAAGTTAATGTGCAACATAAGACTGCCGTGGTTGAGACAGATAAGTCCGGCAGTATGGAGGAGCTCATTGAGTACCTGGCCCAGGCCCAGCGAAGCATGCAGCAGAGCATGGAGCAGCAGCGCCTGCAGCACCAGCAGCGCATGCAGCAGGCCCAGCAGCAATTCCTGCAGCAGCAGCAGGAGAATAACCGGTTATTTGTTGAGCAGATGACCGCATCAAAAAAGGATTTCGGTGCCGCGTCCCGAAGTAATGTTGTGAAGGCACCGGCGTTGTCCGCTATAAAGAAGGCGGTAAGACGGTCCTTGAGAAAAATGACACCTCGTGATGATGTGGAGGTATATCTTACTAGGTTTGAGAGACTGGCAGAGAAGGAGAATCTGCCACTATCTGAATGGGCCATGGCGGTCGTACCCTATCTGATTGGGGAACCCCAAAAAGTCTGGGCTGACCTGAGCAAGCAGGACAGCGAAGACTATGCCAAGTTGAAAGCGGCGATTCTTACCCGGCTGGGTGTTACGGTGACAGCCCGTGCCAGGGGAGTTCATGACTGGAGATGCAGTTGGGAGTCTGCAGTAAGCAAACCTGATTATGGAGTTGAAAAGGTGATAGTGAACCGCTACACCCGAGCACGTCCTCCTGAGGTACAGCCGTCTGAGAGGTCGTCACTTCAGAGTTCCCGGACGCTGAACTCTCGCGGTAAGAGCGTTCCAGTTGTTGGGGACATGGGGTATGCTGATAAGCGGGTTCAGGCCCGAGGGGACATGTGGGTGGGAGAGTGTGATGGACAGTGTTGGAGCTGGCGTGAAATTGCAGCCAACTGTCCAATAGAGGGGGAGCCTATGTGTTGTGATGTTGGCAGATCCCTCTCTCTCTGCGCAGAACCTGTGTGTGTGTCCACCTCAGCCGAAGAGACTGGACCACAGGGGTCCCCGGTGGTTGTAAATGACTGCCCAGCACAGGCCCTCTTGGACTCAGAGAGTCCAGTGACTTCCGTATGTGACAGCCTGATTGACAGGGACTTCATCCCTGATAAGCACCTGAGTATGGTGTGCATCCATGGAGACACCAAAGTCTACCCAGAGACTGCCGTGGACTTGGTCCCCAAACTCGGGGAGGTTTCATGTGAAGTGGGGGTAGTGAAGACCCTGGTGCAACCCGTTATATTGGGTAATGACTTTCCCCGGTCTAAGGATCTCTGGGGGAAAAATGTTTCTGATGGACAGTGTGATGAAGCTCCTATTGAGGGTGCGCAGTCCCGAGGGGCGGAACACAATGCTAGTGGGCCGTTAAACTTATGTGATAATGATGATGATGATCATGATAATGATGATGACCATGATAATGATGATGATGATAATGATGATGATGATGATCATGATAATGATGATGACCATGATGATGATGCTGATGCTGATAATGATAGTGATGATGATCATGATAGTGATGATGATACTGATCATAGTCATGATAATGATATTGATAATGATGACTGTGATAGTGATGAAATTCCTTTGCAGGTGATGTTGGGAGACGAGGATGGTGGTTCTCGAGAACCGAGTGTCCCTGACTTACCTGTGTCCTGTGACAATTTTGAGAGTGAGCAGTGGCGAGACCCCTCTCTTAAAACGGCACAGGAAAATATGATTGTTCTAAATGAGGTTTCCAGGAGCCTGGCTCTGAGGAGAGGTTTCCTCATGCTGCCATGAACAATAGCCTATTGTATAGGGACACTGAAGTCCAGGGAGAGGTCGTGAGTCATCTCCTGGTACCTGAGCTATATAGAAGTATAGTGCTGGGGTTGTCACATAGTCACATACTTGAGGGACCAGATGGTGAAGTTAATGTTGTGAATGACATGTTAACTAAGGTTCCAGATCAAGATGTGAATGAAAATGAATTGTATAACCCTGACAGTGAGCAGGATGTGAATGAAAATGAATTGTATAACCCTGACAGTGAGCAGGATATGAATGAAAATGAATTGTATAACCCTGACAGTGAGCAGGATGTGAATGAAAATGAAGTGTATAGCCCTGACAGTGAGCCAGATGTGGCTGAGAAAAAGGGGTCAGATAGTGATAGTGAATTATCTGATGACCATAAAGCAACCAGTGCAAATGAGGAAGGCATGGTAGCAGAGGAGGTTGAGAGTCCTGAGAAGAAAGCTGATGCTGACCTTATAGCCAGACAGAAGATGGCATCTGAAGATGTTTTACAGTTGGCCGGTTCCCTGGCGAAGACTAAGGTGAAAGGAGGAGAGCTGAGCTTTAAAGGCAGGACTCTGAAATTGAACACAGCACAAGTGGATGCTGTTGAAGATGAGAAGTTGTCAGTGTGTGGTGTGGATCTGCATCATGCCAAGGACTCTGAAGGTGATGCTGCAGAGGTGGAAAAAGCCATGGAAGTGGTGGTCACCAAGCCAGATGCCTCATCAGAAGCTGAGGTTTCAAGTGAAGCTGTGAGGAGCAAGACTGAAGATATGGGGACTGACTCTGTCCAGGAATCTGTTTCTGCCGAAGACAGCGGCGTGGACGGGTTACGGTCCGGATCAGTAGCTGGCATTGGTGAGCTCAAGCGCACTTTCAGGGAGGCTACATAGGAGCCACGTCCCAACAAATGGGAAAAGCGATGTGTCACTCCGTTGCCGCTGCAGACACACGGGAGCCCAGATGGGATGCAGAACGTGGTGGAAGAGAAGAATCCGGCGGGTTCTGAGTATACAGATGCCGCTATCAAGGAGAACTTGAGGGCTGGAATAAATGGAGATATTGGAGACCAAAGTGATGTGGCTGAAGAGGTAGAGTCTAGGACTGACGGTGGGGCTTCTGGGCATGTCCTGCCAGAAGAGCCTGAAAGTGGGGAACTGGAGAAAAGTGAAAAACCCCCTATACCTTCTGTGATAGTTGGTGACACATGGTCAGTGCACCAGGGACAGGAGGTACGTGAGTTTCTGAGGAAGAGTCAGCAGAAGTGTTCTGATGTGTCGGGTCATACTTCTCTGGCCAGGCACTATATCGAAAATGAGCCCGGCCCTAAGGTCAAGATGAAACCGTGCAGGATACCCGAGGCCCGCAGAGAGTATAGGCCTGGGAGGGTACAGGGTAGTGCGGATGCTTCAGATGAAGAGAAAACTGATGTTGGCTATGACAGTGGTGAGGATGAAGCTGATGAGGGCCATGACTGGTCCAGAGTTCACTGTCTCTGTTGGATTGTTGACCAGCCCTCCGGTCTGGATGACCAGCCCTCCGGTCTGGAGAAGAGGGAGGGGATATGTGAGACAGTGAGTGAATATGTGATGAATGGGGTGTACATTTCACCTAGGTATAAGGGAAATGTGTGGCTTTGTAAACCTAGTGGTAGAGAAAGGTCACTACACCTCACATTCAGCACACACTTGCAGCACAAGCCTGAAACTACTCAGGTCTTAATTAGGAGACAAGAAGTAGGTGTCTGCAAACACAATCTGAGAGCTAGTTTAGCCTGGACACAGGAAGGTGTCCTGGCACAAGAAACAGTCTCCAAGAGTGTTAGAGCTAGTTTAGCCTGGACACAGGAAGGTGTCTCGGCACAAGAAACAGTCTCCAAGAGTGTTAGAGCTGTCTTTAGCCTGGACACAGAGAGGTGTCCTGGCACAAGGAAGCAGTCTCCAAGAGTGTTTGAGCTATCTCAGTTTGGGTGCAGGAAGGACCCCGGACATAGGAGTAGTCTCAGTGCGAATCCGTGTGAAGAGCGGCTGAATAGGAGTGGATCTCTCTCAAGTCTGGACATGGAAGGTGCCTTCAGACACAAGGAGGAGTATCTGTGAAGCTCCATACTGGTAACATATGTGATATGTGTTGTTTTGGGCACAGACTGGTAGAGTCTGGGTCCCGGATAGAGAGGGCCATCTATCTAAGTGTAATTAGAGGCTAGACAAGCCTAGGTTTTCTGTTTATGCTTTGTTTTAATCTGTTTGCTGTGGACTTTAATAAAGCTGGTTGCGGCCAGTTTTGCACCAGAACTGCTGTCTGAATGAACTGTTTATATGCCATTCTGTCTACCCAGACAGCGATCCTAGAGCTAAACCCCCTGGAAATGTCACAGTTGTTTTTGCAGTACCATTGAAATGCATTGCGGCGGTGTCCGTAAGCCGTGAAAAATATCGAGCAAGCTCAATATTTTTTCCATGGCCGCAAATACGGCCCTCACGGCCATAAGTAGCACGGCCCTCTAATTCTTGCAGCCCATTTTTGCAGCCTCATAGAAATGCATTGGGGCTGCAAAAACACGGCAAGTGTAAAACCAGCCTTAGTCGGACGGCAGAGTTAAAGGGATCCTATCACCAGTATTGGCCAATATAAGTTACGGCCATCACCTTTCAGGGCCGATATACAGCATTCTATAATGCTGTATATCTGCCCCCAACCCGACCTGTAAGAGGAGAAAAATAACTTTTATTATACTCACCTGCGGGGCGGTCTAGCCCGAGGGGTGTCACTCTTCTTAGTCCAGCGCCTCCCAACTTCTTATGATCGCCACCCTTCTTCTTGGTTCACATGGATGACGCGTCCCTGCATCACCCACACAGACTCCCTCGGCATCACGCTCCTGCACATGTGTACTCATCTGTCCTGCAGTGCGCAGGCGCCAGGCCTCTCTGACCTTTCTCAGTGCCTGCGCACTGCAGGACTTTGCTCTGCCCTCAACAGGGAGCGCGGTGTCGAGGAGTCTGTGTGGATGATGCAGGGTCGCGTCATCCACAACAAGCAGGAGGGAGGCATCGCATGAAGAAGGGAGGCGCCGGACCAAGAAGAGATACACCCCTCAGACCGGACCACCCTGCTGGTGAGTATAATAAAAGTTATTTTTCAGTTCTTACAGGTCGGGGTCCGATATACAGCATTATAGAACGCTGTATATCAGCCCTGAAACGTGATGGCCGTAACTTGTATCAGTCAAAACTGGTGACAGGCTCCCTTTAAGGACAGACTGGAGAGGTGCGAGAGTGTTAGAAGGTAGGCCACAGAGATGTTGCAGTAGTCGAGACGGGAGATGATGAGGGCGTGCACAAGCATTTTAGCAGATTGAGTTTTGAGGAAAGGACGGATTCTGGAAATATTTTTGACCTGGAGGTGGCGAGAGCTTGGATGTGCAGCTTAACCCCTTACTGCCATCGGACGTACTATCCCGTCCATGGTACCTGGGCCCGTATGACCATGGACGGGATAGTACGTCTCGTGCGATCGGACGCGCTCCCGGGGGGATCGCGGCCGGGTGTCAGCTGATTATCACAGCTGACACCCATGACTGTGTGTCAGGAGCGGTCACGGACCGCTCCCGGCACATTAACCCCTTGCACACCGCGATCAAACATGATCGCGGTTGTACTGGGGGCACAGGGGAGGATCGCGCAGGGTGGGGGCTCCCTGCGCGCCCCCCGAGACCCTCAGAGCAGCGCGATGTGATCGCGCTGTTCTGAGGGCTTCCTCCCTCCCAGGACCCGGATCCAAGATGGCGCCAGGGTCCTGGAGGGAGGCGGCTTCCTCAGTGCCTGCTGTGAGCAGGCACTGAGAAGCCTGCTGCACTGCCTGAGCTTAGCTGGTGTGACAGAGTGCTGTGCACACTGTCACACCAGCGATCTGACAAAATACAGTGATGTCCCACCCTGGGACAAAGTAAAAAAGTTAAAAAAATAAAAATAAACATGTTTAAAAAAAAATCCAAAATAAATAAAAAAAAAAAAAAAAATATTCCCCAATAAATTCACTTCTTCCTGTAAATAAAAAAAACAAAGCAATAAAAGTACACATATTTGGTATCGCCGCGTCCGTAACGACCCCCCCTATAAATTGTCCCACTAGTTAACCCCTTTAGTGAACCCCTTAAAAAAAAAAAAAAAAAAACGAAGCAAAAAATCAATGCTTTATCATCATACCGCCGAACAAAAAGTGGAATAATACGCGATCAAAAAGACCGATATAAAAAAACATGGTACCGCTGAAAACGTCATCTTGTCCCGCAAAAAACGAGCCTCATACAGCATCATCAGCGAAAAAATAAAAAAGTTATAGCTCGCAGAATAAAGCGATGCAAAAATAATTATTTGTCATATAAAATTGTTTTTATTCTATAAAAGCGCCAAAACATGACAAAATGATATAAATGAGGTATCGCCATAATCGTACTGACCCGAAGAATAAAACTGCTTTATCAATTTTACCACACGCGGAACGGTATAAACGCCTCCCCCAAAGAAATTCATGAATTGCTGATTTTTGTTCATTCTAACCTCCCAAAAATCGAAATAAAAAGCGATCAAAAAACGTCACGTGCTCAAAAATGGTACCAATAAAAACGTCAACTCGTCCCGCAAAAAATAAGACCGCACATGACTCTGTGGGCCAAAATATGCAAAAATTATAGCTCTCAAAATGTGATGATGCAAAAACTATTTTTGCAATAAAAAGCGTATTTTAGCGTGACAGCTGCCAATCATAAAAACCCGCTACAAATAGTAAATAAAACCCCCCTTTATCACCCCCTTAGTAAGGGAAAAATAATAAAATTAAAAAAAAGTATTTATTTCCATTTTCCCATTAGGGTTAGGGTTAGGGTTGCAGCTAAAGTTAGGGTTGGCGCTAAAGTTAGGATTAGGGTTAGGGTTGGGATTAGGGGTGTGTTAGGGTTAGGTTTGTGGTTAGGGTTAGGGGTGTGTTGGGGTTAGGGTTGGAGTTAGAATTGGGGGGTTTCCGCTGTTTAGGCACATCAGGGGCTCTCCAAATGTGACATGGCGTCTGATCTCAATTCCAGCCAATTCTGCGTTGAAAAAGTCAAACGGTGCTCCTTCACTTCTCAGCTCTGCCATGCGTCCAAACAGTAGTTTATCCCCACATATGGGGTATCAGCGTACTCTGGACCCCAAGAGTTATTGTGCAATTTGTCCTATTTCTTCTGTTACCCTTGGGAAAATAAAAAACTGGGGGCGAAAATATCATTTTTGTACAAAAAAAATTATTTTTTTGTTTTTACGGCTGTACATTATAAACTTCTGTGAAGCACTTGGGGCTTCATAGCGCTCACCACACATCTAGATAAGTTCCTTGTGGGGTCTATTTTCCAAAATGGGGTCACTTGTTGGGGATTTCCACTGTTTAGGCGCATCAGGGGCTCTCCAAATGCGACATGACCCCCAGACCATTCCATCAAAGTCTGCAATCCAAAACGTCACTACTTCCCTTCCGAGCCCCAACGTGTACCCATACAGTAGTTTTCTCCCACATATTGGATATCAGCGTACTCAGGACAAATTGGACAACAACTTTTGGGGTCCAATTTCTCCTGTTACCCTTGTAAAAATAAAATATTGGGGCAAAAAAATCATTTTTGCAAAAAAAAAAAAGATTTTTTATTTTTACGGCTGTGCGTTATAAACTTCTGTGAAGCACTTCGGGGTTCAAAGTGCTCACCACACATCTAGACAAGTTCCTTGTGGGGTCTATTTTCCAAAATGGGGTCACTTGTGGGGGTTTCCACTGTTTAGGCGCATCAGGGGCTCTCCAAATGCGACATGACGCCCCCAGACCATTCCATCAAAGTCTGCAATCCAAAACATCACTACTTCCCTTCCGAGCCCTGACGTGCGCCCATACAGTAGTTTTCTCCCACATATTGGGTATCAGCGTACTCAGGACAAATTGGACAACAACTTTTGGGGTCCAATTTCTCCTGTTACCCTTGTGAAAATAAAATATTAGGGGCGAAAAAATCATTTTTGTAAAAAAAAAAAAAGGATTTTTTATTTTACGGCTGTACGTTATAAACTTTAGTGAAACACCTGGGGGTTAAAAGTTCTCACCACACATCTAGATAAGTTCCTTGAGGGGTCTAGTTTCCAAAATGGTGTCATTTATGGGGGTTTCCACTGTTTAGGCAGATCAGGAGCTCTCCAAACACGACATGGCGTCCAGCCAATTCTGCGTTGAAAAAGTCAGACGGCGCTCCTTCCCTTCCAAACTCTGCCATGCACCCAAACAGTGGTTTACCCCCACATATGGGGTATCAGCGCACTCAGGACAAATTGCACAATAACTTTTGGAGTCGTTACCCTTGGAAAAATAAAAATTGGGGTGAAAAGATCATTTTTGTGGAAAAAATATGATTTTTAAATTTTACGGCTCTACATTATAAACTTGTGTGAAGCACTTGGGGGTTCAAATTGCTCACCAAAGATCTAGAAAAGTTCCTTAGGGGGTCTAGTTTCCCAAATGGGGTCATTTGTGGGGGGTTTCCACTGTTTAGGCACATCAGGGGCTCTCCAAATGCAACATGGCATCCAATCTCAATTCCAGCCAATTTTGGTTGGAAAAAGTCAAATGGTGCTCCTTCCATTCCGAGCTCTGCCGTGAGCCCAAACAGTGGTTCCCCCCACATATGGGGTATCAGCGTACTCAGGACAAATTGGACAACAACTTACGTGGTCCAATTTCTCCTGTTACCCTTGGGAAAATAAAAAATTAGTGACTAAAAGATAATTTTTGTGGGAAAAAAATAGGATTTTTTATTTTCATGCCCGGGCATTATAAACTTGTGTGAAGCACTTGGGGGTTCAAAGTGCTCACCAAAGATCTAGATAAGTTCCTTAGGGGGTCTAGTTTCCAAAATGGGGTCACTTGTGGGGGGTTTCCACTATTTAGGCTCATCCGGGGCACTGCAAACGGAACATGACCCCATCAACGTCTGCATTCCAAAATGTTACTACTTCCTTTCCAAGCCCTGCCGTGCACCCAAACAGTTTCCCCCCCCCCACATATGGGGTATCAGCGTACTCAGGACAAATTGGACAACAACTTTTGGGGTCCAATTTCCTTGGGAAAATTCAAAAATTTGGGACTAAAAAATCATTTTTGTGGAAAATTGTTTTTTTTTTTTTTTCACACCCAGGCATTATAAGCTTTTGTGAAACACTTGGGGGTTTAAAGTGCTCACAACAGATCTAGATAAGTACCTTAGGGGGTCTAGTTTCCAAAATGGTGTCACTTGTGGGGGTTTCCACTGTTTAGGCGCATCAGGGGCTCTCCAAACACGACATGGCGTCCAATCTCAATTCCAGCCAATTTTAGTTTGAAAAAGTCAAACGGCGCTCCTTCCCTTACGAGCTCTGCCGTGTGCCCAAACAGTGGTTTTCCCCCACATATTGGGTATTGGCGTACTCAGGAGAAATTGCATAACAACCTTATCTGTCCATTTTCTCCTTTTACCCTTGTCAAAATAAAAAAAAAGTTTGTAAAAGATCATTTTTGTGGCTAAAAAGTTAAATATTCATTTTTTCCTTCCACGTTGCTTTAGTTCCTGTGAAGCACCTGAAGGGTTAATAATCTTCTTGAATGTGGTTTTGAGTACCTTGAGGGGTGCAGTTTTTAGAATGGTGTCACTTTTGGGTATTTTCTGCCATATAGACCCCTCAAAGTGACTTCAAATGAGAGGTGGTCCCTAAAAAAATGGCTTTGTAAATTTTGTTGTAAAAATGAGAAATCGCTGGTCAACTTTTAACCCTTATAACTTCCTAACAAAAAAAAATTTTGGTTCCAAAATTTGTTCTGATGTAAAGTAGACATGTGGGAAATGTTATTTCTTAACTATTTTATGTGACATATTTCTCTGTTTTAAGGGAATAAAAATTCAAAGTTTGAAAATTGCAAAATTTTAAAAATTTTCGCCATATTTGCGTTTTTTTCAAAAATAAACGCAAGTTATATCGAAGAAATTTTACTTCTAACGTGAAGTACAATATGTCACGAGAAAACAATCTCAGAATCGCGAAGATCCGTTGAAGCGTTCCAGAGTAATAACCTCATAAAGAGACAGTGGTCAGAATTGTAAAAATTGGCCCGGTCATTAACGTGCAAACCACCCTTGGGGGTGAAGGGGTTAAAGAAGGGCAAAGTCGAGGGTTACCCTGAGGCAGCTGATTTGTGGTACAGGGAAAAAGTGTGATGTCATTTATTGAGATGGTACATCAGGTAGGGAAGATAAGTGATTGAGGAAAAATGATGAGTTCAGATTTGACCATATTGAGCTTGAGGAAATGAGAAGAGAAGGAGGATATGGCTGATAGACACTCTGGGATTCAGGAAAGCAGAGAGGTGACATCTTGTCCAGAGAGGTAGATCTGAGTGTCATCAGCATATAGATGGTACTGGAAGCCACAGGACTTTATAAGTTATCCCAGGCCATGAGTATAGATGGAGAAAAGGGGTCCTAGAACAAAGCTTTGGGGGCCACCAACAGAGAAAGGGCGAGATGAGGAGATAGTGTGGTGAGTGGGAGACACTGAATGTGCGGTTGGAAAGGTATGAGGAGATCCAGGACAGGGCGAGGTCTTTGACGCCAAAGGAAGAGAGGATCTGTAGTAGGAGGCAGTGGTCAACTGTGTCGAAGGCAGAGGACAGGTCTAGATGAACGAGTATAGAGTATTGTCCGTTAGCTTTGGCTGTAAAAAAAAAAAGTCGTTAGTAATTTTGGTCAGGGCAGTCTCAGTGGAACGGTGCGGATGGAAGCCACATTGCAGGTTGTCAAAGAGCGAATTAGATGAGAGGTGGGAATAAAGTCCAGCGTGGACGTGCTTGCTCCAGGAGTTTGGAAGCAAAAGGGAGCAGCGATATGAGGCAATAGCTGGACATAGCGGTCGAGGGATGGCTGTTTGAGGATAGGTGCGATTGTGGCATGTTTGACAGCAGAAGAGAAGTTACCAGAAGTTAGTGACAGGTTGGGTTAGGGATGGGATAAGTGTGGCGATCAGGTTGGGAGGATTGGGGCTAATTGCTAAAGTTTAGACGTTATGCAAATCAGAGAGGGCTGATTCTGCTGTTCAAGCATGGAGGAGTCTCGCTTTGGGGGGCTTTATTGCAGATAATCACCAATAGGTGCCAGAACGGAGATGATAGGTCCCCTCTTATTTTTACATTGATTTTCTAGTAAATAATGTACAATACCAGTTTAAATAATGTTTTCAAGGCACAATTGACCCCTATGGGAAGTTTCCAGACAGACAGGGAGGACACACACCCTCCTCCATAGAAAGCAATGGCCATACTCCAATACTGAGCTCTTAAAGGCAGCGTTCCATAGAAGTGAATAGAAGCCTCTGGGGTATCCTGACGTGACCACTGACTTGTCCCGGGAGCAGAGCTGTAGCTGGAATCAGCTGGCACCGCCTGCTACAGGCGCCATAGTCCTGGAGGTTGGAGTCACTGCAGTGCCGCCGAGGCTACAGCACCGCGCCGCTGCAGTGACCACCCGCCCATGTGACCGCCTGCCCATGTGACCACTCACCTGGTATAAATACAGCGGGTAACACCGTCTCTAATCTCCATCAATCCTCCGCTCTATCAGGGATGGTTTCTCCCAGCAGCGCAGGCCACGCCCCCATCCTCCACACTTCCGGCACACTAAAGTTCAAATCAAGCGGGCTCTTCCTTCCGCGGATTCCGATTGGGCGATCAGTCCTCTGCTCTGATTGGTGAGAATGTGACGTAAAGAGAATCGCGGTGCGTACCGGGAGTTGTAGTCCTTAGTTTCATTTCGGTGCTGCTCATTGGGCTGCAGTATTTTTGATAAAAATAAATCAATGCAGTTGTTATTTTAATTGTAGGAAAACCTGATTGAGTTGCATTTTATTATACTTTGAATAAAACTAAAAATATTCCCCTCTCAATGGTGACACGAGTCTGTCAGCGCTTTATGGTCACCATGGCTCTTCTCTTGACGTCAAAACAACAAAAATTCTGCCCGGGACTGTGAATAAGGCATATGTACCTGCCGGTCAGAAACCGTGGAATCCTCGCAGGTCACAGTGACCGCAGACTTGTCATTTTAGACCGGACAACCATTTTAATTCATTTGTCAGTCCCTTAAGACTGTCGTACCCCATTTGCCAGTCTTGATTTAATTGGCCACTTAAACAGTAAAAAAAGCGGACATCAGTCATGGGGATGACATCCGCCTGCTGTCCCTTTTTGTTTAGGCGACCCGTAGGCCATGTTCACACGTTCAGTATTTTACATCGGTATTTGTAAGCCAAAACCAGGAGAGGGTAATAATACAGAAGTGGTGACGTGTTTCTATTATACTTCTCTGATTTTTCCACTCCTGATTTTGGCTTACAAATACTGAGGTAAAATACTGAACGTTGCCTAAAGGGTATGCCACACTAAACGAGATCGCTAACGAGATCGTTAAAATACGTCACTATTTAGCGATCTCGTTAGTGACGTCGTTGTGTGTGGCATGTAGCAATGATGTGGCCTCTGCTGTGATCTCGCTGATCGTTCACTAGAGTTCTGGACCGTATTTTCATCGTTGGCGTCCCGCTGGTGAGCCTATATCCGGGTCTGGCACCTTTTGTGAACGATGTGCGACCTCGTTGACGACGCATTAGTCAGCGGCGCAGGCGGGACTTTGTTTTCTTTCGTCAACGCCTTTCAGCTCCGATTGGTGACCACAACATCACCTCATCTATAATAACTGCGCCCCCATCCATTGTTTCCAGAGCGCTTTGTGGGTGACTCCAACGGTGCTTTGTGCGTTGTTGCTAGGATAGTATCGTGTGTCGGAGTTTTGCGATCCTGTTTGTGGTGCAGTGGTGGGTTTTGCGATCCTGTCTGAGTCGCTAGAGCACTTCATCTTCCCCATTTGTATTTGGATCTTCAGGATATTTGGATCCAAGGTACATATTGTTTGTGATGTTGTTTGATACGTTTTTTTACCTTATTTTTTTTTTCGTCTGCTTTATTTATTTACACCCCCCAACATTTTAGACATTTGTAAACTGTATATTAAATGTTAACTGAAAAGTTAACAAACATTTTTTTTTTATATATATTTTTTATTTTATTCTTTATTTTATTTTGTTTAAACACTTTATTAATAGTAATTAATTAGTAATTAACCTTTCTCTTCTTTACCGTACAGGTTGCACATAATGAACCTGTCCACCGCGGAGCGTGTGATTGTGGCAGTTGCACTATCAATGGAGGCAGATGGACAAGAAGAGGCGCGGGTGGAAGAGAGGCGCTCCAAGCGAAAGCGTCGCATGTGGACCAGAGAATGGTTGGAGCAGAGGTCCAGATTCACCCACATGCATCTAGTGAGGGAGTTGCAGGAGAAGAATCCACAGGATTTCCGGAATTATCTACGGATGTCGGAGGATTCATTCAAGCTCCTACTGGAAGCTGTGAGGCCACTCATTGAACGGCAGGATACACGGATGCGTGCAGCTGTTTCAGCAGAGGAACGTTTGGCAGTAACGCTTCGATTTCTGGCAACCGGACATTCAATGAAAGATTTGCAATTTTCTGCTGCAATTTCTCGATCGCTGTTGGAGTATTAATTCCGGAGACATGTAACGCCATCGTCCGCAGTTTACGGAGCTACATGCCATTTCCAAAATCAGTGGCGGAATGGCAAATTATTGCCTCTGATTTTGAAAGGATTTGGCAGTTCCCAAACTGTGGTGGTGCCTTGGATGGCAAACATGTGCGGATCACGCAACCGGCCAAAAGCGGATCCTTTTTTAATTACAAGGGCTACTTCAGCGTGATCCTCATGGCCCTTGTTAATGCCAATTATGAATTTATTTACGTTGATGTTGGCATTAATGGAAAGGTTTCTGACGGTGGCGTTTGGAGCACACTACTTTTGGTGAACGGTTGTTTAATAATAAACTTAACTTGCCAACCAACATGGACACCACCGCCAACCTAAACTTTGTGTTTGTGGGCAATGAAGCCTTCCCCCTTCATGAGCATCTTGTGAAACCTACCCACAAAGACTTTGACAGGGGAAAGGCGGATTTTTAACTACAGACTGTCTAGGGCACGGCGCGTTGTTGAGAATGCCTTCGGCATAATGGCCAACCGCTTCAGGGTTTTCCACACTCCAATCAACATGAAGCTGGAATCGATAGACTCTGTGGTGTTGGCCTGTTGTGTGCTGCACAATTTTCTACGAAAACGCGATGCTGGTACTTACAGTCCGCCAGGCTTCATGGACTCAGACAGCAATGGTGACGTGGTGCTTGGAGAATGGCGTGACAATGATCCCGCTATTGCAGGCCTTCAACCTGTCAATCAAGGCAGGAGCAAGGACGATGCGAAGGCCGGCCGAGACAAGTACTGCCATTACTTTAATGGGCCTGGTGCAGTGAGTTGGCAGCAGCAGATATAGTTTGATTTTCATAATGTTTTACTTTTGCCTTTTTTTAACAATCTTTTTATAATAAAAAAAAATGTATTTTAAAAATGCATTTGTGTTTTTTTTCAATTATTTTACCAATATGGGAGAAGGGATAATGATGGGTGAGATGTGGGGAGGGAGTAATGGGGATGGCAGCGAGACATGTTACCAGCAGCTGTAGTTTTTAAAATATTTTCTAATGTATTTTGTTGTCTATATTTTTTTTTACATTGTATCTACTTGTCACACACGGGGTCATGGGAGTACCATCAGTCATAGGAGTTCATTGTTAAAAAAATAAAAAAGAAAAACATTTACAATTATTTTAAAGGCCCATGGTCTCACTAGCGTTCAAACCTTATAATTAAAAATAACACATAATACACCACAGCTGCTTATATAAAGTTTAAATATATAATATATATTTTTAGTCATATATGAAAGATTAAAAAATTGTTATAAATCTATAAAAAAAATTTGGGAGGTAAAGGTCAACATTCACCAGGGAATCCCAGCTATTCACAGATATGCGACGCCATTGTGATCGCAAGGTGACGATTCTCACATGGTGCCCCATCTATTCACAGATATGCGACGCCACTGTGATCGCAAGGTGACCATTCTCACATGGTGCCCCAGCTATTCACAGATATGCGACGCCACTGTGATCCCAAGGTGACGATTCTCACATGGTTCCCCAGCTATCCACAGATATGCGACGCCACTGAGATCGCAAGGTGACGATTCTCACATGGTGCCCCAGCTATTCACAGATATGCGACGCCACACAGTGATCGCAAGGTGACGATTCTCACATGGAGCCCCAGCTATGCACAGATATGAGACGCCATTGTGATCGCCTAGCTTGGAACCATTATCTTGCGATCTCAACAGCATCTCATATCTGTGCTTGGCTGGGCGCATGGCTGCTGCGGTCACTTTTCGATCGCAATACCGTTTTGCGTCGCGAGTGCGGCCGCACGTAACGTGCGCACGCTGTGACGTCATGGCGCTGGCGTCGCCCACTGCGGTGTTGTTTGTAATATGGCGGCGAGACAGCGCGGGGCAAAGTGGTCAGAGGCGGAGGTCTGTTTTTTAATAAAATAAACAGACAAATGGGATTATTACTGCAGGCTACCTGTGGCGCATCCTATGCGCCACAAAAAGGTATGCCTGCAGAAAATCCGGCGGGGCCTGGAGAGGCGCTTTAATGTGCGGCGGACCACTACCCAGATCCGCAAGAAGCTGGCGGACCTTCGCTCCCGCGAGAGGGTCGCCAGCATCCCGTGCCCAGCTACGCAGGCCTCTGAGTGAGTATTGATGAGGGTATCTGGAGAGGATTGTTTTGTGGGTTATCTACCTATATCAATACACCCGCAGTGATGGGAGTACCGGCAGTGATGGGGCAGGCAGTGATGGGAGTACCAGTCGTGAGGGGGTTTACAGGCATAGATGGAAGTACTGGCAGTAACGGGAGGACGAGTAGTGATGGGAGTACCAGCAGTGATGGGGCAGGCAGTGATGGGAGTACCAGTCGTGAGGGGGTTTACAGGCATAGATGGAAGTACTGGCAGTAACGGGAGGACCAATAGTGATGGGAGTACCAGCAGTGATGGGAGTACCAGTCGTGAGGGGGTTTACAGGCATAGATGGAAGTACTGGCAGTAACGGGAGTACCAGTCAGGGTCGGCGTCAGCACCCGGGCAAGTGCCGGGGCCCTGAGCAGGCAGGGTGGCCCACTCGCCGTCGGGCACCCCGGTGCCCGTTAGCGGTGTCAGCGCCGCCACTGGGCCCCCACCCACTTTCTCAGGGCCCCGGCAGAAGCCAGCGCAATACTTACCTCTCCCGTGCCACCGTTGCCGCAGCTCCGAGCTCTGTGTGTATCAGTGTGTGTGTGCCTGCGTGTGTGTCTGCCTGTGTGTATGTGAGAAAGTGCTGCCTGCGGTGCTGTATGTGTGATGGTGGTGGGTGGGGGGAGGCAGTGATGGTGGTGAGGAGGGGATGATGATGATGATGGGGAGGCAATGATAATGATGATATTAATGGGGAGACAATGATAATGGGAATGCAATGATGATTATATTAATGGGGAGGCAATGATAATGATGATGGGGAGGCAATGATAATGGGAAGGCAATGATGATGATATTAATGGGAAGGCAAAGATGATGATAATGGGGATTCTGAATTGTATATTTCATTTGAGTCGCACGTAGCAGGGCTTTGGGGTACTCGGCACCAAGCCCGTTTACTTCACTGGGGGATGTCACGGGTAGCGCAGCTCGGTCCGTTGCCCTGGGCGCTCACTAAAGGGGGATATTTACAGGGGATTGTAGAAATGTTCGTGACGCCACCTGTGGTTCCTGGTCAGGGTGACCAGCGCTGCAGGGTAGATTCTCTGAGGGGTTGTTACTGGGCAGCAAGATGTTAAGTCTCCCACAGGCGAGACTGATCCCTCGAGATATATGGCGGTGCAGGGGTGCAGGGCAATGAGGCAGACACACACAAGACAGTCTCTTTCTGTACCTTTACTGGTGTATTTGCAGGCACGTCCCGGGAAGCTGCTCAGGGTGGAGGATGCACGTCCAGTAATCACTGAGTAGGTGTAGGGCCTCCTTACGTCTTTATATGTGTGAGGTTCTGACTTGCATGAAACAAAGCCTAACTCCGTGTGAAACAGCTACGCCCGGCTGACATTGTGGTAGAGCCTTCTTTTGGACAGAACTAAGTCTCTATCTGCAGCGTCCTGCTAGACTCCTGTTCTTCCTGACCCCGGTTACGTATCAGCACTGTTGGGCCCCTCTGTGACCTGAAGTCCAGCAGGGTCTCCGGTTTTTCCCACTAGCCGTGAAGGTACTAGCAAGCTCGGACCCAGTGTCCGGTGGTGCAGAGTGGAGGTAAGCTAACGTTGCTATTTCTCCTCAGTCACTCTCTTTCCCTTTTTCCACTTGCCTGTCGTCCTACTCACACCTTTAACATAAGCACAGGCAGCAGTAGATGTCAGCTTTCTTCTCTTCACCGCTCTCCAAGCGTCGGCACGCTCGCTCTCTAAGAGTACCTCAGTTGACTCGGTGTTACAAATACTGCAGTTCCCTTTCCTTCACTTCCTTCTTAGGCTCTGTCCGAAGTAGCTATCAGGACATTCTGTCAGACTGATCTGTGCACACTCCGAGAGTTACTTTCCACTTTCCTAGGGAACTATCAGTCAGCACGATCTGAGGTAACTTTCCTCTCAGCTCTTCAACACGCTCTGACACAGACTAGTGTAATCTGAGCTCTGACAGGAATCTTCTCACTTCGGTGTTCTGAGGAGATCCGATCTGTCTGAGGTACAACCAACAACTAGCTAACGTTCAGCTAGACTGTCTTCATCTCACTGCTCTATCTCTCCACACCCTTATATACCTGCGTATTCTAAAGGGCTCCCTCTGGTGGCACTATAGGGAAATGTGAAGTGTGAATGAATATCGGGTGATTGTGAATTACCTTTTTGTGCATCCTCCAGGGTACATGTGGCACCAAGCGCAGCTGGGCTACACATCCCCCCCTAGTTAATATCAGCACTCCCGGGCTGAAAAAGAAAACAATTTTTATAACATCAACAAAACATAACTCATCCCTTGCGGGAGGTAAGGACACTTCAAACGTTACAATGTGTACAAATGGCAAATAGAAAATATCAAAATACTTTCACACAATAAATACAGGATTCTTGTGGAGGACCCGTACCAAACCTCCCACGGTGGTCCTGGGTGGGCTGCAGGACTTTTCTGCTGCAGACCTCACTCAAGGCCACACCATACGGGTTTTTCTTCAGAGGTAGAATGGCTTTACGTAAAACCAAGATGGGGCACCGAGTGCCAACTATTTACATTACAGTTCTGTGCTGCAAGAGTCCTCAGCACGCAGTCCTTCAAATAGCATTTCACATATCACTATCACATTACCCAACTGGGGTATACTACTTCAGCATGTAAAGATTATCATCATACAACATTCTCAATAAAGTGCAATTCTCTGCAAACTTTCTACAGTTCAGTAAACCCTGTCTGGGTCCTACTGTTCTTCTTTGAATATGGTTGCACCTTCCACACCTGGGGCTGGAAGCATGCGGTGCGCTCTGGAACGCATCACTAAGAGATCGTGTCCTGCTACCAGTGTCTGAGTAGCTACAGTCCTCTTTTCAATTTTGCGATTTGCTGGAGGCCTTATAGGTGCCTCTTCTAAGTACAGATTTGGCTCAATAGGGATCGCTGTAGCAGTCGCTATGCTCTGCAGCGTTTCCAATGGTGACACATGCACATGCAATGGCTCAGTAGGGGACGCACTTGCAACTGTTGCGCTCTGTTGCGTTGCAGAATAGGACGCAGGATAGGATGCAGGTGTGCAGCCGGGCGCTGATGTGGCTGGGGCTTGGGACGCTGAGACACGGGGTACTTTTCCGGCTTCAGGGACGGGGTCGCTGATTCGGGAGACATTCAGGGCATACCACCCCTTAAGACCCCAGTGCCGCATGTAGGTGACAATATCCCCTTTTAACAGATTAGACCCTACATCACAGCGATGAACGAAGATCTTCTGAGAGAACCCGGGCTCGCGTATGTACCCCCAACCTCCTTGGAACTTAGAGGCACACACTGTCCCCTGGCGCCGCGATTCCCGGAGCGTACCTTTATCTCGCCGGACGATCTCCTTGTCCGCAAGATTCTGCTCCCGGTACCTCTGGTGAAGCTGCTGCGCCTCTCGCTGCTCCTGCTGCTGTCGCTGCTCATGCTCCCGGCGTCGCCACTCGTTCTCCTTCTGGGCGGCGTATTCCACGTCGTCCAGGTACTCCATCTCCTCCCAATCAATCTCCACTGCATTAGGCAGGATTCCTTCCGTCGTCCCTACCGGGGGACTGCATTCCGCTGCGGCCTCTGGTTCCAGGCCTGGCTGGCATTCTGGTCCGGGCAGGGCCTCCTCAGCCTCCTTCCCTCCCGCCGCGTCCTCGGCGGAGTCAGGATCAGCTCTTTTGGGGCCGGCCTCCGGTTCTTCATCAGCCGCTGGGTCCAGTGGTGGCACGGGTGGCATTTGCGCATCTTGAGGGGAGAGCAGTGGGTCCCACAGCAGCCGTTGTTTCAGGGCACGCCAACTTTGCTCCATCGCCCCCACCTCTGCGCGGTGTCGGGCTATATCTCTCAGCACCGCATCCACTTCTTCCATTCTCTGCATCCTCTGGTCGTTCTCCAGACCTGGGGACGGTTCAGGCACAGGCTGCAACACTTCAGAGGAACGGGGTCTGCGCACCGCCATTCCTCCACATAGTGACTCCTGTCCTTCCGCCATCTCACTCCAGGCCAGACTGTGTGTTTCATCTGGAACACTCTGGATTTTTCCGTGGAGGCGGGACTTTCGCTTTCTCTTCTTAGCATAGAGGATGAAGAGGAGGCGGATCTCTCTTGCAGTGGGGCAGGCTCGGACATTATAATAGCACTTAGACAGGGCGCCCATAGCTTTCGCGCCACAGGGGGGGGCACGCCCACGAATGCACGCCCTTCTTCACCAGCGCCTCAGGGCGCGAATATGGCGGCAAAATGGCGGAAAATAGCGCCAAAAGTCACAAAAACTGCACACAGTCTTTTTGCACAAAAACAGTCCACTTAGGCACACAGGACTCACATATAGTAAGCTTCGGATCCTGTTCGTGACGTCAAGTTAGATGAGTCGCACGTAGCAGGGCTTTGGGGTACTCGGCACTGAGCCCGTTTACTTCACTGGGGGATGTCACGGGTAGCGCAGCTCGGTCCGTTGCCCTGGGCGCTCACTAAAGGGGGATATTTACAGGGGATTGTAGAAATGTTCGTGACGCCACCTGTGGTTCCTGGTCAGGGTGACCAGCACTGCAGGGTAGATTCTCTGAGGGGTTGTTACTGGGCAGCAAGATGTTAAGTCTCCCACAGGCGAGACTGATCCCTCGAGATATATGGCGGTGCAGGGGTGCAGGGCAATGAGGCAGACACACACAAGACAGTCTCTTTCTGTACCTTTACTGGTGTATTTGCAGGCACGTCCCGGGAAGCTGCTCAGGGTGGAGGATGCACGTCCAGTAATCACTGAGTAGGTGTAGGGCCTCCTTACGTCTTTATATGTGTGAGTTTCTGACTTGCATGAAACAAAGCCTAACTCCGTGTGTAACAGCTACGCCCGGCTGACATTGTGGTAGAGCCTTCTTTTGGACAGAACTAAGTCTCTATCTGCAGCGTCCTGCTAGACTCCTGTTCTTCCTGACCCCGGTTACGTATCAGCACTGTTGGGCCCCTCTGTGACCTGAAGTCCAGCAGGGTCTCCGGTTTTTCCCACTAGCCGTGAAGGTACTAGCAAGCTCGGACCCGGTGTCCGGTGGTGCAGAGTGGAGGTAAGCTAACGTTGCTATTTCTCCTCAGTCACTCTCTCTTTCCCTTTTTCCACTTGCCTGTCGTCCTACTCACACCTTTAACATAAGCACAGGCAGCAGTAGATGTCAGCTTTCTTCTCTTCACCGCTCTCCAAGCGTCGGCACGCTCGCTCTCTAACAGTACCTCAGTTGACTCGGTGTTACAAATACTGCAGTTCCCTTTCCTTCACTTCCTTCTTAGGCTCTGTCCGAAGTAGCTATCAGGACATTCTGTCAGACTGATCTGTGCACACTCCGAGAGTCACTTTCCACTTTCCTAGGGAACTATCAGTCAGAACGATCTGAGGTAACTTTCCTCTCAGCTCTTCAACACGCTCTGACACAGACTAGTGTAATCTGAGCTCTGACAGGAATCCTCTCACTCCGGTGTTCTGAGGAGATCCGATCTGTCTGAGGTACAACCAACAACTAGCTAACGTTCAGCTAGACTGTCTTCATCTCACTGCTCTATCTCTCCACACCCTTATATACCTGCGTATTCTAAAGGGCTCCCTCTGGTGGCACTATAGGGAAATGTGAAGTGTGAATGAATATCGGGTGATTGTGAATTACCTTTTTGTGCATCCTCCAGGGTACATGTGGCACCAAGCGCAGCTGGGCTACACACATTTACAGCACCACTTTCACCATCACCAGCTCCAGCTGCTCCACCGTCCCCAGCTACCCCTCCACCTTCATCATCTCCTTCCCTGGCTACCCCTCCACCACCATCATCACCTTACCTCTCAACCCCTTCAACCCCTTCACCTGCAGCAACCCCCCCTCCTGATTTGGTGTCTTCGAGCCCTTTACAGGGTTATGGCTTCTCTCCAGCATCATCCCGTGACACGGATGCAGGCTCCCCATCAGGTAATTAACGCACATTATATAAGCTTCAGACAAGTTTGAGAACTTTGTAAGGTCTTACGTGTAATGGCTGTTGTGATATAATTTTTTTTTTCTGTGTTTCCCTAGCCGGCGGAGCAACAGGTTCTGGGTGGGCGGTCAGCGGGTCGTCTGACGAAAACTGTACGTGTTAATAAACATAACATGTACATGTTGATGTTGCAACAGAATTCACTATTAACTGTTTCCTTTACCGCCACAGAAATCCCAACTGCCCAGGACCTGTTGATATCACACCGCCGGCTGATGGCATCCATGAACAGCGCAATGGCATCAATGAACAGCGCGATGGCAGCGATGCAAACTGCCATGGGAGCTATGCATCACCACGGGGTGATGCTGGAGAGGGTATTTGCTGGACTCCGGGGGCCTCATTAATTTTTTTTTTTTAATTATTTTGTATTTTGTTAATATTTTGTTTATAATTTTTTATTTTATTATGTTACTGTATTTTGTTTTTATTTACATTTTATTTATTTCCCAAAAAAAAAATATATTAATATATATGAAGATAATATATATTATATATTTAACGTTTATCTACGCAGGTGTGGTGTATTATTTTTTAGTATAAGGTTTTAGCGCTAGTGTGACCAGGGGCCTTTAAAAGAAATGTTAATTTTTGAAATTTTTTTCATTTCATTTTTTCCCTATGATGGAACACCTATGACAGCTGGTATTCCCATGACCCCGTGTGTGACAAGTAGATACAAGTAGATGTAATAAAAATACAAATTTTTAATAGTTGTCAACAAAATTGTTGACATCACATAAGAATAAAAGAACACAATTCACTAGATAAATAAGATTTTTATTAAAAAGGTAACAATGTAAAAAAAATATAGACAACAAAAAAAACTTTTGTAAAAAATTTTAAAAACTACAACTGCTAGTAAGATGGATCGTTGCCATTACCACGCTGCCTCTGCGGTGTATAAAAATAAGGGGGAGCACCAACGTTTGGGTTTGCAGGATTTATCCCAATTGGGTTCGGCACAAGATTGTTGGGCCATGAGTAGTCCGGGTACTGCGGTCTTGGCATGACGACATAATTGTTATCCAGGTTTCCAAAAGACGCTTGAGTCAGTACCTCAAACATGAGTCTCTCTGCATGAATCCGCTGTACAGGATCCAGTGTAGGTAGCTTCTCATTAGCGAAGTATGCAAAGCCAGTTATTTTTGTTTGCTCTTTTTCTGCCATAAGCACTTTTTTCGCAATTTCAACCAATTCTGGAGTAGCCGAGGTGGGAGCCTTCCTTTTTCTGCCAGAAAGTGTAAGCCGGCTCCGCACAGATGAGGATGGTGGTTCGACTACTTCTTCATCTTGGATCAACGGCATGCTGTCTTCTTCAGTTGGAGGTGTGGAGACAGCCTCTTCTGTGTCCTGCATGAACAAAAAACAAATGGTAAATCACAAAGACAAAGAAATTTATCTTCACACCCAAATACAGCAAATATGTGAAAATGACACTTGTAAAGACAAAGAAATTTATCTTCACACTATAACACCCAAATACAGCAAAAATGTGAAAACGACACTTGTAAATGGATAGGCCTCAACCGTTGAGCTACATAAATTATCAGTACATGAAGGGATAAATTCAGCCATTTTATCTACATTTCACAATTATATTTTTTATTTCAAGTCCACTTTGGCATGTACATTAAAATGTGTTTTAATACAAAGGTACTTACATGTACGACAGGGGAGTCTGGCTGGATCACCGGGTCTAGATCCAACATGGAAGTCCCTTGTCTGGGTACTTCTTGGTCAATTGTGAAAGAGAACAGCTCAAAGTACCACAGTTTGGGGACATAAACATCTTCGGCCCCGACTCCAGATTTGGTTGAATTTAGTACTTTATTTAGCTCTTTTTTGTACACTGTGCGGAGGGCTTGAATGCGTTTTTTCACCGATGACTCATCCGCTGGTTCATCTGGGTAACGGTTCTTGCAGAGCTCCACCAGTTTTTGGTATGCGTCCTTCTTTTTAAGCCTGTTACAGTAATCAGCCGACTTTATTTTCCACAGGCACGGCATTGAGCGGTACATCTCGATAAACTCCCGCTAAAATTCATGCTTATCGGCCATCTGTAATAAAAAAAGGATTATGTGAGAACGGCAGAATGGTTAAATAAAATGCTTACATAGCCTACAACATAGAACACAGCAGGGATCATAAAATGGTGGTTGTGGGCGCAGCTGGAGTAAACAATGGCAGAGCTAAATAAAAGTCATAGATGGACCACTATGGTAAAAACAGCAGGGATCACAAAATGGTGGTTGTGGGCGCAGCTGGAGTAAACAATGGCAGAGCTGGGATCATAAAATGGTGGTGGTGGGCGTGCCAGAACAAAACAATGGCAGACCAAAATAAAAAATCATAGATGTATAATTACGGTAAAACCAGCAAGGATCATAAAATGGTGGTGGTGGGCGCAGCAGGAGAAAACAATGGCAGACCAAAATAAAAAAATCATAGATGGACAATTACGGTAAAAACAGCAGGGATCACAAAATGGTGGTTGTGGGCGCAGCTGGAGTAAACAATGGCAGAGCTGGGATCATTAAAATGGTGGTGGTGGGCGTGCCAGAACAAAACAATGGCAAAAAAAAAAAAAATTGATGGACGACAATGGTTAACAACTGGGATCTAAAAATGGATCTGTAAAATTAAAGAAAAAATAAAAATTAAATGTGACAAAAAAATACCTACCTTACAAAACTTATTTGTGATCCTGAAAAAAAAAAAGAAAATAGGGAAACTAAATAGCGTCACAAACTGGATCGCAGAGGATATAACGGCACAGCCTGGATCGCAGCTAATGAAATAGAGACACAGACTGGATCACAGAAAAAACAACGGCGTAGACCGGAACGCAGCAACCGCAATAGTGGCACAAACTGGATTGCAGTAGCTACAAAGAAGGCTAGCAGGACGCACTGGAACGATGCTGGAGATTTGAAAGAACCGCTTCTGCTCGAGAGCAATGGAGAGGAGTGCTGGTACGTCGTCTTTTATGACGCGGTCATCCAATCACAAAGCGAGAGAGCTGTGACAAACATTTATGAGATAAATAGTGACCACCAATCTGTGATGAGGGGCGTGCAAAAGGTTGCGCTCAGTCACACCTATCGATGTCGTGATCTTTCACAGTACATGTAACAGAGTATAGGTGGAAAACATCACCAAAAGTTGTACCGATGAATATAATCAAAATGGATAGGACTAATAGGGAAACTGCCAAAGAGCTAAGCCAATACACAAAAGGGAATAGCAGCCAAAAGATCCCATAAAAATATTTCTTTATTAACAACATATGTTTAAAATTACATAGGATGGTAATTCGAACATCTGGGGAAAATCATTAGGAATGCCAGTATAATCCCTCCATAGAGGATCTAGTCAAGTCCAAATAGCTGATGATACAAATCAAAGTTTCTACACACATGTGCTGCACTTATAGACCACTTGTTGTACTAGCATAGTGCTGGATGATATAGACATAATGAACCCAGCCTATAGTGCAATTATACCTTAACAGAAGTATAGCTCAGCCTTCAGATCAGGACCCAGATCCACCCCAACGCGCGTTTCGGAGCGCAGCTCCTTCCTCAGGGGGCATACATGGAACTACTATATGGCGGTTTATATACCCACATATTGTCACCGGTTTGACTCACCCACAGTGCCTCGCGCTTACCACAGCCTGTGCATACAATTAATTAGTCCTTTACTGCCTCTTGTCACGCCGCATACCGCCGCCATTCCCGCAAGCGCTCATCCATGACGTCAGCATCCGGAACTCCGTGGGGCCCCACGTGACCGGACGCCGACGAAACAGGGAGAAAGCATCGCGAGAGCGGCCGGACATGCGGCGCATGCGCACTCGCAATATGGACACCGCAACTCCATCTTGAATACTTGCATAACAGTGGAGGAAGTACCGCAATAGCGGTCATACACACCTCCATCAAGGCCATGTCAGTGTACCACAATTAACAGGCAGCACTATATAAGGTATGGGGACTATGCAAAAGGCTATATTGCTGGCTCTGTGTGTGGGTCAAACCGCCGACCGATTATAACCACCAAACGAGACAAAATCACCACAAACTCAACAAAGAAGCATAGATAAAAAACAGACATAAACAATGTAACCAAACATATATCAAAGAAAGATGAATGAAATGCAAAAAACATAAAGCAAAAAATCAAAAAAATATGTATAACAAAAAAATAGAACAAAAGAATATATATAAAGCAAACAATGTAACACAAAGAAAATAAAAAATAAATAATACAAATGAAAATAAATATACATATATTGAGATAATAAACCATTATAAATCATACAATGTCGTGATCTTATGTCTTTATAATTCTAATTGTTGAGAGAAGTCACTGATCATCATAGTCCGAGTGTCTATCTCTTCAAATATTCGGTGATTGTCCAGGAATACACACATTGATCTATGTAAAATTAAAAAAAATCATTAAAATCATTATCAAGACATTCAGAATGATCCACGACACGCGAACGGGGATCATAGGTAAGGAGCGAAAGACAGATTTTCATTCAGCCCCTTTGGGTGGATTGTTTGTAATGTCCAGATCCATTTAGTTTCCAGCTGACCCAGTTTTTTAGTTAGATTACCCCCCCTGATATTAATATTGAGCATGTCGATGCCACGTACCTTCAATAAGGCACTATCACATTGATGGAAATCATGGAAATGACGTGGCAACGTTTTTAGAGAGGATGTGTCCGTGCAGCAGGAGGCCGCCTGAATCCCCAACACATGTTCGCGAGTGCGTACCTTCAATTGTCTAGATGTTAAGCCGACGTAGATCAAACCACACGGACATGTGGCATAGTATATTACGTATCTAGACGTACATGTAATCCGGTGTTTGATCTTAACGTTTTTAGAACCGTCGGAATTTACAAATGTGGCACTACGCTGAATGTTAGGGCAGGCGACACACCTGCCGCACGGAACACAGCCACTCACTGCAGGCATAGAGTCCAAAAAAGTGGACCCCACATGCGAATAGTAACCAGCATGTCACGCAGATTTCTCGCTCTTCGGAAGGTAATCATGGGACGCTCTGGAATAAACTTTTTAATGATCGGATCCACCATTAGAATTGGCCATGCTTTCACAAGGGCTGCTCTAATTAACCCATGTTGTGAATTATAGGTTGTCACAAACCTAGACTCTCTCTGATTGATAGCCCTCTGGCCTACATTACTATATAAAAGTCTATTACGATTTGTGTATTTTGCCCGATGGTATGCTTTTTTTCATCCAGCACTATGCTAGTACAACAAGTGGTCTATAAGTGCAGCACATGTGTGTAGAAACTTTGATTTGTATCATCAGCTATTTGGACTTGACTAGATCCTCTATGGAGGGATTATACTGGCATTCCTAATGATTTTCCCCAGATGTTCGAATTACCATCCTATGTAATTTTAAACATATGTTGTTAATAAAGAAATATTTTTATGGGATCTTTTGGCTGCTATTCCCTTTTGTGTATTGGCTTAGCTCTTTGGCAGTTTCCCTATTAGTCCTATCCATTTTGATTATATTCATCGGTACAACTTTTGGTGATGTTTTCCACCTATACTCTGTTACATGTATCTATTGCTGTGTTATGCACAGGTTGTTTCTTGGCGGACACCATGGACTATAAAGCAAGGGAGAAAAATTGGCTTGCACATATGGATAAGGTGTTTGGTGCTTCTGGGGGAGGCACGACACAACCAGTGGGTGATCAAGGTTTGGAGGACAGAATGTCACATATGAAGACTCTATTAATGAAAAGATCTAGATTGTGGTGGAACCGTCTCTTTTTGGAGAAATACACTGCCAACAAAATGATCCCAAGAGGTCTTAGAGTGAGGGTTATTCCCACTTTCCCTGTGACTGATACCCAGTTTAAAACCAAATGGGAGGAGGCCTGTGACATATGTTCAACAACTCTAATTAATCTTCTAATTAGCAATAATTCAGATAACATTGCTGAATTGGACAAAATGATTGATAGCTTTCAAACAGATATTAAAAAAGATTGTCCAGTAGATAAATTACAAACGTTTGAAAGTGATTTGGATAAAAGTATGGACACTTTGGTCAAGAAAATACAGACTAATCAACTATCTAAATATAATCGGGACCTACGTGACTATCAGAATAATAAAGTCTATTTATGGCGTAGTCCGAATTCCTCGAATCTACGTAGGATGTCTTCCTGTACATCGGTAGCATCATCGGGTGGTCAATCAGATGCATCTTCTGCTTCTGGAAATATATCTGGAGCTAATGACACACACAGATTACGTGACCATGCGTTTCATCCCTATAGAAGACGTCCATTTGATACTTATGACAACAATCGGAGAGACAATAAGGTGATTAATCTAAGTGAACATGTGTTCACTGATATTGATCTCTCTTTACTGGGCAAAGGTCTTTCCTTTTCTCCCACACCGGGGTATGACAATTTCTTAGTGGTAAAGGATTTGCATATGTTTGCACGGTCACTGCTATTTAGAAGGTATTTTTTTAATGAGGAAATTAACAATCTTTTTCCCACAGAAGAGGAGCAGGAGGCAGTGAGAACGTTGGAGGAGCTGGCTATTGAACACAGGGAAGGAGGTAAGATCCCTCCATCTATTCGTCCGAGATCTACTAAATTTCCTCCTTTCACTTCTTGTCCAAGCATAGATATGTTTGTTAAGGTGGTGGCCGAGGATCTGAATGCAATACCTACTAGTGGAGGTACGGATAATTTAACCAAGCAGGAACGCAGCAGACTTAAATTTTTGAGAAATCTGTCTGATGTGGTTATCAAACCAGCCGACAAGGGTGGTAACGTCGTTGTGTGGCCTAGAGAAATGTATGAGAGAGAAGTATTTAAACAACTTAATACTCCCATGTGTTATAGGAAATTGACATACAACCCCCTCTCTGCATTTATGTGTAAATTAGATACTATACTGAAAAGGGCATTAGACAACGACGTTATCACCAAGGAGTTGGCGTTGGCATTGAGTGTTAAAGAACCCACCATTGCCACATTATATCTGTTGCCTAAAATACATAAAGATCTGAGGTCACCACCTGGCAGGCCTATTGTGTCTGGAAGAGGAAACTATCTCGAGAATATTAATAGATGGATAGAACACTACCTGCAACCACTAGTGTCCAGTCTTCCCTCGTTCCTTAAGGATACGGGAGACTTGCTGCGGAAGGTCGATGGACTGTGCCTTGAGGGTGATACTCTACTGGCATCCCTTGATGTTGAGTCCCTTTATACAAGCATCCGCCATACAGATGGTCTAAAGGCGGTTAAATTCTTTTTGGCTACCTCTACACTATCAGTAGGTTTAAGGGACCTCATCTTGGAGCTTTTGGAGTTCACCCTCACTCACAACTTTTTTGTGTTTAAGGGGCCTTTCTACCTACAGCTCCAGGGCACAGCCATGGGGGCGGCCTTTGCGCCCTCCTATGCTAATCTGTTCCTGGGGTTGTGGGAGAGGGACCTCTTTATGTCTGACGGATTGGGGTCTGTGGAGCGTGTCCTATTTTGGATACGCTACATTGACGATATCTTTTTCGTCTGGCATGGCAACTCCATGGACCTCTCGCAGTTTGTGTCGTATCTGAATGACAACGATTTGAATATCAAACCTACCCCGGTGTGTGACAAAAATAAGATTGATTTTCTGGATGTCTCTATCTATAGGGATGACACAGGATGTATTAGAATGGATATTTTCCGGAAAACAACGGCATCGAATACATTATTACATGCATCCTCGTGTCATCCTAGACACATGATAAGGGGCATTCCGGTAGGGCAATTTTTGCGTTTAAGACGTATCTGCTCTTCGGAGGAAGATTTTACACGTAGAGCGGAGGAATTAAAATCTCGTTTCCTCGCCCGCGGATACAGTAGACGATGTTTAAAAAAAGCATACCATCGGGCAAAATACACAAATCGTAATAGACTTTTATATAGTAATGTAGGCCAGAGGGCTATCAATCAGAGAGAGTCTAGGTTTGTGACAACCTATAATTCACAACATGGGTTAATTAGAGCAGCCCTTGTGAAAGCATGGCCAATTCTAATGGTGGATCCGATCATTAAAAAGTTTATTCCAGAGCGTCCCATGATTACCTTCCGAAGAGCGAGAAATCTGCGTGACATGCTGGTTACAAGTCACTATTCGCATGTGGGGTCCACTTTTTTGGACTCTATGCCTGCAGTGAGTGGCTGTGTTCCGTGCGGCAGGTGTGTCGCCTGCCCTAACATTCAGCGTAGTGCCACATTTGTAAATTCCGACGGTTCTAAAAACTTTAAGATCAAACACCGGATTACATGTACGTCTAGATACGTAATATACTATGCCACATGTCCGTGTGGTTTGATCTACGTCGGCTTAACATCTAGACAATTGAAGGTACGCACTCGCGAACATGTGTTGGGGATTCAGGCGGCCTCCTGCTGCACGGACACATCCTCTCTAAAAACGTTGCCACGTCATTTCCATGATTTCCATCAATGTGATAGTGCCTTATTGAAGGTACGTGGCATCGACATGCTCAATATTAATATCAGGGGGGGTAATCTAACTAAAAAACTGGGTCAGCTGGAAACTAAATGGATCTGGACATTACAAACAATCCACCCAAAGGGGCTGAATGAAAATCTGTCTTTCGCTCCTTACCTATGATCCCCGTTCGCGTGTCGTGGATCATTCTGAATGTCTTGATAATGATTTTAATGATTTTTTTAATTTTACATAGATCAATGTGTGTATTCCTGGACAATCACCGAATATTTGAAGAGATAGACACTCGGACTATGATGATCAGTGACTTCTCTCAACAATTAGAATTATAAAGACATAAGATCACGACATTGTATGATTTATAATGGTTTATTATCTCAATATATGTATATTTATTTTCATTTGTATTATTTATTTTTTATTTTCTTTGTGTTACATTGTTTGCTTTATATATATTCTTTTGTTCTATTTTTTTGTTATACATATTTTTTTGATTTTTTTGCTTTATGTTTTTTGCATTTCATTCATCTTTCTTTGATATATGTTTGGTTACATTGTTTATGTCTGTTTTTTATCTATGCTTCTTTGTTGAGTTTGTGGTGATTTTGTCTCGTTTGGTGGTTATAATCGGTCGGCGGTTTGACCCACACACAGAGCCAGCAATATAGCCTTTTGCATAGTCCCCATACCTTATATAGTGCTGCCTGTTAATTGTGGTACACTGACATGGCCTTGATGGAGGTGTGTATGACCGCTATTGCGGTACTTCCTCCACTGTTATGCCAGTATTCAAGATGGAGTTGCGGTGTCCATATTGCGAGTGCGCATGCGCCGCATGTCCGGCCGCTCTCGCGATGCTTTCTCCCTGTTTCGTCGGCGTCCGGTCACGTGGGGCCCCACGGAGTTCCGGATGCTGACGTCATGGATGAGCGCTTGCGGGAATGGCGGCGGTATGCGGCGTGACAAGAGGCAGTAAAGGACTAATTAATTGTATGCACAGGCTGTGGTAAGCGCGAGGCACTGTGGGTGAGTCAAACCGGTGACAATATGTGGGTATATAAACCGCCATATAGTAGTTCCATGTATGCCCCCTGAGGAAGGAGCTGCGCTCCGAAACGCGCGTTGGGGTGG
>JARQOD010000003.1:446008231-446112307 GCA_033576555.1 Oophaga sylvatica | reverse complement strand
TAAAAAGATCACACCAACGATAGCGTCGTTATCATGATCGTTAGCGGGATCGTTTAGTGTGGCAGTACCTTTAGTGTCCAAAAAACAGAAGTATCCATTTTGATCTGTGTTGATGATAAAAATCTGCCAATACAAGTCTAAGGGTCCCCCAAAAAAATAATCTGGACCGCAGGCGGATGGCATTCCTGTGCATGATATCCTTTTTTTTTTTACTGTTTAGGGCCACGTTCACACGTTCAGTGGGAAGGAAACAGCTTGGAAAAACATTTTTTTTTGCATACTGAGCACTGTCATGTCCTAAACCACTAAACTCTATACTGCAGGTCTGATTTGTATAGGGGCTGAGTCCCCTACATTCCTCAATAAGAGGTTTATTTTTCATTTTACATTCCCTTTAAATTTACATAGAAGTAATTTATACTTTAATTCTGCAGTACATATTATTTTTTATTGGGGAGAAATGGAAAAAAATTGACTGTCCCCTTTTTTTTTTGGGTGACCTTGACCTTGCAGTATAAATTACATTTTAACCTCCTTCCGTGGGTCAGTACAGTTATAGCGATACCAAACTTACATTGTTTTTCTATGTTTTAATACATTTTCAAAATTTTGATTTATTTTTTTAAAAGTCATTTGCATTTTTAATGGCCGCATTCTGATAGCCATATTTTTTAAATATCAGCTTCTTGTGGTGATTTGATGCCATAGATTCATTGTTGTTGCTTCTTGGTGCTAATTAAATAACTGCTCTGTATATGTAAAGGCTAGTGTTGAGCGATACGATACTGCAAATATCGGGTATCGGCCGATATTAGCTGTATCGGCCTTTCGATACTTAGTTCCGATATTTTCGTCTTATCGGATACCGGAATCGGGATTGTCACTGTCACTGTCAGTGTCCGTCGGTCGGGTCTGTCAGGATGTCAGCGGCACTTACCTGGCAGAAGATCTCCGGCGGTCACGGGCTGGACTGCTTGATGGCCGCCATCATCTTTCCCCGGCGGTCACATGCAGTTTCTCGCGATAACTGCAGTGACTGCTGGGTAATCCCGGCCGTAAAGCAGTCAGTCCGATGACGTCACCGCCGGGGAAGCAGGTAATCAGCTGTGCTGCGTCGCGATGACAGGCTCTGCCTGTCATTGCGATGTAGCAGAGCTGGATCGTCGTGGGACTGTCATTACTATGGACTGCGTCGGACAGGTGGTATACTGTTGGTTTGTTTTTTTTCTTTTTTTACAGGAGATCGATGGCGTCGCAGGAATGAGAGTATAATAAAATTAATGAAAACTGTGTTGTCTCTTTTATTTCATTAAAAGACTTTTTTCTTGCTTTGTCTTTTTTTTATACATTTAATAACTGGGATTAATAATGGATCGGTGTCTTATTGACACCTCTCCATTATTAACCGGGCTTATTGTCACCGTGCAATCAACGGTGACATTAACCCCTTATTACCCCACTTGCCACCGCTACAGGGCAGTGGGAAGAGCCGGGTAAAGTGCCACAATTGGCACATCTTTTGATGCGCCAAATGTGGGGCTGCTGTAGCCTGGTATTATCAGGCTGTTGAGGGCCAAAATCCATGGGCCTTGACAGTCTTTTAATATCAGGCCGCAGCAGTCTGCATTTTACTTGGCTGGTTAACAAAAATAGGGGGACCCCTACGCCGTTTTTTTTTCGAGGGGATCCCCTATTTTTGTTAACCAGCCAAGCTAAGCAGACTGCTGTGGCCTGGTATTATCAGGCTTGCAAGGTCCATGGATATTGGATCCTTACCAGCCTGAAAAACCAGGCCTCAGCGGTCTGCTTCATCTGGCTGGTTAACAAAAATAGGGGGGACCCCACGCCAATTTTTTTCGAGGGGATCCCTATTTTTGTTAATCAGCCAAGATATGCAGACTGCTGTGGCCTGGTATTATCAGGCTGGCAAGGTCCATGGATCTTGGCTCCTTAACAGCCTGAAAATCCAGGCCTCAGCGGTCTGCTTCATCTGGCTGGTTAACAAAATTAGGGGGGACCTCACGCCAATTTTTTTCGAGGGGATCCCCTATTTTGTTTAACCAGCAAAGATAAGCAGACTGCTGTGGCCTGGTATTATCAGGCTGGCAAGCAGGGTCGGACTGAGCCACCGGGACACCGGAGAAAACCTCCGGTGGGCCCCAGCTCCTGCGTGGTGGGCCCTGATTTGAAAGGATAGGTCGCGGGGCAGAGGGGGCGGTGGCCCCGGGCCCCGAGCTCTGAGGGGGCCCACCCGGAGCTACGCTACAGTAACTGTATCGGCGTGCACAGCACGCCGATACAGTTACATTCTGCGGCAGAGCAGGGAGAATCGATCTTCCTGCTCTGCCGCCCAGAAGCTATGGGGCCTGAACAGGCGTTGGGGGG
Organism: Oophaga sylvatica; assembly: GCA_033576555.1. Classification (NCBI taxonomy): domain Eukaryota; kingdom Metazoa; phylum Chordata; class Amphibia; order Anura; family Dendrobatidae; genus Oophaga; species Oophaga sylvatica. The sequence continues at coordinate 446,109,922 of JARQOD010000003.1, read as the reverse complement.
GCCCGGTGCCAGCAGTGGGCCCCCCAACCGTCATCGGAGGGTCAGCTGTATCGGCATGGGTACGGTTGGGGCGAGGATATGGGTGTGATTAGCTGTGAAATGGGTGTGGTCAGGGCGTGGCTTAAAATTTGCAGCGGCGCGCTATGCGCGCCGCAGCCTTTAACCCTCTTTCCTGTCTTCAAAATTTGGGAGGTATGCTGTATGACCTTCCTACAACTTCTGGGCATGCTCCTGATGAGCGCGACGGATGGTTTTCTGAGGGATCTCCTCCCACACCTGGACTAAAGCATCCACCAACTCCTGGACAGTCTGTGGTGCAACGTGGCATGGCCTAAAATTTGCTGCAGCAGGCACAGCGTGCCACAGCCTTTGTCCCTCTTTCCCTTCTTCAAAGGTTGGGAAGTATGATGGTGGGCCCCAAGAATATTTTTTCTCTGGTGGGCCCAAGGTACTCCAGTCCGACGCTGCTGGCAAGGTCCATGGATCTTGGCTCCTTAACAGCCTTAAATACCATGCCTCAGCAGCAGGGGCGTACATAGAAATCATGGGGCCCCATAGCAAAAGTCTGAATGGGCCCCCCCCAAAAAAAAAAACCCAGAGCCATTGTAAATGTAAAGTGCCAGCACAGTGAGGGGACACATTAAACAAAAAAATGTATTATGCCCCCATAGATTGTGCCCCCATAGATGCTCCATAGTATAGGTCCTTATGCTGCCGCAGCTGCTGCAACCAAAAAAAAAAAAAAGACATACTCACCTTTCGTCGCTGGGGGCCAGGTGCCGGTGTCCTGAGCAGGGGGTGACACCAGGTGCCGATGTCACCGCTCGCTCAGGGCCCCGGCACCTGAGATATTTACCTGTCCTCTCTCCACTGCTGAGTGCCGCTGTCTTCGGGGTCCTCCAGCAGTGAATGATGAGGCAGAGGGCGCGGCGCGCACTAACGACGTCATCGCGCCCTCTGACCTGAACATTGCAGCAAGAGGACGCGAGCAACGGTGGAACGGGACAGGTAAATATCCCTTATACTCACCTGTTGTGAATGGGTTTGAGATGAGTTCTGAGCAGAGGCTCCCTCTGGTGGTTACAAGCGGTACTAGTGAGGATTGTGAGGACTGGGAATCAGGTGTTACTGATTGGTCTTATATAAGGGAGTCATTTTCCCATTAGGGTTGCCGGTGATCAATTGTTCTGGTCTGAATCCTTCTTTCCAGTTTCCCTTGTAGCCTGCTGTGTCGTGTCTGCATCTCCTGCTATCAGATAAGACAATTTCTTATTTTGTGTTTTTGCTATATTTTTGCATTTTGTCCTGCACTTCTGTGGGGGCCTTCTGGGTCCCCTCCGAGGGCTTTTGCCCTCTCAGTTTAGTCCAGCCACTGTGTTTTGTACTTTTGCTTTTTCCAGTTTTTTTTCAGTGGCTGCTGTTTTGATTTTTTTACACCAGAGAACTAATTTAGGTGGTAGAGGTCGTGTGATCTCAGGTGATTTTGAAATTAGTAGAGTTGGTGTTTTTTCAGGGTTTTCTGAGATTACAGTAAGTACCCTTCCTGTCCTTTTCTATTTAGATAGTTTGGGCCCCAGCGTTTGCTCATACTATTTTCTTTCTGTGTCAGTATTTCCTCTTGTCTAACCGCCATTACATGTTTGGGGGCTTTCTATTATCTTTGGGGTTCTGCTCCGGGGCAGATAGCTTTCCTATTTCTATCTTTAGGTGTAGTTAGTTTCTCAGGCTGTGACGAGGCGTCTAGGACCAACGTAGGAACGCTCCACGGCTGCCTCTAGTTGTGGTGGTTAGTCAGGGTACTGCAATCTCATAGATTCCAACTGCTCTGGTGTATTTCCTTTTTTACCTGCACTCCTCAGCTACCGTAACATAACAGTATCACCGGCCATAAAAATTGTATGGTACTCACAGAAGGGAAAAAATATTTTGAAGGAAGAAAAGTTGTCAGAGATATTTTTCTGTTTGTTGCATTTTTTTTTTTTTTTTTCCCTCTGTATCTCTGGGTGCTGGGGAGGATCTTTTTTCCCAATGGAGTTTGCACAGTTGTCTGGCCGTGTGGATCAGCTTGCCACTGAGGTTCGGAGTATTGCTATCTATCTTGCTGGGTTGCCTGTTGTGGAACCTAGGATCCCCATGCCAGATTTGTTTTTAGGGGATCGAGCTAAGTTTCAGAATTTCAAAAATAATTGTAAATTGTTTCTTGCCTTAAAATCTAAGTCCTCAGGAAACGCAGCGCAGCAGGTTCAAATTATCATCTCTCTCCTGCGCGGCGATCCTCAGGATTGGGCTTTTTCCCTGATACCTGGGGATCCTGTTTTGAGTGATGTTGATGCATTTTTTCAGGCTTTGGGGTTATTGTACGATGAGCCTAATGTCACTGATCAAGCTGAAAGAGCCTTGTTGGCATTAAATCAGGGGCTTGATGACGCTGAGTTATACTGTCAGAGATTCCGTAGGTGGGCAGTCCTGACCAAATGGAATGACGACGCTTTGGCGGCCCTTTTCCGGAAGGGTCTGTCGGATAATGTAAAGGATGTTATGGTGGGATTCCTGTCCCCTCTGGTCTCAATGATTCTATGTCATTAGCGATTCAAATTGACAGACGTTTGCGTGAGCGGAGAAGTATGCGTGGAGTGGTGTTGCCTTGTGAGCCAGCTGCTGAGCCCATGCAGTGTGATGGAGTGGTGTCTGGGGCACAGCGTCATGATTTTCGAAAGCGCAATGGGTTATGTTTCTACTGTGGTGATGCCTCTCATGCTATTTCAGTCTGCCCTAAGCGGGGAAGACATTTTGCACGCTCAGTTGTCTTGGGTAGTGTTCAGACTAAGTTTTTATTAACTGTCACTCTGATATGCTCTCTGTCCTCATTTTCTGCTCAGGCTTTCGTTGATTCTGGAGCAGCTATTAACCTGATGGATTATGATTTTGCTAAACGTTGTGGGTTTCCCTTGATACCCCTACAGAAGTCTATTCCTTTACTGGGGATCGATTCTACCCCTTTGGCTGAGAATAAACCCCAGTTTTCTACTCAGGTGATAATGAGGGTTGAACCTGATCACCAGGAGTGCTGCAAATTTTTGGTTCTATATAATCTGCATGACATTATAGTGCTGGGTTTCCCTTGGTTACAGTCTCATAATCCTGTTTTGGATTGGAAATCTGTGTCTGTAACCAGTTGGGGCTGCCAATGTGTTAATACCAACACTCCTGTTTTTTCTGCCTCCCCCCAGGCTCAGGATGTTCCTGACTTTTTGTTTGATTTTTCTGATGTGTTTAGCGAAAGTAAATCTGCATCCTTACCTCCCCATAGGAGCTATGACTGCGCTATTGAATTAGTGCCAGGTAGTAAATTCCCTAAAGGTCGCCTTTTTAACTTGTCTGTACCTGAACATGACGCTATGCGGTCTTATATCAAGGAATCATTGGAGAAGGGTCATATCAGACCATCCTCTTCACCCTTAGGTGCCGGTTTTTTCTTTGTGGCCAAAAAAGATGGTTCATTAAGGCCGTGTATTGATTATCGTCTCTTGAACAATATTACTGTGAAATATCAATACCCGTTACCCTTGATTTCTGACCTGTTTTCCAGGGTGAAAAACGCTACTTGGTTTACCAAGCTTGACCTCAGGGGGGCATATAACCTTATTCGCATTAAGCACGGGGATGAATGGAAGACGGCATTTAACACCCCTGAAGGGCATTTTGAGTACCTTGTGATGCCCTTTGGGCTCACTAATGCTCCTTCCGTCTTCCAGTCCTTCATGAATGACATTTTCAGGGATTTTGTGGACAAGTTTCTGATTGTTTATTTGGATGATATCTTGATTTTTTCTAATGACTGGGACTCTCATGTGAAACATGTTCGAACTGTATTCCAGATTTTGAGAGAGAATGCTCTGTATGTGAAGGGATCAAAGTGTCTTTTTGGCGTACAGAAGATCTCATTTCTGGGATTCATTTTGTCCCCATCTGTTATTGAAATGGACCCGGTCAAGGTTCAGGCCATCTGTGATTGGGTCCAACCTACTTCATTAAAGGCTCTTCAGAGATTTTTGGGTTTTGCCAATTTTTATCGTAAATTTATTGGTAATTTCTCGGTTATTGTTAAACCATTAACTGATTTGACCAGAAAGGGTTCTGATGTGGTGAATTGGCCTCCTGAGGCAGTCTCTGCGTTTCAGGAACTTAAGCAGAGATTCACTTCTGCTCCTGTTCTACGGCAGCCTGATGTTTCTCTGCCATTTCAGGTGGAGGTTGATGCCTCTGAAATTGGGGCAGGTGCCGTTTTATCCCAAAAAGATCCAGAGACCTCTAAAAGTAACCCTTGTGCCTTTTTCTCTCGAAAATTTTCTCCTACTGAACGTAATTATGACGTGGGTAATCGGGAGTTATTGGCCATGAAGTGGGCTTTTGAAGAGTGGAGACATTGGCTGGAGGGAGCCAAACATCAGGTGGTGGTCCTTACGGACCATAAGAATCTGGTCTATCTGGAATCTGCCAAGCGACTCAATCCTAGACAGGCCAGGTGGGCCTTGTTTTTCACACGTTTTAATTTTGTGGTTTCCTTTCTTCCTGGCACTAAGAATGTTAAGGCGGATGCCCTCTCGAGGAGTTTCCTTGCGGACTCTCCTGAGCTATCTGATCCCTCTGTTATTTTGAAGGAGGGTGTAGTTCTTTCCGCCATCTCGCCCAATTTGAGACTTGCTCTGGAGGGGTGTTAGGAGGATAGGCCCGAGCGCTGCCCTGTTGGAAAATTGTTTGTCCCGGACCAATGGAAAAAGAGTGTGATGTCTGAGATTCATTGTTCCGCATTGGCTGGGCATCCCGGAATTTTTGGTACCAGAGACTTGGTTAGTCGGTCCTTTTGGTGGTCTACCTTGTCTCGCGATGTCAGGGAATTTGTGCAGTCCTGCGGGACTTGCTCTCGCTCCAAGCCTTGCTCTCGCTCTAGTGATTTGTTGATGCCATTGCCTGTGCCCAAGAGACCATGGACCCATATCTCTATGGATTTCATTTCCGATCTTCCTGTTTCTCAGAGAATGACCACCATCTGGGTAATTTGTGATAGGTTTTCCAAAATGATACATCTTGTGCCATTACCTAAGTTGCCTTCCTCCTCTGAATTGGTGCCGTTGTTCCTTCAGCACGTGGTTCGTTTACACAGCATTCCTGAGAACATTGTGTCTGACAGAGGAGTCCAGTTTGTTTCCAGATTTTGGAGGACTTTTTGTTCTAAACTGGGTGTTCAATTGTCTTTCTCCTCGGCATTTCATCCTCAGACCAATGGTCAAACTGAGAGAACAAACCAGACATTGGAGACTTATCTAAGATGCTTTGTGTCTGCTGATCAGGATGACTGGGTCTCTTTTTTGCCTTTGGCTGAGTTTGCTCTTAATAATAGGGCTAGCTCTGCCACTTTGATGTCTCCGTTTTTCTGTAATTCTGGGTTTCACCCTCGATTTTCTTCAGGACAGACGGAGGCTTCTGTCTGTCCAGGTGTTGACTCTGTTGTTGAGCGTATGCAGCAGATTTGGGACCAGGTGGTGGAGAGGTTGTCCCTCTCTCAGGAGAGGGCCCAGCGGTTTGCTAACCGGCATAGGACTGATGGTCCTCGGTTTAAAGTGGGGACTTGGTCTGGTTGTCCTCAAAGAATATTCCTATGAGAGTAGCATCTCCTAAATTTAAGCCTAGGTTCATTGGACCTTATAAGATCATGGAGATTATTAATCCTGTTTCTTTTCGTTTGCTTCTTCCAGGGACATTTAAGATCCATAACGTGTTCCACAAGTCCTTGTTGAAGAGGTTTGTTGAGCCAGTGGTTCCTGCTGCTGTGCCTCCTGACCCTGTTTTGGTTGAGGGCAATCTGGAGTATGTGGTTGAGAAAATATTGAATTCTCGTTTTTCTAGACGAAGACTCCAGTATTTGGTTAAATGGAGAGGTTATGGTCAGGAAGACAATTCTTGGGTGTTTGCTTCGGACATCCATGCTAGGAGACTTATCCGTGCGTATCATAGAACTCATCCTGACCGACCTGGTTGCTCAAATGAGGGTTCGGTGACCCCTCCTCAAGGGGGGGGTACTGTTGTGAATGGGTTTGAGATGAGTTCTGAGCAGAGGCTCCCTCTGGTGGTTACAAGCAGTACTAGTGAGGATTGTGAGGACTGGGAATCAGGTGTTACTGATTGGTCTTATATAAGGGAGTCATTTTCCCATCAGGGTTGCCGGTGATCAATTGTTCTGGTCTGAATCCTTCTTTCTAGTTTCCCTTGTAGCCTGCTGTGTCGTGTCTGCATCTCCTGCTATCAGATAAGACAATTTCTTATTTTGTGTCTTTGCTATATTTTTGCATTTTGTCCTGCACTTCTGTGGGGGCCTTCTGGGTCCCCTCCGGGGCTTTTGCCCTCTCTGTTTAGTCCAGCCACTGTGTTTTGTACTTTTGCTTTTTCCAGTTTTTTTTCAGTGGCTGCTGTTTTGATTTTTTTACACCAGAGAACTAATTTAGGTGGTAGAGGTCGTGTGATCTCAGGTGATTTTGAAATTAGTAGAGTTGGTGTTTTTTCAGGGTTTTCTGAGATTGCAGTAAGTACCCTTCCTGTCCTTTTCTATTTAGATAGTTTGGGCCCCAGCGTTTGCTCATACTATTTTCTTTCTGTGTCAGTATTTCCTCTTGTCTAACCGCCATTACATGTTTGGGGGCTTTCTATTATCTTTGGGGTTCTGCTCCGGGGCAGATAGCTTTCCTATTTCTATCTTTAGGTGTAGTTAGTTTCTCAGGCTGTGACGAGGCGTCTAGGACCAACGTAGGAACGCTCCACGGCTGCCTCTAGTTGTGGTGGTTAGTCAGGGTACTGCAATCTCATAGATTCCAACTGCTCTGGTGTATTTCCTTTTTTACCTGCACTCCTCAGCTACCGTAACATAACACTCACCCTTCTGCCGGCGCGGTCTGTGCAGCCCCTGCTCTTCTCCCACGGTCTCCGCCGCCAGTGTTCAGCGGTCACGCGGGACAGCTCATTAAAGTCATGAATATGTGCGTATTCATGACTGTAATGAGCGGTACCACCTGACCGCTGAACACAGGCGTCGGAGACCGTGGGAGAAGAGCAGGGGCTGCAGAGACCGCACCAGGAGGGGTGAGTATATAGAAGAGCTGCGCTCCCCCTCACCCGCCGACCCCTGGTAGTACTGTGTCAGCACAGCTACCCGACCGTCGAGGGCCCCCTCACCTGTCCGGGCCCCATAGCAGCTGCTTGGTCTGCTTCATTCACGGTACGCCACTGCTCAGCAGTCTGCTTCATCAGGCTGGTTAACAAAAATAGGGGGGACCCGACGCCATTTTTTATTCAAAGGGAACCCCTATTTTTGTTAATCAGTTCCCTCTGACGTCACTGATTGTGTCCCTGGCTGACCTGAAGTGAAAGTGGAAAGCAATCATTTAAGCTTTCCACTTCCTCTCCTGTCAGCCAGGAGAGGAACTCATTCATTTGGGGGTTTACTGTGAGGCTGCAGCATTAGCTGCGGTCCCTGCAGTAAACATTAACCCTTTCTGAAGGATTACACCGTGGGACCTGACTGTGCATGGGATAGGTAAGAATAATTTTGCTTTTTTATTTTATTTTTATTACAGGAAATGGTTTTTGCAGTCAAATAAAAGATGGTCAAAAACATGTGTCTTTATTTCTTTAAAATGATTTTTAATTAAAGTGTGTGTGTTTTATTTTTATTTCATGCAATAGGATTAATAATTGATAGTTGTCTAATTGACAGCTCTCAATTATTAACCTGGCTTAAGGTCACCTTTCAATTGCAATGTGGCTTTAACCCCATATTAACCCATTCGCCACCGCTACAGGGCAATGGGAATAGACGGGCAAAGTGCCAGAAAGGGCGAATCTAATTATAGATTTTTCTTTTCTGGGGTGTCTGGGGGCAGATGTTAGTTGCCAGGGGGGCCAAAAATAATGGTCCCTCTCTGGGCTATTATTATCTGCCCCCATTCGCTGGCTTTGTCTGTCTGGTTGCGAAAATAGGGCGGGAGCCCACGCATTTTTTTAAACAATTTTACACCTCATATATATATATATATATACATGTCATTGAATTTGTGACACATATATATATATTTATATTTATAGTTCATACACTTCTACATAGTATAATAGCCGCTAATTCAATTGACGGCTTTTGTGAAAATGCAGAACCCGACATGAAATGACACTTGGTGTACATAGGGTTAACCATGTCTTTTCATGTCCTTTGCTATCTGATTTGCACAAACAATTACATCAGTCTATGTGTGCAAAATTTCACACCTGTAGGGGTTAATTAAAGGTGTAAATTCGTAGCAAAAAAGTCCGTTTTTTTTACAACGAATTTACACCTTTAATTAACCCCTACAGGTGTGAAATTTTGCACACATAGACTGATGTAATTGTTTGTGCAAATCAGATTGCAAACGACATGAAAAGACATGGTTAACCCTATGTACACCAAGTGTCATTTCATGTCGGGTGCTTCTGTCTTTTCACAGAAGCCGGCTTTACCCGGCAATTGAATCAGAGGATATTTTACTATGTAGAAGTGTATAAACTATACATATATGTATATATATATATATGTCACAATGACATGTATATATATATATATATATATGTATTCTATGTGTGTATATTTAGTGTTTACAAGGAAATAAAGGTTTTTTTTAGTTGCGATATTTTGTTCCCATAGACTTACATGGGACTTCCGGTATCGGAATCGGATATCGCCGATATTTAGTGATATCGGCGATACCATTCCGATCCGATATTTTTAGATATCGAGCAGTATCGCTCAACACTAGTAAAGGCACGTTTGTTAATAAGCCACAATCACTGCTTAGCTAACTTGCATTAAAGGGATTATTCTGAAAATTTTTAAGTAAGGGGATAACTTACTGATTGCTGGGGGTCCGATCGCTGGGTCTCCTATCATCAGGGCTCTGGATCCCAAGTACTGGAGTCTACAGTGAATAAAGCAAAGGTGCACGTGCTCGACCTCCGTTCCGTTCATTGTGTGTGAGACTGCTGGAGATAGTGGAGAGCTATATGTTTGCAGCGGAGTATAAGTTTTTGTGCCATAGACAGGAGATGGTGCAGCTGCTTGACTGCTCCGAACCAATGTGCTGGGCAGGGGCATCAAAACAAATGTACAGTACAATGCAACATGGCACAATAAAACATTTCTTAACAGCATAAACAATTTTTTTTTTGTTTGTGTGGATTACAAGAGGTTAAACTAAATTAAAGGGGTTGTCCACTACTCAAGCCACCTATTCTGAAATAATAACACCTACACTGTGTTTCAAATTATTATGCAAATAATATTTTCTCTGATTTTCCCAAATTACCTATATGAATTTCAGTCATTGTAATTTTCCAGTCAAATAACTATTAGAGTACAATTGAAAGGTTTTTGTACAAACTGCCTATGATAACAGTATATTTTTTAAAAAATAAAACACTCAAAATGCATGTTCCAAATTATTATGCACAGCAGAGTTTTCAACCTTTTCATTTTAATAAAGAACAAAAAAATGGTCATTTTTGAAATTATAAGCATTAGCAGGTTATTACAAACTGAAATCAAACAGTTTTCAACTCAAAACTTTATTCTAGGTGATGTTACATTTGCACATAGGACCCCTTGTTTGAAAGGAGCTTCTGAACTCTCTCCTCCATTGAATTTGTCAGGTTTTGGATGGTTTCTGCTTCAATTGTTTTGCATGAGGACAGAATACCCTCCCAGAGCTGTTGCTTAGATCTGAAATGCCTCCCGCCATCATAGACACTCCTTTTGATGATGCTCCAGAGGTTCTCAATGGGGTTGAGGTCAGGGGAACATGGGGGCCACACCATAAGTTTGTCCCCTTTTATGCCCATAGCAGCCAGAGATGCAGATGTGTTATGTGCAGCATGAGACGGTGCATTATCATGCATGAAAATGATCTTGCTGCGGAATACACGGTTCTTCTTCTTGAACCATGGCAGGAAGTGCTGTTTGAGAAACTCAACATACACTATGGAGTTCATCTTTACCCCTTCAGGGATCCTAAAGGGGCCGACAATCTCTCTCCCCATGATTCCAGCCCAAAACATTACTCCACCTCCTCCTTGTTAGCGCCGTAGCCGTGTTTACATGGGGTGTCCATCAACCAGCCATCCTCCACTCCATCCATCTGGACCATCGAGCGTTGCACGGCACTCATCGGTGAACAAAACAGTTTTGAAGTCAGTCTTCATGTATTGTTTGGCCCACTGGAGCCGTTTCTGCTTGTGTGCAGTGGATAGAGGAGGTCGACAGGATGGCTTACGCACAGCTGCAAACCTCTGAAGGACCCTGCATCTTGTTGTTCGGGGACGTTGGAGGCACCAGCAGCTTCAAAAACCTGTCTGCTGCTATGACAAGGCTTTTTTGCCGCTGCTCTTTTAACCTGACGTAATTGCCTGTAGGAAAGAGTCCTCAATTTTCCCTTATCAGCACGCACACGTGTGTACTGTGAATCAGCTACATACTTCTTGATTGTGCGATGATCACGATGAAGTGTCTTGGCAATGTTGATTGTAGTCATGCCTTGACCTAAACACTCCACAATTTCTTGCTTCTCAGCAGCCGACACATCCTTTTTCTTTCCCATTTTGGCAGAAAATGTAGGCTGCTTAATAATATGGGACAGCCTTCTTAAGTAGTCTTGCCTTTCATTGGACACACCTGCCAAACTAATTAGCACAGGTGTCTGCAATTGCTTACAGTGATATAAAGAGCTCTGACACACATCACCATCAATGAGTTTAACTGACAAACAAAAAAATTCTTACCTTATCACTCCTAAACAATTTTTGCATAATAATTTGGAACACAGTGTATACTCACCTCCAGTCCTGGTGCCGTTCCAACAGTGTCATCACTGGCTCTCCCAGGACTCCCATGACATTATGTCATGCGATCCCTGAGGCCAATCAGAGCTGCCTTCACTCTCCTCTCATTTGGGCAAATCAAGACATCCAAAATAAGAGTTGCTGCTCTCTCACATCCTCCGGATGTCAATTACGTCAGTAGGAGAGGAAAGTGAAGCCATCGCTGATTTGCCGCAGGGCTTATCTGACATAACAATGTCATGAGATTCCTGGGAGAGCCAGTGGAACAGCGCCGGCACCAGAGTTGAGTATAGGTGTTATTATTTTACTGGGGGGAAACATGGGGATCCATAAGAGGTTGTCAGAGTATTGGACAACCCCTGTAATATTTGCAAATTCAAATTGACTGAAGCCGTTCGCCACAAAAAAAGTTAACCTCAACTTTTCCGACTTGTGCATAGCCTATTTATTGCATTTACGGAGTGAACTGAACGCATCTCCGGCATGAGCTGACATGCGGACTGATGACCCATACTGGAAGGAAAGCATTTGTTATGTATTCATTTATCGTATTAGTATTGTGACCTCATTTAATAGAGCAAATGATGGTGGTATTCATTAGGCCGACGCGTATTTTCCATCACCTGGAAGAGGCTGCACTTATACTAGAACAATTAGAACATTCGGACTCATGTTCTGCCAGTGGCACTCAAAATGCCAAATTAATAGGTGAAGCTCAACTTTGATGTGAGTCCCTGCTGTCAAAGATGGAGGAAGATATTGGCATGTCCAGTCCAGATCTGCAGATGTTTATAATAGAAATAATGAGAACCATGCACGTCTGTTTTCTGTTAATTTTGTAATATATATTGCATATGTATCTATATAAATACTGTACAAATTTATAAATATATACACATATATATAGAGGATCATGCATCTTATAAAATTGATATTATAATACTTTGATTGCATTAGAAAGGCCCCAAATTCTAAGTTTGCGAATGTTTTTGGGTGAACACTCGTTCAGGTCTCGGCTATTCCCCCCTGACCCTCCCATATACATGCATGCTGGGATTGGCTGAGTATCCATGTGTTCTCTATAGGAAGAGAGGAGTAAGCTGCTGCCAGTCACCTCCTATGGCAAATTATTTTCCCTGAAAAGAAAACGATTGGACATATTGAAACTCAACATGCCTGATCCTTCTTATGAAGCACTTATTGGGTTAAAAGGGGACGTCCATTTTCCCAATACAGATTCCACTTCCAGGATTTGACATAACAGATATTTATGGCATATACCTTTAATATGCTATAATATCTTTTAAAGGGTTATTTCTTCTTGCATAGTTACATAGGTTGAAAAAAGACCATCAAGTTCAATTTTTCTCCACCAATTATACATTTTTTTGTCACTATCTTCATAATTAGGATATGGTTGGAAACGACTTGTAAATAGAAGCAGTTTTTCAATTTACTGCTTTTTAACATTTTCAGCCATTCTTGAGATATTAACACTTTTCTTTTGTTTACAAAGAGTTGCCCTGGGGACCGACCACCGCTGCTAGACCTCAGAACATGCGCAATGCTTCCAAACTCTTTTCTATTGAGCTAGTGTGTAGCCCAGCTGCGCTTGGTGCCACATGTTACCCTGGAGGATGCACAGAAGGTAAACCCACAAATATACCCGATATTCATTCACACCTTCACATTTCCCTGGAGCCACCAGAGGGAGCCCTTGGAGAGTATGCAGATATATAAGGGTTGTGGAGAGACGGAGCAGTCAGTTGTTTCCAGGCAGTCTAGCTGAGAGTTAGCTAGTTGTTGGTTGTACCTCAGACGAGCAGAGAGGAAAGTTACCTTAGAACGTGACAAGCTGATAGTTCAATAGAAAAGTGGAAAGTAGCTCTCGAAGTGAGCGTAGATCAGTCTGACGGAAGGTCCTGATAGCTACTTTGGACAGAGCCTCAGAAGGAAGCGAAGGAGAGGGAACTGCAGTGTTTGTAAGACTGAAGTTTACAGCTTGAACTTAGTTTATTTTGTGGAGTCCAGTAATGGTGGGAAGGATTGCCACTTAGCCTGGTCAAAACTGAGTCAACGGAGGTATTTATAGTGAGCAAGCGTGCCGACGCTTTGAGAGCGGTGAAGAGAAGGAGAAACTGCCATCTACTGCTAGTGTGTGCTTATGTTAAAGGTGAGAGTAGGACGAAAGGCGAGTGGAAAAGGAAGAAGAGAGTGACAGAGGTTGAAACAGCATTGATCGCTTACCTCTACTCTGCACCACCGGACACCGGGTCCGAGCTTGCTAGCATCTACACGACTAGTAGGAGAAACCGGAGACCCTGCTGGACTTCAGGTCGCAGGGGCCCAGCAGTGCTGATACGTAACCGAGGTCAGGAAGACGGGGTTCTAGCAGGACGCTGCATACAGAGACACTGTTCTGTCCACAAGAAGGCTTCACCACAAAGTCAGCCGGGTGTATATGAGAAGACAGAGTTAGACTTCGTTTCATACAGGTCAAAAACTCACACACATACAGGAGTACGGAGGCCCTACACCTACTCAGTGGGATTACTGGACGTGCATCCTCCACCCTGACAGCTTCCCGGGACGTGCCTGCAATTACCATCAGTAAAGGTACAGAAAGAGACTTTCGTGTGTGTGTCTGCCTTATTGCTCCTGCACCCCTACACCGCCATATACCCTGAGGGATCAGTCTTGCCTGTGGAAGACTTAACACCTTGCTGCCCAGTAACAACCCCTCAGAGGATCTACCCTGCAGCGCTGGTCACCCTGACCAGGAACCACAGGTGGCATCATGAACATTTCTACAAACCTATAATCCCCTGTAAATATCCCACATTTTATGGTGATCGCCCAGGGCAACGGACCGAGCCGTGCTACCCGTGACATCCCCCACTGAAGTGAACGGGCTCGGTGCCGAGTACCCCGCAGGCCCTGGCTGTGCATCTCACTAGTAAGCACAGTTTTGAAGCTGGAATGAACTTACTTTTGTAAGCAACTTACTAATGTTACTTTCTAATCCTGACCATCTTCAGCAGAGTGCTTATAAGCTAGACAGCAACGGTGGTCGGTCTCCAAGGCGACAAGCTGTAAGCAAAAAAATAGTGTTAATATCTCAAGCAGAAAATTGCAAAATTGCTTGTTTTTACAAGCCCTATCTGACAATATCCATCAGTGAAGATGGACATTACCCTTTAAATTTTATTGTAAGTGGTTCGCTATGGCAAATTGGCCTCGATCAAGAAAAGGTTGATGTATGTGGCCATTTTTACAGGATACAATACCTATATAAACCAATTTTTGTAGTAAAAAGAGGAGAAAAAAATATGTTTTCTAATATTCTTTTGCTTCAGGTGCTTTTCAGGATATCAAACGTATGACATGTCAAAAAAAAAGGGAGTGACCCACCAAAGTAGGGACTCACGGGAGGTATCGTGATGTGGACTTTGCTCACACATGAGCAATTAATTTTGCCAATTCCTAATTTTTACAGAGAATCTCATGGAAGACTCCCAAGAAGACATGATGGTGTCCTCATGTTAGTTTTTGGCTTGTAGACATTAACATCAGAGTTTCACACATCGGATCCTGCTTGATCCATTCCACATCTCCCCCTGAACACGGTTTTAGTCACATTTTTAGATTCCTACTTATTAATAAGATAATCTTTTAAAGCTGCTGGAGTCATCACAGTACGGCAGAGCTCTCCGGAAGAGAAGAAACAATGCTCCTCACAATCTCTGAATCGTCCTCACTCTTCTTTTGCCTTTGGGGATTTGGAATGAAAATATCCTGGAATAGTGATGATGATCTGGTCTCCGAACCCCAGGTTGAGAAGATGTCATATATTCCATGTTTAAAGCAAAATTTTAAAGGAGTATGACCAAGTTTGAAAGCTATTCCCTATCCATAGGACCCCCCACCGATCATGAGAACTGGGGCTACGAATTGTTGGACCCCCAGCAATTGGGAAGTTATTTCATATCCCATGTATAGAGGATAACTTTTAAACTTGAGAATACCCCTTTAATTACTTATCCCTGACATCATTGATACTGTCGTATGTAGGTGACTGTCCAGGAAAGTCATTCTTTTCAGATATGTTTTGTAAATACTGTCCTCATTCTGATAAATTAGGCTAAAAGGTTGTACAGTCCAAAATAGTAAAAAATCTTAAAGGTGCTTAAAAAGTAACTAAATTGTTATTAATTTTATATGTTGTTCTTTTAATTGCAAGCAGATCAGTGAGGTTCTGGGTCCTGAGGCCCCCACCGATCATATAAAAATGCCCCAAGAATGTAGTACATACTGTACATGGCGCTGGGAATGGTTTTATAGGTGTAAAATCTGGTAATAGGTTCTCTTTAAGAACCCACACCTTCAACAAAGAGATTGATTTCTACAGACTATAATAGCTCTTTCTATTAGGAAAGCAGTAGAGATCAATTTTCAAAGATCCACACCATTCTCTCTGTTATAAAATAAATTTTTAAAGGGTTATTTTTAATTTTCATATATTGATATTTCAGATAGAGCTTGTAAAAACAAGCAATTTTCTAATTTACTCCTTGTCAAAAATTTTCATTTGTTCTTGTGATATTAACATGTTTCTTTTGTTTACAGCTTGCTGCATAGGAGACTGACCACCATTGCTGTCAAGTTTGTAAGCACTCCACAGAAGCTGGCCATGATTAGTAGGTAACAGTGCGTTCTAACTTCAAAAAGAAGGCTTACAAGCTCATTAGAAAAGTGTTTGTGCATTTCCTGAAGTCTAACATCGGTGGTCGGTTTCCAAGGCAACAAGATAAAAACAAAAGAAAAGTGTTAATATCTTAAGAACGACTGAAAATTTCCACAAGTAGTAAATTGCAAAATTGCTTGTATTTACAAGCATTATCCGATAATATTCAATTTTTAAATTTGAAATAGTCCTTTTAAGTCCTTGTTTTCTGCTTTGTTTACACTTATTTTATCAAAATTTATACTATCCTTTCAAAGCAAAGTTTAACTTTTCCCAATCCTGGTAGCCAAAACATCAAATTGTCTGCTAGTGATATCAGTGAGCGCTGAATGATGTCTGATCGCATTCTTGGCCACGATATTTGATTTCAATCTTGGTCTGGAGGTTTGTAGAGAGCAGCAGATAAGATGCCGTCTCTGTTACCTGGGAATTTGCTCATTAATGTTAATGGCCGCTTCGCCGATGACAATTTGTATCTCCAGCGCCAGGATTTAGTTTACCCTTAAGTAGCTGTGATGAGAGCTATGATGATCTCGATAAGAAGTCTCTTCTCATAGACAGTAACACAGAAAAAGGACAGGAATAAAAAGAGATGAATACGACTAAAAGGGCAACTCTCCCAGCCAAAGTACACAGAAAGGATTTCATTTGTCTACCTGTGAAAATCTGGGGCAACATATTCATCAGTGTTATACGAGGTTAATTCCAGGCCACGTTAACCTTTTCATCCTTAATCTGATTGTTTTTTCTTTTGTTTGTTTTTATTTAACGTTTTCAACTTTTTCTGTTTTCTTTTTTTTTCCTGGATCAGAATTTACTGTAAATCAAATGTCATCCTGATTAATATCACCATGCCAAATCAGATCTCGTACTTTTGCACTGATGATGGGCGAAACTCTGAAACACAGTGTCTGCAAATTTAGGTTCTGATTTGACTTTTCTCCTAAGTCATATTGCAAGGCTTGTTAAAGAGTCAATATTGACTTGTAGGATAGATACTTCCAATAGTTCTAGTCCTCTTCCTCTCTGAAGAGACAATTTGCATATTTAGTTCCCCAAAGGAGCGTGCAAGGTGTATAAGTCTCCTCATACTGGCATACCAGACCTGGCATGTCACTCTCTACAAGGAGAAACCTTACACCTGAGATCCTGATTAATAAAAATGTGGACCATTTCATGGAACATGGAGTACAATACAAAATAATATTGGGGTAGCGTGTTAGCCAGAAAAATCTATGTAAATACTTATTGTGAAGAAACCAGATTGTATCTTAATTTCCCTGGCAACCATGTTTTTGTAAACCCACAAGAATTGACTTTTTATCTGTATATTGGCTTGTAGATTTAAGTGTTTATGTCTGGTGGGTCAAGAAGACTGACTTGCATACCATTTAACATACTATGTAAGTCTGCAATAGTGACTTGTACATACTGTAGTGTGTGTTTATCTGTGTTTACTGTGAGCTGATATGCTAATTGTGTGTTGTATTTTGTAACCAGTTTGTTGACTTCGAAGGTAGATAGGGAAAGGCTGTGAGGATGAACTGAAGCACACTGGGTAATTCTAAAAATAACTTACATGTCTCAGGTATAAAAACAAGAGACAGAGAGAGCAGTTCAGATCTCATCTCATCACACAGAGCTACCAGTCGGACATTCTGCACAACGCTCAATGGATGAGAGACAGAACTGCAGCCAATTCATCATGGCACCATCACGAGGGACACGGATCTATGATTCTATGGTAATCAACCTAGGGGTCGTCGGCTCCGGTTGGAGGGACACAGCTCTGATCCAGTGACCATCTCTGAACCATGGTTATGTTTGGAGAAAGCCAGGTTTTGGGACCCGCTGGGCGCCTGGTTCCATGGAGATGGTCAGATAAGCCAAATGGTGACTCTCGTGTCAACTGGCTTTGGACCTTGTATGGAGTGTATGAACTGTCACCTCCCTACTCTTGTTGTTATCTCTTCTCTGTGTGTATGTCACAGGTGGAATAGCGACCCCGGGAGCTCTGACGTTGTGTCAACTGGCTTTGGACCTTCTACAGACTCTATGGACTGTTCTCGGTCATCTCCCTACGTTTGTCAATATCTCTTCTCTGTGTGTACATCACAGGTGGAATATCGACCCTGGGAGCTCTGACGTAACATCTATCATCATCCAGGCGAGTCAGCGGAAGTGTAATGTGCACCATGTTGGGGGTAATTGTTGCGATTGTTCTGTTTGCTATTGGGTGTTGTGGTTCAATAAAGTATTGCCACACTGTTTTACCCTAACCCTGTGTTGTCTGTGTAGTGTTATGCCCACGTTTAACAGGAGAGCGGGTGTTAGGCAGGACCAACCCTGGTCCATGCTGTTTCGGCTAGCAGACTTGTGGCCGTCGACCCCCCCTCCCCCCCCGTTTCTCCACACTTATGTCCCCGAAAAATTGAGAAAAGTATTCAAGGAGTTCTACCTTTATTGGCTAACCAGAGAAATTATATTAGCAAGCTTTCAGGGCTCCAAAGGCACCTTCATCAGGCTATTTTACAAGTGAATAACTGAGAAAAGATGGCAACAGTTAAATAGAAATTACACAAGGACATGAGGTGATGCTTGCCAAAGATAGGCCAAGGAAATCAAATTAAAGTTATTGTTATACATGCAGATGAAGTGGAAGTGTTCTATTAGAGATCTGAAGACCTTCTTATGGAGGTGTGAACTGTGTCCATGTAATGAGTCATGAATCCAGGTGTCAAATTGAGCCCTATTGGATTGAAACATCCTTATTGTGACGCTTCCCACGGCTGTGGGGTGTTGGGACATGGCATAGCTTGCCTAACTAGCCAATGCTCCCACGCCGCCAATCCACGACGACGTGAGGCATGCGTCCCAGATGGTAAGAGAATGTGGACCCACTGGACCACAGATGGAGACCCGGGCCTGCCCGGACTAGGGGAGGGCAGCGACCGGGATCCGTGGCAGCTGAGCATGTGGGCAAGATGGCGACCTGCAGGACTAGACAACACCGCACAACTTCAGGTATGAAGAAACATAAAGTTTACTTAAAGACACACACAGTACATAAACAGAACATAATGCCGGGCTCCCGATTCCGCACATCAGAGAAGGGTACACGTCTCAGGATCACAGACGAGTGCAGGAGGTCATCACGGGTAGATGAAGTCCAAGGTTATCTGGCACGGGCATACTAGGGCGGCCTCTCTCTCAGGCCTCAGGCGTAGCACAGGCTCAGCAGGAGAACATCAGAACCCGGCCCAGGACGAAAGTCAGATGATGGCGGGGTCATCACGAGTTGATGCAGTCCAGGGTCATCTGGCACGGGCACACTAGGACGGCCTCTCTCTCAGGCCTCAGGCATAGCACAGGCTCAGCAGGAGAACATCAGACACTGACCCAGGACAGACGTCATCACAGGGTAGACCACGGAGGAACCGGCAGGACATCGGGACATCAGGAACACGGACTGGATCACAGGGACTCAGGAACACAGACAGGACATCAGGAACACGGATTGGATCTCAGGAACTCAGGAACACGGACAGGACATCAGGAACACGGATTGGATCTCAGGAACACGGACAGGATATCAGGAACACGGAATGGAACTCAGGAACACGGACTGGAACTCAGGAACACGGACTGGAACTCAGGAACACGGACTGGACATCAGGAACATCAGAACACTGGCATCGGACTCCGGATATCTGGCAACGATCGGCAGGCTCCGGACATCAGGCAGAGAAGGATAGGATCCGGACATCTGGAAGTGGTCATCGGACATCGGACATCAGGCCGTGGTCATCAGGGAGGACACGGTCCTCGGACTCCAGACATCTGGTAACGATCTAAAAAGGAACCCCAGCGGTCTGGTGCAAGCCCCGCCAGGCTCAATGGGAGCAGGCCGGGGATTGCACCGAAGCTGAGCACAGAGTAACAAAAACTCAGCACACACACCGGACTCCTCCTTCCAAGATGAACTCAGGTTATATAGCAAAGAATCACAGTCACTGGCACAGAGTTCAGGACACAGAAGGACTTCAGGAACATAACACAGAGGACACAGTTCAGACATTCAGGTACCATAACAGATCCAGGATCAGGGATTCAGGGAACAAAACACAACAGGAACAGGCCTGGATATGCAGCCTCCAGGAAGGGCGATCTGGGTACTCAGCCCCCAGAACAGGCGGAAACACAAGACAGGACAAAGGGAATCAGCTCTCCAGAACTGATCACACTCAGAGCAGGAGATGAACACACAAACACACACGGCTAGGTTCAGGAACTCAATGCAAAGCTCTGGCAACGCCCCACAGGGCTGGGAACTTTATATATGAGATGCCTCACAGCGATAGGCTGGAGCAGCAATTCTAGTGCACACCCATTCCTCATAAAAGCAGGACAGATGTGGGCCGCGCCCCCTATGCAGAGCCAGACACAACTCAGCACAGAAGGACACCTGACAATGGCTGCAGCTTCAACACACGTAGTAAGTCATGCACCACTGCAGAGGACTTTGCAACCTACGGGTAGCTTCTACAGCAGGCCAGGGACCGCACATTCGGGTGGTCATGCAACGCAGCGGAGACACTCACGTAAGTACGGCTACGCAGCAGAGCTGGGAACTGAGCAGCATTCATACAGGTAACAGACAACAGTATCCCAGCTGGTTAGGGGGAAAGGAGCAAAAGGGTTAAAGCAAAGACATGCAAAGTAACGCTGAAAAACAAAATACAGACAATACCAGCGTTACACTTATCAACTTGAACTCACAGATTTTTCTTTCTCTGTCACTATTAAAATGACCTTTCAATATTAGGCCTTTTAGATCTACCATACTGTGTCCAGGTCTAGAGAAGTGTATTCCTACAGAATCATCCTTGTTTGTAGTTTTTATTTTGTTTCCCCGATATATGTCCCTGCATTGCACCTTGTGCATTGTATCATGTAAACTACATTGGAGGATGTACATGAAAAAGAGTCCATGATCTTATAGTCCTGATTTGTGTTGGGTATGGGACTTTATCTGTTGTTGATATGTGGGTGCAGGTCTTGCATTTTTTACTGTTACAGGGGACTGTGCCCGTCTCTGATGGTGATGTGAGAACACTTCTGACAAGGATATTCCTTAGGTTGGGAGGCTGTTTGTAGGAGAGCTGTGGCAGTTCTGGGAATATTGCTTTCAGTCTGTGGTCTCTGTGGAATATGGGTTGGAGGTCAGTGCCAATTTTCCTTAAAATGTTCATATGAGGGTTGTATGTGACCACAAGAGGCACCCTGATGTTGTCCTCCTTCTGTTTGTAACCCAGAAGGCTGCTTCTTGGGATCCTTGTAGCTCTGTGGATCTGTTCATCAATTACAAGTGGATGATACCCTTGTTTAGGAATGTTTTCCTCAGTGATAGTAGGTTCAGTTTTCTATCCTCATTGTCTGAACAGATTCGAATGTACCTTAGAGCTTGACTGTAGATTATTGATTTTTTTGTGTGTCTTGGATGAAAGCTGTTCTATCTCAGGTATGCCGGACGTCATGTGAGTTTATGGTAACTAGACGTTTGTACTGTATTGTCTTTGATGTATATGTTCGTGTCTAGAAAGTGGATTTGGGACTTTGAAAAGTTGAGGGTGAGCTTGATGGTTGGGTGGAACTTGTTGAAGTTTTTGGGGAAGGTAAGTAGATCCTCCTTTGAGCCTATCCAGATTAATAGTAGGTCATCAATGTAGCGAAAGTACCATATTTTTCGGACTATAAGACGCACTTTTTTCCCAAACAATTTTGGAGGAAAATGGGGGTGCGTCTTATAGTCGGAAGATACTTACAAATTATGCGGCATTGGTGCTCTGTGCTGGGGCGGCAGCGCTCAGTTCTGGGGCGGCGCTTCTCTGTGCTGAGGCGGCGGCGGCTCTCTGTGCTGGGGCGGCGGCGGTTCTCTGTGCTGGGGTGCTTTTTTCATGTACATGTTTAAATAATGACATGCGAATGAGGCCATATTTTGATTGTGTGTCCTTGGGATAAGTCATCAATGTTGGATTGGTCCGACATCTATATAACTACTTCCTGCCACAGCCAATTTTCGTTTTTACACGTTCATGTTTTGCCTCCGCTTCTTCCAAGAGTAGTAACTTTTTATTTTTCCATTAACATACTCATAGGAGGGCTTGTTTATTTTTTTGAGAAACCATGTAGTTTGGATTGACACCATTGATCGTGCTATGTACAGTAATACCATAGTATTGCAGTATATAGTGTAAATATCCTATGGAGAAGAGGACAAGATGGCAGCGACGGGGCCTTTAGCTTTCATGATAACCGATCAGTACCCCGCGATCGCAATGGAAGCCATGAACCACCTCAAGTGCACAATTTAACAATAACTGATCAGTTCTGGTGGAAACAGCAGATCGGCTGTGGTGCCAGGTGTCGCACCCCCACTGATCACACATTGATGACTTAAGATTAGGCTATCAGTGTTAAAATCCCTGACAACATATTTGAAGGACCAAACAATTAAATTTGCATTTATCCTTCTTCATTGCAAATCTACCATTAATGCACGGAAAACATGTTAGTGATTTGTTTTCGTCTCAAGGGTTTCGATCTGTTTCTTGCCCTGCATTACAGAAGGCTTTTCCCCCCTGAATCATTTCCTCTTATATCTCATCCATCCTCAAATGTGAGATAATTGTCCATTCACCCAACCTCATCTGGACTCCCCGAAAATTAAAGCTGAGGAGGAAAATGTAACGGTAAATTGTTTCCAGAAGACCTAAGAGGCTTAACCTTCGTGTGAATATTTTCCACTAGGAAAAGTGATGCCTGGAGAATGGACTCCTGACAAATTTAATCACCCGAATATAAAATCAGCATACATTACCATGTCCTGACTCGATCATTATGTGGCGTTGCACTTGATAATGCGGTAACTACAGCTTTATTGCGATTACCAAAAAGTCTAAAGGACCTCGACAATATTTTGTTTTTGGGGAAGCGAGAATTTCTTAGCAGAGGTACTTCACGGGAAATTTGGTATTACATAGTGCCACGTTGACCATGTAATAGAAGACCAGATTTCTTTCTGCTGAGCAAAAATGCAGTGGTGTTGTGCATTTCCGATGTGGAGGCCAACGTACACGCCAAATCCTTTACTGAAAACTGACTGTTCTGGCTAACACGGTACAAAGATATACATCTGTTCTGTTAGGTAATTTACCAAACTTCTGGTTCCAGCAACAAGCCGTATACATTATTTGGTGCAAAAGTGGAGAAACACAAGATACATAGCCGATGTAAAAAAATAAAAATAGGCAACCTCGAGTCCAGACCTCCTGGAAAGAATGATGAGAAGTCTGTGGAAATTGACGTGAAAATCAGCCTAGTGGAAAAATCGCACGGCGGCACGTTCTGAAGTTATATCACCCCATGCCGCCATGTGTCATTGGTGCAAAAATTAACAAAAGTTTGTTACCTATTGCAATTGGCTACTGGATAAGATCATAGAAACCATTTGGATGCGTAGAAATACATTTTTGGTGACAAAGTGCGGTTCTAAAAATCAGAGTTTGTTGTATGGCTATGGGTGCATGGACTGGGGAGTCTAGTATACTTTGGTGAAGATGTGAACACTGTTGGGTTCATGAACGTTATCCAGCATTTGTCTACTGATTATCTATGACAGTACGGCCAAATTAAGACATCATGGTCCGAGTAAGGATCGCAATACACAAACTTCCCGTGAGTCTCCGGCCTTACATGCTGACGGCTCGGGACACCCACAGCCAGTCCTTGCATCACGGTCCGCACTAGGACCATGATATATAGATGTCTAAATTTGACCTTGGTATTGATTTTTTCAGCAACCTCTCAGACCTGATATTACTCCAAACCCATGCTGTATTCCTCTTAGATTCTCCATCTTCATCTTGATGGAACTTTTCTGGTGCCTGGAAGCTATATTCTCAGCTTGGTGTCAAGCCTTTTTTCTAGATCACATATAGTGGTGGAGAGATCACTGCCGTAAAGAGGAAAACGCCTCTTAAAATAAATCCATAGCTAGATGTTACAGCTGAAGAGAAATGCAAGTGTTCCATTGCATCAAAGAATATAGTGCACTCCGGAGAAAAAAAAAGAGGTCATATCACAAAGACGTGGCTACACATGAGCAGACACGGCCATTTCTTGATTGATCTAGTAAAGATCTCTCAGTAATCAAGGCACTTCCAACTTTGCTTCTTGATATAAATAGAAAAATTACCAAATTTATTTAAAAAATACATGTAACCCAAAACCCTGATTTAAATAATATGTTATTTCTGATGATGGCTTCCCTTTAAGGAAGACATCATATTGAGGATCTGTAAAATGCTTAGATGATTCCTGAACCTGTACTTTTTGGGAATGCAGTGTATCAAATGAAAGGGTGAATTGTTATGATTTGGTAGCTGAGGAGAGCAAGCAAAAACGGCAATACACCAGAGAGGTTGGAATCTACTGGATTGCAGTACCCTGACTAACCACCACAACCACCACAATCTCAGACATCACACTCTTTTTCCACCTGTCTGGTACAAACAATTTCCCAATAGGGCAGCGCTCGGGTTTATCCTCCTGACACCCTTCCAGAGCCAGTCTCAAATTGGGCGAGATGGCGGAAAGAACTACACCCTCTTTCAAAATAACAGCAGGATCAGATAACTCAGGAGAGTCCGCAAGGAAACTCCTCGAGAAGGCATCCGCCTTAACATTCTTAGTGCCAGGAAGAAAGGAAACCACAAAATTAAAACGTGTGAAAAACAAGGCCCACCTGGCCTGTCTAGGATTAAGTCGCTTGGCTGATTCCAGATAAACCAGATTCTTATGGTCCGTGAGGACCATCACCTGATGTTTGGCTCCCTCCAGCCAATGTCTCCACTCTTCAAAAGCCCACTTCATGGCCAATAACTCCCGATTACCCACGTCATAATTACGTTCAGTTGGAGAAAATTTTCGAGAGAAAAAGGCACAAGGGTTACTTTTAGAGGTCTCTGGATCTCTTTGGGACAAAAAGGCACCTGCCCCAATTTCAGAGGCATCAACCTCCACCTGAAATGGCAGAGAAACATCAGGCTGCCGTAGAACAGGAGCAGAAGTGAATCTCTGCTTAAGTTCCTGAAACGCAGAGACTGCCTCAGGAGGCCAATTCACCACATCAGAACCCTTTTTGGTCAAATCAGTCAATGGTTTAACAATAACAGAGAAATTACCAATAAATTTACGATAAAAATTGGCAAAACCCAAGAATCTCTGAAGAGCCTTTAATGAAGTAGGTTGGACCCAATCACAGATGGCTTGAACCTTGACCGGGGTCCATTTCAATAACAGATGGGGACAAAATGAATCCCAGAAATGAGATCCTCTGTACGCCAAAAAGACACTTTGATCCCTTCACATACAGAGCATTCTCACTCAAAATCTGGAACACAGTCCGAACATGTTTCACATGAGAGTCCCAGTCATTGGAAAAAATCAAGATATCATCCAAATAAACAATCAGAAATTTATCCACAAAATCCCTGAAAATGTCATTCATGAAGGACTGGAAGACGGAAGGAGCATTAGTGAGCCCAAAGGGCATCACTAGGTACTCAAAATGCCCCTTTGGGGTATTAAATGCCGTCTTCCATTCATCCCCGTGCTTAATGCGAATAAGGTTATGCGCCCCCCTGAGGTCAAGCTTGGTAAACCAAGTAGCACTTTTCACCCTGGAAAACAGGTCAGAAATCAAGGGTAACGGATATTGATATTTCACAGTGATATTGTTCAAGAGACGATAATCAATACACGGCCTTAATGAACCATCCTTTTTGGCCACAAAGAAAAAACCGGCACCCAAGGGTGAAGAGGATGGTCTGATATGACCCTTCTCCAATGACTCCTTGATATAAGACCGCATAGCGTCATGTTCAGATACAGACAAGTTAAAAAGGCGACCTTTAGGGAATTTACTACCAGGCACTAATTCAATAGTGCAGTCATAGCTCCTATGGGGGGCAAGGATGCAGATTTACTTTCGCTAAACACATCAGAAAAATCAGTCAAAAAGTCAGGAACATCCTGAGCCTGGGGAGAGGCAGAAAAAACAGGAGTGTTGGCATTAACACATTGGCAGCCCCAACTGGTTACAGACACAGATTTCCAATCCAAAACAGGATTATGAGACTGTAACCAAGGGAAACCCAGTACAATAATGTCATGCAGATTATACAGCACCAAAAATTTGCAACTCTCCTGATGATCAGGTTCAATCCTCATTATCACCTGAGTAGAGAACTGAGGTTTATTCTCAGCCAAAGGGTAGAATCAATCCCCAGTAGGGGAATAGACTTCCGTAGGGGTATCAAGGGAAACCCACAACGTTTAGCAAAATCAAAATCCATCAGGTTAATAGCTGCTCCAGAATCAACAAAAGCCTGAGCAGAAAATGTGGACAGGGAGCAAATCAGGGTAACAGTCAACAGAAATTTAGTCTGAACACTACCCAAGACAACTGAGCGTGCAAAACGTCTTCCCCGCTTAGGGCAGACTGAAATAGCATGAGAGGCGTCACCACAGTAGAAACATAACCCATTGCGTTTTCGAAACTCATGACGCTGTGCCCCAGAAGCCACTCTATCACACTGCATGGGTTCAGAAGCTGGTTCACAAGGCAACACTATTCCACGCATACCTCTACGCTCACGCAAACGTCTTTCAATTTGAATCGCTAATGACATAGAATCATTGAGACCAGAGGGAGCAGGGAAACCCACCATAACATCTTTTACTTTCTCTGACAGACCCTTCCGAAAAATGGCTGCCAAAGCATCATCATTCCACCTTGTCAGTACTGCCCACTTTTGAAACCTCTGACAGTACAACTCAGCGTCCTCTAGCCCCTGATTTAATGCCAACAAGGTTTTTTCAGCTTGATCAGTGACATTAGGTTCATCGTACAATAACCCCAGAGCCAGAAAAAATGCATCAACATTACTCAAAACAAGGGTCCTCAGGTGTCAGGGAAAAAGCCCAATCCTGAGGATCGCCGCGCAGGAGAGAGATGACAATTTGAACCTGCTGTGCTGCGTTCCCTGAGGACTTAGGTTTTAAGGCAAAAAACAACTTACAGTTATTTTTGAAATTCAGAAATTTAGCTCGATCCCCTAAAAACAAATCTGGCATGGGGATCCTAGGTTCCACAACAGGCAACCCTGCAAGATAGGTAGCAATACTCCGAACTTCAGTGGCAAGCTGATCCACACGGCCAGACAACTGTGCAAACTCCATTGAGAGAAAAAAAAATCCTCAGCACCCAGAGAAAAAGAGGGAAATGCAACAAACAGAGAAAAAAAAAAAATTTCTGACAACTTCCTTTTTTCTTTTTCCTTTTACTATTTTTCCCTTCTGTTGAGTACCATATAATTTTCAGTTAGGCCGGTGATACTGTTATGATTTGGTAGCTGAGGAGAGCAAGCAAAAACGGCAATACACCAGAGAGGTTGGAATCTACTGGATTGCAGTACCCTGACTAACCACCACAACTAAAGGCAGCCGTGGAGCGTACCTACGTTGGTCCTAGACGCCTCGTCACAGCCTGAGAGGTTAACTATACCTAAAGATAGAAAGAGGAAAAGCTATCTGCCCCAGAGCAGATCCCCAAAGAACATAGGAAGCCCCCAAACATGTAATGGCGGTTAGACAAGAGGAAATACAGACACAGACAGAAAATAGTATGAGCAAATGTTGGGGCCCAATCTTCCTAGAAAGAAAAGGATAGGAAGGACACTTACTGCAATCCCAAAAAACCCTAAAAAGTACCAACTCTACTAATTGCAAAAACACCTGAGATCACACGACCTCTACCACCTAAATTAGTTCTCTGGTGTAACAAAACTAAGCCGCAGCCACTGAAGAAAAACTGGAAAAGGCAAATGAACAAACAACAGTGGCTCAGACAAACTGAGAGGAGCACAAGCCCCCG
Source organism: Oophaga sylvatica (assembly GCA_033576555.1). Classification (NCBI taxonomy): domain Eukaryota; kingdom Metazoa; phylum Chordata; class Amphibia; order Anura; family Dendrobatidae; genus Oophaga; species Oophaga sylvatica. Next base: position 446,082,266 of record JARQOD010000003.1, on the reverse strand, counting down.
GAGGGGACCTGGCTGACCTCCACAAAAGTGCAAGAAAAAATGCAAAAAGCAAACACAAAAATAAAAACAGAAAATGTCTTATCTGAGAGCAGGAGAAGAGGCAAAATTCAGCAAGCTTCCAAGTGAACCAGGAACCACAGTTGAGACAAGAACAATTGATCACCGGCAACCTTGATGGGAGGGAACCTCCCTTATATAAGACCAGTCTGTAACTCCTGATTGCCAATCTTCACAATCTTCATTGAATGGTTCAGTACTGTTTGTAACCACCAGAGGGAGTGTAAGGTTCTGTGTATCTGTTTCTGAAACTCAGTTTGTTCGTCGGCCATTTTGCTTTCTGTTTTGCTGCAGCTATCTTGCCCTCAGTCAAAATGGAGTTTTCCAGCTTGCATGTTCCCGCCCTGATTCTCTCCGTTTGCTTCTTAAACAGCCACAGCTGAGCAATCAGTGCTTCAGAATCTAGCCTGCAGTGAACCTGTGTTCTGACTCCTGAAGCCTTGGACCTTGTACTCCAGCCATTCCTACTGAGGAACTCTGAAGCACTTGTGGACTCTGAACCCTGCTCTTGAGAGCCTCACGTTTGCATGGACTTGCGGTAACAGAGAAGAAGATCTGAATCTGTTGTGGAGAGTTATTGCTGAGCTTAGATTACTCTGGCCTGCTGTGTCTCCTGCTTCTGTGTTTGCAACCTGTGTGTTTATTTTTGCCAATTTGTATGAAGCAATACAAGACTTTCTTTATCAACCTGTGTCTCAAGTATTTTCATCGCACCCAAGCACAAGACGCTATATGAACTGTACCACATACATTACAAGATTCTGAAGCCAAACGTTAGTGTCTGCTGGGTCTGGAAAGGCTTGTCTGCTGTACTGTGGATATCGGATGTCCGGTTGTACTTTCTGTGATGACAGTGGTTGTGACTTCTCACAACCATTCCAGGTGAGCAATTCCCTTAAGTTTTTTTTCTGCAGTGTTATCACAGGTAAACACTATTGTTTTTTTTGTTTTTTTTTCTCTTCTCTTTTTGTCTGCTGAAACTCTGGATATCAGATGTCTGGTTGAAAGCTTTCTGTGATGATAGTGGTTGTGACTTCTCACAACCATTCCAGGTGAGCAGTTCCCTTAAAGTTTTTTCTTTCTTCAGTGTTGCCACAGGTGAACACTATTGTTTTTTTTTTTTTCTCCTCTTCTTCCAGTATCCTGTCTTAAAAGATCTGGAAAATGGAGGCCCGCATAAAGGAACTTTGCGGAGTGACTGATAATATCCTTGCAGATTTGCAGAATATAAAGACCCGTTTTACAAATCTACAGGACCTCAATAATCACAATTTGCAAGTGGTTGGACAGACTACCCAGGATTTGCGAGCCAGGATTGAGGTTCTAGAGGGGCGAGTCCAGGCTCCTGCCGTAGCCCCGAGTGCTGGGATTCCCAAGTTGCCCCCTTTTCGTTTTGGCGGTGAACGTGAGAAATTCAGGGGATTTATTAATCAATGCAATCTTTTTTTTTCTGCACATGCTTCACAATTTCCCACTGAACGATCTAAGGTGCTTACTATAATTATGTTGCTTACCAACAAGGCTTTAATGTGGGCAAACCCTCTGATTGAGACTGAGGATGATTGTTTGAATCACCTTGATGATTTTATTTCAGCCATGGGGCAGGTGTTTGATGACCCCAATCGAGGTGCAACAGCTGAAGCAGCCATGTTAGCTTTGCGCCAAGGTAAGCACTCGGTAGCTGAATATGCCTTGGATTTCAGGAGATGGGCCCTTGATACCACCTGGGACAGTTCCGCCAAAAAATCTATTTTTCGAAAGGGGTTATCTCCACTGATTAAGGATGAACTTGCTCGTGCCGACCCTCCCACTGCGTTAGGTGACTTTATTAACTACTGCATCCGTACTGATACTCGTTTAACTGAACGCAGGCAAGAGAGATGGTTCGAAAGCAATCGTACTAACCTTTTCCTACCTTCCTCTCCAGCTAAGGAACCTTTGAATAGGATTACACGGGAACCTGAACCTGAACCCATGCAGGTAGACTCTTTACTACGACGGGTTAGTGATGCACGCAAGGAACATCGTTTTAAGGAGAATCTATGTTTTTATTGTGGTAAGTCAGGGCACTTTATTATTAACTGCCCCAGCCGTTCTCGCAAGACTACTGCAGCACTCATTCATTGTGAGTGTTGCGAGAGGGGATCTGTCAGGTCCGAGCCTCAGGCTCCAGAGAGATCTGCAGCAACAGATCTTGATTTCTCGGACTTAAACTCCGTTACCTCTGAGGACGTTGACTGTGTAAATGCTGCCATCTTTTAAGTTTCCTCAGCGGTGTCCCAGCTGAGTTGTAAAAAAAACAATTCTCACTGTTTTCTTTCCATCAAACTCTGGGTTGACTCAGCTTGGGTGTCTAGCTCTGCTATGATCGACTCAGGGGCAAGTGGAAATTTTATGGATGTCTCCTTTGCTCTGAAACAGGGAATACGTTCAGTGAAGAAGGCTACTCCAGTACAGATGGAAACTGTGGATGGCTCCCTGCTGACCTCTGGACCAGTGGATCAGGAAACAGAGCCTTTAAAGGTTCTTATGGGTAAAGATCATCAAGAGAAACTGTCCTTTATGCTTATCTCTTCTCCTCACTTTCCCATTATTCTAGGGCTACCATGGCTGCAGGCTCAGAATCCTACCATTAACTGGGAGACCAAGGAATTACACTTTCCAGAGAAACAGATGAGTCCAAAAATTTCAGCTTGCTCTGTTCCTAAAGGAACCATGTCAGTCCCTGAACTACCAGCTGTATACCAGGACTATGTGGATTTATGTGACAAGAAGAACGCTGACCAGTTTCCTCCTCACCGTCCATATGATTGTCCAATTGAATTATTGCCTGGAGCAGAGATACCTTTTGGTAAGATCTACCCCCTGGCGGGGCCCGAGCTGAAGGCTTTAAAAGAGTACATAGACGAAAATCTAGCCAAGGGCTTCATACGCCCCTCTTCATCTCCTGCAGGGGCACCCATATTCTTTGTAAAGAAGAAAGATGGATCCCTGAGACCATGCGTAGACTATAGGGAACTTAATAAGGTTACTATTAGAAACCGTTATCCATTGCCTTTAATCCCTGAGTTATTGGAGAGAGTGCGACATGCCAAAATTTTTTCTAAACTAGATCTTCGTGGGGCCTATAACTTAGTCCGTATTAGACCTGGGGATGAATGGAAGACTGCATTCAGGTCACGCTATGGACACTTTGAATATCTAGTTATGCCTTTTGGTCTGAGTACCGCCCCAGCCACTTTCCAACACTTGGTGAATGACATCTTCAGGGATCTCCTGGATACATTCATGGTAATTTATTTGGATGATATTTTAATTTTTTCTAACTCCACAGAGGAACATCATGGACATGTGAGAATGGTCTTGGAACGTCTAAGACAAAATCATCTTTACATCAAGCTTGAAAAGTGTGAATTCCATAAGACCGAAATTCAATTTCTGGGGTATGTACTGTCTACACAAGGAATTAGTATGGATGGAAGTAAAACCCAAGCCATCAATGATTGGCCAAGTCCTAGAAATGTGAAGGAGGTACAGCGCTTCATCGGGTTTGCAAACTTCTATAGACGTTTCATTAGAAATTTCTCTGAGGTAGTGTCACCTATCATCCAACTTACCCGGAAAGAGTCTAAGTTCTCCTGGACTCCCCAAGCCCAGGAAGCATTTTCCCGTCTAAAAGATAAATTTACCACTGCACCTATCCTAGTACATCCCAACCCAGAGCTTGCCTTCATAATAGAGGTGGATGCTTCAGACTGTGCCGTGGGAGCTATACTCTCTCAGAGAACAGGTGAGAAGAATGTCTTGCATCCCTGTGCCTTCTTTTCCCAGCAGTTGTCTTCGGCTGAGAAGAACTACGATGTGGGCAATAGAGAGTTGTTGGCCATTATTGCCGCCTTCAAAGAATGGAGACACCTTCTTCAAGGAGCTGCACAGCAAATAGTCGTTCTGACAGACCATCGTAATCTTGAGTTTATCAGGTCGGCTAAGTGCCTGACTCCTCGCCAGGCTCGCTGGAATCTTTTCTTAAACCAATTTAATTTTATTATTTCTTATAGACCAGGATCGCGCAATGGAAAGGCTGATGCACTCTCTAGGATTTACTCAGCAGAGACACGTCCAATTACTCCTCCTAAGACTATTCTTCCTGACTCTAGATTCCTAGGAGTGATTCATCATCAAGACCTAATTAAAGACATCAAGGAAGCATACCATGCGGATTCTTTTTTGGCTCAACCCCCAAGGGACGTAAGTCTTGTCTTTAAGAATGGTGTGTGGATTCTGGGACAACGTCTGTATATACCTGAAACAGTCAGATTGAGAGTATTGCAACTCATTCACGATTCCAAAATAGCCGGGCATAGAGGAATTCTAAAGACACAGGAATTTCTTTCTCGTTTCTTTTGGTGGCCCACTTGTAGGAAGGATGTTTTGGACTATGTCACTTCGTGTGAGGTTTGTGCAAGATGCAAAACACCTCGCTCTTCACCAACTGGTCTGTTACAGCCTCTTCCCACCCCGTCCCGCCCGTGGGGATCCATTTCTATGGACTTCATTGTGGAATTACCAACCTCTCAAGGGAAGAACACTATTCTAGTGGTGGTTGACCGTCTAACAAAGGCAGCTCATTTTATCCCTTGTGTCGGCTTACCCACTGCAAAACAGACATCAGATTTGATGATTAAAGATGTGTTTCGCTTACATGGAGTACCGGATGAGGTTATTTCGGATCGAGGGGTGCAATTCACTTCTAGGTTTTGGCAAAATTTCTGTGCAGCATTGGACATTAAAGTAAACCTTTCTTCTGCTTTTCATCCCCAGACTAATGGACAGACAGAACGAACCAATCAGACCCTGGAGCAGTATCTCCGCTGCTTTATCTGCCACCTACAGGATGATTGGGTGGATCTACTTCCATTGGCTGAGTTCTCTTACAACAACTCTCAGAGTGCCTCCACTAAACAGTCTCCTTTTTACTCTAATCTAGGTTATCATCCTAACATTCTACCACGATTTCCCATAGAGACGCCTTTGCCAGCAGTGGCTGAAAGAGTCACGACTTTACAGAAGAATATGGATCTTCTAAAGGAGAATCTGGAATCGGCTCAGGAAAGGTACAAGAAAGCAGCAGATAAATTTCGTAAACCTGCACCAGCTTTTAAGGTAGGGACCTGGTCTGGCTGTCAACCAGAAATCTTAAGTTAAGGATTCCATCGTCTAAGTTGGGACATAAGTACATTGGACCCTATAAAATCAGTAAAATTATAAGTGCCGTTGCTTGTCGTCTTCAATTGCCCAGAACTATGAGAATCCACCCTGTCTTTCATGTATCCCTACTAAAGGCTGCGACACCCAATACGTTTCCTGGACGTTCTTCTCCTTGCCCTGACCCAGTGCTAGTCGATGGTCAGGAGGAATTTGTGGTGGAAAGGATTTTAGATTCCAGGTTGTATAGAAATCAGTTACAATATCTGATTAAATGGCAGGGCTACCCAGTGGAGGACAACTCATGGGAGCCAGTCAATAACGTTAATGCTCCTCGCTTGCTCCGTCAGTTTCATCAGAGGTACCCACACAAGCCTGGTCTGAGGTCATCCGGAGGTTGTCCCTAAGGGGGGAGTAATGTAAGGTTCTGTGTATCTGTTTCTGAAACTCAGTTTGTTCGTCGGCCATTTTGCTTTCTGTTTTGCTGCAGCTATCTTGCCCTCAGTCAAAATGGAGTTTTCCAGCTTGCATGTTCCCGCCCTGATTCTCTCCGTTTGCTTCTTAAACAGCCACAGCTGAGCAATCAGTGCTTCAGAATCTAGCCTGCAGTGAACCTGTGTTCTGACTCCTGAAGCCTTGGACCTTGTACTCCAGCCATTCCTACTGAGGAACTCTGAAGCACTTGTGGACTCTGAACCCTGCTCTTGAGAGCCTCACGTTTGCATGGACTTGCGGTAACAGAGAAGAAGATCTGAATCTGTTGTGGAGAGTTATTGCTGAGCTTAGATTACTCTGGCCTGCTGTGTCTCCTGCTTCTGTGTTTGCAACCTGTGTGTTTATTTTTGCCAATTTGTATGAAGCAATACAAGACTTTCTTTATCAACCTGTGTCTCAAGTATTTTCATCGCACCCAAGCACAAGACGCTATATGAACTGTACCACATACATTACAGGGAGCTTCTGCTCAGAATTCATTTCTAACACATTCACAACAGTGAATATTAACTTTTGGGATTGTAACATCTGATAATTGTCACTAGAGTTCCCATCCTCTTCCTCTCTGAGGCTTTTAACATATTTAAATTCCAAAGGGAGCATTTCATGGCACTATAAGTTTCCTTACACCAATTTGGTGCTTCACCCCAAAGACTTAAGTGAATATGAAACAGACAATTCTAAGTAAGATGAGGCCAATTTATTAACCCCTCTCTGACATTAGACGTACTATCCCGTCCATAAAACCCGTGCCATTCTGCCCATGGACGGGATAGTACGTCATAGGCGATCAGCTGCGCTCCTGAGGGGAGCGCAGCTAATCGCCGCCGGGTGTCAGCTGATTATCACAGCTGACACCCGTGACTGTGTGTCAGGAGCGGTCACGGACCGCTCCCGGCACATTAACCCCTAGCACACCGCGATCAAACATGATCGCGGTGTACTGGGGGCACAGGGGAGGATCGCGCAGGGTGGGGGCTCCCTGCGCGCCCCCCTGAGTCCCACAGACCAGCGCGATGTGATCGCGCTGTTCTGAGGGCTTCCTCCCTCCCAGGACCCGGATCCAAGATGGCGCCGGGGTCCTGGAGGGAGGCGGCTTCCTCAGTGCCTGCTGAGAGCAGGCACTGAGAAGCCTGCTGCACTGCCTGAGCAATCGCTGGTGTGACAGTGTGCTGTGCACACTGTCACACCAGCGATTTGATAAAATACAGTGATGTCCCACCCTGGGACAAAGTAAAAAAGTTAAAAAAATAAAAATAAACATGTTATAAAAAAAAATCCAAAATAAAAAAAAAAAAAAAAATATTCCCCAATAAATTCATTTCTTCCTGTAAATAAAAAAAACAAAACAATAAAAGTACACATATTTGGTATCGCCGCGTCCATAACGACCCCCCCTATAAAACTGTCCCACTAGTTAACCCCTTTAGTGGACCCCTTAAAAAAAAAAAAAAAACGAAGCAAAAAAATCAATGCTTTATCATCATACCGCCGAACAAAAAGTGGAATAACGTGCGATCAAAAAGACCGATATAAATAAACATGGTACCGCTGAAAATGTCATCTTGTCCCGCAAAAAACGAGCCACCTTACAGCATCATCAGCGAAAAAATAAAAAAGTTATAGCTCGCAGAATAAAGCGATGCAAAAATAATTATTTTTTAGATAAAATTGCTTTTATTCTATAAAAGCGCCAAAACATAAAAAAATGATATAAATGAGGTATCGCCATAATTGTACTGACCCGAAGAATAAAACTGCTTTATCAATTTTACCACACGCGGAACAATAAAAACGCCTCCCCCAAAAGAAATTCATGAATTGCTGATTTTTGTTCATTCTAACCTCCCAAAAATCGAAATAAAAAGCGATCAAAAAATGTCACCTGCTCAAAAATTGTACAAATAAAAACGTCAACTCGTACCGCAAAAAATAAGACCTCACATGACTCTGTGGGCCAAAATATGCAAAAATTATAGCTCTCAAAATGTGGCGATGCAAAAAACTATTTTTGCAATAAAAAGCGTCTTTTAGCGTGACAGCTGCCAATCACAAAAACCCGCTATAAATAGTAAATCAAACCCCCCTTTATCACCCCCTTAGTTAGGGAAAAATAATAAAATAAAAAAAATGTATTTATTTCCATTTTCCCACTAGGGTTAGGGTTAGGGTTGCGGCTAAAGTTAGGGTTAGGGTTGGCGCTAAAGTTAGGATTAGGGTTAGGGTTGGGATTAGGGGTGTGTTAGGGTTAGGTTTGTGGTTAGGGTTGGGACTAGGGTTAGGGGTGTGTTGGGGTTAGGGTTGGAGTTAGAATTGGGGGGTTTCCGCTGTTTAGGCACATCAGGGGCTCTCCAAATGTGACATGGCGTCTGATCTCAATTCCAGCCAATTCTGCGTTGAAAAAGTCAAACGGTGCTCCTTCACTTCTGAGCTCTGCCATGCGTCCAAACAGTAGTTTATCCCCACGTATGGGGTATCAGCGTACTCTGGACCCCAAGAGTTATTGTGCAATTTGTCCTATTTCTTCTGTTACCCTTGGGAAAATAAAAAACTGGGGGCGAAAATATCATTTTTGTACAAAAAAAAATATTTTTTGGTTTTTACGGCTGTACATTATAAACTTCTGTGAAGCACTTGGGGCTTCATAGCGCTCACCACACACCTAGATAAGTTCCTTGTGGGGTCTATTTTCCAAAATGGGGTCACTTGTTGGGGATTTCCACTGTTTAGGCGCATCAGGGGCTCTCCAAATGCGACATGACGCCCCCAGACCATTCCATCAAAGTCTGCAATCCAAAACGTCACTACTTCCCTTCCGAGCCCCAACGTGTACCCATACAGTAGTTTTCTCCCACATATTGGGTATCAGCGTACTCAGGACAAATTGGGCAACAACTTTTGGGGTCCAATTTCTCCTGTTACCCTTGTAAAAATAAAATATTGGGGCGAAAAAATCATTTTTGCAAAAAAAAAAAAAGATTTTTTATTTTTACGGCTGTGCGTTATAAACTTCTGTGAAGCACTTCGGGGTTCAAAGTGCTCACCACACATCTAGATAAGTTCCTTGTGGGGTCTATTTTCCAAAATGGGGTCACTTGTGGGGGTTTCCACTGTTTAGGCGCATCAGGGGCTCTCCAAATGCGACATGACGCCCCCAGACCATTCCATCAAAGTCTGCAATCCAAAACGTCACTACTTCCCTTCCGAGCCCCGACGTGTGCCCATACAGTAGTTTTCGCCCACATATTGGGTATCAGTGTACTCAGGACAAATTGGACAACAACTTTTGGGTTCCAATTTCTTCTGTTACCCTTGTGAAAATAAAATATTGGGGCGAAAAAATCATTTTTGTAAAAAAAAGATTTTTTATTTTACGGCTGTACGTTATAAACTTTAGTGAAACACCTGGGGGTTCAAAGTTCTCACCACACATCTAGATAAGTTCCTTGAGGGTCTAGTTTCCAAAATGGTGTCATTTATGGGGGTTTCCACTGTTTAGGCAGATCAGGAGCTCTCCAAACACGACATGGCGTCCAGCCAATTCTGCGTTGAAAAAGTCAGACGGCGCTCCTTCCCTTCCAAACTCTGCCATGCACCCAAACAGTGGTTTACCCCCACATATGGGGTATCAGCGCACTCAGGACAAATTGCACAATAACTTTTGGAGTCTTGTTACCCTTGGAAAAATAAAAATTGGGGTGAAAGATCATTTTTGTGGAAAAATTATGATTTTTAAAATTTTACGGCTCTACGTTATAAACTTGTGTGAAGCACTTGGGGGTTCAAATTGCTCATCAAAAATCTAGATAAGTTCCTTAGGGGGTCTAGTTTCCCAAATGGGGTCATTTGTGGGGGGTTTCCACTGTTTAGGCACATCAGGGGCTCTCCAAATGCAACATGGCATCCAAACTCAATTCCAGCCAATTTTGGTTGGAAAAAGTCAAATGGTGCTCCTTCCATTCCGAGCTCTGCCGTGCGCCCAAACAGTGGTTCCCCCCCACATATGGGGTATCAGCGTACTCAGGACAAATTGTACAACAACTTATGTGGTCCAATTTCTCCTGTTACCCTTGGGAAAATAAAAAATTAGTGACTAAAAGATAATTTTTGTGGGAAAAAAATAGGATTTTTTATTTTCATGCCCGGGCATTATAAACTTGTGTGAAGCACTTGGGGGTTCAAAGTGCTCACCAAAGATCTAGATAAGTTCCTTAGGGGGTCTAGTTTCCAAAATGGGGTCACTTGTGGGGGGTTTCCACTGTTTAGGCTCATCTGGGGCACTGCAAACGGAACATGACCCCCATTAACGTCTGCATTCCAAAACGTTACTACTTCCTTTCCAAGCCCTGCCGTGCGCCCAAACAGTTTCCCCCCCCCCACATATGGGGTATCAGCGTACTCAGGACAAATTGGACAACAACTTTTGTGGTCCAATTTCCTTGGGAAAATTCAAAAATTTGGGACTAAAAAATCATTTTTGTGGAAAATTGATTTTTTTTTTTCACACCCAGGCTTTATAAACTTTTGTGAAACACTTGAGGGTTCAAAGTGCTCACAACAGATCTAGATAAGTACCTTAGGGGGTCTAGTTTCCAAAATGGTGTCACTTGTGGGGGTTTCCACTGTTTAGGCGCATCAGGGGCTCTCCAAACGCGACATGGCATCCAATCTAAATTTCAGCCAATTTTAGTTTGAAAAAGTCAAACGTCGCTCCTTCCCTTACGAGCTCTGCCGTGTGCCCAAACAGTGGTTTTCCCCCACATATGAGGTATTGGCGTACTCAGGAGAAATTGCATAACAACCTTATCTGTCCATTTTCTCCTTTTACCCTTGTGAAAATAAAAAAAAAGTTTGTAAAAGATCATTTTTGTGGCTAAAAAGTAAAATATTCATTTTTTCCTTCCACGTTGCTTTAGTTACTGTGAAGCACCTGAAGGGTTAATAAACTTCTTGAATGTGGTTTTGAGTACCTTGAGGGGTGCAGTTTTTAGAATGGTGTCACTTTTGGGTATTTTCTGCCATATAGACCCCTCAAAGTGACTTCAAATGTGAGGTGGTCCCTAAAAAAAATGGCTTTGTAAATTTTGCTGTAAAAATGAGAAATCGCTTGTCAACTTTTAACCCTTATAACTTCCTAACAAAAAAAAATTTTGGTTCCAAAATTGTGCTGATGTAAAGTAGACATGTGGGAAATGTTATTTCTAGAGTTGAGCGATACTTTCCGATATCCAAAAGTATCAGAATCGGAATGGTATCGCCGATACCATTAAAATATCGGCGATACCCGATACCGATACCGGAAATCCAATGTAAGTCTATGGGAACAAAATATCGTAACTAAAAAAACCCCATTCTTTCCTTGTAAACACTAAATATACACACATAGAATACATTATATATATATATATATATATATATATATATATATATACATGTCATTGTGACATATATATATACATATATTTATAGTTTATACACTTCTACATAGTAAAATAGCCTCTGATTCAATTGCCGGGTAAAGTCGGCTTTTGTGAAAAGACAGAAGCACCCGACATGAAATGACACTTGGTTTACATAGAGTTAACCATGTCTTTTCATGTAGTTTGATATCTGATTTGCACAAACAATTACATGAGTGGCTGTGTGCAAAATTTCACACCTGTAGGGGTTAATTAAAGGTGTAAATTCGTTGTAAAAAAAACGGACTTTTTTGCTACGAATTTACACCTTTAATTAACCCCTACAGGTGTGAAATTTTGCACACTTACACTCATGTAATTGTTTGTGCAAATCAGATATCAAACTACATGAAAAGACATGGTTAACTCTATGTAAACCAAGTGTCATTTCATGTCGGGTTCTGCATTTTCACAAAAGCCGGCAATTGAATTAGCGGCTATTATACTATGTAGAAGTGTATGAACTATAAATATATATATATATGTGTCACAAACTCAATGACATGTATATATATATATATGAGGTGTAAAATTGCTGAAAAAAAATGCGTGGGCTCCCGCCCTATTTTCGCAACCAGACAGACAAAGCCAGTGAGTGGGGGCAGATAATAATAGCCCAGAGAGGGACCATTATTTTTGGCCCCCCCCCGGCTACTAACATCTGCCCACAGACACCCCAGAAAGGGCAAATCTCTAATTAGATTTGCCCTTTCTGGCACTTTGCCCGTCTATTCCCATTGCCCTGTAGAGGTGGCGAATGGGTTAATAAGGGGTTAAAATGACCTTGCAATTGAAAGGTCACTTTAAGTCAGGTTAATAATTGAGAGCTGTCAATTAGACAACTGTCAATTATTAATCCTATTGTATGAAAGAAAAATCAAACACACACACTTTAATAAAAAAGAAGTTTAATGAAATAATCACACAGTTTTTGACCATATTTTATTTACCTGCTAAAACCATTTCCTGTAATAAAAATAAAATAATAAAGCAAAATTATTCTACCAATCCGATGCACAGTCAGGTCCCACGGTGTAATCCTTCAGAAAGGGTTAATGTTTACTGCAGGGACCGCAGCTAATGCTGCAGCCTCACAGTAAACCCCCAAATGAATGAGTTCCTCTCCTGGCTGACAGGAGAGGAAGTGGAAAGCTTAATTGATTGCTTTCCACTTTCACTTCAGGTCAGCCAGGGACACAATCAGTGACGTCAGAGGGAACTGATTAACAAAAATAGGGGTTCCCTTCGAAAAAAAAATGGCGTGGGGTCCCCCCTATTTTTGTTAACCAGCCAGATGAAGCAGACCGCTGAGGCCTGGATTTTCAGGCTGTTAAGGAGCCAAGATCCATGGACCTTGCCAGCCTGATAATACCAGGCCACAGCAGTCTGCATATCTTGGCTGATTAACAAAAATAGGGGATCCCCTCGAAAAAAATTGGCGTGGGGTCCCCCCTATTTTTGTTAACCAGCCAGATGAAGCAGACCGCTGAGGCCTGGTTTTTCAGGCTGGTAAGGATCCAATATCCATGGACCTTGCAAGCCTGATAATACCAGGCCACAGCAGTCTGCTTAGCTTGGCTGGTTAACAAAAATAGGGGATCCCCTCGAAAAAAAAACGGCGTAGGGGTCCCCTATTTTTGTTAACCAGGCAAGTAAAATGCAGACTGCTGCGGCCTGGTATTAAAAGACTGTCAAGGCCCATGGATTTTGGCCCTCAACAGCCTGATAATACCAGGCTACAGCAGCCCCACATTTGGCGCATCAAAAGATGTGCCAATTGTGGCACTTTACCCGGCTCTTCCCACTTGCCCTGTAGCGGTGGCAAGCGGGGTAATAAGGGGTTAATGTCACCGTTGATTGCACGGTGACAATAAGCCCGGTTAATAATGGAGAGGCGTCAATAAGACACCGATCCATTATTAATCCCAAAGTTTTTAAATGTGTAAAAAAAAGACACAGCAAGAAAAAAGTCTTTTAATGAAATAAAAGAGACAACACAGTTTTCATTTTTTTTATTACTCTCTCATTCCTGCGACGCCATCGATCTCCTGTAAAAAAATAAAAAAAACAAACCAACAGTATACCACCTGTCCGACGCAGTCCATAGTAACGACTGTCCCACGACGATCGAGCTCTGCTACATCGGAATGACAGGCAGAGCCTGACATCCCGGCGCAGCACAGCTGCTTACCAGCTTCCCCGGCGGTGACGTCATCGGACTGCTTTACGGCCGCGATTACCCAGCAGTCACTGCAGTTATCGCGAGAAACTGCATGTGACCGCCGGGGAGAAGAGGATGGCGGCCATTAAGCAGTCCGGGATGTGACCGCCGGAGATCTTCTGCCGGGTAAGTGCCGCTGACTCCTGACAGACCCGACCGACGGACACTGACAGTGACAGTGACATTCCGATTCCGGTATCCGATATGACGAAAATATCGGAACTCGGAATCGGAATTCCGATACAGCCAATATCGGCCGATACCCGATATTTGCAGTATCGGAATGCTAAACCCTAGTTATTTCTTAACTATTTTGTGTGATATATTTCTCTGTTTTAAGGGAATAAAAATTCAAAGTTTGAAAATTGCTAAATTTTAAAAATTTTCGCCATATTTGCGTTTTTTTAAAAAATAAACGCAAGTTATATCGAAGAAATTTTACCACTAACATGAAGTACAATATGTCACGAGAAAACAATCTCAGAATCGCGAAGATCCGTTGAAGCGTTCCAGAGTTATAACCTCATAAAGAGACAGTGGTCAGAATTGTAAAAATTGGCCCGGTCATTAACGTGCAAACCACCCTTGGGGGTGAAGGGGTTAAATGGACTAAATAATTTGATATTCCATTCCCACATTTGAAATATGACTAATTCTTTTAAATCGAAGACTTCCATTCTTCTGGATCTAACCACATATGTAGAGTTGAGCAAAAAGATTTGCTTTACCATGTTATGACATCACAGAGCCTAGTAATTGCCATAGGCGCCCAGAATGCCAGCCATAGAAGTCTGTCATCTTCTTAGCTTTTCTTGACTTACATGATATAGTCAAAATGTTTCCAAGCTCAGTCTAGTTTACTTAGGGGTTGTCCACACCAACCTGTCAGCAAGTTACCAAGTTCTCATAACTGTTTCACACTTGGCACCTCCACTCAACGTAACACAAGCCTTCAAGTGAATCTTCATTTTTCATATATTTCATTGCATTCCTGCAATTAATCATCTACTTTTTGAAAGATACCAAACTGCATTTGCTTCTGTGTTACCTTGCTGCTTTTAACCATTGCCTTGTTGGAAGATACCAGACTGTATTCCTGCGATTAGCTGCTTCCCTCCCAGAGGACACTAGTTTCCTATACTGCTCCCATGTGTAGCCATACACCTCTCACTACTTCATCTGTGCTACTTTCTACACTTGTTTGTCTGCCATCCTGCATGCTCTGCTGTCCTATTCCTTGGTGCTCCACGTATCTTCAAGACCCGCTATGCTGCACTGTTGCCTCTGGCCCATGTGATTAATCATTGTCTTGCTGGAATAAACCAGATTGCATTTACAGCTTTGTTACATTGCTGCTATTAACCATTGCTTTGCCGCAAGATACCAGACTGCATTTTCTTCTCAAATACAATGCTGCTATTAACCATTGCCCTGCTGGAAGATACCAGAGTGCATTTACTTTTTAGTTACTCTAGTGTTTAATCAGTATCCTACTAGAAGATTACCAAACTGAACTCTGTGATTGACTAAATCCCTAGTAGAGGATACCAGTTTCTTCACTGCTGCTGTTACTGTGTATCTCCACACACCTGGTTTTGCTTTATCTGTGCTATTTGATCCGCTTGTTTGAACACAGTCATGCATACCCCGCCGACCTGGTCCACTGATCCACATGTCATGTCCCAAGACCCACTCTGCAACACCATCGCCTCTGGGCGCTTACTAGAGAATCCACCTTACCAGGTGAGCCCATAACAGTTTTAGACCATATTATGGTTTACAACACAAAACATAACACTCAATAGTCAATAGCCTCATGCTTAACCACGAAAATGTTTATGAACTCATAATTATTTGCATTAATGTATAAAAAACATTGTTACAAAGATACCATATTATGGATATATTCTATTGAATAGGGGTAACATATGATGGCACACTTCATAGTGTGAAACCACATGGACTTTGTGTACAACCATACTGGCCCTATGCACACACCTTTTCTATACACTTAAGTAGGGCGTAACTGTGGAGGTTGCAGTTGCCCCAGGCTCTTTAGCCTGGGGGCCCACAAGATCCCTTAGGTTCATATGAGAAGACCAATACTAATAAAGACCTGTGATAGTTGGAGCTCCTGTTGGAGATTTTGCATTGGGTTCCACAAGCTCCAAGTTAGCCCTGATATATTTTCAGCTGAACTTGAAGGCTGAGCATCATGTCAGCATTATGCACTAAGAGATTCTACGCATGTTGAGATTTTCTAACAATGGAAGAATACCCACTGAAGGATGATAGGTACTCTTTGAATTAAGCGACCTTTCTAATACATTACAGACCTTGGGAACATTGGATGGAAGTGATCTGTTATTGGTGTGACGTCAAGAAAAGCAAGGTTACGTAATAGGATAATCTCTCTAAACTGCTCCGAATCTCAGGCAGGTGCAAAGGTGCAAACATAAAAAGCTTCCTGAAATTAACAGGTCCATGGAATTGAAGAAGCCAATATCCTTGACATAGTTTATACACTGCTCAAAAAAATAAAGGGAACACTCAAATAACACATCCTAGATCTAAATGAATGAAATATTCTCATTGAATACTGTTCTGTACAAAGTTGAATGTGCCGTCAACATAAAAATCATCAATGGAAATCACATTTTTGAACCAATGGAGGCCTGGATTTGGAGAGACCCCCAAAATGAAAGTGGAAACAAGTCAAAATGAAAATCAAAACAAGACAAAATTAAAGTGGAAACAAGTCAAAATGATGCTCAGTATTGTGTGTGGCCTCCACGTGCCTGTATGACCTCCCTACAACGCCTGGGCATGCTCCTGAAAAGAAACCCACAACCAAAAGGCGAAAGGCGCATAATACTTAAAGTTTTTTTATTAAACATGATAAAAAACTTATAGAGGACTTTAAGAGAGGAGAAAACTAACACATAGGGGCTGATGTACTGTCTAAAATTCTCATACAGGTTTGATGTATGACCCATCATATGACCAATAGCCATCTCCCTCGACTCCAGAATACACAAGAACGCTCGGCTGAGCTTTGTGTTCCCTATGGATTATCTACAGGGGGAAGAACAAGCTTGACCTTTGTCCTTCTCATCTGTCAGGGAAGAGTCAGAAGGTTCTCATGCACATCCGATCCAACTGATATCCGCCAACTTAGTCTAATATGTATGGGGGCCTTAATTTTTAGACATGCAAATATAGACTACACAGACTTTAGATGCGCCAAAGTCTAAGTTTACTCCTTTTATTAGTTGGCAAAATTATCCTATAAGTTATGTCAAATTTTTGCACAATTTTGGCACATTAAGATTGCAATTTTTTGCACTTCCTCTTTTCTAATCAAATCATGCCACCTAAACGAAAAAAAAAGAGAATATTAGATGTATAAGATGGAATGGAAAAAAGTGAAGTTTCTAAAAGGGTCGTCAAGAATTTCCAAAAAATGCCAAGTTTCCTCAGTATCTATTTTTGCACCAGGACCCCATCATGTAATGTTCAGAATAAAGAGTTGGCCATGTATGCTCAGCTTCCTCCATTTATTTATATGGGAGTTCCAAAAACTTCAATACTTCAGTGCGAGTGTAATCAGTTTTTTGGCAATGTCCATAGAAATGCATTCGTAAGCGCTGCCATTGGGGGACACAGACAGAAAAGGGCCTCTGTGCAAGAACAATATATGGGCCCTTTGAAGTCCAATAGCTCATCATAATGCACACTTCCACCTGCTTTGGAGGTGAAAATGGGCGCCTTTTCTGCCACACAGGTTGCACCAATGATATGTCCACCCCTGTGCACTGCCACATTCCTACTGATGGCAGCGTGAAATGTCACCCTGCGCCAATCCCAGTTTTAGGATGCCTTAAATGCTCAAGATGGGATAACCCTTTAATCTCACATAAATAATATGTAAAAAATATTGCAATATTAAATGTTTGGGATGTGCTGTAGTGGTACGATAAGAATCCAAAAATGGGGATAGCGCGCCAAAATTAGGTAGTACAATAATGGATTTTCATTAGCCTATGCAGCGACTTTTTGGCACAAGTCTTACTCAAGGAAAATGTTTCTACCAAAGCATCGCAGCATGGACTAATAAATGTGTCAATCTGATATTATGAGATTATTTTTTTTAATGCCATTTCCTAATATATTATGATGGGTATATCATATTATTTCTGGCACTTTTACCATTCTTGTAGGATCATATTTGCTCCCACATGCCAGTGCGTGTTCTCTCTGGTTTTACAGTGTATAAAATGATCAGTACTTTAACGAATCAATTAGAACAGTGCATTACACAAACAACCAGGAAATGACTAGTAAATCCCTTATATAAAGGGAGAAGATCGGAACTGAAATCAGAGGAGCTATGTGTTACACCCGGTCCCAGCGCTGGCTCTGCACTCCGTTCTGCTCACTCACCTGTTCCTCGGGCTGTCCCTCTGCGGCGGTCTGTGCGTGGGCTGGGGTCTCCTGTCCCATCTGCTCTCCGGCGTCCTGAGTCCTTCTCCACTTCCTGGCACGCTGCTGGCAGGCCTCCAGACAGTCGGCTTAGGACGCGAGGCCGCGCCCACCGCCTCTCTTAAAGGGGCAGCGTGCATCTTTTGAAATAGCTAATTATCCAATGGCTGCGCACTCAGTACTATATCTGGTCACTCCACCATTAGGGGAGTGCCGGAGCAACGTGTTCTATCATTGCTACATCCGGTTCTGTTCCTGTTCTGTCTGCGCTGCGTCTGCAGTCTCTGTGCTTCGCTGATACTGTTTGTCTCCTCAGATCATTGCTAACCCGTATCTGGCTAATCTGGACAATCTCGGCTATTACTGGCGCAAGTGTCATCCCGTTCCGCCATCAGCCATCCGTACCCGTGGACCGTGACAAGGTCACTGAAGCCAGCCTTCTACCATCCGTTCTGGACCAGGACCTTACCCTTCTCCGTCAAGAACTTTCCACGGACTCTGTAAATACTTGTTACCCTTTTGGTCCCTCTGGGCCAGCTGCCACGTGTCCGGGGTCTAACTGGAGGTAGCACCTGTGTCCTCCGGGTATTCCATTCTGGTCCTGTTCGAGGGGCCTTACTACGGGTACCCGGGGCTCACTAGTTACGCCCCCTTCGGAGCCCCCCGGACCGCGGTCTCGAGGTTCCACATTAAAAAATAAATACGAATGTGAACTTCACCACCTCTGCCTCCGCTTCCATTCGTTACAGATTGCTCCGGCCATGGAACCCGCTGGATCCCAGAGACCTCCGACCACGGATCTGTGCCAGGAGGTGGCCCGTTTGGGAGTTCAACAGGACAAGATCACGACTTATCTACGCAGCTTGTCTACCCGCATGGATTCCCTAGGGTCCTCGTCTGCACCTGACTCTTCTATCAATAATCAGGTACCAGTTCCCATGGCAAATCAAGGTCCCCGTCTGGCGGCTCCTACCCGTTTCCAGGGTGATCCTACTCTGTGTCGGGGTTTCCTCAATCAGTGCACTCTACACTTCGAAATCTTGGGGCATATGTTTGCTTCTGACCGAGCCAAGGTGGGCTTCATCATGTCACACCTGGGAGGAGAAGCCCTCGCCTGGCTACACCCGCTATGGGAGAGAGGGGATCCGGTGGTTAACGATCTTCAATCTTTCCTAGAGGCTTTTCGCAGGACTTTCGATGAACCTGGTCGTACCACTTCGACTGCATCAGCTCTGCTCCGCCTGCGCCAAGGTACTCTCACGGTAGCTCAGTATGCTGTTAAATTCCGCACCCTCTCGTCTGAATTATCGTGGAACAATGAGGCCCTGGTTGCTAACTTCTGGGAAGGCCTATCCGGAAAATCAAGGATGAGCTGGCGGGACGGGACAGACCTACTCTCTTGGAAGAGCTAATATCCTTGGCAACCCGAATTGACCTGCGTTTTCAGCAGCGCTCCATGGAGATCAAGCGGGACAAAAGGTCCTATCACCTGGACTCTAGTTTGTACAAAACAGGTACTTCACCCTCCGCCTCCGAGGCCATGGAGGTGGACCATGTAAGTTTGG
The DNA here is from genome assembly GCA_033576555.1 of Oophaga sylvatica. NCBI lineage: Eukaryota > Metazoa > Chordata > Amphibia > Anura > Dendrobatidae > Oophaga > Oophaga sylvatica. The sequence continues at coordinate 446,062,782 of JARQOD010000003.1, read as the reverse complement.
CCACCCGCCGCCGGGAGGCACGTCGCAAGGAGGGAAGTTGTTACTACTGCGGTAGTTCTGAACATTTGATTCATTTCTGTCCTAAAAAGTCGGGAAACTCCAGTGCCTAGGTCCGGTAGGAGGGGCCAACCTAGGTAAAGAGCAGTCCTCTCCCTCTTTACACATCTCTGTCACCGTGTCCTATGGAGCAATAAAATTCTCCGAACACTGTCTACTGGATTCTGGAGCTGCAGGGAACTTCATCCAGCAGGCGGTTGTGGATCATTACCGCTTACCAGTCCAGCGTCTTCCTGATCCGTTACAGGTGTCCGCCGTGGATGGCAAACCGCTGACCGAGCCCGTCCAGTTTCAAACCGAGTTGGTGAAACTCCGGGTAGGTCTAATGCATACTGAACGAATGCGATTTTATGTATATCCTGGTTTATCCCATCCCATGCTTCTAGGTTTACCTTGGCTTCAGATGCATGAACCAGTCCTTAATTGGAAAACTGGAGAAGTTCTGCGTTGGGGAGATACCTGCATGAATCGTTGCTTAACCCGGATTCAACCTGTTTCGCCTCCAGTCCAGCCTGATACCCTGCCAGGTGTCAGGAGTCGAACCCAGTACCTCTTGTCTACTGGCCAGCAGCTCTACCATCTGAGCTATTCTGCTGGCTGCAAAGTTCCTTGCTGAACCCAGATACCATTGACTGTTCTTCCTGATTGGCTACACCTAGTGCTCTCTTGATTGGGCCTCTGATTGCCAATTACACACCCTATATAAACCTGGCCCTGTGGGTGTGTCATTGCGAGATTATTGAGCTCCAAGCCTTTAGTCAAGCGTTTCCTGCTGATCCATTGCTACAAACACTGCTCTCCTGTGAACCAACCTCGGCCTGCCTTCTGACTACGCTCTCCGCCTGATCCATTGCTACAAACACTGCTCTTCTGTGAACCGACCTCGGCCTGCCTTCTGACTACGCTCTCCGCCTGATCCATTGCTACAAACACTGCTTTCCTGTGTACCGACCTCCGGCTGCCACCTGACTACGTAATCTGCCTGCTCCTCTGTTACCTAACTGCCTTTCCTGTGTACCGACCTCCGGCTGCCACCTGACTACGCTACCTGCCTCTGCTTCCCCTAGTGTTTGCAGTAACATCGGCTCCAACCCAGACGGGATCTTGACAGAATAATCTCGCGCCAAAATGGAGTCCGCTGTGAACACCCTGAGGCGGCAAGTTACGGAGCTTCAAAGTTTTTGTACTGACTCTCAAGGAAAATATGCCAAGTTACAAACTGATTTCACGGCGATACAACAGGAAGTAATTGAGCTACAAAAACAACTTCTGGACGTGCGCAATTCAGGGTCCGAATCACACGCGCGGCTGCCGCTGCCTGCAAATTTCAGTGGGGATCGCAAGCAGTACCGAGGATTCCTCAATCAATGCCGCATATACTTCCAGATGCAACCTGCTCCCTTTACCACTGAGAGGAAGAAAGTTTTTTTCATGATAAATCTCCTGACGGATGAAGCTCTTGCTTGGGCTTCACCTTATGTAGAAAAGGACTATGCCCTCCTTAATGACCTGGAAGCTTTCATCGCAGCTATGAATCAAGTTTTTGATGACCCAAACCGCTGTGCCACAGCAGAAACCAAATTACATAATTTGCGCCAAGGACGTCGCTCTGTTGCGGAATATACATCGGAGTTCCGTCGCTGGGTGGCCGACACCACCTGGAATCCAGCGGCCCAGAGAAGTCAATTTCGACGAGGGTTATCAGAACCAGTGAAAGACGAGCTTGCCAGGGTTGAGACCCCTGACCAGTTGGAGGACTTTATTCAACTATGTATCCGGATTGACCAGAGACTTACTGAAAGGAGAAAGGAGAGACTGCGAGCACTTGGGAATAGCCCTGGCTTCTCATTTTCAGCATCGGACCACCAAGAAAAGACGCAAGGCGTGTCTGAACCGATGCAGATCGACGTCATCCGAAGACCACTCTCTGCACAGGAGAAGGAGAGGCGACGTGCAGAACATCTATGCCTCTATTGTGGGGACCCTGGACACTATGCCATCAACTGTCCTAACAAAAGGACTATAGCCTTTACCAACAACAGGTCTGCCAGCAATATGGACCTTTCTCAGCAGTCGGATTCCATCTTGCAGACTATCTCATCAGTAACGCCAGAAATAGACAAAATACATTCTACATCATCTCATTTTGTAATCCCCATTCAGGTTGTAATGGGCACCCAAAAAATACAATGCTCTGCCCTGTTGGATTCGGGAGCAGGAGGAAATTTTATGGACTTAAAATTTACACGTGATAATAATATTTCCAGTAGGACCAAATCCACACAATTGAAATGGAAACTGTGGATGGATCACCCTTGTCTTCTGGACCTGTCACGCATGAGACAATCGAACTGGAGATTTGTATCGAACCGGATCATCATGAAGCTGTCAGTTTCCACCTTATTTCATCTCCGAAATTTCCGGTTATTCTAGGGATCCCCTGGTTTTCAGTCCATAACCCTTCTATCAACTGGGCATCAAGGACCATCACCTTTCCATCTGACTACTGTAAGAATAATTGTCATAAGGAACCCCCTGTTCTCCAACAAGTCCAAATCTCTGAGATTTCGCATGAGAAGGAAGAGAAACTACCACCTCAATATCAGCAGTTCTCTGATGTCTGCAGTAAGAAGAAAGCAGATCAATTACCTCCTCACCGTCCTTACGACTGTCCCATTGAATTGCTGCCAGGAGCAACCATTCCATTTGGACGGATTTACAATCTTTCCGAACCTGAATTGAAGGTATTAAGAAAGTTCCTGGATGAAAATTTAGAGAAAGGCTTTATTCGACCTTCCACATCTCCAGCTGGGGCACCCCTGTTCTTTGTTGAAAAGAAAGACTCCACTCTGCGGCCATGTATTGACTACAGAGAGATGAATAATATCACTGTCAAGAATCGCTACCCGCTACCCTTGATTCCTGAACTATTTGAGAGACTCCGTTCTGCGAAAATCTTTACGAAGCTGGATCTTAGAGGGCTTACAACCTCATATGGATTCGCCCAGGAGATGAGTGGAAGACAGCCTTCAGAACGAGATATGGACATTTTGAATCTCTGGTTATGACCTTTGGTCTTAGCAATGCCCCAGCCACCTTTCAACATTTTATTAATGATGTATTTCGAGATTTCTTGGACCAATTCGTTGTGGCTTATCTCGATGACATTCTTATATTTTCAGACACCTTGGAAGAGCATCGCAGGCACGTCCAGTTAGTCTTGGAACGACTACAGGAGAACCATCTTTACATTAAACTTGAAAAATGTGAGTTTGAACAAACCAGTATCCAATTTCTGGGATATATCATCTCCCCAGAAGGTCTGAGCATGGATCCCGGCAAAATCAATGCTGTAGTGGACTGGCCTGTTCCAAGAAATTTAAAAGACGTCCAGCGTTTCATAGGATTTGCAAATTTTTACCGAAAATTTATAAAGAACTTTTCACGGATCATTCTACCAATTACTACACTAACAAAAAAGACCAAAGCATTTTTCTGGTCTCCGGAGGCACAGGAGGCTTTTGACAAATTGAAAACTCTTTTTACGTCTGCTCCATTGTTAGTACACCCAAATCCTGAATTGCCATTTACTGTCGAAGTGGACGCCTCGGACTCTGCAGTGGGAGCCATTCTGTCTCAGCGAGTTGGGGACAAAATGCAACTTCACCCATGTGCGTTTCTTTCCCACACCATGTCATCTGCAGAAAAGAACTACGACATCGGTAATAAAGAACTGTTAGCCATTAAAGTTGCCTTCTCCGAATGGAGACATCTTTTGGAAGGTGCCAATCACCCTGTGACTGTCCTCACGGACCACAAGAATCTTGAATTCCTCCGTACAGCAAAAAGATTGTCTGCAAGACAAGCACGATGGGCCTTATTTTTCTCAAGATTCAATTTTATAATTTCTTACCGGCCTGGTTCAAGAAATGGCAAGGCTGACGCCCTGTCCAGGATGTGTTCGGAACCTCAGGAGAGGTCTAGTAATGACGATACAATTCTAGGCCCTAAAAATTTTTTGGGAATATTGCACTCTAGAGGACTATGTAATAGAATTAAAGATGGATATCAAGAGGACTCTTTCCTTAACCATCCTTCGGAAGACGTCGATCTTTCATTCAAAGAGGGGTTTTGGATGCAGAAACACAAAATATATGTACCTAAATCTTCTCGCCTTGAAGTCCTCAAAAGTGTCCATGATTCTAAACTGGCAGGACATCCTGGAGTTGCAAAAACACAAGACTTACTACTTCGTTTCTTTTGGTGGCCTAATTGTAGGAAGGACGTGAGGAAATATGTTTCAACCTGTTTAACATGCGCACGAAACAAGACCCCACGATCGTCTCCTCTAGGACTCTTGCAACCACTTCCAGTTCCATCCAGGCCTTGGGGATCTATTTCCATGGATTTTATTGTGGAACTACCCCCTTCCAAACAGATGACCGTCATCCTTGTCATAGTGGACCGACTCACAAAAATGGCCCACTTTATTCCAACTGAAGGAATTCCTACTGCTGAAAAAACTGCAGAACTGATAATCAAAGAGGTATTCAGGTTACATGGAATTCCTGACAGCGTGGTGTCTGACAGAGGCGTTCAGTTTACGTCAAAATTTTGGAAGAGTTTCTGTACAGCCTTGGGAGTCACGGTGAATCTTTCTACCGCTTTCCATCCTCAGTCCAATGGCCAGACGGAGAGAACGAACCAGACTTTGGAGCAATACCTCCGTTGCTTCATTTCCTATCTTCAGGATGACTGGGTGGACTATTTACCAACAGCAGAGTTTGCCTACAACAACTCCATACATAGCGCTACATCTCAAACCCCATTTTTTGCTAATTATGGAGTACATCCAGTATTTATCCCTAATCTGCCAGTGAACACTCCCATTCCTGCTGTAAATGACAGGCTTGCAAAATTACAGGAATCCCAGAAGGAATTATCAGAGATATTACTCAAGACCCAGGAAGTATATAAGGAAGCAGCAGATAAACATCGGAGAGTGCCCCCTGCTCTTCAGGTTGGAGACAAAGTTTGGCTGTCCACTAAAAACCTTAAGACACATGTGCCATCCTCCAAATTGGGTCAGAAATTCATTGGACCTTTTCAAATTTCTGCAAAAATTAACCAGGTTGCTTTTCGTTTAAAACTTCCCAACAATCTAAAGATTCATCCAGTGTTTCACATATCCTTGCTCAAACCCTTCTGTGAAAACCCGTTTCCAGGAAGAATTCAGCCACCTCCTCCACCAGAAAGGATCCGTGGTGAAGAAGAATACATTGTGGATAAGATTCTGGACTCCCGAAAATTCAGAGGTAAACTGCAGTATCTGGTGCAGTGGAAGGGTTACGGACCAGAGGAAAATTCATGGGAACCAAGGGACAACGTCCATGCTCCTAGACTAACAAGAGCCTTTCATCAGAGGTACCCGGATAAGCCAGCTCCTGAGATGTCCAGAGGCCATCCTGGAAGGAGGGGAGTACTGTCAGGAGTCGAACCCAGTACCTCTTGTCTACTGGCCAGCAGCTCTACCATCTGAGCTATTCTGCTGGCTGCAAAGTTCCTTGCTGAACCCAGATACCATTGACTGTTCTTCCTGATTGGCTACACCTAGTGCTCTCTTGATTGGGCCTCTGATTGCCAATTACACACCCTATATAAACCTGGCCCTGTGGGTGTGTCATTGCGAGATTATTGAGCTCCAAGCCTTTAGTCAAGCGTTTCCTGCTGATCCATTGCTACAAACACTGCTCTCCTGTGAACCGACCTCGGCCTGCCTTCTGACTACGCTCTCCGCCTGATCCATTGCTACAAACACTGCTCTCCTGTGAACCGACCTCGGCCTGCCTTCTGACTACGCTCTCCGCCTGATCCATTGCTACAAACACTGCTTTCCTGTGTACCGACCTCCGGCTGCCACCTGACTACGTAATCTGCCTGCTCCTCTGTTACCTAACTGCCTTTCCTGTGTACCGACCTCCGGCTGCCACCTGACTACGCTACCTGCCTCTGCTTCCCCTAGTGTTTGCAGTAACATCGGCTCCAACCAGACGGGATCTTGACACCAGGGTTGCCTTCCGCCTATTGGTCCTTCTCTGACGTCTTTGGGAAAAAAGAGGCTGAGAGACTACCTCCACACAGGTCGTTTGACTGTCAGATAGAGCTTCTTCCAGGAGCATCACCCCCTCGCGGGAGAGTTTATCCTCTTTCACAGGCAGAGACTCAGGCCATGTCGGACTACATTCAAGAGAATTTGGCTAGAGGATTTATCCGAAAGTCATCGTCACCGGCAGGAGCTGGATTCTTCTTTGTGAAGAAAAAGGACGGATCCTTGCGGCCCTGCATTGACTATCGGGGTCTAAATCAAATCACGGTAAAAAACAGGTATCCATTGCCTCTTATTTCAGAGCTGTTTGATCGTCTCCGAGGGGCCAAGATCTTCACCAAATTGGACCTCAGAGGGGCCTACAACCTGATCCGAATCAGAGAGGGAGACGAATGGAAAACAGCCTTCAACACCCGTGACGGCCACTATGAATACCTGGTAATGCCATTCGGCCTAAGCAATGCACCTGCGGTTTTTCAGGAATTTGTTAATGACATTTTCAGGGACTTGCTCTATACTTGTGTCGTGGTTTACCTGGACGATATTTTGATTTTTTTCTGCTGACTTGACGTCACACCAGAGGCAAGTACGCCTGGTCTTACAAAGACTGAGAGAGAACAGGCTCTATGCCAAATATGAGAAATGCCTCTTTGAGCAGTCCTCTTTGCCCTTCCTTGGGTACATTGTATCTTCCGCAGGATTAAAGATGAATCCGGAGAAGTTGTCTGCAGTTCTCAACTGGCCTCGTCCGTCTGGGCTAAAAGCCATACAAAGGTTCCTCGGATTCGCCAATTACTACCGGCAATTCATTCCACACTTTTCCACCCGAGTGGCTCCAATCACAGCCTTAACCCGGAAAGGTGTAAACTCTAAGGAATGGTCCTCCGAGGCAGAAGAGGCCTTTGTTTCTCTCAAAAAAGCCTTCGCTTCCGCACCCGTTCTCCATCGTCCTAATTCAAGTGAGCAATTTTTTCTTGAAGTTGACGCTTCTTCCATAGGTGCAGGAGCAGTTCTGACCCAGAAGTCGTCTACCGGGCGGATGATCTCGTGTGGTTTTTTTTCCAAGGTTTTTTTCTCCTGCAGAAAGGAACTACTCTGTCGGTGATCGCGAACTGTTGGCCATCAAATTGGCTCTGGAGGAATGGAGACATCTTCTTGAAGGAGCTCATCACCAGGTAATCATATTCACCGACCATAAAAACCTTGCCTATCTCCAATCTGCTTTAAGACTGAATCCCCGTCAGGCCCGTTGGCATTATTTTTTGCCCGTTTCAATTTGTACTTCATTTCCGTCCAGCTGACAAGAACATCAAGGCAGACGCACTCTCTAGGCCTTTTGCCTCCTGAACTGGAGAGGAACCTCAGCAATTATTGAACTTGTAAGGTTCTGTGTATCTGTTTCTGAAACTCAGTTTGTTCGTCAGCCATTTTGCTTTCTGTTTGCTGCAGCTATCTTGCCCTCAGTCAAAATGGAGTTTTCCAGCTTGCATGTTCCCGCCCTGATTCTCTCCGTTTGCTTCTTAAGCAGCCACAGCTGAGCAATCAGTGCTTCAGAATCTAGCCTGCAGTGAACCTGTGTTCTGACTCCTGAAGCCTTGGACCTTGTACTCCAGCATTCCTACTGAGGAACTCTGAAGCACTTGTGGACTCTGAACCTGCTCTTGAAAGCCTCACGTTTGCATGGACTTACGGTAACAGAGAAGAAGATCTGAATCTGTTGTGGAGAGTTATTGCTGAGCTTAGATTACTCTGGCCTGCTGTGTCTCCTGCTTCTGTGTTTGCAAACTGTGTGATTATTTTTGCCAATTGTATGAAGCAATACAAGACTTTCTTATCAACCTGTGTCTCATGTATTTCATCGCACCCAAGCACAAGACGCTATATGATCTGTACTACATACATTACAAGATTCTGAAGCCAAACGTTAGTGTCTGCTGGGTCTGGAAAGGCTGTGTCTGCTGTAACTGTGGATATCGATGTCGGTTGTACTTTCTGTGATGACAGTGGTTGTGACTTCTCACAACCATTCCAGGTGAGCAATTCCCTTAAGTTTTTTTTTTCTGCAGTGTTATCCACAGGTAAACACTATTGTTTTTTTTTTTTTTCTTTCTCTTTTTGTCTGCTGAAACTCTGGATATCAGATGTCTGGTTGAAACTTTCTGTGATGATAGTGGTTGTGACTTCTCACAACCATTCCGGGTGAGCAGTTCCTTAAAGTTTTTTCTTTCTTCAGTGTTGCCACAGGTGAACACTATTGTTTTTTTTTTTCTCTCCTCTTCTTCCAGTAATCCTGTCTTAAAAGATCTGGAAAATGGAGGCCCGCATAAAGGAACTTTGCGGAGTGACTGATAATATCCTTGCAGATTTGCAGAATATAAAGACCCGTTTTACAAATCTTCAGGACCTAAATAATCACAATTTGCAAGTGGTTGGACAGACTACCCAGGATTTGCGAGCCAGGATTGAGGTTCTAGAGGGGCGAGTCCAGGCTCCTGCCGTAGCCCCGAGTTCTGGGATTCCCAAGTTGCCCCCTTTTCGTTTTGGGGTGAACGTGAAAATTCAGGGGATTTATTAATCAATGTAATCTTTTTTTTTCTGCACATGCTTCACAATTTCCTACTGAACGATCTAAGGTGCTTACTATAATTATGTTGCTTACCAACAAGGCTTTGATATGGGCAAACCCTCTGATTGAGACTGAGGATGATTGTTTGAATCACCTTGATGATTTTATTTCAGCCATGGGGCAGGTGTTTGATGACCCCAATCGAGGTGCAACAGCTGAAGCAGCCATGTTAGCTTTGCGCCAAGGTAAGCACTCGGTAGCTGAATATGCCTTGGATTTCAGGAGATGGGCCCTTGATACCACCTGGGACAATTCCGCCAAAAAATCTATTTTTCGAAAGGGGTTATCTCCACTGATTAAGGATGAACTTGCTCGTGCCGACCCTCCCACTGCGTTAGGTGACTTTATTAACTACTGCATCCGTATTGATACTCGTTTAACTGAACGCAGGCAAGAGAGATGGTTCGAAAGCAATCGTACTAACCTTTTCCTACCTTCCTCTCCAGCTAAGGAACCTTTGATAGGATTACACGGGAACCTGAACCTGAACCCATGCAGGTAGACTCTTTACATACGACGGGTTAGTGATGCACGCAAGGAACATCGTTTTAAGGAGAATCTATGTTTTTATTGTGGTAAGTCAGGGCACTTTATTATTAACTGCCCCAGCCGTTCTCGTAAGACTACTGCAGCACTCATTCATTGTGAGTGTTGCGAGAGGGGATCTGTCAGGTCCGAGCCTCAGGCTCCAGAGAGACTGCAGCAACAGATCTTGATTTCTCGGACTTAAACTCCGTTACCTCTGAGGACGTTGACTGTGTAAAGCTGCCATTTTTCAAGTTTCCTCAGCGGTGTCCCAGCTGAGTTGTAAGAAAAACAATTCTCATTGCTTTCTTTCCATCAAACTCTGGGTTGACTCAGCTTGGGTGTCTAGCTCTGCTATGATCGACTCAGGGGCAAGTGGAAATTTTATGGATGTCTCCTTTGCTCTGAAACAGGGAATACGTTCAGTGAAGAAGGCTACTCCAGTACAGATGGAAACTGTGGATGGCTCCCTGCTGACCTCTGGACCAGTGGATCAGGAAACAGAGCCTTTGAAGGTTCTTATGGGTAAAGATCATCAAGAGAAACTGTCCTTTATGCTTATCTCTTCTCCCCACTTTCCCATTATTCTAGGGCTACCATGGCTGCAGGCTCAGAATCCTACCATTAACTGGGAGACCAAGGAATTACACTTTCCAGAGAAACAGATGAGTCCAAAAGTTTCAGCTTGCTCTGTTCCTAAAGGAACCATGTCAGTCCCTGAACTACCAGCTGTATACCAGGACTATGTGGATTTATGTGACAAGAAGAACGCTGACCAGCTTCCTCCTCACCGTCCATATGATTGTCCAATTGAATTATTGCCTGGAGCAGAGATACCTTTTGGTAAGATCTACCCCTGGCGGGGCCCGAGCTAAGGCTTTAAAGGATTACATAGACGAAAATCTAGCCAAGGGCTTCATACGCCCCTCTTCATCTCCTGCAGGGTGCACCCATCTTCTTTGTAAAGAAGAAAGATGGATCTCTGAGACCATGCGTAGACTATAGGGAACTCAATAAGGTTACTATTAGAAACCGTTATCCATTGCCTTTAATCCCTGAGTTATTGGAGAGAGTGCGACATGCCAAAATTTTTTCTAAACTAGATCTTCGTGGGGCCTATAACTTAGTCCGTATTAGACCTGGGGATGAATGGAAGACTGCATTCAGGTCACGCTATGGACACTTTGAATATCTGTTATGCCTTTTGGTCTGAGTACCGCCCCAGCCACTTTCCAACACTTGGTGAATGACATCTTCAGGGATCTCCTAGATACATTCGTGGTAATTTTATTGGATGATATTCTAATTTTTTCTAACTCCACAGAGGAACATCATGGACATGTGAGAATGGTCTTGGAACGTCTAAGACAAAATCATCTTTACATCAAACTTGAAAAGTGTGAATTCCATAGGACCGAAATTCAATTTCTGGGGTATGTACTGTCTACACAAGGAATTAGTATGGATGGAAGCAAAACCCAAGCCATCAAGGATTGGCCAAGTCCTAGAAATGTGAAGGAGGTACAGCGCTTCATCGGGTTTGCCAACTTCTATAGACGTTTCATTAGAAATTTCTCTGAGGTAGTGTCACCTATCACCCAACTTACCCGGAAAGAGTCTAAGTTCTCCTGGACTCCCCAAGCCCAGGAAGCATTTTCCCGTCTAAAAGATAAATTTACCACTGCACTATCCTAGTACATCCCAACCCCGAGCTTGCCTTCATAATAGAGGTGGATGCTTCAGACTGTGCCGTTGGAGCTATACTCTCTCAGAGAACAGGTGAGAAGAATGTCTTGCATCCCTGTGCCTTCTTTTCCCAGCAGTTGTCTTCGGCTGAGAGGAACTACGATGTGGGCAATAGAGAGTTGTTGGCCATTATTGCCGCCTTCAAAGAATGGAGACACCTTCTTCAGGGAGCTGCACAGCAAATAGTCGTCCTGACAGACCATCGTAACTTGAGTTTATCAGGTCGGCTAAGTGCCTGACTCCTCGCCAGGCTCGCTGGAATCTTTTCTTAAACCAATTTAATTTTATCATTTCTTATAGACCAGGATCGCGCAATGGAAAGGCTGATGCACTCTCTAGGATTTACTCAGCAGAGACACGTCCAATTACTCCTCCTAAGACTATTCTTCCTGACTCTAGATTCCTAGGAGTAATTCATAATCAAGACCTACTTAAGGACATCAAGGAAGCATACCATGCGGATTCCTTTTTGGCACAACCCCCAAGGGACGTAAGTCTTGTCTTTAAGAATGGTGTGTGGATTCAGGGACAACGTCTGTATATTCCTGAAACAGTCAGATTGAGAGTATTGCAACTCATTCACGATTCCAAGATAGCTGGGCATAGAGGAATTCTAAAGACACAGGAATTTCTTTCTCGTTTCTTTTGGTGGCCCACTTGCAGGAAGGATGTTTTGAACTATGTCACTTCATGTGAGGTCTGTGCAAGATGCAAAACACCTCGCTCCTCACCAACTGGTCTGTTACAGCCTCTTCCCACCCCGTCCCGCCCGTGGGGATCCATTTCTATGGACTTCATTGTGGAGTTACCAACCTCTCAGGGGAAGAACACATTCTAGTGGTGGTTGACCGTTTAACAAAGGCAGCTCATTTTATCCCTTGTGTCGGCTTACCCACTGCAAACAGACATCAGATTTGATGATTAAAGATGTGTTTCGCTTACATGGAGTACCGGATGAGGTTATTTCGGATCGAGGGGTGCAATTCACTTCTAGGTTTTGGCAAAATTTCTGTGCAGCATTGGACATTAAAGTAAACCTTTCTTCTGCTTTTCATCCCCAGACTAATGGACAGACCGAACGAACCAATCAAACCCTGGAGCAGTATCTCCGCTGCTTTATCTGCCACCTACAGGATGATTGGGTGGATCTACTTCCATTAGCTGAGTTCTCGTATAACAACTCTCAGAGTGCCTCCACTAAACAGTCTCCTTTTTACTCTAATCTAGGTTATCATCCTAACATTCTACCACGATTTCCCATAGAAACGCCTTTACCAGCAGTGGCTGAAAGAATCACGTCTTTACAGAAGAATATGGATCTTCTAAAGGAAAATCTGGAATCGGCTCAGGAAAGGTACAAGAAAGCAGCAGATAAATTTCGTAAACCTGCACCAGCTTTCAAGGTAGGAGACTTGGTCTGGCTGTCAACCAGAAATCTTAAGTTAAGGATTCCATCGTCTAAGTTGGGACATAAGTACATTGGACCCTATAAAATCAGTAAATTATAAGTGCCGTTGCTTGTCGTCTTCAATTGCCCAGAACTATGAGAATCCACCCTGTCTTTCATGTATCCCTACTAAAGGCTGCGACACCCAATACGTTTCCTGGACGTTCTTCTCCTTGCCCTGACCCAGTGCTAGTCGATGGTCAGGAAGAATTTGTGGTGGAAAGGATTTTAGATTCCAGGTTGTATAGAAATCAGTTACAATATCTGATTAAATGGCAGGGCTACCCAGTGGAGGACAACTCATGGGAGCCAGTCAATAACGTTAATGCTCCTCGCTTGCTCCGTCAGTTTCATCAGAGGTACCCACACAAGCCTGGTCTGAGGTCATCCGGAGGTTGTCCCTAAGGGGGGAGTAATGTAAGGTTCTGTGTATCTGTTTCTGAAACTCAGTTTGTTCGTCGGCCATTTTGCTTTCTGTTTTGCTGCAGCTATCTTGCCCTCAGTCAAAATGGAGTTTTCCAGCTTGCATGTTCCCGCCCTGATTCTCTCCGTTTGCTTCTTAAACAGCCACAGCTGAGCAATCAGTGCTTCAGAATCTAGCCTGCAGTGAACCTGTGTTCTGACTCCTGAAGCCTTGGACCTTGTACTCCAGCCATTCCTACTGAGGAACTCTGAAGCACTTGTGGACTCTGAACTCTGCTCTTGAGAGCCTCACGTTTGCATGGACTTGCGGTAACAGAGAAGAAGATCTGAATCTGTTGTGGAGAGTTATTGCTGAGCTTAGATTACTCTGGCCTGCTGTGTCTCCTGCTTCTGTGTTTGCAACCTGTGTGTTTATTTTTGCCAATTTGTATGAAGCAATACAAGACTTTCTTTATCAACCTGTGTCTCAAGTATTTTCATCGCACCCAAGCACAAGACGCTATATGATCTGTACCACATACATTACAACCTTCTAGGTTAGTCTCTGTTGCCTCCACTGATCTGGCCCGGCTTCCTCCTGGGAAGACTTTCGTGTCTGCTTCTGACCGTACTCATGTTCTGCGCTGGGGTCATTCTTCTAAGTTGGCTGGCCATGCTGGTCAGAAAAAGACGCAGCAACTCATCTCCCGGTATTACTGGTGGCCTACCATGGTCAAGGATATCCAGGAGTTCGTCGCAGCATGTCCTTCATGTGCTCGTAACAAAACTGTTAAACATCTACCAGCCAGCAGGCTTCTGCCTCTTCCGATTCCGTCTGCTCCCTGGCAGCACATCGCGATGGATTTCATCACGGATCTTCCCATCTCTTCTGGCTGCTCAGTGGTATGGGTTGTGGTGGACCGCTTCTCTAAAATGGCTCACTTCGTTCCGCTATCTGGCCTCCCGTCTGCTCCAGAACTGGCCACTCACTTCAGCCAGCACATCTTTCGTCTACATGGATTTCCTCTCCACATCGTGTCCGACAGGGGCGTCCAGTTCACCTCTAAGTTCTGGAGAGGACTCTGTAAAATGGTAAAAATTGAACTAGATTTTTCTTCTGCATATCATCCCCAGTCTAATGGGCAAGTGGAGAGGATCAATCAAATCCTGGCTGGATACCTGCGTCACTTCGTCAACGCTCATCATAATGACTGGGTAGAATTACTGCCCTGGGCGGAATTCTCCTACAACAATCAAGTAAGTGAATCTTCTGGAAAGTCTCCCTTTCAGATTGTGTTTGGACTGCAACCCGGAATTCCTCTTCCTGTCTCGGGATTGTCGGATGTTCCGGCAGTCGATACCTTGTCAAAGAATTTCTCGGACATTTGGAGAGAGACCAGGTCGGCTTTGGAGAAAGCTTCTCAACATATGAAAACGCATGCGGACAAAAGACGTTTGGAGGCTCCCATCTTTCGTCCAGGAGACAAGGTATGGCTCTCCTCCAAGTACATCCGTCTGAAGTTACCATCGTACAAATTGGGTCCTCGTTTCATTGGTCCCTTTGAAGTTTTGAGACAGATCAACCCGGTCTCTTATAAACTGAAATTGCCTAATTCTCTAAGAGTACCTAACTCCTTTCATGTTTCCCTCCTCAAACCAGTAGTGTTGAGCTCCTTTTTTAAGGACCCGGGCACCACTCCTGATCCGGTCTCTGAGGATGATGTTTTTGAGGTAAAACATATCTTGGCCTCTAAGCGAGTAAGAGGTAGGATCTATTACCTGGTGGACTGGAGGGGTTTTGGTCCTGAGGAGAGGTCTTGGGAGCCTAAAGAGAACATCCAGGCCCCCCTTCTTCTTAAAAGATTTCACGCAGGCTTGAAAAAGAGGGGGAGTAAAGAGGGGAATACTGTTACACCCGGTCCCAGCGCTGCCTCTGCACTCCGTTCTGCTCACTCACCTGTTCCTCGGGCTGTCCCTCTGCGGCGGTCTGTGCGTGGGCTGGGGTCTCCTGTCCCATCTGCTCTCCGGCGTCCTGAGTCCTTCTCCACTTCCTGGCACGCTGCTGGCAGGCCTCCAGACAGTCGGCTTAGGACGTGAGGCCGCGCCCACCGCCTCTCTTAAAGGGGCAGCGTGCGTCTTTTGAAATAGCTAATTATCCAATGGCTGCGCACTCAGTACTATATCTGGTCACTCCACCATTAGGGGAGTGCCGGAGCAACGTGTTCTATCATTGCTACATCCGGTTCAGTTCCTGTTCTGTCTGCGCTGCGTCTGCAGTCTCTGTGCTTCGCTGATACTGTTTGTCTCCTCAGATCATTGCTAACCCGTATCTGGCTAATCTGGACAATCTCGGCTATTACTGGCGCAAGTGTCATCCCGTTCCGCCATCAGCCATCCGTACCCGTGGACCGTGACAAGGTCACTGAAGCCAGCCTTCTACCATCCGTTCTGGACCAGGACCTTACCCTTCTCCGTCAAGAACTTTCCACGGACTCTGTAAATACTTGTTACCCTTTTGGTCCCTCTGGGACAGCTGCCACGTGTCCGGGGTCTAACTGGAGGTAGCACTTGTGTCCTCCGGGTATTCCATTCTGGTCCTGTTCAAGGGCCTTACTACGGGTACCCGGGACTCACTAGTTACGCCCCCTTCGGAGCCCCACGGACCGCGGTCTCGAGGTTCCACATTAAAAAATAAATACGAATGTGAACTTCACCACCTCTGCCTCCGCTTCCATTCGTTACACTATGGAAGATAATAACTGTGTAAATTACGAGTGTTCGGGAGAAATCCTGATGAGGGGATGCACAGGACTTGGATTTTGTGGCGTTCTGCTCACTTATGATGGAGTGAACGTGGAGAAAAAGACAAGGACAGCTGAAGTGGCGGAAGGTGACAAAGGGCATTAACCACCCAAATAGTAATGATATTTAATACATATTTATTATTAGTATAAGATGGGGGGGGAAGAAACTAAAAAGTAAATTCCAGAACATATAAGTTATAAGACTTTAATATTTAGGCAATTAAAAAATTGCCATGGCCATATCAAACCTAAGATGAGATATTATCGATTGAATATAACCCTTCATGACCGGGGGAGGTTTTGGTTTTTGCTCTTTCATTTTTTTCATTCCCTTTTACCAAAGTGCCATAACTGCAGTATTTTTCCATCGACATAACCGCATAATAAATAATTTTTTTTTATTGGTCAAATTGTAGTTTTAAGTAACACTGTACTGAAAAATTAAAGGAAAAAAATTCCAAGTGCGGTAAAGTGGTGAAATAAAACTATGCAATCCCGCCATGGTATTTTTAGTTTTTTTAGATTTTAATGGCCTAAAGGGTGTGTGTTGTGAATGGACTTGAAATGAGTTCTGAGCAGAGGCTCCCTCTGGTGGTTACAAGCGGTACTGGACTGTCCAGTGAAGATTGTGAGGAGTGGGAATCAGGTGTTACTGACTGGTTTTATATAAGGGAGTCGCCTTCCCATCAGGGTTGCCGGTGATCAATTGTTCTGGTCTCACTCCATGATTCCTGTTTCCCTTGTAGCCTGCTGTGTCGTGTCTGCATCTCCTGCTAACAGATAAGAAATTTTCTTCTTTTTGTTTTTGTGCTTTATTTTTGCATTTTGTCCTGCACTTCTGTGGGGGCCTTCAGGGTCCCCTCCGGGGGCTTTTGCCCTCTCAGTTTAGTTCAGCCACTGATGTTTGTACTTTTGCTTTTTCCAGTTTTTTCAGTGGCTGCTGTTTTGATTTTGTTACACCAGAGAACTAATTTAGGTGGTAGAGGTCGTGTGATCTCAGGTGTTTTTGAAATTAGTAGAGTTGGTGCTTTGCAGGGTTTTTTGGGATTGCAGTAAGTACCTTTCCTATCCTTTTCTATTTAGTTAGTTTGGGCCCCAACGTTTGCTCATACTATTTTCTGTCTGTGTCAGTATTTCTTCTTGTCTAACAGCCATTACATGTTTGGGGCTTTCTATGTTCTTTGGGGATCTGCTCCGGGGCAGATAGCTTTCCTATTTCTATCTTTAGGTGTAGTTAGTTTCTCAGGCTGTGACGAGGCGTCTAGGACCAACGTAGGAACGCTCCACGGCTGCCTCTAGTTGTGGTGGTTAGTCAGGGTACTGCAATCTCATAGATTCCAACTGCTCTGATGTATTGCCTTTTTTACCTGCACTCCTCAGTTACCGAAACATAACAGTATCACCGGCCCAAAATTTGAAGTTGTATGGTACTCACAGAAGGGAAAAATATTGTGAAAGAAAAAACAGTTGTCAGAGTTGTCAGAGATATTTTTCTGTTTGTTGCATTTTTTTTTTCCCTCTGTATCTCTGGGTGCTGGGGAGGATTTTTTCTCTCAATGGAGTTTGCACAGTTGTCTGGCCGTGTGGATCAGCTTGCCACTGAGGTTCAGAGTATTGCTGCATATCTTGCTAGGTTGCCTGTTGTGGAACCTAGGATTCCCATGCCAGATTTGTTTTTGGGGGATCGAGCTAAGTTTCAGAATTTCAAAAATAATTGTAAATTGTTTTTTGCCTTAAAATCTGAGTCCTCAGGGAACGCAGCGCAGCAGGTTCAAATTGTCATCTCTCTCCTGCGCGGCGATCCTCAGGATTGGGCTTTTTCCCTGACACCTGGGGATCCTGTTTTGAGTGATGTTGATGCATTTTTTCAGGCTTTGGGGTTATTGTACGATGAGCCTAATGTCACTGATCAAGCTGAAAAAGCCTTGTTGGCATTAAATCAGGGGCTTGATGACGCTGAGTTATACTGTCAGAGATTCCGTAGGTGGGCAGTCCTGACCAAGTGGAATGACGACGCTTTGGCGGCCCTTTTTCGGAAGGGTCTGTCAGATAATGTAAAGGATGTTATGGTGGGATTCCCTGTCCCCTCTGGTCTCAATGATTCTATGTCATTAGCGATTCAAATTGACAGACGTTTGCGTGAGCGGAGAAGTATGCGTGGAATAGTGTTGCCTTGTGAACCTGCTTCTGAATCCATGCAGTGTGATAGAGTGGTGTCTGGGGCACAGCGTCATGAGTTTCGAAAGCGCAATGGGTTATGTTTCTACTGTGGTAATGCCTGTCATGCTATTTCAGTCTGCCCTAAGCGGGGAAGACGTTTTGCACGCTCAGTTGTCTTGGGTAGTGTTCAGACTAAGTTTTTATTAACTGTCACTCTGATATGCTCTCTGTCCTCATTTTCTGCTCAGGCTTTCGTTGATTCTGGAGCAGCTATTAACCTGATGGATTATGATTTTGCTAAACGTTGTGGGTTTCCCTTGATACCCCTACAGAAGTCTATTCCCCTACTGGGGATCGATTCTACCCCTTTGGCTGAGAATAAACCTCAGTTCTCCACTCAGGTGATAATGAGGGTTGAACCTGATCATCAGGAGTGCTGCAAATTTTTGGTTCTGTATAATCTGCATGATATTATCGTACTGGGTTTCCCTTGGTTGCAGTCTCATAATCCTGTTTTGGATTGGAAAACTGTGTCTGTAACCAGTTGGGGCTGCCAATGTGTTAATACCAACACTCCTGTTTTTTCTGCCTCCCCCCAGGCTCAGGATGTTCCTGACTTTTTGATTGATTTTTCTGATGTGTTTAGCGAAAGTAAATCTGCATCCTTGCCTCCCCATAGGAGCTATGACTGCGCTATTGAATTAGTGCCTGGTAGTAAATTCCCTAAAGGTAGCCTTTTTAACTTGTCTGTACCTGAACATGACGCTATGCGGTTCTTATATCAAGGAGTCATTGGAGAAGGGTCATATCAGACCACCCTTTTCACCCTTAGGTGCCGGTTTTTTCTTTGTGGCCAAAAAGGATGGTTCATTAAGGCCGTGTATTGATTATCGTCTTTTGAACAATATTACTGTGAAATATCAATATCCGTTACCCTTGATTTCTGACCTGTTTTCCAGGGTGAAAAATGCTACTTGGTTTACCAAGCTTGACCTCAGGGGGGCATATAACCTTATTCGCATTAAGCACGGGGATGAATGGAAGACGGCATTTAATACCCCTGAGGGGCATTTTGAGTACCTTGTGATGCCCTTTGGGCTCACTAATGCTCCTTCTGTCTTCCAGTCCTTCATGAATGACATTTTCAGGGATTTTGTGGATAAATTTCTGATTGTTTATTTGGATGATATCTTGATTTTTTCCAATGACTGGGACTCTCATGTGAAACATGTTCGAACTGTATTCCAGATTTTGAGAGAGAATGCTCTGTATGTGAAGGGATCGAAGTGTCTTTTTGGCGTACAGAGGATCTCATTTTTGGGATTCATTTTGTCCCCATCTGTTATTGAAATGGACCCGGTCAAGGTTCAGGCCATCTGTGATTGGGTCCAACCTACTTCATTAAAGGCTCTTCAAAGATTTTTGGGTTTTGCCAATTTTTATCGTAAATTTATTGGTAATTTCTCAGTTATTGTTAAACCTTTAACTGATTTGACCAAAAAGGGTTCTGATGTGGTGAATTGGCCTCCTGAGGCAGTCTCTGCATTTCAGGAACTTAAGCAGAGATTCACTTCTGCTCCTGTTCTACGGCAGCCTGATGTTTCTCTACCATTTCAGGTGGAGGTTGATGCCTCTGAAATTGGGGCAGGTGCCGTTTTGTCCCAAAGAGATCCAGAGACCTCTAAAAGTAACCCTTGTGCCTTTTTCTCTCGAAAATTTTCTCCTACTGAACGTAATTATGACGTGGGTAATCGGGAGTTATTGGCCATGAAGTGGGCTTTTGAAGAGTGGAGACATTGGCTGGAGGGAGCCAAACATCAGGTGGTGGTCCTTACGGACCATAAGAATCTGGTTTATCTGGAATCTGCCAAGCGACTTAATCCTAGACAGGCCAGGTGGGCCTTGTTTTTCACACGTTTTAATTTTGTGGTTTCATTTCTTCCTGGCACTAAGAATGTTAAGGCGGATGCCCTCTCGAGGAGTTTCCTGGCGAACTCTCCTGAGTTATCTGATCCTTCTGTTATTTTGAAAGAGGGTATAGTTCTTTCCGCCATCTCGCCCAATTTGAGACTGGCTCTGGATGGGTGTCAGGAGGATAAGCCGAGCGCTGCCCTGTTGGGAAATTGTTTGTCCCGGACCAGTGGAAAAAGAGTGTGATGTCTGAGATTCATTGTTCCGCGCTGGCCGGTCATCCCGGAATTTTTGGTACCAGAGACTTGGTTAGTCGGTCCTTTTGGTGGCCTACCTTGTCTCGTGATGTCAGGGAATTTGTGCAGTCCTGCGGGACTTGCTCTCGCTCCAAGCCTTGCTCTCGCTCTAGTGGTTTGTTGATGCCATTGCCTGTGCCCAAGAGACCATGGACCCATATCTCTATGGATTTCATTTCCGACCTCCCTGTTTCTCAGAGAATGACCGTCATCTGGGTGATTTGTGATAGGTTTTCCAAGATGATACATCTTGTGCCATTACCTAAGTTGCCTTCCTCCTCTGAATTGGTGCCTTTGTTCCTTCAGCACGTGGTTCGTTTACACGGCATTCCTGAGAACAATGTGTCTGACAGAGGAGTCCAGTTTGTTTCAAGATTTTGGAGGACCTTTTGTTCTAAACTTGGTGTTCAATTGTCTTTCTCCTCGGCGTTTCATCCTCAGACCAATGGTCAAACTGAGAGAACAAACCAGACATTGGAGACTTATCTAAGATGCTTTGTGTCTGCTGATCAGGATGACTGGGTCTCTTTTTTGCCTTTGACTGAGTTTGCTCTTAAAAATAGGGCTAGCTCTACCACTTTGATGTCTCCATTTTTCTGTAATTCTGGGTTTCACCCTCGATTTTCTTCAGGACAGACGGAGGCTTCTGTCTGTCCAGGTGTTGACTCTGTTGTGGAGCGTATGCAACAGATTTGGGACCAGGTAGTGGAGAGGTTGTCCCTCTCTCAGGAGAGGGCCCAGCGGTTTGCTAACCGGCATAGGACTGATGGTCCTCGGTTTAAAGTGGGGGACTTGGTCTGGTTGTCCTCAAAAAATATTCCTATGAGAGTGGCATCTCCTAAATTTAAGCCTAGGTTCATTGGAACTTATAAGATCATGGAAATTCTTAATCCTGTTTCTTTTCGTTTGCTTCTTCCAGGGACATTTAAGATCCATAACGTGTTCCACAAGTCCTTGTTGAAGAGGTTTGTTGAGCCAGTGGTTCCTACTACTGTGCCTCCTGACCCTGTTTTGGTTGAGGGCAATCTGGAGTATGTGGTTGAGAAAATATTGAATTCTCATTTTTCTAGACGGAAACTCCAGTATTTGGTTAAGTGGAGAGGTTATGGTCAGGAAGACAATTCTTGGGTGTTTGCTTCGGACATCCATGCTAGGAGACTCATCCGTGCGTATCATAGAACTCATCCTGACCGACCTGGTTGCTCAAGTGAGGGTTCGGTGACCCCTCCTCAAGGGGGGGGTACTGTTGTGAATGGACTTGAAATGAGTTCTGAGCAGAGGCTCCCTCTGGTGGTTACAAGCGGTACTGGACTGTCCAGTGAAGATTGTGAGGAGTGGGAATCAGGTGTTACTGACTGGTCTTATATAAGGGAGTCGCCTTCCCATCAGGGTTGCCGGTGATCAATTGTTCTGGTCTCACTCCATGATTCCTGTTTCCCTTGTAGCCTGCTGTGTCGTGTCTGCATCTCCTGCTAACAGATAAGACATTTTCTTCTTTTTGTTTTTGTGCTTTATTTTTGCATTTTGTCCTGCACTTCTGTGGGGCCTTCAGGGTCCCCTCCGGGGGCTTTTGCCCTCTCAGTTTAGTTCAGCCACTGATGTTTGTACTTTTGCTTTTTCCAGTTTTTTCAGTGGCTGCTGTTTTGATTTTGTTACACCAGAGAACTAATTTAGGTGGTAGAGGTCGTGTGATCTCAGGTGTTTTTGAAATTAGTAGAGTTGGTGCTTTGCAGGGTTTTTTGGGATTGCAGTAAGTACCCTTCCTATCCCTTTCTATTTAGTTAGTTTGGGCCCCAACGTTTGCTCATACTATTTTCTGTCTGTGTCAGTATTTCTTCTTGTCTAACAGCCATTACATGTTTGGGGGCTTTCTATGTTCTTTGGGGATCTGCTCCGGGGCAGATAGCTGTAATGTATGTAGTACAGTTCCTATAGCGTCTTGTGCTTGGGTGCGATGAAAACACAGGAGTCACAGGTTTGATATAGAAAAGTCCTGTATTACTTCATACAAGTTGGCAGAAATAGTCACACAGTTTGCAGACACAGAAACAGGAGACACAGCAGGCCAGAGTAATCCAAGCTCAGCAATCACTCTCCAATACAGATTCAGGATCTTCTTCTCTGTTACCGTAAGTCCATGCAAACGTGGGTCTTTCAAAGAGCAGGGTTCAGAGTCCACAAGTGCTTCAGAGTTCCTCAGTAGGAATAGCTGGAGTACAAGGTCCAAGGCTTACAGGAGTCAAGTCACAGGTTCACTGCAGGCTAGATTCTGAAGCACTGATTGCTCAGCTGTGGCTGCTTAAGAAGCAAAGGAGAGAATCAGGGCGGGAACATGCAAGCTGGAAACTCCATTTTGACTGAGGGCAAGATAGCTGCAGCAAGACAGAAAGTAAAATGGCTGACGAACAAACTGAGTTTCAGGAATATATACATAGAACCTTACATTACTCCCCCCTTAAGGACAACCTCCGGATGACCTCAGACCAGGCTTGTGTGGGTACCTCTGATGAAACTGACGGAGCAAGCGAGGAGCATTAACGTTATTGACCGGTTCCCATGAGTTGTCCTCCACTGGGTAGCCCTGCCATTTAATCAGATATTGTAACTGATTTCTATACAACCTGGAATCTAAAATCCTTTCCACCACAAATTCTTCCTGACCATCGACTAGCACTGGGTCAAGGCAAGGAGAGGAACGTCCAGGAAACGTATTGGGTGTCGCAGCCTTTAGTAGGGATACATGAAAGACAGGGTGGATTCTCATAGTTCTGGGCAGTTGAAGACGACAAGCAACGGCACTTATAATTTTACTGATTTTATAGGGTCCAATGTACTTATGTCCCAACTTAGACGATGGAATCCTTAACTTAAGATTTCTGGTTGACAGCCAGACCAAGTCTCCTACCTTGAAAGCTGGTGCAGGTTTACGAAATTTATCTGCTGCTTTCTTGTACCTTTCTTGAGCCGATTCCAGATTTTCCTTTAGAAGATCCATATTCTTCTGTAAAGACGTGATTCTTTCAGCCACTGCTGGTAAAGGCGTTTCTATGGGAAATCGTGGTAGAATGTTAGGATGATAACCTAGATTAGAGTAAAAAGGAGACTGTTTAGTGGAGGCACTCTGAGAGTTGTTATACGAGAACTCAGCTAATGGAAGTAGATCCACCCAATCATCCTGTAGGTGGCAGATAAAGCAGCGGAGATACTGCTCCAGGGTTTGATTGTTTCGTTCGGTCTGTCCATTAGTCTGGGGATGAAAAGCAGAAGAAAGGTTTACTTTAATGTCCAATGCTGCACAGAAATTTTGCCAAAACCTAGAAGTGAATTGCACCCCTCGATCCGAAATAACCTCATCCGGTACTCCATGTAAGCGAAACACATCTTTAATCATCAAATCTGATGTCTGTTTTGCAGTGGGTAAGCCGACACAAGGGATAAAATGAGCTGCCTTTGTTAGACGGTCAACCACCACTAGAATGGTGTTCTTCCCTGAGAGGTTGGTAACTCCACAATGAAGTCCATAGAAATGGATCCCCACAGGCGGGACGGGGTGGGAAGAGGCTGTAACAGACCAGTTGGTGAGGAGCGAGGTGTTTTGCATCTTGCACAGACCTCACATGAAGTGACATAATTCAAAACATCCTTCCTGCAAGTGGGCCACCAAAAGAAACGAGAAAGAAATTCCTGTGTCTTTAGAATTCCTCTATGCCCAGCTATCTTGGAATCGTGAATGAGTTGCAATACTCTTAATCTGACTGTTTCAGGAATATACAGACGTTGTCCCTGAATCCACACACCATTCTTAAAGACAAGACTTACGTCCCTTGGGGGTTGTGCCAAAAAGGAATCCGCATGGTATGCTTCCTTGATGTCCTTAAGTAGGTCTTGATTATGAATCACTCCTAGGAATCTAGAGTCAGGAAGAATAGTCTTAGGAGGAGTAATTGGACGTGTCTCTGCTGAGTAAATCCTAGAGAGTGCATCAGCCTTTCCATTGCGCGATCCTGGTCTACAAGAGATGATAAAATTAAATTGGTTTAAGAAAATATTCCAGCGAGCCTGGCGAGGAGTCAGGCACTTAGCCGACCTGATAAACTCAAGGTTATGATGGTCTGTCAGGACGACTATTTGCTGTGCAGCTCCCTGAAGAAGGTGTCTCCATTCTTTGAAGGCGGCAATAATGGCCAACAACTCTCTATTGCCCACATCGTAGTTCCTCTCAGCCGAAGACAACTGCTGGGAAAAGAAGGCACAGGGATGCAAGACATTCTTCTCACCTGTTCTCTGAGAGAGTATAGCTCCAACGGCACAGTCTGAAGCATCCACCTCTATTATGAAGGCAAGCTCGGGGTTGGGATGTACTAGGATAGGTGCAGTGGTAAATTTATCTTTTAGACGGGAAAATGCTTCCTGGGCTTGGGGAGTCCAGGAAAACCTAGACTCTTTCCGGGTAAGTTGAGTGATAGGTGACACTACCTCAGAGAAATTTCTAATGAAACGTCTATAGAAATTGGCAAACCCGATGAAGCGCTGTACCTCCTTCACATTTCTAGGACTTGGCCAATCCTTGATGGCTTGGGTTTTGCTTCCATCCATACTAATTCCTTGTGTAGACAGTACATACCCCAGAAATTGAATTTCGGTCCTATGGAATTCACACTTTTCAAGTTTGATGTAAAGATGATTTTGTCTTAGACGTTCCAAGACCATTCTCACATGTCCATGATGTTCCTCTGTGGAGTTAGAAAAAATTAGAATATCATCCAAATAAATTACCACAAATGTATCTAGGAGATCCCTGAAGATGTCATTCACCAAGTGTTGGAAAGTGGCTGGGGCGGTACTCAGACCAAAAGGCATAACTAGATATTCAAAGTGTCCATAGCGTGACCTGAATGCAGTCTTCCATTCATCCCCAGGTCTAATACGGACTAAGTTATAGGCCCCACGAAGATCTAGTTTAGAAAAAATTTTGGCATGTCGCACTCTCTCCAATAACTCAGGGATTAAAGGCAATGTGTAACGGGTCTGGTGGGTGGAACTACTGACGAGACAGGTCAGGTTGGTGGAACCACATAGCTTTATTATACAAGAGATTTTACTTGTAAGAGAGCGGGTGGCACCTGGGAAAAGGGCAGGGATTCACGGCAGAGGATATAGGTAGTTTCTGGACAGGCAGGTTTGTCACAGCAAGTGACCAAGGAAGTCTCTGGGCAGGCAGGTTGTAACGGTAAGTAACCGAGGCAGTCTCTGGACAGGCAGGTTGTCACGGCAAGTGACCAAGGCAGTCTCTGGGACAGGCAGGTTGTCACGGCAAGTGACCAGGCAGTCTCTGGGCAGGCAGGTTGTCACGGCAGGTGACCAGGCAGTCTCTGGGCAGGCAGGTTGTCACGGCAAGTGACCAGGAAATCTCTAGACAGGCAGGTTGTCACAGCAAGTGACCAGGCAGACTCTGGGCAGGCAGGTTGTCACGGCAAGTGACCAGGCAGTCTCTGGGCAGGCAGGTTGTCACGGCAAGTGACCAGGCAGTCTCTGGGCAGGCAGGTTGTCACGGCAAGTGACCAGGCAGACTCTGGGCAGGCAGGTTGTCATGGCAAGTGACCAGGCAGTCTCTAGACAGGCAGGTTGTCACAACAAGTGACCAGGCAGTCTCTAGACACAGATATATACGACCTGATATGGTGGAGCCTCCAGGTAGGCTGCAGTCGGATGGCAGATGATCGCTCCCAGGTGAGCAGGCAAGAGCCGGGGATCTCTGCAGATGATGTCCGAACTTCAGGATGGAGCTGCAGTCGGATGGCAGATGATCGCTCCCAGGTGAGCAGGCAAGAGCCGGGGATCTCTGCAGATGATGTCCGAACTTCCGGATGGAGCTGCAGTCGGATGGCAGATGATCGCTCCTAGGTGAGCAGGCAAGAGCCGGGGATCTCTGCAGATGACGTCCGAACCTCTGGATGGAACTGCAGACGGATGGCAGACAGGCAAGCCGACAGGTAACAGGCAGGTAACTGGAATCAGGAGCTGAAGGCTGAAACAGAGTTAGACTGCACAGGAAACAACATTGCTCGGGCACCTACATTAAGGAGGAAGCCCTTAATATAGGGTGGAGTCCTCCAGCATTGGCTGGAGACTGATTTGGAAAATGCGCGCGGCTCCTTTAAGAGCGGGGGAGGGTGCGGGCGCGCGCCCTAAGGCCAGTAGCAGGGAAGGAGCGCGCGGGACCAGCAGGGCGGAAGGAGGACGTCATAGGCGCAGAGGGGGCTGGGAGCACTGAGGACGCTAAGCGCAGGTGAGGAGAGCGACGTCCCTGTCTGGCAGCAGGCAGGGACGCGGGCGCTACAGTACCCCCCCTCTAGGCCCCCCTTCTTTAGGCCAGAAAGAAATTTAGCTAGGATAAGAGGGGCATGGATGTTCTCCCGAGGCTCCCAGGTTCTCTCCTCAGGACCAAACCCCTTCCAATCCACCAAAAAATAAGTCTTTCTTCCTACCCTTTTTGTGGCCAGAATGTTCTCTACCTCAAATTCATCATCAGCAGACACTGGAGCAGGAGGTGTACCTGTAGACTTAAAAAAAGAGTTAAGAACCACAGGTTTGAGGAGAGATACATGAAAAGAATTAGGAATTCTCAAATTGGCCGGGAGTTTCAATTTATAGGACACCGGATTGATCTGACTGATGATCTCAAAAGGACCGATGAACCGAGGACCTAACTTGTAGGACGGAATTTTGAGTCGAACATATTTGGACGAAAGCCAGACTTTGTCCCCAGGACGGAATTGAGGAGGATCCAGACGTTTTTTGTCAGCATGTCTTTTCATGCGCTCGGATGACTGAATGAGTGCGGACCGGGTACTCTCCCAGATGGAGGAGAATTCTCTAACCAGAGATTCCGCAGCTGGATTGTCCACAGAGATGGAAACAGGGACAGGGATCCGAGGGTGCTGACCGAAGACTACAAAAAACGGAGACTTGGTGGAAGATTCGCTCTCATGATTATTGTAGGAGAATTCGGCCCAAGGCAGGAGCTCCACCCAGTCAGAATGGTGGGCATTAACGAAGTGTCGAAGATAACTGGTCAAATTCTGATTTATTCGTTCAACTTGTCCATTGGACTGTGGGTGGTAAGCGGAGGAAAAATCCAGGGTGACGTCTAGCAACTTACAAGTGGCTCTCCAGAAACGTGAGGTGAACTGAACCCCACGATCCGACACAATGTGACGAGGCAGACCATGAAGACGGAAGATGTGGCGGATAAAGTCTTTAGCCAACTCGGGTGCAGACGGAAGACCTGGCAGAGGAATGAAGTGAGCCATCTTGGAAAAGCGGTCAGCGACCACCCAAATGACCGTACAACCGGCAGAGACGGGCAGATCTGTTATGAAGTCCATGGCTATATGCTGCCAGGGGGCAGCGGGTACAGGAAGCGGAAGAAGACGGCCGGTAGGCAGGTGTCTCGGAACTTTGTTGCGGGCACAGGAAACACAGGCAGAAACAAAGTCTATTACGTCTTTGTGCAGGGTAGGCCACCAATAATGCCGAGTAATGAGTTGGAGGGTCTTTTTTTGACCAGCGTGGCCAGCGAGTTTAGACGAGTGACCCCAATGTAGGATTCTCTTCCGATCGGTTTCTGATACGAACGTCTTACCAGGAGGGAGACGATTTAGACTCACGGGAGCCACCTGCATCACTCTGGCGGGATCGATGATATGTTTAGTCTCATCTTCGAGATCCGACACCAGGAAAGACCGAGACAAGGCATCCGCCTTGACGTTTTTGTCAGCTGGGCGAAAATGCAAAAGAAAATCGAAGCGGGCAAAAAACAAGGACCACCGGGCTTGGCGAGGATTAAGTCTCTGTGCCTGCTGGAGGTATGCCAGATTTTTGTGATCCGTGTAGATGATTACCGGATGAAGAGCCCCTTCGAGTAGGTAACGCCACTCCTCCAATGCCAACTTAATGGCCAATAACTCTCGATCTCCTATGGAGTAGTTGCGCTCGGAGGAGGAGAAGAGTTTGGAGAAGAAACCGCAGGACACCATCCTCCCGGATGGCGATTTTTGGGTAAGAACCGCTCCGGCTCCAGCAGAGGAAGCGTCCACCTCCAGGAAGAACTGCTTGTTGCCATCCGGGCGATGCAGCACTGGAGCGGAAGAAAAGGCCTGTTTCAGAGAAAGGAAGGCCTCCTCTGCTTCGGTCGTCCACTGTTTGGGGTTAGCATCCTTGCGAGTGAGCGCTGAGATTGGAGCAGTCCTGGAAGAGAAGTGCGGTATGAAGAGACGGTAATAGTTGGCGAATCCCAGGAACCGCTGAATGGCCTTCAACCCCTCCGGTCGGGGCCACTTCTCGATGGCAGACAATTTCTCCGGATCCATTCGTAGGCCTGTCTGAGAAATGATGTAGCCCAGAAACGGAAGCGATGTCTGCTCAAAGAGGCACTTCTCATATTTGGCGAAGAGGTGATTCTGCCTGAGCCTGAGCAGAACCTGACGAACATCCCTCCGGTGAGACTGAAGATCCGGAGAGAAGACCAAGATGTCGTCAAGGTACACCACAACGCAGGAATAGAGGAGGTCCCGGAAGATGTCGTTGACCAACTCCTGAAAGACTGCTGGAGCATTACAGAGACCAAAGGGCATCACCAAGTACTCGTAGTGGCCGTCCCGGGTGTTGAATGCCGTCTTCCATTCATCTCCTCGACGGATACGAACCAGGTTGTATGCTCCACGAAGATCTAGTTTGGTGAAGACTCTAGCCCCTCTAAGACGATCAAACAGTTCTGGAATGAGCGGAAGAGGGTACTTATTCTTCACCGTGATCGAATTTAGGCCTCTGTAGTCAATACAGGGACGGAGAGATCCGTCTTTCTTTTTAACGAAGAAAAAACCTGCTCCCGCTGGGGAGGTAGATTTCCGGATAAATCCCTTTGCTAAGTTCTCCTCGATATATTCGGACATCGACCTGGTCTCAGCAGCAGACAACGGGTAAATACGCCCACGGGGAGGCGTAGTACCGGGTAACAGGTCAATCGGGCAATCATATGGTCTATGCGGGGGTAATGTCTCTGCTTCCTTTTTATTGAAAACATCAGCAAATGACCAATATGGAATCGGGAGTCCAGGTAGATTAGCAGGTGTAGGAGAAGAATAGACAGGATGAACAGGCACCAGACACGTTTTATGACAGTCCTGTCCCCAGCGAAGAACCTCTCCATTCTGCCAGTCGAGCACAGGTGCATGTTTTTGAAGCCAAGGCAGACCTAGTAAGAAAGCATGAGAGAGTCCAGGCAGAACATGAAATGAGATGCTCTCAGAATGCAACATTCCCACCTGCAGGGTTATGACTTCGGTGATAAGTCGGATGGGACGAGGTAGGAGGCCCCCATCCACAGCAGCAACAGATACAGGTTCAACAAGAGGTTTGGTGGGAATGTGATACTTCTCTACTAGAGCCTGTGACACGAGATTCCCAGCTGCTCCAGAATCAAGTTGGGCCATTTCGAAGTGGCGGTTCTTACCGATCAGAATTGAAACCGACAGCAGCAGGGATGAAGAGGATTTATTTTTGTCTAGATTGACCTCTCCGAGCGAACCTAGACACAGGCGTTTTCCCGACTTCTCCGGACAGGTTTGGATCCAGTGCTCCTTACTGCCGCAGTAGAAGCAACTTTTCTCGGCACGGCGTGAGTCCTGACGGGCTTTGACCATCTTGGTCTGGTCGACCTGTATAGGCTCAGCAGTGTGCACCTGAGGAGAAACGGAAGAGGTTATAGATCTCTGACACGGGGGTGCAAGATGGGAAAATTCTTTTTTACGGGTGATCTCTTTGGCTCGTTCCTGGAACCGAAGATCAATTCGATTGGCAAGATTTATTAAATCATCTAGAGAGGTTGGAACGTCCCGACCGGCAAGTTCGTCTTTAATACGGCCGGACAGACCCTCCCAGAAGACCGAAATTAGAGCTTCATTGTCCCAGGCTAGTTCTGAGGCTAAAGTCCGGAACCGTATGGCATATTGACCAACGGTGAGACTCTCCTGACGGAGACGCAGCAGAGATGATGCAGAGGAAGTCCTCCGTCCAGGTTCGTCGAATACCTTCCGGAAGGTCGAGAGAAAAGCAGGCAGGTCAGATACCAGAGGATCCTCTCTCTCCCAGAGAGGATTAAGCCAGGCCAGGGCTTCTCCGGTGAGATGGGACATGATGAAGGCAATTTTGGCCCGGTCAGAGTTAAACTGGTGTGCCAGGAGTTCAAAATGCAGGGTGCACAGATTAATGAAACCCGAGCCAGAGCAGGATCGCCTCCAAACCTAGGAGGAGCTGACAGTCGGGGTCCGGGAATGGAAACCACGGAATTGGGAATCAGCGGGACTGACGGATTATGAGTCATGGCTCCAGCGATGGTTGCAAGTGATGATTTCAGAGTGTCCAGACGGGATTTGACGTTCCGCAGGTGACCCAGGATGGTCTCCTGTTGAGACCTCTGGCGAGACAGCTCATGACACAGTTCCGGGAGTGAAGGGGTTTGGGTGCCACCGGGTTCCATGGCCCGAGCAAACTGTAACGGGTCTGGTGGGTGGAACTACTGACGAGACAGGTCAGGTTGGTGGAACCACATAGCTTTATTATACAAGAGATTTTACTTGTAAGAGAGCGGGTGGCACCTGGGAAAAGGGCAGGGATTCACGGCAGAGGATATAGGTAGTTTCTGGACAGGCAGGTTTGTCACAGCAAGTGACCAAGGAAGTCTCTGGGCAGGCAGGTTGTAACGGTAAGTAACCGAGGCAGTCTCTGGACAGGCAGGTTGTCACGGCAAGTGACCAAGGCAGTCTCTGGGACAGGCAGGTTGTCACGGCAAGTGACCAGGCAGTCTCTGGGCAGGCAGGTTGTCACGGCAGGTGACCAGGCAGTCTCTGGGCAGGCAGGTTGTCACGGCAAGTGACCAGGAAATCTCTAGACAGGCAGGTTGTCACAGCAAGTGACCAGGCAGACTCTGGGCAGGCAGGTTGTCACGGCAAGTGACCAGGCAGTCTCTGGGCAGGCAGGTTGTCACGGCAAGTGACCAGGCAGTCTCTGGGCAGGCAGGTTGTCACGGCAAGTGACCAGGCAGACTCTGGGCAGGCAGGTTGTCATGGCAAGTGACCAGGCAGTCTCTAGACAGGCAGGTTGTCACAACAAGTGACCAGGCAGTCTCTAGACAGGCAGGTATATACGACCTGATATGGTGGAGCCTCCAGGTAGGCTGCAGTCGGATGGCAGATGATCGCTCCCAGGTGAGCAGGCAAGAGCCGGGGATCTCTGCAGATGATGTCCGAACTTCAGGATGGAGCTGCAGTCGGATGGCAGATGATCGCTCCCAGGTGAGCAGGCAAGAGCCGGGGATCTCTGCAGATGATGTCCGAACTTCCGGATGGAGCTGCAGTCGGATGGCAGATGATCGCTCCTAGGTGAGCAGGCAAGAGCCGGGGATCTCTGCAGATGACGTCCGAACCTCTGGATGGAACTGCAGACGGATGGCAGACAGGCAAGCCGACAGGTAACAGGCAGGTAACTGGAATCAGGAGCTGAAGGCTGAAACAGAGTTAGACTGCACAGGAAACAACATTGCTCGGGCACCTACATTAAGGAGGAAGCCCTTAATATAGGGTGGAGTCCTCCAGCATTGGCTGGAGACTGATTTGGAAAATGCGCGCGGCTCCTTTAAGAGCGGGGGAGGGTGCGGGCGCGCGCCCTAAGGCCAGTAGCAGGGAAGGAGCGCGCGGGACCAGCAGGGCGGAAGGAGGACGTCATAGGCGCAGAGGGGGCTGGGAGCACTGAGGACGCTAAGCGCAGGTGAGGAGAGCGACGTCCCTGTCTGGCAGCAGGCAGGGACGCGGGCGCTACACAATGGATAACGGTTTCTAATAGTAACCTTATTGAGTTCCCTATAGTCTACGCATGGTCTCAGAGATCCATCTTTCTTCTTTACAAAGAAGATGGGTGCACCTGCAGGAGATGAAGAGGGGCGTATGAAGCCCTTGGCTAGATTTTCATCTATGTAATCCTTTAAAGCCTTTAGCTCGGGCCCCGCCAGGGGTAAATCTTACCAAAAGGTATCTCTGCTCCAGGCAATAATTCAATTGGACAATCATATGGACGGTGAGGAGGAAGCTGGTCAGCGTTCTTCTTGTCACATAAATCCACATAGTCCTGGTATACAGCTGGTAGTTCAGGGACTGACATGATTCCTTTAGGAACAGAGCAAGCTGAAACTTTTGGACTCATCTGTTTCTCTGGAAAGTGTAATTCCTTGGTCTCCCAGTTAATGGTAGGATTCTGAGCCTGCAGCCATGGTAGCCCTAGAATAATGGGAAAGTGGGGAGAAGAGATAAGCATAAAGGACAGTTTCTCTTGATGATCTTTACCCATAAGAACCCTCAAAGGCTCTGTTTCCTGATCCACTGGTCCAGAGGTCAGCAGGGAGCCATCCACAGTTTCCATCTGTACTGGAGTAGCCTTCTTCACTGAACGTATTCCCTGTTTCAGAGCAAAGGAGACATCCATAAAATTTCCACTTGCCCCTGAGTCGATCATAGCAGAGCTAGACACCCAAGCTGAGTCAACCCAGAGTTTGATGGAAAGAAAGCAATGAGAATTGTTTTTCTTACAACTCAGCTGGGACACCGCTGAGGAAACTTGAAAAATGGCAGCGTTTACACAGTCAACGTCCTCAGAGGTAACGGAGTTTAAGTCCGAGAAAT
Organism: Oophaga sylvatica; assembly: GCA_033576555.1. Lineage (NCBI taxonomy): Eukaryota > Metazoa > Chordata > Amphibia > Anura > Dendrobatidae > Oophaga > Oophaga sylvatica. Next base: position 446,029,968 of record JARQOD010000003.1, on the reverse strand, counting down.
CAAGATCTGTTGCTGCAGATCTCTCTGGAGCCTGAGGCTCGGACCTGACAGATCCCCTCTCGCAACACTCACAATGAATGAGTGCTGCAGTAGTCTTACGAGAACGGCTGGGGCAGTTTATAATGAAGTGCCCTGACTTACCACAATAGAAACATAGATTCTCCTTAAAACGATGTTCCTTGCGTGCATCACTAACCCGTCGTTGTAAAGAGTCTACCTGCATGGGTTCAGGTTCAGGTTCCCGTGTAATCCTACTCAAAGGTTCCTTAGCTGGAGAGGAAGGTAGGAAAAGGTTAGTACGATTGCTTTCGAACCATCTCTCTTGCCTGCGTTCAGTCAGACGAGTATCAATACGGATGCAGTAGTTAATAAAGTCACCTAACGCAGTGGGAGGGTCGGCACGAGCAAGTTCATCCTTAATCAGTGGAGATAACACCTTTCGAAAAATAGATTTTTTGGCGGAACTGTCCCAGGTGGTATCAAGGGCCCATCTCCTGAAATCCAAGGCATATTCAGCTACCGAGTGCTTACCTTGGCGCAAAGCTAACATGGCTGCTTCAGCTGTTGCACCTCGATTGGGGTCATCAAACACCTGCCCCATGGCTGAAATAAAATCATCAAGGTGATTCAAACAATCATCCTCAGTCTCAATCAGAGGGTTTGCCCACATTAAAGCCTTGTTGGTAAGCAACATAATTATAGTAAGCACCTTAGATCGTTCAGTGGGAAATTGTGAAGCATGTGCAGAAAAAAAAAGATTGCATTGATTAATAAATCCCCTGAATTTCTCACGTTCACCGCCAAAACGAAAAGGAGGCAACTTGGGAATCCCAGCACTCGGGGCTACGGCAGGAGCCTGGACTCGCCCCTCTAGAACCTCAATCCTGGCTCGCAAATCCTGGGTAGTCTGTCCAACCACTTGCAAATTGTGATTATTGAGGTCCTGTAGATTTGTAAAACGGGTCTTTATATTCTGCAAATCTGCAAGGATATTATCAGTCACTCCGCAAAGTTCCTTTATGCGGGCCTCCATTTTCCAGATCTTTTAAGACAGGATTACTGGAATGGTTGTGAGAAGTCACAACCACTATCATCACAGAAAGTTTCAACCAGACATCTGATATCCAGAGTTACAGCAGACAAAAAAGAGAAAAGAAAGGAAAAAAAAAAAAAAACAATAGTGTTTACCTGTGGTAACACTGCAAAAAGAAAAAACTTAAGGGAATTGCTCACCTGGAATGGTTGTGAGAAGTCACAACCACTGTCATCACAGAAAGTACAACCGGACGTCTGATATCCACAGTACAGCAGACACAGCCTTCCAGACCCAGCAGACACTAACGTTTTGGCTTCAGAATCTTGTAATGTATGTAGTACAGTTCCTATAGCGTCTTGTGCTTGGGTGCGATGAAAACACAGGAGTCACAGGTTTGATATAGAAAAGTCCTGTATTACTTCATACAAGTTGGCAGAAATAGTCACACAGTTTGCAGACACAGAAACAGGAGACACAGCAGGCCAGAATAATCCAAGCTCAGCAATCACTCTCCAATACAGATTCAGGATCTTCTTCTCTGTTACCGTAAGTCCATGCAAACGTGGGTCTTTCAAAGAGCAGGGTTCAGAGTCCACAAGTGCTTCAGAGTTCCTCAGTAGGAATAGCTGGAGTACAAGGTCCAAGGCTTACAGGAGTCAAGTCACAGGTTCACTGCAGGCTAGATTCTGAAGCACTGATTGCTCAGCTGTGGCTGCTTAAGAAGCAAAGGAGAGAATCAGGGCGGGAACATGCAAGCTGGAAACTCCATTTTGACTGAGGGCAAGATAGCTGCAGCAAGACAGAAAGTAAAATGGCTGACGAACAAACTGAGTTTCAGGAATATATACATAGAACCTTACAATAGCTTTCCTATTTCTATCTTTAGGTGTAGTTAGTTTCTCAGGCTGTGACGAGGCGTCTAGGACCAACGTAGGAACGCTCCACGGCTGCCTCTAGTTGTGGTGGTTAGTCAGGGTACTGCAATCTCATAGATTCCAACTGCTCTGGTGTATTGCCTTTTTTACCTGCACTCCTCAGTTACCGAAACATAACAGGTGTGTATCAACCACAACACTCAAATGAAACCACTTGCACAGTCATGTAGAGGACTTAGCCCTTATAATAATCCCACCTATAGTATAGATTTCACATCTTTAGTTTTATATAAAACTGTTTTATTAAATATGCAAATAAGGGGTCTTTGGTGCCCCCTTGGCACTGCCAAGGGCTGAGTGCACCTTTCTGTCCTTGTCAATTGGCATTCTCCGCACTTCATCTAGGTTCATTGACATTTCACACTTAGCCAGAGGATGAGAGCGCGCTCGCACTGACACTATATCTGTGCATGCTCCCTGGAGAAGTTTGTTACTTACCTGTCCTGTCTCCAGCGCTGGTCCCTGGTCCCATTTCCCACAGCCGTGTCTCTGTATCGCCAGTGGGCCAGGCTTACCCTGGATGGGTGTGACTAAGTGTCTACTGGGTGTTCACTAGAGCCTCTGATGGTGAGGATAGGCTGGGCCACCAGTAGGCACCAGGTACCACTCCAGGACAGTCCCCGGAACAGCAGCAGCTGACAGGAGGGTCGAGACTTGGGTATGGGTTACAAGTGAGCAAGACAAAAGCCTAGTCAGACGGTGCGAGGTAGCGGCAGGCAGCACAGGTTCAGAATTCTTAGCTGAGTTCAGTTGCAGCGAGATCAGTATAAACGAGAAGGCTAGCCGTGTCAATAAAAGGTGAGACTAAACAGCAATATGCCAATACAGGAAGCTAGAGACTGAGGTGCTAGAAACTAAATTCAGGGAAGGAATGAATGGTGGAGTCACCTGATATATCACCTGCTGCACCCTCCTAAGTCTTACAAACAGCAGAGCTGGAACAGAAGCACAAGGCAGCTCAGGGTGATGATAAGGTACTGGGTGGAGCATAGCAAAACACATGGTGAGTAGGGCACTGCTTAGAACGTGTTTGAGTGGCTGGCGTAATAGTACCCATCTTGCACCCCCTCCATTTTTGGCCAGACCGACCAAGAAATCGTTCAAGGACTGTAGAGGTGCAGATGTTCTCTTTAGGCTCACGAGATCTCACTTCTGGGCCAAAGCCCTTCCAATTGACCAAATAGAATGTCTTCCCTTGGACCCTCTTTGAATCCAGAATGTCTTTGACCTCAAACACATCCAAAAGCCCCTCAGGAATGGAAGTAGAGGCTGGAGTATGGACCTTGGAGAAGCGAATCAGGATCAACCATTTCAAGAGCGAGACGTGGAAGGAGTTCGGGATCCGTAGATTTAGCGGAAGTACAAGACTGTAGGGATTGAGCTGTCTGGTGATTTTGAACGTACCAAGATACTGAGGAGACAACTTATAGGTAGGCACCTTCAGGTGAACATTCTGCAAACACAAACAAACCTTATCTCCAGTTAGGTAGCTAGGCAGCAAACCTCTCTTCCTGTCTGCACGAGTCTTCATCCAAGATACGGCCTTAAGGAGGGAGGCCCGAGGTTGCTGCCAGATTTGAAGGAATTCGCCAAAAGAAGATTCAGCTGCTGGTAACCCAGAAGAAGCAGACATAGGAAAAGGCACTTTAGGATACTGGAAGTAAGCAATGAAGAATGGAGATGCTAAGGCTAGGTTCACATTGCGTTAAACCAGCCCGTTCAACGCATAGCGTTGACGGGCTGGTAACGTTATAGCATAACGCGATCGCGTTATGCTATACCCGCTAGCGCAGACGAATCAGCAGATGATTCATCTGTGCTAGCGGTGACGGAGCTCAGACGCTGCAGGTTGCGTCCGAGGCTCCGTCACTGAATGACGGCACGTCGCGAACGCATGCCGCTTTACGGCATGCATCGCGATGCGCCAGAAAATGGGGGTCATGGCAGCGTTAACGGACTGCGTTACACTGCGTTATACCGCGGTGTAACGCAGTCCATCTAACGGACTGCCTTGGCGCAATGTGAACCCAGCCTAAGAAAGACTCCCCAACATGGTTGTTGTAGGAGAACTCCACCCAGGGGAGTAGTTGTACCCAGTCATCCTGGCGGGTAGAAATAAAGTGTTGGATAGTTTTTAAAAGTCTGATTAACCAATTCCACTTGCCCATTGGTCTGTGGATAGTACACGGAGGAGAAATCCAGCTGTACATTCAGCAGCCTGAAAAGAGACCTCTAAAATGTAGATGTAAACTGGACTCCATGGTCAGAGACAATGTGGAGAGGAAGACCATGGAGACAAAACACATGCTGGAAGAACTGTGTGTCATGCTTGGGAGCAGAAGAAAGGCTGACCAAGAGAATAAAGATGTGTATCTTCGTACCGTGTTAGCCAGTAGATAGAAAAATATTTAGACTTGAGAGTCCTCAGTGGTTGATACCTTTTAATGGCTAACTGAAAAGATGGTAACAAATTGCAAGCTTTCGAGACTACTCAGGTCTCTTCATCAGGCGAAGACTAATACAAAATCTGAAGAATCACATATTTATACACAACAGGACACAGGAATAATGCAATAGATAAGACAAGTGACGTGAAGCAGAACTGTCATTATGGCAGAGGGATGAACATAAATATTGGAACAGTTCATAGATAAGGAGTGAAAGTTTTATTACCCTCTGATTGGAGTCTGCTATTGTGTTTTGATGCCCCTTGAAGGTCAGAGAAGCAGATTCCTTAATTGATGTACACAGATATGAATCCGTGTGATATATTCATTCCAGCACTAAGAGTGTCAAAGGTCATCATAAGTTTATATTCCCAAACCTTTCTATCTTTCTCAGATTTGAAGTTAGATTTTAATACAAGTAATTCCATATCCATCATGCTATGACCGGGCATACAAAAGTGTTTTGCCACAGGTAAATCCATTCTTTTTTCTCTTATTGTGTGGCGATGAGAATTCATCCTTGTTTATTCAAGAGAATAAAGTAAGCCATCTTAGAGAATCGGTCAACCATGACCCAGATTGTGTTACAAACCTTGGAGAGGGTCAGGTCCATGATAAAATCCATAGTGATATTTTGCAAGGGGGGCTGAAGGAACTTGCAGAGGCTGAAAGAAACCAGCAGGCTTGTTCCTGGGAGACTTGTTCCTTGCACACTGCAGACAAGTGGTCATAAAATTCAGACCATTCTTAGCCAGCCAGGGCTACCAAAAGTGGAAAGCAATTAAAACAGTAGATTTGCTGGCTGGCTAGATTGGATTCATGTCCCCAGTACAGTATTCTCCTCTTACCAGTAGGAACAAAGGTTTTCCCAGGAGGAATGTCTTTCAGGAGGACAGGGGCTGCATCAACGATCCTGGCCAGGTCTATGATGTGCTGAGCCTCCACTATCTGTCACATGAAAATATTGGCACAGAGCATCCTCTTTAACATTCTTCCCCACTGGATGGAAGTGTAGCTTGAAGTCAGAATGAGCAAAGACGAGTGCCCACCTGGCTTGACAAAGATTTAGCCATTAGGTGGACTGCAGAAAGCTTAAGTGCTTATGTTCAGTGTATATTATTACTGGAAATCTGGAGCCTTCCAAAAAATGATGCCATTCTTCTAGCATCATCTTAAAGGCCTGTAGTTTGCAATGACCAATAGAGTAATTTCGCTCAGCCAGTGAAAACAGTTTAGAAAAGGACCCACGGGAGACAGATTTCCCAGGAGTTCTTTGCAGAAGAACTGCCACATCACTAACGGAGGAGGCATCCACTTCCAGAAGAAACTGTTTGTTTATGGTTGGGGATTGTCACACCGGAGCTCGCACAAAAGCCTCATTCAAGTGTTGGAAGGACGACACAGCAGACTCGGGCCTGGTCCTGGAATTCGCCCCCTTATTGGTCAGGGCAGAGATGGGTTCTATGAGGGACGAGAAGTGAGGGATAAACTGCCTGTAGAAGTTGGCAAACCCCATTGACACAGGGATACCGAGAAAGAGAGAAGCCAGATGACCACGAGTTGGTTTCACGCACTCCTGCACTGGTTATAAATGCTTCATCATCGTATTAAACAGTGTAGGTTTTTCCTTGCTAGTGTGTACTAAGGTTAATCTGTTCAGTTTTAGCTCCTGAAGCTTTCCTACTTGGATTGGCTAAGCTGTCCAGTGTTGGCCTGAGAAGGTCCCTGAAGATGTCATTGATGAATTCTTGAAACATGGCGGGCGCATTGCACAGACAAAAGGGCATGACAAAATACTCATAGTGACAGTCACAATTCTTAAAGGCCGTGTTCCACTTGTTGTCCATTCGGATCAATTTATAAGCCCGATATATCTCCTGATATCTTCCAACCCGCAACCTCAGGTCCTCCCAGCGCTTCCTTCTCTCCTCCACACTCATACGTTCCTCTCCCAATCACCTCCAAGACTTCTCCCAAGTGTCCCCCATCTTCTGGAATTCTGTGTCTCAACACATCCGACTATCTACCACAATCGGAACCTTCAGACAGAACTTGAAATATCACCTCTTCAGGAAGGCTTACAGCCTGCAATGACCCTGCTGCCACCTCACCACTACTGAAGATGCCACAACCCCCTACCCTACTGTCTCCTTTCCCATTTTCCTGTAGACTGTAAGCCCTCAAGGGCAGGGCCCTCTCCTTTCTTTACTAGTTTGTCATTATTAGTTTGTTTACCGTGTTTTATATTTGTTTCCTGTATGTAATACCTTCTTATGTACAGCACGATGGAATCAGTGGTACTCTACAAATAATTAATATTAATAATAATAATAAAATGCCCTTCTTAGATTCAATTTGGTGAAGAGCTAAGCCCCACTGTTTCTGTCAAAAAGGTCTGAAATCAAGAGAAGAGGGTACTTGTTTTTGATGGTTATTTTATTACGGCCCCAATAGTCAATACAGTGATGTAGGGAACCATCCTTCTTTGTCACGAAGAAGAAATCGGCAACAGCAGGAGAAGAGGACTTACTATTGAATCCATGGGCAGGGTTCTCTTGGATATATTCCAACATGACTCAAGTCTCTGGCCGGGAGAGAGGGTATACCTCATCTCGGGGAGGAGAAGTACTGAAGATAGATGGGTCAATCGTAAGGTCTATGAGATGACAAGACCTCTGCTTTCTTCTCACAAAAGACGTCTGCAAAGTCTTGACAATAGGCGAGCAGAGAAGAACAGTTAAGGTGGTGGAGACTTGAACGAGAACTTGGCGAGGTAGGTGGTAGCGCATGACGGTCCCCACTGAAGCACTTGACCGGAGGACCAATCGACAACCAGTGCATATGAACGCAACCATGGCAAACCATCAGAACAGAGTTCACAGATTTTGACGGCATGTAGAACTAAATCCTTTCCAAATGCATGGCTCCAATCTGCAACGTGACGGGTCGTGTGATGAATCAGATAGGTGTTGTGAATGGGTTTGAGATGAGTTCTGAGCAGAGGCTTCCTCTGGTGGTTACAAGCGGTGCTGGTCTGTCCAGTGAAGATTGTGAGGACTGGGAATCAGGTGTTACTGACTGGTCTTATATAAGGGAGTCACCTTCCCATCAGGGTGGCCGGTGATCAATTGTTCTGGTCTGAATCCTTCATTTCTGTTTCCCTTGTAGCCTGCTGTGTCGTGTCTGCATCTCCTGCTAACAGATAAGACATTTTCTTCTTTTTGTTTTTTGTGCTATATTTTTGCATTTTGTCCTGCACTTCTGTGGGGGCCTTCAGGGTCCCCTCCGGGGGCTTTTGCCCTCTCAGTTTAGTTCAGCCACTGATGTTTGTACTTTTGCTTTTTCCAGTTTTTTCAGTGGCTGCTGTTTTGATTTTGTTACACCAGAGAACTAATTTAGGTGGAAGAGGTCGTGTGATCTCAGGCGTTTTTGAAATTAGTAGAGTTGGTGCTTTTCAGGGTTTTCTGGGATTGCAGTAAGTATCCCACCATAACATCCTTTACATTATCTGACAGACCCTCCCGGAAAAACGCTAGTTTTTAGCGGGAATACGCATGCCAATTAAAATACGTATTTCCCGCGGCAGGGAGTTGCGGGATTGCCGCGGAAATTTCCGTTGCAATTCCGAACGTGTGCACATAGACTAAGAGCGGCGCTGGTTAACTTCCAGAATGGTCCATCCATTTACTAGGGGAATCCTAGAAGACAACAATCTCCTTAGTTTATTTATTTTATTTATTTATTTTCAAAAACTATCCAACATGCTCAAAAATAAGGCAAAGTATGCTTGCCTTACCAATCACCTGCTTGATTCCCTGCCTGTTTTCATGTATTCAGTTCTAACCGGATGGAAATGTGACCCCTGCAGCCAATCACCGGCTGGCCAATGATTGGCCACAGCAGTTATGTGTCTAAAATAAGTAGGGAGACAGATAGGGAAGCCATGCAGTTTTGAAAAAGGAGTACATGTTGATCATAAGGTGAATATACTTTAAAGGGGTTGTCCAGGAATAGACCAGGGAACTTAGAATGGAGCAGCTGTCCACCTGTACGACCTCCACTCCATTCATTCCCTATGGGGCTGCTGAGTGCTGCACTTGGCTTTTTCCAAATATCAATGGCATAGCAGACAGGGTGAAGAAAAGTTTCCCATTGGGGATAAAAAAAATCTCTTTGTGCCGATCGGTGCAGGTCCTAGAAATGAGACACCCATCTATGAGCAAGTCATCACCTATCTTGTGCATAGGTGTGATAACTTTAATTATTAGTTGACTGTTTTTTTTTAAAGCTTCAGGAGTGGACAACAACCAAAAAGTTGAGTCACTTTGAAAACATATTATAGTACTGATCCTTAATTACAGCCTGCATTATACTCTAAAGCTGCATTCATAATTCATTGGGCTTCAGAGCTGAATCTCCAGAAATCCAATATTAACTTTATAAGTGTACAGAGTCATGGCCGCAGCATAGAAAGTCCTAACAGTTAGCTATAGGCTGAGGGACAGGCAGTAGGGGGTCCCCCTGGTACCTCACTAGCTTAGCGTCCATAGATTTCCATGGACGTGATATGACTGTACATCCACAATATGGTCATATGCTGAGACCTAACATTATCAATCCAGCGTCCCTTATCTTAGCTCAGTCCCCTGGCTCTTGTCAATCATTGCATTGGATTAAAATAGCACTATTTTTAATGATCCTGCATTCTTTTACTCTATCACTGTCTTAATTAGCTTTTAATTGGATGAATTAGCATGCAACAATTAGGAAATAATGGCATAATGGAAACATTCCTTCAGCGGGTTCTTGAGGGACCAGAAATTGAGTCACTTTGACTTCCCATGATTTGATTACTGTTCACAGCGCATTGTAGCTGTTAGTCACGCTATAGTAAATAATCCCTTAAATAAAGGATGAATAGAAAAGAGGGGAAAGATGAGACAGTGTGAAAAATAAATCCTAAATTAATAAGTATGCTTAGAAAATAAAAAAGAAAAAAAGATGTATGTAAACACAATATTAAATAACTCCACGGGTAGAGAGTGACACTTAGATGTAACACTGAACCCTGCTGGTGGACAGTGGTTATAATAAAAATTATTAAAGGGTCCCATTGTACATGCAGTCCGATCTGTGGACAGCAAGGTATAGAGGAGAAGCTGAGCAGAATGATACATGGGTTTAATGAAAAAGATTCAGTATAACTTGTATTTTTTCATTGAAATCCCTGGTATTTGTAGCATGAGTCCTTTGGGCGGTCCTACTATGATTGATGGTTATATCTGCATGCACAATCATGCAGGGAAGACTGTCAATCACAGTTCAGGACCACCCACTTGAAGCATATGCATATACAATTGATTCTTTTCCAGTAAAAATGTATATAAATCTGATCAGCTGCTCCTCTCTATAACTTCCTGCCTTCAGATCAGATACCATTTTAAACATGAAAGGTTCCATTTAAAAGGGACCATACACATTCAGTAGCTGTTTGGCCTCCTGACCACCTCATATACACACGCACGCTCTATTCAGATGAGTGTACTAGATAAGAAAAGGAGAGTAAGCCAGTGCCAGCGGCCTCTGCAGGCAGCATATCTTTCCGGTAAAAAAAGGAGGTTTCAAGCGCCAGATCCCTTTTCCCTGACGGAATATCAATAGTGTGCACTTACTCTTTATTCAGCATACATAAAATTGACATAAATGGCTTTGTGCTGTACTCTTCGATCTTCGACAGTCCCATAAACCGTGAATGGAGAGGAAGTGAGCATGTGTGTCTATATCTCCATCCTGTCTAGGTTCCAGTGCTGTGCATAGCCGGCCAATTCCATCTCCTGTGTGGGCTCGTTCTGATGATATCATCTACCCAGGTCATTAAAACCTTGCTCAGGTGGCAGGACACTGCCTTTGTATTAAGGTAGTTGGTGTTCCTGCTACTAAACTGCACTGTCACAGCAGAAAAAAGTCTTCTAATCTGCTCTACTATACCATTCCTCATCGCTGAGTCAGTTCTGTTACATCACTGTTCCAACTCTGCTGCTGTTGTTCCAGTTTAGCTACTCCAGTTGTTGTTCTTACAGCTCTGCAACCTCTGCCTCAATAGTCCATGTCTGTGTGATGGGTGTCTGCATTGCATGTCTGTGTGGTTGGTGTCGGCGGTCTGTGTCTGTGCAGTTGGTGTTGGCGGTCCATCTCTGTGTGGTTAGTGTCGGCGGTCCATACCTGTGTGGTGGGTGTCGGCGGTGCATGTTTGTGTGGTTGGAGTCGGAGGTCTATGTCTGTGTGATGGGTGTTGGCTGTCCATATCTGTGTGGTTGTTGTCAGCGGTCCATGTCTGTGTGGTTGGTGTCGGCGGACCATGCCTGCGAGGTTGGAGTCGGCAGACCATGTCTGTGTGATTTGTGTCAGCGGACCATGTCTGTGTGGTTGGTGTCGGGGGTCCATGTCTGTGTGGTTGGTGTCGGCGGGTCATGTCTGTGTGATTGGTGTCGGCGGACCATGTCTGTTTGGTTCGTGTCGGCGGTCCATGTGTTATCATTTGGTAGCTGAGGAGGGCAGGAGCAAAAAACCGCAAAGGCAGCCCAAACACCAGAGTGGTTGAGATCTAATAGGTTGCAGACCCCTAAGCTAACCGCACAACTAGAAGCAGCCGTGGGACGTTCCTATGGTGCCCTAGACGCCTCGTCACAGCCGGAGAGATTAGCTACCCCTGAAGATGGAAAGAGGAAAGCTAACTGCCCCGGAGTAGAGCCCCAAAGGAACAGGAAGCCCCCAAACATATAATGGCGGTTAGACAAGATGAAAACACGAACGCAGACAGAAAATAGAATAAGCAAACGCTGGGGCCCAAAACTGTCTAGATAGGACAGCACAGGAGAGAATACTGTCTGCAACCCAGCAAAACCCTAGGAAAAACTCCAACACTTCTGATTCCAAAAATACTGAGACCACACGGTCTCAACCACTTATATCAGATCTCTGGTGTGAACACGCAGCTACCCAACAGTAAAAAATCACAAGAACTGAGCAAATGAACAAATACAAAAAGAGAACAGAAACCAGCACAAGCCCCCAAAGGGGACCCGGCTGAGCTTAAAAGCAAGGCAAACAAAAACAAGGAAAATCAAACCACAGAAAAAAACAGAAAGTAACTTATCTGAATGATAGCAGGAGACAGCAGAAAAGCAAGCTGATTTCCAACCTAGACCAGGAAGTAACAATTGATCACCGGCGAGGATCATGGGAGGTCAGCTCACTTATATCAGGCCAGTCCGTCCCACCTGATAACCACTCATCAATTGCAGGTGGGGTACTTTTGCTGGTCAACATAGGTTCAATACGCTCAGCAACCACCAGAGGGAGCCTCAGCTCCGAAGTCGTCTCCAACACGTTCACAACATCTATGCCTGTGTGGTTGGTGTCTGGAGACCATGTCTGTGTGGTTGGTGTCAGAGGTCCATGTTTGTGGTTGGTGTCGTGGTCCATATCTGTGTGGTTGGTGTCGGAGTACCATGTCTGTGTGGTTGGTGTCGGAGGTCCATGTCTGTGGTTGGTGTCGTGGTCCATATTTGTGTGGTTGGTTGTCGGAGGACCATGTCTGTGTGGTTGGTGTTGGTGGGTCATGTCTGGTGTGATTGGTGTCAGCGGACCATGTCTGTTTGGTTCATGTTGGCGGTCCATGCCTGTGTCGTTTTCTATAGTTGTTGGACATTGTTTGTTAAAACATTCAATCAATGATCTTTGACAGGTTAGAGAAATAGAAATGCTTACCTGCTTCGGATCTCCCTCCTCATTGTCTCGGGATGATTGCGCCCCCCACTACAGACGTCTTCCAGACATAAGCGCTCTAGCTCTCGCCTCACTGATATTCACCCATCCACAACACAACTCTCATCATTCCAGCATGGTGCGGCCAGGGACCCCGAGTCATTACTTGTGTGGAAGAACAAACTACAACATCTGGTACATGTACGTTTTAGAAAAGGTTTCTGCACTTGAGGAATGTAATTAGCATTAAATTCTGGTTTACAATGCAGACCTGGAATTTGGAAAGATTCCCTAAAATGTCCATATATCGTAAATACATCCAGTATGACCCGTCAGGGATGGCGGTAATGCTCTGGATCACACAGTGGTTTTGGTGGTTTCCTCTATCAGTGTACGGAGAACAAGAAGTAAATATCGCCATCCTGTCAGTGGTCGGGTGCTGCCTTCGTGTGGTGAATTCAGGAATAGTTTTCTGTTCTTTCATTATGATGTACAATACAAAATAATATTGTGATACCGTGTTAGCCAGAAAAAATCGATGTAAATACTTAAAAAATTGAGGAACGTATTCAAGGAGTAATACCTTTATTGGCTAACCAGAGAAATTATATTAGCAAGCATTCAGGGCTCAAAAGGCCCCTTCATCAGGCTATATTACAAGTGAATTATTGAGGACATGAGGTGATGTTTGCCAGAGACAGGCCAAGGAAATCAAATTAAGGTTTTTGTTATACATGCAGATGAGGTGCAAGTGTTCTATTAGAGATCTGAAGACCTTCTTATGGAGGTGTGAACTGTATCCATGTAATGAGTCATGAATCCAAGTGTCAAATTGAGTCCTATTGTTAGAGATTGAAACATATTTATAAATTTGAACTCCCAGATTAGTATTTCTCTTTCACTATTAAAATGACCTTTCATTATTAGGACTTTTAGATCTGCCATACTGTGTCCAGTTCTAGAGAAGTGTATCCCTACAGGCGTGTCCAGCTCATTTTTATTTTGTGTCTATGCAGATTCATCCTTGTTTGTAGTTTTTATTTTGTTTCCCCGATATACCGTATATACTCATGTATAAGCCGACCCGTGTATAAGCCGACACCCCCTAATTTTGCGACAAAAAACTGGGAAAACTTATTGACTCGCTTATAAGCCTAGGGTGGAAAATGCAGCAGCTACTGGTAAATTACAAAAATAAAAATAGATACCAATAAAAGTAAAATTAATTGAGACATCAGTAGGTTAAATGTTTTTGAAAATCCTTACTGAATCAGGAGCCCCATATAATGCTCCATACAGTCCATGATGGGCCCCATAAGATGCTCCATACAAAATACGCCCCATATAATGCTGCACAAAGGTTAACAATGGCCCCATAAGATGCTGCATAGATTATGCCCCCATAAGATGCTCCATAAATTATGCCCCATATACTCCATAAATTATGCCCCATATGCTCCACAGATTATGCCCCAAATGTTCCACAGATTATGCCCCATATGTTTAACAGATTATGCCCCATATGTTCCACATTATGCCACATATGTTCCACAGATTATGCCCCATATGCTCCACAGATTATACCCTGTAGGTTCCACAGATTATACCCCATATGATCCACAGATTATGCTCCATATGCTCTATAGATTATGCCCCATAGGTTCTACAGATTATGCCCCCATATGCTCCACAGATTATGCCCCATAGGTTCCACAGATTATGCCCCCATATGCGCCACAGATTATGCCCCATATGTTCCACAGATTATGCCCCATATTCTCCACAGATTATGCTCCATATGCTCCACAGATTAAGTCCCCATATGCTCCACAGATTATGCCCCATAGGTTCCACAGATTATGCCCCCATATGCTCCACAGATTATGCCGCATATGTTCCACAAATTATGTCCCATATGTTCCACAGATTATGCCCCATATGTTTCACAGATTATGCCCCATATGCTCTACAGATTATGCCCCATGTGCTCCATAGCATATGTCTGTTATGCTGCTGCTGCCGCTGCAACTAAAAAAAATGACATACTCACCTCTCGTCGCTGGGGGCCAGGTGCCAGTGTCCTGAGCAGGCGGGGACACCGGCACGCTATGGGGGACATGTGCCGGTGTCACCGCTCGCTCAGGACCCCGGCACCTGAGATATTTACCTGTCCTCGCTCCACCGCTGCGCGCCGCTGTCTTCCGGGTCCTCTTGTCAGTGAATGCTCAGGCAGAGGGCGCGGCGCGTACTAACTATGTCATCGCGCCCTCTGCCTGAACATTCACAGCTAGAGGACGCGAGGACACAGCGGCGAGCAGCGGTGGAACGGGGACAGGTAAATATCTCCTATACTTACCCCTCCGCCGGCGCGTCTCTGCAGCCCCTGCTCTTCTCCCGCAGCTCTTCCTTCCTATAGCGGTCACGTGGTACCGCTCATTAAAGTCATGAATATATGCATATTCATGACTTTAATGAGCGGTACCATGTGACAGCTGCAGGAAAGACCCTGAGATCGTGGTAGTAGCAGTGGGGCTGCAGAGACGCGCCGCCTGACACCCCCGCTCCCCCTCCCACGCCGACCCCCCAATATATGACTCGCGTAAAAGCCGAGAGGGGGACTTTCAGCCCTAAAACATGGGCTGAAAATCTTGGCTTATACGCGAGTATATACGGTATGTCCCTGTATTGCACCTTGTACATTGTATCATGCACACCACATTGGAGGATGTACATGAAAGAGTCCATGATCTTATAGTCCTGATTTGTGTTGGGTATGGGGACTTTATCTGTTGGTGATATGTGGGTGCAGGTCTTGCATTTCTTACTGTTACAGGGGACTGTGCCCGTCTCTGATGGTGATGTGAGAACACTTCTGACAAGAATATTCCTTAGGTTGGCAGGCTGTTTGTAGGAGAGCTGTGGCAGTTCTGGAAATATTGCTTTCAGTCTGTGGTCTCTGTGGAATATGGGTTGGAGGTCAGCTCCAATTTTCCTTAAGATGTTCATGTGGGGGTTGTATGTGATGACAAGGGGCACCCTGATGTTGTCCTCCTTCTGTTTGTAATCCAGAGAGCTACAAGGATCCCAAGATGCAGCCTCCTGGATTACAGGATCCAGGATTACGAGAGAGAGAGAGAGAGAGAGAGAGAGAGAGAGAGAGAGAGAGAGAGAGAGAGACCCCGGACACTGTTTTCTGCATTTTACTATGGTTTTCAATAGAGGCGACGGATCCGCAGGCGGATTCCGTCAAAAACGGATGCTGGCGGATCCGCCGCCCATAGGCGGCCATTATAAAAAATGGCGGATGCGGCGGATCCGCCGTTGTCCGCCATTTTGGCGGTCAAAAAAAACGTTGCATTGGACGTTTTTTTGAAATGACGGACGCCAATTTTTTGGCGGATCCGTCCAAAAACGGACCTAACGGACGACCATCCGTCAAAATCCGTCACTAATGCAAGTCTATGGGAAAAAAAACTGATCCGCCAAAAAAAAATGGCGGATCCGTTTTTTTCACATTTTGACGGATTTTGACTGACGTCGCACGACTGAAGTGTGAAAGAGGCCTAAGCGACTCACCAGCGATCCCGACAATAATATGAACTTGTCAGGATCGCTGGTGTGTAGCTACATGATCGCAGGTGAGCTGCCAAACAGGCAGATCTCAGCAGCGATCATGCTGGTAACAAGCGATGCACATCACTTAGTTACCCGCAGTGTACGTTAGATGCAGGGAGCTGGTAACAAAGGTACACATCGGGTTTCTAGGCGACGCTCAGCGCTTAGTAACCCGCTGTGCACCTTGGTTACCAGCACCCCTGCACCAGCGTGCTGGTATCTAACGTACACATCGGGTTTCTAGGCGCCGCCCGGCGCCTGGAAACCCGATGTTTACCTTGGTTACCAGCTCCAGCTCGCTTAGCGCTGGTCTCCCGCCTGTCACACGCAGCGATGCTGCTGGCCAGCGGGAGACCAACGATCAAAAAATGTCCCAGGACATTCAGCGACGATCAGCGATACCCAGCAGGGGGGCTGATCTTCGCTGCGTGTCACACTAAGCGAGATCGCTGGCTAGGTCGCTGCTACGTCACAAAATTGGTGATGTTTCAGCAATCTCGCTAGCGATCTCGCTATGTGTAACGGGGCCTTTAGATTTCCTCGGCCTGTCTCTAGCAAGCATCATCTCATGTCCTTGTGTAATTCCTGTTTAAATGTTGCCATCTCTTCTCAGTAATTCACTTGTAATATAGCCTGATGAAGGGGCCTTTGGAGCCCTGAAAGCTTGCTAATATAATTTCTCTGGTTAGCCAATAAAGGTATCACTCCTTGAATACTTTCCTCAATTTTTTGGGACATAAGTATTTACATCTGTTTTTTCTTTAAAAAGTATCAACCTTGGCCTATGGGCAAAAATTCAAGATTCTGGAGGCGTCTGTGGGAATTTTTGCCCATTCATCTAGAACAGTATTTCTGAGGTCAGACCATGATGTTGGGGAGAGGCCGGGCTCACCATCTCTGTTCTAGTTGTTGGATGCGGTTGAGATCCGGACTCTGTGTGGCTGGGCGTATTCTTCCACTAAACTTCCCCAGCCACGGTTGTATGGACCTTAGACAGTGTCTTGTACTGAAGTACATTACAGAGCGGGGTCACTGAGTCCTGAGGATCAGAGGGCAGAAAAGTCACTAACTCTCTGCTGACTCCATAACTGCAGAGTCCAGACCCCCTTTGGTATAACATCAGCACAAACAGGGTCTCCACTTCGTGGCCAAGTTGTTGCGGTTCCTTCCACTTCTCAATAATATCACTCACAGGTGATGGGCGAAGATTTAGGAGAAAAGATGTCATGAAAGGATTTGTTGCTCCAGTGGCTCTTATTACAGGAGACATATTGCTTTGTCCCAGGTTGGACATAGTAAAAACCTCCACTTGTGAAGGCAAACCATGGGACTGCACTAGGACTTATGGTGCTATCGGACTAGCAATGAACTGCCTCTCCTGCTTCCTGACAGTCATAGAACTTTACTGATGGAGGCACTACATACAGATTTTTGCATCACTTATTGAGTTCTTTAATAGCTGTATAGATCAATAGGCACAAAACTCCCTTTTGTGGTGGCAATAGGGATCACCTGGTAAGATAGATCCACTAAGCCGCAGGTAAGAGTAAACACACAGATTGAGGGAGATGGAACAATGTCAAGGTAGTGGACAACTACTCAGTGTCAATTAGATAATCCAGGCAAGTAGTGAAACCCAACGTGCAGCAAAGCAAAGAGAGAGGGACCCTGGAGTTAACAAAAGTGCGTAACAGGTGGCTGATGGCAGCAATTGAATTTGGAGCTCCCCGGGAAAGATTTGTCAGTGTATTTATGCCAGCTTCTGACATAAGTACATAGCTAGGCATGACATTTGGGCCTAACACCATGTTTTATGATGCCCCTGATCAACTTTTCTTTTTTACTTGTTCAACCACTGTTACGCATGTGGTTAAGGAACCACTGAGCCATGGTCCAGGGAGAGCCTGAAGGAGCGCAACTAAGCAGACATCTGGTTCCTGACTAGAGCCCTTGATGGTGTGGTTAGACTTGAACGCAGGTGGATGCACCACCCCCGGGTTAGCCCCCCCTTAGTGAGAATTTGGGTAAAAAATTATTACATTCGTTAGATCTTTGTTAGATCCGGTTTGATCAACCAAAAAAGGTGGTGGATGCCAGGTGCTACTATAGAACATATCCCGGAGCCGTGGCAATTGACCTCCAAAGGGCAGGAAGCAGGATCCCCTCAGGGACTAGAACACAGGAGGATGTTCAGTAGGTAGATAGAAGAGGTACAAGAACCAGTCCAGACAGGGTAAGCAGGATCAGGTACAGACAGAGTGAACTGGATCAGGTTCAGAGAGGGCAAGCAGGAATAAGCACCAACAAGATCGGATTAAAAGTACACAGGTACAGGGACCTACAACTTGAAACCAGGTAACACACAGGAAGGAGCCTTAAATACCTAATGTCTCCCAACCATCAGCCCTAATCATTCTTCAAGGAGACCTGGGGGGAGAGAAACGCCAGGGGAGCGCGGATGGGTAAGTGAACATGCCGGTGTCCCTGCAGGGGGAGGAAGGGGACACGTTCAGGGGCGCCAGCGCTGTTGTCTCCTGAAAGTAAGCAATGATAGTTTAATCAATTAATAGTGGGTGTAGCCATGTTTTGATTGGCCAGGATCAGAGTAAAAAAAAAAAAAAAAAAAAACGTCTGCAGAGAAGTTCTGCAGTTTACACCCATTTGACAGAAGGGAAAATTTACATAATTATTATGGGGGTAGGGCATAACTTTGGAATTGAAGGGCACAGAAGACAAAGAAAACCTGTACCAGAATCAGTGGACCGGCAATAATTGGGGGAGCTACTCCGTTTAAATAAAAAAAAATCCAGTGAAAGGACTCCTTTAAGAGGATTGAAGGATTTCATTTGTTGTCACGGAATTTATTTAGGTCTTGCATAAACATTTTTCTCCTTCCAATTTAAGAAAAAAAAATTCTGGTAATACATTTAGTAGATGGATCTGTAACACAAAGCAGAACGGGTCAGAATATACACTTAATGCTATTAATAACGACTATATACATTACATCACAATTTCATCCCTACCCCTGTCAGCAGCAGTAAAGGCTGAGATGAGAAGACGCGTCACCTGCCAGATGAGTATACACTGTGTCAGTAAGTATAGATGTATTTTTGACCCTACTTCAGCCAGTTACTGCTATGGATCTAGAATGAAGTAGTGAAATCTGGAGGGGCCGACTGTGGCGGTGGGGTTAGGAAGCCCTCATTATGTCACGTCTTCATTAGGGGAGGTTGGAGGTTTTTAAAAGATGCATACAAGTTAAAGAAGGAAGTTGCCTCAAGGGAAAAAAAATCTTTAACCCTGAGTTCCTCAAACCTGGAAATCTCAGGGGTCCAATATTTTCAGCGTCATCTGAATAAAGATAGTTTTTGGTGAAGCAGCATTTTCTTTTGACATACTGTCCTTGGTTCCCAACTATTCCGGACTTCCTGGATAAAAAGGGTTTATGGAAAATTTTGGTGGTCTCCTTGGGAGCAGCGCAGTGTCAGAGTTTGGGGGCAGGACTTATAGTTGGAAACTATGGGCACACATCTCAAAGCTAACTTGAGAAATATTGCATTTCTCACCTTATATTCACAATTCCACAGACTGAGCTGAGATACTTATTGGTTATATGCTGTTAGCTAATCTTTCGCAAGACATTCAGTCAATATAGGACTTTATGTAATGTATATGGTTTAATTCCATCTATTATTTGTTGTACTTTGCTGCCATCTACTGGCAGTTATTATATTGTGTTGTTCATGTATGATTACTGGGCTTTACCCATAATACCTTTCTTTCTGCAACTCCTCCCATCTTTATCTCACTTCTTTCTTCTTGGTCAGTGCCATTTTGGACAACAGATGCTTCAGGACTGGAGGAAGGATTCTCTTGTTACCTAATAATAATAATAATAATAATAATAATAATAATCTTTATTTATATAGCGCCATCATATTCCGCAGCGCTTTACAGTTTAACAGTTTCAGAACACAAGTCATAAGTAACAACGTTAATACAATAATTAAAGCAAAATAAGCCGCCCCTGCTCGTGAGAGCTTACAATCTACAATGAGGTGGGGGAGATACAAAGTACAGGTGTATATATGCAATGGTGCATTTACAATGATGGTCCAGCCATCTTGAGGAAGTGAGGGATGGATGGAGATAGTGAATGGGCTACACACACACACACACACACACACACACACACACACACACACACACACACACACACACACACACACACACACACACACACACACACACACACACACACACACACACACACACACACACACACACACACACACACACACACACACACACTTACACATAGAATGACTTTGATTAGTGATGAATGTGATAGGCTGCTCTGAACAAATGTGTTTTGAGGGAGCGCCTGAAACCATGCAAATTGTGGATAGTCCTAATTTCTTGGGTAGAGCATTCCAGAGGATTGGCGCAGCGCGGGAGAAGTCTTGGAGTCGGGAGTGGGAGGTACGGATTAGTGCAGAGGTTAGTCGAAAGTCGTTTGCAGAGCGCAGCAGTCGGTTAGGCCGATAGATAGAAATGAGGGAGGAGATGTAGGGGGGTGCTGCACTGTGGAGAGCTTTGTGGGTGAGAACCAGTACTTTGAATTGTATCCTATAATGAATGGGCAGCCAGTGTAAGGACTGGCGAAGAGCGGACGCGTCCGAGTACCGATTAGCCAGATGGATTACCCTGGCTGCTGCATTAAGGATGGACTGGAGAGGGGATAGTCGAGTAATGGGGAGGCCAAGTAATAGAGCGTTGCAGTAGTCCAGGCGGGAGTGGATCAATGCTACAGTGAGGGTTTTTGTTGTTTCCAAGGTGAGAAAAGGGCGGATTCTAGAGATGTTCTTTAGGTGTAGGCGGCAAGAGCGGGCAAGAGATTGTATATGGGAGGTGAAGGAGAGATTGGTGTCAAACATATCACCCAGACAGCGAGCCTGCTGCCGGGGTGTTATTATGGTGCCGCCCACGGAGAGGGATATGTCAAATTTAGGGAGGTTAGTAGACGGCGGGAGCAGAAGAAGTTCAGTTTTGGAGAGGTTGAGTTTCAGATAGAGAGCGGACATGATGTTGGAGACTGCGGACAGACAGTCGGTGGTGTTCTGTAGTACAGCAGGGGTAAGGTCGGGGGATGACGTGTATAGTTGTGTGTCATCAGCATAAAGATGGTACTGAAAGCCAAATCTGCTGATGGTCTGTCCAATTGGGGCCGTGTAGAGAGAGAAGAGAAGGGGGCCAGGGACTGAGCCCTGGGGTACACCGACAGTGAGAGGAAGAGGAGATGATGTGGAGCCAGAGAACGAAACACTAAAGGAGCGGTCAGAAAGATAGGAGGAGAACCAGGAGAGAACAGTGTCCTTAATACCTAGTGACTGGAGCCTAGACAGTAGGAGACGGTGGTCAACCGTGTCGAAAGCTGCAGAAAGGTCGAGAAGAATGAGCAGAGAGTGGTCACCATTACGTTTTGCTGTAAGAAGGTCATTGGTCACTTTAATGAGTGCAGTTTCGGTCGAATGTAGGGGGCGGAAGCCGGACTGTGAAGGGTCTAGGAGGGAGTGATTGGAGAGGTAACGGGTAAGGCGGGAGTAGACTAGGCGCTCCAAAAGTTTAGAGATGAAGGGGAGATTGGAGACCGGTC
Source organism: Oophaga sylvatica (assembly GCA_033576555.1). Classification (NCBI taxonomy): domain Eukaryota; kingdom Metazoa; phylum Chordata; class Amphibia; order Anura; family Dendrobatidae; genus Oophaga; species Oophaga sylvatica. Next base: position 446,008,509 of record JARQOD010000003.1, on the reverse strand, counting down.
TGTAGTTGTTTGTGCAGGAAGGGTCGAGAGCGGGTTTCTTTAGTAGTGGAGTAATGATGGAGTGTTTGAAGGAGGATGGGAAAATGCCAGAGGAGAGTGAGAGATTAAAGATTTTAGTTAGGTGAGTTGTGACAACTGGAGAGAGAGACTGAAGGCGATGTGAGGGAATGGGGTCGGTAGTGCATGTAGTCGGACGAGAGGAAGAGAGGAGTCTGGAGACTTCTTCTTCTGTGATGGGATCAAATGTGGAAAGTGAGCCAGGGGAACAGCAGGGTGGG
>JARQOD010000003.1:445972227-446008131 GCA_033576555.1 Oophaga sylvatica | reverse complement strand
CCCCTAAAAACAAATCTGGCATGGGGATCCTAGGTTCCACAACCGGCAACCCTGCAAGATAGGTAGCAATACTCCGAACTTCAGTGGCAAGCTGATCCACATGGCCAGACAACTGTGCAAACTCCATTGAAAACTCCATTGAGAGAAAAAAAAAATCCTCCTCAGCACCCAGAGAAAAAGAGGAAAAAAAAAATGCAACAAACAGAAAAAAATCTCTGACAACTCTGACAACTTTTTTTTTTTCCACACTATTTTTCCCTTCTGTGAGTACCATATAATTTTCAGTTTGGCCGGTGATACTGTTATGTTTTGGTAGCTGAGGAGAGCAGGCAAAAAACGGCAATACACCAGAGAGGTAGAAATCTACTGGATTGCAGTACCCTGACTAACCACCACAACTAAAGGCAGCCATGGAGCGTTCCTACGTTGGTCCTAGACACCTCCTCACAGCCTGAGAGGCTAACTACACCTAAAGATAGAAAGAGGAAAGCTATCTGCCACGGAGCAGATCCCCAAAGAAAATAGGAAGCCCCCAAACATGTAATGGCGGTTAGACAAGAGAAATACAGACACAGACAGAAAATAGTATGAGCAAACACTGGGGCCCAATCTGACTTAGACAGAAAAGGATAGGAAGGATACTTACTGCAATCAAAAAAAACCCTAAAAAAAAACAACACTACTAATTGCAAAAACACCTGAGATCACACGACCTCTACCACCTAAATTAGTTCTCTGGTGTAACAAAACTAAGCCGCAGCCAGAGAAAAAACTGGAAAAGGCAAATGAACAAACAACAATGGCTCCAGAGGAACCGAGAGGAGAACCAAGCCCCCCCGGGGAGGGGAACGTGGCCAACCTCACAGAAATGCAGAGAAATATACAAATAGCAAGCACAGAAACAAAAAACAGAAAATATCTTATCTGAGAGCAGGAGAAGAGGTAAGACTCAGCAAGCTTCCAAGTGAACCAGGAAACAACATTGAGACAAGAACAATTGATATCCGGCAACCATGATGGGGGGAAACCTCCCTTATATCCAGCCAGTCCGTGATCCCTGATTGCCAATCCTCATTGAATGGTTCAGTACTGTTTGCAACCACCAGAGGGAGCTTCTGCTCAGAATTCATTTCTAAAACATTCATGACACATCTCACCCACGTACATCGGTGGCAGAATAGTGTCATGACCCAGGACGGGGTTTTGTCTTTGTCCCGTCCTGGTCAGACTGGGGTTAATGGTTTCAGCCTCTCTCTGGCAGAGGGCGGCTATTTAATTGCCAATTGACCTAGCTCTGGTGTCAGTTATACTCCTGCCCTCGGCTGAGTTAGTTGACCTCCTGTGTGCCTGTGCCTTGTGCCTGATCTTGTTGCTTGTTTGGTTTTGACCCGGTCCGTCTCTTCGTTGTGAGTTTGTCTACTGTCTTGGTACTGTGTATTTGCCCGTTCTGGTTTTCTGATCCCTTGGCTATGTTCTGGTTATTCTCTGCCTGCTCCTCTTGTACTGCGTTGCTCCCTCTGTGTATGACCCCTTGTCTGTGTTCTGATTATTCTCTGCCTGCTCCTCTTGTACTGCATTGCTCCCTCTGTGTATGACCCCTTGGCTGTGTTCTGGTTATTCTCTGCCTGCTCCTCTTGTACTGCGTTGCTCCCTCTGTGTATGACCCCTTGGCTGTGTTCTGATTATTCTCTGCCTGCTCCTCTTGTACTGCGTTGTTCTCTCTGTGTATGACCTGGCTATCCTGACGATCCGTTTTGTCTATGCCCCTTGGTAAATCTGTCCCGTAGTTACCCTTCTAAGAGTTTTTCTTCTGCTCCTAGCTCTCGGAGCTTAGGCCACGCCCCCAGAAGTCAGGTGCTTCAGGCCCTGTTTGGCCTGAAGCAATCTCTCTCTGTTCCTGCTTCCTCTGAGAGACCTGTGGCCGGCGCCGCCCCTTGGCAGTCACGTGCTTCAGGTCCTGCTAGTCTGAAGTACGCATCTTCACCGCTGCTGCCCCGCTCCACAGGTATCTTTGAGTGCAGTCTGTCTTACTCAGGACACGCGCACTGGCTCAGTGAGCAAGTGCAGTGCGGTGTTTGTGATAAATAGGTTCAGTGTCAGTACACAATTTCCTCAGGTCTGAGAAATGTATTATTTACTGATCTGATGTAAAAAAAAACCTGTTTCAGAAAATATTGCTGCATAGAACATTTTATTAAGGTAGCTCAGTTAAAAAGTTTCAGATCTACAAAATTAAGGGGATACCCTTATGATAAGACATCAATTTCAGGCTAGTGGAAGTTCAACTCCTTTGAATGCCAGCTCATCCAGCTTTCCCCACATCTTTCATTGCTTACTATAAATAGCGCCATACTTTTAGCAGTGGCCGTGCCTGGTATTGCAGGTATTAATAACAGGATTGAGCTGCTTTGGTCTGCAGTATCAGGCACAGGCTAGTGGACAGTGAAGAGGACACAGTGAACACTAGAGTTCTTCAGCCACTTTAATCAGTTGATCTGTAGGGGACAACGATCCATATGATATTAGGATTAGCCACCATTTCTTTTAGAGCTGAAAAACTCCTTCAGAAAGAACTTTTCAGTCGGATCCATGCTGCCCAAACTACAGTCAGAATGAATCAGAGACAGGAACCATCTCTGAAAGATCTGTCAGTAAAGCAAAGTTGGATGGAGAAAAGTTGGCGGACCCTCCCCCTGTGAATAGTCCACTTAGTCACCTCTTTCCCAGCTCTATGTTCAAAGTAGCTTTTCAGGGTGAAACATGGGATCTAAGGGCCACGTTTCTACTTAAGGAGAGCGCCAAGCCAACATTAGGAGACTTATGCAATGCTCCTCTGGAGAACTTAAATATGCAAAGAGCCTTTCAAGAGAGGAAGAGGTGAAACATGTTTATTTTTTAATGATGGAGCCTGTCTCACAATCATGCAGTCCATGCTATGTGAGCAGCATGCATGAATCATCTAACAGGTTCCTTTTTAGGGGTTGTCCAGTCTTATACTTTGTGTGACTACAGACTTGTGAATCCTCACATGACGCTCACTGTGCACTGTCAGGATTCACAGGTGCTGGGAGCAGCGGGAAAGTGACAGTGAGAGAGGGGTTACACTTGACAGTGTGATGCGAGTCTGTCGCAACAATACCTGGTACTGCCGCGGCACTCAGTACCGGAGTGTGCAGCTGCATAGAAATACATGCAGCCGCACGCTCCCGTCCGAGTGCAGGGTATTGATGTGAGAGACTCGTGCGAGTTTCTCGCATCACACTCGCAAGTGTGACCCCGGCCTAAGTTTGTGATTTGCATACGTGCGGTCACAAGCAGACTAGACAGACGCGACTTCGCTCAATGCAAGTGTATAAATAAATAATAATAAATAAAATAAATAAATGGTTATATGACTTGTATCCTACATTGTTCACCAGTTTTTCTAATTTTCAGTTTTCTCTGAGCTGGTGGGTAGAGAATGGATGTCTCCTACACATAGAAATTGATTCCTGCTCTCCTCTCTCTCTATATTCAGTGGGTACGGAAAGTATTCAGACCCCTTTAAATTTTCACTCTTTGTTTCATTGTAGCCATTTGGTAAATTCAAAAAAGTTCACTTTTTTCTCATTTATGTACACTCTACACCCCATCTTGACTGAAAAAAAACAGAAATGTAGAAATTTTTGCAAATTTATTAAAAAAGAAAAGCTGAAATATCACATGATCATAAGTATTCAGACCCTTTGCTCAGTATTGAGTAAAAGCACCTTTTTGAGCTAGTACAGCCAAGAGTCTTCTTGGGAATGATGCAACAAATTTTTCACATCTGGATTTGGGCATCCTCTGCCATTCTTCCTTGCAGATCCTCTCCAATTCGATCAGGTTGAATGGTGAATGTTGGTGGACAGCCATTTTCAAGTCTCTCCAAAGATGCTCAATTGGGTTTAGGTCAGGGCTTTGGCTGGGCCAGTCAAGAATTGTCACAGAGTAGTTCTGAAGTCACTCCTTTGTTATTTTAGCTGTGTGCTTGGGGTCATTGTCTTGTTGGAAGGTGAACCTTTGGCCAAGTCTGAGGTCCAGAGCACTCTGGAAGAGGTTTTCATCCTAGATATCTCTGTTCTTGGCCACATTAATGTTTACTTCAGTGGCAACCAGTCGTCCTGTCCCTGCAGCTGAAAAACACCCCCATAGCATGATGCTGCCACCACCATGTGTCACTGTTGGGATTGTATTGGGCAGGTGATGAGTACTGCCTGGTTTTCATCATACATACCGCTTAGAATTGTCACCAAAAAGTTCTATATTCGTCTCATCAGACCAGAGAATCTTCATCTGTTTTTTAGCAAACTCTATGCGGACTTTCATATGTCTGACACTGAGGAGAGGCTTCCGTCGGTCCACTCAGCCATAAAGGCCCGATTGGTGGAAGGCTGCAGTGATAGTTGACTTTGTGGAACTTTCTCCCATCTCCCTACTGCATCTGTGGAGCTCAGCCACAGTGATCTTGGGGTTCTTCTTTACCTCTCTCACCAAGGTTCTTCTCCCACGATTGCTCAGTTTGGCTGGACGGCCAGGTCTAGGAAGACTTCTGGTGGTCCCAAACTTCTTCCATTTAAGGATAATGGAGGCCACTGTGCTCTTAGGAACCTTGAGTACTGCAGAAATTCTTTTCTAACCTTGGCCAGATCTGTGCCTTGCCACAAATCTGTCTCTGAGCTCCTTGGCCAGTTCCTTTGACCTCATGATTCTCATTTGGTCTGACATGCACTGTGAGCTGTGAGGTCTTATATAGACAGGTGTGTGCCTTTCCAAACCAAGTCCTATCAGTTTAATTACACACAGCTGGACTCCAATGAAGGAGTAGAACCATCTCAAGGAGGATCACAAGGAAATGGACAGCATGTGACTTAAATATGAGTGTCTGAGCAAAGGGTCTGAATACTTATGACCATGTGATATTTCAGTTTTCCTTTTTTAATAAATTTGCAAAAATTTCTACATTTCTGGGTTTTTTCAGACAAGATGGGGTGCAGAGTGTACATTAATGAGAAAAAAATGAACTTTTTTGAATTTACAAAATGGCTGCAATGAAACAAAGAGTGAAAAATTTAAAGCGGTCTGAGTACTTTGTATAACCACTGTATATCTATATTTTATATCTATATATAGCTCCTATCTCTATATATATAGAATAGAAAGCAAAAAGCAGCACAAAAAAGATTGTTGGGTGCAAAAACCTCCCAGGCATGTACCAAACTTTGCATATAAATACAAAAAATGGAGGCAGCACACCAGTAGATTTAAATTCACGTGCAGTATAATTGCCCACGTGCAACGTTTTAGTCCAAGGTGTCTGAGGTGTGAAAAAGGTCTACACCTTGGACCGAAACATTGTACATGGGCAATTAAACTGCACGTGAATTTCTATCTATATATCTATATATTTCTGGAACTTATATGACTTGTATTCTACATTGTTCACCAGTTTTTCTAATTTTCAGTTGTCTCTGAGCTGGTGGGTGAAGAATGGCTGTCATCTATACACAGAGATTGATTCCTGCTCTCCTCTATCTATCTATCGAGAGAGGAATCAATCTCTGTGTGTAGGAGACAGCCATTCTTCACCCACCAGCTCAGAGACAGTTGAAAATTAGAAAAACTGGTGAACAATGTAGGATACAAGTCATATAAGGACTAGAAATAGTGTTATTCCTCATGTATGCACACAAGGCCCAAAATAATAGGTATTTTTTTTAAATGAACACTCTAGCTTTGTTTTTATGTAGCCTGCAAACCTATTTAGAGATTCCCTGACAATTATATAATCTGATGTCAAGTATTGTCATTGGCATTCATATGTGCACATTCCTGGGAGCATCTAAGCACCAACATATTACAAATCACACTGTATAGCAAAGACAAGAATAGACGTGTGACTCACGTGGCGACACTGTAGACTGTTGTGAATGGACTTGAAATGAGTTCTGAACAGAGGCTCCCTCTGGTGGTTACAAGCGGTACTGGACTGTCCAGTGAAGATTGTGAGGATTGGGAATCAGGTGTTACTGACTGGTCTTATATAAGGGAGTCGCCTTCCCATCAGGGTTGCCGGTGATCAATTGTTCTGGTCTCAATCCTTGATTCCTGTTTCCTTTGTAGCCTGCTGTGTCGTGTCTGCATCTCCTGCTAACAGATAAGACATTTTCTTCTTTTTGTTTTTTGTGCTTGATTTTTGCATTTTGTCCTGCACTTCTGTGGGGGCCTTCAGGTCCCCTTCGGGGGCTTTTGCCCTCTCAGTTTAGTTCAGCCACTGATGTTTGTACATTTGCTTTTTCCAGTTTTTTCAGTGGCTGCTGTTTTGATTTTGTTACACCAGAGAACTAATTTAGGTGGTAGAGGTCGTGTGATCTCAGGTGTTTTTGAAATTAGTAAAGTTGGTGCTTTTCAGGGTTTTTTGGGATTGCAGTAAGTGCCCTTCCTATCCTTTTCTATTTAGGTAGTTTGGGCCCCAACGTTTGCTTATACTATTTTCTGTCTGTGTCAGTATTTCTTCTTGTTTAACCGCCATTACATGTTTGGGGGCTTTCTATGTTCTTTGGGGATCTGCTCCGGGGCAGATAGCTTTCCTCTTTCTATCTTCAGGTGTAGTTAGTTTCTCAGGCTGTGACGAGGCGTCTAGGACCAACGTAGGAACGCTCCACGGCTGCCTCTAGTTGTGGTGGTTAGTCAGGGTACTGCAATCTCATAGATTCCAACTGCTCTGGTGTATTGCCTTTTTTACCTGCACTCCTCAGCTACCGAAACATAACAGTATCACCGGCCTAAAAATTGAAAATTGTATGGTACTCACAGAAGGGAAAAATATTGTGAAAGAAAAAAAGGTTGTCAGAGTTGTCAGAGATATTTTTCTGTTTGTTGCATTTTTTTTTTTTCCCTCTGTATCTCTGGGTGCTGGGGAGGACTTTTTCTCTCAATGGAGTTTGCACAGTTGTCTGGCCGTGTGGATCAGCTTGCCACTGAGGTTCGGAGTATTGCTACCTATCTTGCTAGGTTGCCTGTTGTGGAACCTAGGATTCCCATGCCAGATTTGTTTTTGGGGATCGAGCCAAGTTTCTGAATTTCAAAAATAATTGTAAATTGTTTTTTGCCTTAAAATCTAAGTCCTCAGGGAACGCAGCGCAGCAGGTTCAAATTGTCATCTCTCTCCTGCGCGGCGATCCTCAGGATTGGGCTTTTTCCCTGACACCTGGGGATCCTGTTTTGAGTAATGTTGATGCATTTTTTCAGGCCTTGGGGTTATTGTACGATGAGCCTAATGTCACTGATCAAGCTGAAAAAGCCTTGTTGGCATTAAATCAGGGGCTTGATGACGCTAAGTTATACTGTCAGAGATTCCATAGGTGGGCAGTCCTGACCAAATGGAATGACGACGCTTTGGCAGCCCTTTTTCGGAAGGGTCTGTCAGATAATGTAAAGGATGTTATGGTGGGATTCCCTGTCCCCTCTGGTCTCAATGATTCTATGTCATTGTCGATTCAAGTTGACAGACGTTTGCGTGAGCGGAGAAGTATGCGTGGAATAGTGTTGCCTTGTGAACCTGCTTCTGAATCCATGCAGTGTGATAGAGTGGTTTCTGGGGCACAGCGTCATGAGTTTCGAAAGCGCAATGGGTTATGTTTCTACTGTGGTGATGCCTCTCATGCTATTTCAGTCTGCCCTAAGCGGGGAAGACGTTTTGCACGCTCAGTTGTCTTGGGTAGTGTTCAGACTAAGTTTTTATTAACTATTACTCTGATATGCTCTCTGTCCTCATTTTCTGCTCAGGCTTTCGTTGATTCGGGAGCAGCTATTAACCTGATGGATTTTGATTTTGCTAAACGTTGTGGGTTTCCCTTGATACCCCTACGGAAGTCTATTCCCCTACTGGGGATCGATTCTACCCCTTTGGCTGAGAATAAACCTCAGTTCTCTACTCAGGTGATAATGAGGGTTGAACCTGATCATCAGGAGAGCTGCAAATTTTTGGTTCTGTATAATCTGCATGACATTATCGTACTGGGTTTCCCTTGGTTACAGTCTCATAATCCTGTTTTGGATTGGAAATCTGTGTCTGTAACCAGTTGGGGCTGCCAATGTGTTAATACCAACACTCCTGTTTTTTCTGCCTCCCCCCAGGCTCAGGATGTTCCTGACTTTTAGATTGATTTTTCTGATGTGTTTAGCGAAAGTAAATCTGCATACTTGCCTCCCCATAGGAGCTATGACTGCGCTATTGAATTAGTGCCTGGTAGTAAATTCCCTAAAGGTCGCCTTTTTAATTTGTCTGTACCTGAACATGACGCTATGCGGTCTTATATCAAGGAGTCATTGGAGAAGGGTCATATCAGACCATCCTCTTCACCCTTAGGTGCCGGTTTTTTCTTTGTGGCCAAAAAGGATGGTTCATTAAGGCCGTGTATTGATTATCGTCTTTTGAACAATATTACTGTGAAATATCAATATCCGTTACCCTTGATTTCTGACCTGTTTTCCAGGGTGAAAAACGCTACTTGGTTTACCAAGCTTGACCTCAGGGGGGCATATAACCTTATTCGCATTAAGCACGGGGATGAATGGAAGACTGCATTTAATACCCCTGAGGGGCATTTTGAGTACCTTGTGATGCCCTTTGGGCTCACTAATGCTCCTTCTGTCTTCCAGTTCTTCATGAATGACATTTTCAGGGATTTTGTGGATAAGTTTCTGATTGTTTATTTGGATGATATCTTGATTTTTTCCAATGACTGGGACTCTCATGTGAAACATGTTCGAACTGTATTCCAGATTTTGAGAGAGTATGCTCTGTATGTGAAGGGATCAAAGTGTCTTTTTGGCGTACAGAGGATCTCATTTTTGGGATTCATTTTGTCCCCATCTGTTATTGAAATGGACGCGGTCAAGGTTCAGGCCATCTGTGATTGGGTCCAACCTACTTCATTAAAGGCTCTTCAAAGATTTTTGGGTTTTGCCAATTTTTATCGTAAATTTATTGGTAATTTCTCGGTTATTGTTAAACCATTAACTGATTTGACCAAAAAGGGTTCTGATGTGGTGAATTGGCCTCCTGAGGCAGTCTCTGCATTTCAGGAACTTAAGCAGAGATTCACTTCTGCTACTGTTCTACGGCAGCCTGATGTTTCTCTGCCATTTCAGGTGGAGGTTGATGCCTCTGAAATTGGGGCAGGTGCCGTTTTGTCCCAAAGAGATCCTGAGACCTCCAAAAGTAACCCTTGTGCCTTTTTCTCTCGAAAATTTTCTCCTACTGAACGTAATTATGACGTGGGTAATCGGGAGTTATTGGCCATGAAGTGGGCTTTTGAAGAGTGGAGACATTGGCTGGAGGGAGCCAAACATCAGGTGGTGGTCCTTACTGACCATAAGAATCTGGTTTATCTGGAATCTGCCAAGCGACTTAATCCTAGACAGGCCAGTGGGCCTTGTTTTTCACACGTTTTAATTTTGTGGTTTCCTTTCTTCCTGGCACTAAGAATGTTAAGGCGGATGCTCTCTCGAGGAGTTTCCTTGCGGACTCTCCTGAGTTATCTGATCCTTCTGTTATTTTGAAAGAAGGTGTAGTTCTTTCCGCGATCTCGCCCAATTTGAGACTGGCTCTGGAGGGGTGTCAGGAGGATAGGCCCGAGCGCTGTCCTGTTGGGAAATTGTTTGTCCCGGACCAGTGGAAAAAGAGTGTGATGTCTGAGATTCATTGTTCCGCGTTGGCTGGTCATCCCGGAATTTTTGGTACCAGAGACTTGGTTAGTCGGTCCTTTTGGTGGCCTACCTTGTCTCGTGATGTCAGGGAATTTGTGCAGTCCTGCGGGACTTGCTCTCGCTCCAAGCCTTGCTCTCTCTCTAGTGGTTTGTTGATGCCATTACCTGTGCCCAAGAGACCATGGACCCATATCTCTATGGATTTCATTTCCGACCTCCCTGTTTCTCAGAGAATGACCGTCATCTGGGTGATTTGTGATAGGTTTTCCAAGATGATACATCTTGTGCCATTACCTAAGTTGCCTTCCTCCTCTGAATTAGTGCCTTTGTTCCTTCAGCACGTGGTTCGTTTACACGGCATTCCTGAGAACATTGTGTCTGACAGAGGAGTCCAGTTTGTTTCCAGATTTTGGAGGACCTTTTGTTCTAAACTTGGCGTTCAATTGTCTTTCTCCTCGGCGTTTCATCCTCAGACCAATGGTCAAACTGAGAGAACAAACCAGACATTGGAGACTTATCTAAGATACTTTGTGTCTGCTGATCAGGATGACTGGGTCTCTTTTTTGCCTTTGGCTGAGTTTGCTCTTAATAATAGGGCTAGCTCTGCCACTTTGATGTCTCCATTTTTCTGTAATTCTGGGTTTCACCCTCGATTCTCTTCAGGACAGACGGAGGCTTCTGTCTGTCCAGGTGTTGACTCTGTTGTGGAGCGTATGCAACAGATTTGGGACCAAGTAGTGGAGAGGTTGTCCCTCTCTCAGGAGAGGGCCCAGCGGTTTGCTAACCAGCATAGGACTGATGGTCCTCGGTTTAAAGTGGGGGACTTGGTCTGGTTGTCCTCAAAAAATATTCCTATGAGAGTGGCATCTCCTAAATTTAAGCCTAGGTTCATTGGACCTTATAAGATCATGGAGATTCTTAATCCTGTTTCTTTTCGTTTGCTTCTTCCAGGGACATTTAAGATCCATAACGTGTTCCACAAGTCCTTGTTGAAGAGGTTTGTTGAGCCAGTGGTTCCTACTGCTGTGCCTCCTGACCCTGTTCTGGTTGAGGGCAATCTGGAGTTTGTGGTTGAGAAAATATTGAATTCTCGTTTTTCTAGACGGAAACTCCAGTATTTGGTTAAGTGGAGAGGTTATGGTCAGGAAGACAATTCTTGGGTGTTTGCTTCGGACATCCATGCTAGGAGACTCATCTGTGCGTATCACAGAACTCATCCTGACCGACCTGGTTGCTCAAGTGAGGGTTCGGTGACCCCTCCTCAAGGGGGGGTACTGTTGTGAATGGACTTGAAATGAGTTCTGAACAGAGGCTCCCTCTGGTGGTTACAAGCGGTACTGGACTGTCCAGTGAAGATTGTGAGGATTGGGAATCAGGTGTTACTGACTGGTCTTATATAAGGGAGTCGCCTTCCCATCAGGGTTGCCGGTGATCAATTGTTCTGGTCTCAATCCTTGATTCCTGTTTCCTTTGTAGCCTGCTGTGTCGTGTCTGCATCTCCTGCTAACAGATAAGACATTTTCTTCTTTTTTTTTTTTGTGCTTGATTTTTGCATTTTGTCCTGCACTTCTGTGGGGGCCTTCAGGGTCCCCTTCGGGGGCTTTTGCCCTCTCAGTTTAGTTCAGCCACTGATGTTTGTACATTTGCTTTTTCCAGTTTTTTCAGTGGCTGCTGTTTTGATTTTGTTACACCAGAGAACTAATTTAGGTGGTAGAGGTCGTGTGATCTCAGGTGTTTTTGAAATTAGTAGAGTTGGTGCTTTTCAGGGTTTTTTGGGATTGCAGTAAGTGCCTTCCTATCCTTTTCTATTTAGGTAGTTTGGGCCCCAACGTTTGCTTATACTATTTTCTGTCTGTGTCAGTATTTCTTCTTGTTTAACCGCCATTACATGTTTGGGGGCTTTCTATGTTCTTTGGGGATCTGCTCCGGGGCAGATAGCTTTCCTCTTTCTATCTTCAGGTGTAGTTAGTTTCTCAGGCTGTGACGAGGCATCTAGGACCAACGTAGGAACGCTCCACGGCTGCCTCTAGTTGTGGTGGTTAGTCAGGGTACTGCAATCTCATAGATTCCAACTGCTCTGGTGTATTGCCTTTTTTACCTGCACTCCTCAGCTACCGAAACATAACAGTAGACTATTGCTGTCCATCAATCAGTTGTGAGGGCTGTAACTGAAGCCGCTGCAGTGTTAGCACACACTGTGAGTGATGGCCACGGGAGAACATTCTTGCAAAATTAATCTAAAGAAAACATTTCACAGGGGTTTTTTATTTAGTGCTTATTATGTTCTTTACACAAGGCGTGGCTCACAAAGTAAATATGCAGATCAGCCTAAAGACATGCCCAAGAGGATCCAGTGAGCCACGCCCCTTGTTAAAGACAATAGAAATCAGCACTAAATAATGTCACATATTTCAGGAACTGTATGGCAGATTAAAAAAAAATTAGATTACTCAGGGGAGCAGCGGGAATAAAATAGGAGAAAAAAAATGGTCACTCAGGAGCTGGTGCCTGATCCTCTTTAAAGTTTGTCACCGAGCTCTCTTATTACTGAAACTCATTTTTGATAGTGAACTATTTACACAATGATGTTATCATCTTTCCAAATGATAGTTGATAACTTGTGGATTGGTGAGGGCCCCATCATTGTGACCCCCCCCCACCAATCTTGAGAATGGAGCTCTGAAATGTGTTGTTAAAATGGAGCAATGGCTTTGTTCATTTGCTAATGAACTGCCAGAGATAGCCAAATACAGCGCTCAGGTATAGCAGTAGAGTGCATACCTGGCCACCACTTAATTTTGATGGGGAATTTCAGAGCCTGTTCCCAGTCTGACCCCGACCGAACTTCATGATATGACATATAGTTTGGATATTTGATAACTTTTCACGTGCTGCGCCAATTCTTTGGAATGCACTACACAGGTTAATACGATTAATCCCCAATCCCCACAGTTTTAAGCGTGCCCTAAAAACGCACTTGTTTAGACTGGCATACCGCCTCAATGCATTAACCTAACTATCCCTCTTGGCCCATTCAAAAAAATTTCTACCAAAATCAGGTACCTCATATTATGTTCTAACCCGCTTTATGCATTTAATAGCCCTCTGTGTCTGTACTGTTACATACTTTGGCTGTTAACTGGTTCATGCAGAATTACATGAACACCCGATTCTTACACTATGGCTGGTCCGAACAATGAAAGCAATTGTTACCATCTACCTTTCGTGTCTCCCATTTTTCCTCATAGATTGTAAGCTTGCGAGCAGGACCCTCATTCCTCTTGGTATCTACTTTGATCTGTGTTTATTGCTATGCTGTAATGTCTATTGTCTGTACAAGTCCCCTCTATAATGTAAAGTGCTGCGGAATATGTTGTCGCTATAGAAATAAAATGATTATTATTATTAATTATTATTAACTTTTAATGATGGGATCAATCCTTCAAATTGTTTGTATCTTGAATCATATATCAATACTGTAATAAGATTCTGCACTCCATGCATTGTCTTCCCAATGAACTTGTGGTAAAATCGTGCTTTAGATAGTTGAGCTGCAGAGAGAAAGAGCAGCAGCCTGAGCTTCTGGTCAATGTGGAACTGGATTTAATTCTTGCATGTCCTGCCAGCACTACAGTAAAGGGGACAAACTAATAAAGCACTAATCAGCCATCCTGCCTATTCTTAAGAAATCAAACATCAGCCACGTTCATTTGTATAGAATCTGAGAATTCCGATTTTTATTGATCGTCCACACGTAATTAGCGTGTTGTAAAAAAAAAAGTATGTTCTTCACTCACCCTCTCTAGGTACTACACTTTCCAGTGTCTGTTATTGTCTGCAGTGCTGACATCATATTGACAGCACTGCAGCCAACCAGTTTATAAATCCACCATGCCGGATACTGGGTCGTTGTCCACAGGGTAGTAATGCAGAGTATCTTTAAGACACGCCCCAGAGGATCCTGTGAGAAAAAAATGCCCATATCTCGTGAAAGTTTGTCGGATTTAAAAAATTAAAAACGCGGATTACTCCGAGGAACAGCAGGAATAAAATGAGTAAAAACTGGCCCCTTTTATCCTGGTAACAGGTTCTTTTTAAATTTATATCCATGTAGAAAATGGTATGAGAAAAATTTAATTATGACCATAAGACTTAAGAAATTACAAAAAGTACTCCTATCTCTGATATTTATGCCGTATTAAAATAATTTGTCACCTATTGCACCTATCTCCACCACAGGACCCCTTCTAATGGCTGTTGTGCTTCCCTCTGCAATCAATTGTACATCCTCAGCTATATTAAAAACTACCATACAGGTGAAAGGAAAAAGCCGCATATCAACGGTCATCTCCCAATTCATGACAGCACAAGATAGTACCCTGTTCATAAATCGGTGAAGGTCTTACAGAAAAAAAAATCTAGGATGGGCATTCATATCCAGCTCTGGCAGCTGATAAGAACTTTATTGAAGACTTTGTGGAAGAACTAACCGGAGACATGTGAAATGACCTATTCTCCAGTGATACCGGAATCTCATTATGGTACTGGTGCCCTAGGGGGCCCAGTAGATTCCTCTCCCTCATATAAGGGAACCAACACGAACAATGTTGCTAGTTGGGGATCCCTGTTATAGACCAGGAAGCAGTATGGAAATGATGAGGAGAAAAGCATTCCCTGCTAAAGTCCCTTGTACCTAGTAATGCCACAAAACTTTTTGAAGTTCGGAAAAGTTGCATAAGAAGTCTTAATAGGGTGATCATAATGGACTCCATATCTCTTTCATTCAGGGTAATGAATCTTTATCAGTCTTCGATCGACATGATTAATGTCTCATTTTAGCATCTTGCATTGTCTAAGGGATGTAGACCTTCTCGCTGCCGTTCTCCACTTTCAGGCTTACTTTCCCTGCCTCTTTTGGGTCTGTACCAAGGGTGAGACTTTACCATGCTGTTATATTTAGAAGGGGCTGAGCCTAGAGACGCGACTTGTTTACGATGGAGATGGTAACCTGGCCCTTAGTTACAAACCAAACACCTGTCACTCCTTCTACTGGGGCCACGGGAGGGAGACGGGAGGCACGGGGTGGCTCAGTGTTCACTATTTCCTTAAGCTAGAGCATAAGTATTCTGTCTCCTCTCACTCAGCGTAAGATTGCATTTATTGGCTACAGGCTTCGAATAGGTTTTACCACTGTTTTTGTGCAGTAAAGCTGTAATAGTCGGAATCAATAGGCAATGGCTACATGGTGATATAGTATGAACCCCACCCATGATCAATTTCCATCCACTTGTAAAGCAGTGACAGCAGGAGGACAGCCCTTTTGCACAGGGTGTCCAAATTTTAATGATAATGAGAAGGCAACATGCAAGTCCCCGGTGAATTTACACCTCTGGGAACCAAGGGCATTTTGTGTTTTTCCATTGCTCCCTTTCCGACATATACTTTAACTTGTCAGGACCCGTTCTTTGATACGGGCTCAGGAGCTGAGCCTACAGCTTTCCCAGCATTTCATGGCTGTGTAAGCTCTGCCCTCTGCTCTTAGCCCCAGCAGCATTTAATGTGCACAGTCCGGAAATAGGGGTGCACTATTCCATTTTTTCTCCTTGCGATGCAATCATGGGGTGCCCAAGGCAGTCAAGGGTCTACTCCATAATAGTGCTCCTAATAAGTGCAACTTGTGATTTTCACTATATATTGTTATCCTGCTATTTTGATGTATAAAGTATAAGTGATCAATTGCTACTAAAAAGTAAAAAACTAATTTGTAAATATATTAACATTTTTTAAATTATTCTTAAAAGTAATAAAAACATATTTTGCTTCACTGCATCAGTAAAAGTCTCATCTGTAAAAATACAAAATTATTTAACCAAATCAGTAAACCCTGTAAAAAGAAAAAAATACATTTCGGCACTTGAAAAAAAATGCAATAATTATCAAAATGTTGTATCTACCCCAAAATGGCGCCAATAAACACCTCAGCTCAACTTGCAAAAAACAAACCCTCTCATAATTCCATCAATGGAAAAATGCATACCTTACAGATCTTGAAAAACTTTAAAAATTATACATGTTTGGTAGTCTTACTGACGAGGAGAATGATGTTTCCAAATCACTTTTACAGCACAAAATTGTTTTTTTTTTTTGCAGAATCTTATCACACTTGGATTTTTCTCACATTTTCTAGTACATTGTATGATAAAATTAAGTAATTGAAAACTGCAACTTGTCCTACAGAAAAGAAGTCACCACATGGCTATGTGTATGGAAAAATGAAAAGGTTATGGCTCTTGGAAAAAAAGGGGAGAAAAAAAACCCGAAAGTGCAAAAATCTTTTACTCGGATCTGGTCTGTCGACTCCTTTATTTAGATCTGGACTCTTGACTCCTGACTCTTGGATATGGTCTCTCATAAATAAGGCAGTCAGGAATAACACAGGGGAGATCATACAGATTCCACTGCTGCCACCAGTTTGTTAGGGAGACACAACTCCACTCCCTCCAATCGTCAGGACAATTACGCATTTGACTTGGCGGAAAGTTTGGTTTTCCGTCCTCTGAGCACTGTGACAGCACAGGCCTGCGCTATAGAATCCCGCTGCCACGTACAGAGACTGTGACTGGAGACTTGCCGTGTGCCCGTTGGCTCCCGCAAATGAAGGTGCCAAACTTTCCGGGCCGTCCACGACCGCACGTGTGCCGCCTAAGAAAGACCAGAACTGTGCTCTTTCTCACTCACATACGTCTGCCGAGTTACGTTAGGCCCCGACAGTGCTGAGGACTGCGCTACACT
The DNA here is from genome assembly GCA_033576555.1 of Oophaga sylvatica. Lineage (NCBI taxonomy): Eukaryota > Metazoa > Chordata > Amphibia > Anura > Dendrobatidae > Oophaga > Oophaga sylvatica. The sequence goes on along the minus strand of JARQOD010000003.1, from coordinate 445,991,607 downwards.
CTTCATCACGAATCCCGATCCCTGGACCCCGCACAGGACGCCGAAGACTCTCCGTCACCACCGGGAACCAGATCATACACACCTTCAGGACGACACCAGATTCATCACGTGCTAACGGCGTTGGTGCCATCGTCTTTGGGCCTAGGACTCTCTACAGCCAGGAAGCCGACAGACATGAGTTTAACCCTTAATGAACAGTTGCTACACTATATTCAATTGTTACCTCCCCTGCACATCTACCACGCTTAAATAATCTGCCTTAAACTTGTATCTCCCCTTTCCTCCCTGTTTGGAGTATGCCCCTGTTCAAGTAAACTTAACATTAACCCTTGCTCTGCCTCCTGTCCGTTACTGCATCCTGAAACCTGTTCTCACTTTTTGGCATAGTTGGCAGGATGCAGTCTCACAGCATGGAGGCGGCAGACCAAGCAGTTGGGGTAGGCCCAAGGTCCAGCATATCCCTGGGGGCAATGTTAAATAACCTCCCGAAGTTTACTGGGAACAACACCATGCTATGAAGTTGGACTGAGCGGATCCAGGGTATGATAAGGATACACCCCTTGACCCCTGCATTAGAGGCGGAGGTAGCTATGATGGCTTTAGATGGGGAGGCGAGGGATTCTGTTATGCTATGACCCCCTCGAGAACAGGACACATTTAATAAGGTGTTACAAATACTGGAGGAAACACATGGAGACCCCACGGACGTAGGGGAGTTATGCATGTGTTTATTTTGCCAGGTTCAAAGGGAGGGGGAGACAGTGACCCAGTACATGAACGCGCTACAGGAGGTCCACAGTGCTATCATTAGGAAAGACGGCGTAGGCATAGGATCTACTGACATAGTACTGCGGGATCACTTGGTGACAGGCTTGCGAGACGTGCTGCTGAAACAGGCCTTGCGAGAGTGCTTGCGGGTAAATCCTATACGACCTTTTCTGAGGTGGGGAGCGAAGCGCGCATACGTGAGCAGGAGCAGGGGGTGACAGTCCTGGCGGGAAAGGTCCGGAGCGGAGAGGTATTCGTGACAATGGCCACCGAACCGAGATGGGTGGAAGAGTTGCAGAAAGAAATCCAGGACATATGAGAAGAGTTAACTGAATCAAAGAAGAAACCAACAGCTATACCGAACCCGCCCGTTGGTTGAACTGGCCCTGAACCTCGTCATGAAGTGAAAACGTCCCGCAGAGAAGAACTCCCTACATGCTTTAACTGAGGTGAGACTGGACATTTGGCCCGGGGTTGTGGATGACGAGGGCGGCCCTTTCAGCGCTGTCCGTTAAATTAGAGGGCTCCGAGGCTGGGGGACGCCACCCGGAGCCTGAACAATCAAGAAGGAGAATCAGAAGTCCCACTAGTCTAGTTTCCATGTGTCCTCTTGTCTGGGCCGAAATGGATGGTCGGGTCGTTCGTTGTTTAGCTGACACCGGCTTACAGGTGACCACGATGCCTGAAACATATTTTCGATGACATTTCCCCAAAGCAATGCGATCTGAGTGGGGGCCGGTGATAAAGTTGACGGTTGCTAATCACTTACCCATCCTAGTCACGGGGGTGGTCTGGATGCAAATCACTGTCTGTGGTAAAGATCTGGGAAGGAAGGGAGTAGTCCTGACCACCGGAGATGCGGGTAACGGACATGCTGTCACTCTAGGGATGAATGTACTGAGGGAATTCGGGAGTCTTCTCATCAACGAGTTCCCAGAAGTGTTCCTGAAACAGTGGAGCCCTCGCATTCCTCAGAGGAGAGTGTTCCAGCAACTAATCCGTACGGCCCAAGCTCACAAAACCTCTAGTGACGGGAAGATATTGGGAAAAATTATCGTTCCAGCCGCAGTCAATATCGTTCTGCCACCAGACCAAACAGTGCTTACTCTGCCCGTCCGAGCTTGTAACCCTCTGGAAGGAGTAGAGATACAGATAGAGCCAGCTTTTTTTGAGCAGCTTCCTCCAGGGCTCCTCGTTGCCAGGATATTAGCTACTGTGCATGACGGGTCGGTCCCAGTGTGATGTGTCAATTTAGGGGAAGATAACCTCACGCTCCCACCCCAGAGTGAAGTTGTGCAAGTTCTGGGCATGCCGGAGGAACTGATACCACCACAGGCTGTACAATTGACAGTGAAACGGAGATCCCTGGACCATGGCCGTAGACACGTCTGCGGTACCAGAACCTCAACACCTGCAGGAGGGGCGCCATATCCTGGAGCAAATGCGGGCCGAATTGACAACTCACACCGCAACAGGTCCAACAGGTAGAAGATCTGCTGGGACAATATCAGGATGTATTTGCGCGTCTCGAGGACGATTTCGGCTGCATTACAGCAATCACCCATGAGATCCCGACTGGAAATGCCGCACCTATAAGAGAATGATACCGACAGATCCCACCGCAAATGTACCAAGAGGTGAAGGGGATTGTGATGAAGGAACAGCCACCATCTTGGATATTGGCCTGTCTCAGGGGCCATTTTGTCAGTTCACAGAGCCACAGGCAGCTGGCTTCTCCTAGCCCCCATGGCCTGTGGGTATATTCAATACAACAGGGTTTAGTCTCCACTGTGAATAAAAAGGTCTATTAGTATGCTAAATGGATCAGGCCCAAAACAGGATTCACTGCTCCAATGTTGAATAGCAAGGTCTGTTAGTATAATAATGAAATAAGGCCAAAACAAGACTTCAAAGCTTTAGTCTGGAGCCACGGTAGCATGGGGCCTGAGGTGCCTGGGGGCTTCAATTAGATTATACCTGTCAGCTAGACACTGAAAACACCTCCATTGTCTCTCCCAGCCACTACGACTCCGTTCTAGGATTATGAATTATGAGCACATCTTTCGAGGTACAGGCTCATAAAAATATCTGCATGATCCTGCGGATCTCGGGCATCTGACAGTGTGACTCCCGAGTCGGTGATAGCTCGGGGCCTGAGATATAGAGATTGGGTCACCGTGGAGGGCCAAACAGGCCATATTTGATCTCCACGTGACAGGCAAAACAAACTGCATTCACTGGTACCTCTCGTGTCCTGATCCAATCGTCCTGGAGAAAGTTAACCCCTTTCTTAGATATTGGGAATAAATTCTGCAGGGAGCTGAGGGTGGAGATTATTAGCCCACCCTCTGACACCGAGGGGAGGGACCTAGCAGGTTTAAGAACTGTGAGGGCGTGGCAGACTCTATCCTCCCAGAAGAACAAGACGATGAAGATCTAAGAATGAACAGGGGACAGATCTGCCAAGGGAGCAGCGGCATGTTTTGGGGACTGTCCGGCAACTAAGATTCGTACCTGTGGTTCGCAGAGCTCCCGGCGTCCACATGCAACCTACAGCCTGGTAACATTGACCTCTAGCTAATACCTCTAAGCCTTGTACCATTATTGTTGTATTTTACTCTGGCTGCAAATCCATTGTAATTCCGTTGTATAGCTTACTGTATATTTCTGTAATTATCTAGTGCGCCCTTAAGGCAATTAAACCATAAAATTAATCTTGGGCTGATGCTTTTACTCTGATCACGAATCTTAGAATACCCAGTGGGTAACAGGACATTCTCCCCAGGGGCCATTTGCTCTAGGTGCAGTTCCCTTACTGACCTGAGAGACAAAGGGGGTGCCGGAGAGCTCTGACTGTGTAGTTACATCACATTGGTGACGTGGGAGGAACCGGGGTTTCCTTCACAGGGATGCTTACACAGATGCTACAGAGTGGTGTTATTCGAGAGAGCCAGAGCCCATGGGCTGCTGCCATTGTGCTGGTATGAAAGAAGGATGGAATTCTACATTTCTGTGTGGACTAGCGTAAACTAAATGCCTGTGCTAGAATCACTCTTTCTAGAGTCAGCATCTCTGTACACCGGGTGCCCTCCTTCTAGAGTCAGCCTCTCTGTACCCAGTTGCCCTCTTTCTAGAGTCAGCCTCTCTGTACCCCAGGTTACCTCCTTCTAGAGTCAGCATCTCTGTACCCCAGGTTCCCTCTTTCTAGGGTCAGCCTCTCTGTACCCCAGGTGCCCTCCTTTAAGAGTCAGCATCTCTGTACACCAGGAGTGTTCCTTCTAGAGTCAGCCTCTCTGTACCTCAGGTGCACTCTTTCTAGAGTCAGTAAATCTGTACCCCAAATGCCCTCTTTCTAGAGTTAGCCTCTCTATATACCAGGTGCCCTCCTTCTAGAGTCAGCATCTTTGTTCCCCAAGTGCCCTCTTTCTAGAGTCAGCCTCTCTGTACCCCAGGTGCCCTCTTTCTAGAGTCAGCATCTCTGTACCCCAAATGCCCTCTTTCTAGAGTTAGCCTCTCTATATACCAGGTGCCCTCCTTCTAGAGTCAGCATCTTTGTTCCCCAAGTGCCCTCTTTCTAGAGTCAGCCTCTCTGTACCCCAGGTGCCCTCCTTTCAGGGTCAGCATCTCTGTACACCAGGAGTGCTCCTTCTAGAGTCAGCATCTCTGCACCCCAGGTGCCCTCTTTCTAGAGACAGCCTCTCTGTACCCCAAATGCTTTCTTTCTAGAGTCAGCCTCTCTGTATCCTAGGTGCCCTCTTTCTAGAGTCAGTCTCTCTGTACTCCAGATGCACTCTTTCTAGAGTCAGCCTCTCTGTACCCCAGGTAACTTCCTTCTAGAGTCAGCATCTCTGTACCCCAGGTGCCCTGTTTCTAGAGTCTGCCTCTCTGTACCCCAAATGCTTTCTTTCTAGAGTCAGCCTCTCTGTATCCTAGGTGCCCTCTTTCTAGAGTCAGCCTCTCTGTACTCCAGATGCACTCTTTCTAGAGTCAGCCTCTCTGTACCCCAGGTAACTTCCTTCTAGAGTCAGCATCTCTGTACCCCAGGTGCCCTCTTTCTAGAGTCAGCATCGCTGTATCCCAGGTGCCCTCTTTCTAGAGTCAGTCTCTCTGAATACCAGGTGCCCTTTTTCTCGAGTCAGCCTCTCTGTACGCCAGGTTACCTCCTTCTAGAGTCAGCATCTTTGTACCCCAAGTGCCCTCTTTCTAGAGTCAGCCTCTCTGTACCCCAGGTGCCCTCTTTCTAGTGTCAGCCTCTCTATATCCCAGGAGCCCCTTTGCTGCATTTACTCTGGTTCGTCTTGATCTGGTAGCCTGCTGATACTGAAACTAACTTATCTGGTGGTGGTAAATTCTCTCTGCTTTTCCAGCGCCTTCAATAATTCCTTTCATCAATTTTGTACACAAGTTCCCTACAGAGTTGAGCTCCATATGCAAGTGCCTGCTCAATTACTGTGCAAGTCAAATCTTCTTTCCCAGTCATGTCCGTGACCATTGATATAGCACCACCGTCTTCTGTATTGTACCAACACATAGAAGGCAGCGGCAATTCTGTGTGTTACAGTCAGCAATAGTGTTGAGCATTCCGATACCGCAAGTATCGGGTATCGGCCGATATTCGCTGTATCGGAATTCCGATACTTAGTTCCGATATTTTTCCTATATCGTATACCGGAATCGGAAGTTCCCATAATTCTTTGAGAGGCAATGTGATTTTAGTCAGCCAATGAGGAATCTTATGAAGTGTGGGCACATCCTGTAATGCTGCGGTCATCTTAACTAATGGCATGGCTGTGATTGGCTGCTGAAATGATGTCAGAATGCACTATAAAAGGCGCCGCCGCCATTTTAGCATCACTGTGCTGTGAACTCAGTTAGGGACAGAACGCTGTTCTGCTGACTTTGAGGGACAGTTAGATATTGCGATTTTGTGTACTGGGCTTTAGGCAGGCTAGTTTACCAACCGCTGTGTAAAGCTTCCTTTTGCCAGTGTTGTTTTAACAGCTCTGTGCAAGGTGTGTGTGAGAGTGCAGGTGACGCTGCAGTTTGCTCTGCATGCAACTCTGTCTGTAGGCATCTGCACGTGTCACTCACAGACTCTTTTTTTTTTCTTCAGTGTAATTCTTTCTGCTCCATGCAATTTAACTATTAGTGTGACGCGCTTCCATCCGTATCCAATACATTGGTTGCAAACACTATAGAAGTAGACAAAGGAGTAGCCTTTCACAGATTGTGAACAGTTGTGTTTTCAGTGTTCACTTCAGTCTGTGTTTTTTATTTTTTGAGTGCACATCACGCTCCAGTTACTTGTTCAAGCACTGCTGCTTGTACTCTGCTGAGCGTGTCTCAGTGCCTCATCCTTTTCATTTTTCTCCAATTGGTGCTGCTCCATTATATTTGAAAAAAATCTAATCTATTAGTGTGACGCGCTTCCATCCGTATACAATACATTGGTTGCAAACACTATAGAAGTAGACAAAGAAGTAGCCTTTCACAGATTGTGAACAGTTGTGTTTCAGTGTTCACTTCAGTCTGTGTTTTTTATTTTTTGAGTGCACATCACGCTCCAGTTACTTGTTCAAGCACTGCTGCTTGTACTCTGCTGAGCGTGTCTCAGTGCCTCATCCTTTTCATTTTTCTCCAATTGGTGCTGCTCCATTATATTTGAAAAAAATCTAATCTATTAGTGTGACGCGCTTCCATCCGTATCCAATACATTGGTTGCAAACACTATAGAAGTAGACAAAGGAGTAGACTTTCACAGATTGTGAACAGTTGTCTGCAGTGTTCACTGCAGTCTCTGAGGAATAACCACACTTAGGCCGTTTTCTGACTTTCTTTATCAATCTACCAAGATGAAGAAGGCAGGGAGTAAGGCACGTGGTCGTGGCCGTGGAGTTTCAGCAGGGAGAGGACGTGGGGATTCTGTGGCTGCTGCCGCACCCAGTGACACAGCATCCACCAGTTTTCCCAGTGAGCGTTCCTTTATGCGCACTTTTGTAGGAGCTCAGCGTACCCCCCTGCTGCGGGAAGAACAAATTGAAGCCGTTGTTGGTTGGATGGCAGCCAATGCATCGACTTCAATTCCTTCCACCTCCTCTCAGGACCACAGCACTGTTGAACAACCATCTGTCTCTTCACCGCCTGCCAAATTGCCCAGGCAGTCAGAGAGTTCTGAACTGGAGCCAGCTGAGTCTCTGCTTCTGTTCTCAGAATATGTTGGCTTGCAAACAGGGGCCCAGTCAAGCAGCATTCTGGAATGTGAAGAAGAGGCAGTATGCAGTGATGCACAACAGCTGTGTCTCTCTGAATGTGAAGAGGCGGGTGAGCCAGTGCCGATGGTCAGCACACCGCAGAACGCATCTGATGATGATGAGACTCAGGTGCCATTTTCTGTTGAGCATGGTGCTGGCCAGACCACCCAACAGCAGCAGGTGTTGGAAGAGGGTAGTGGAGATGATGAGGTCCAAGACCCAACATGGCGTGAGGAACAGGAAGGTGGTGGTAGCAGCTCTGAGGAAGAGATTGCCCCAACGGTCCAAACAGTAGGGAGAGGTAGGCTGCAGACTCGGTTGCCTGTAGCCTCCAGTTTGGCACCCGTTTGTAGCAGTTCTCTTCCAACAGCCAAAACGGGCGCTCCAGGACTTGCACTGCGTGGTCCTTTTTTGACACACTTGCAGATGATATTTGCTATGTCAAATGCAAGCTGTGTAATCAAAAAGTAAAAAGAGGTAAAAATGTCAGTAACCTTAATACCACAAATATGTGGAAACATGTGCGGTCAAAGCACGTGGTTGAGTTCCAAAGACACACTGGAGATGTAGGCCAACCTACAGCAGCACCTACATCTTCAGCTCGTGTTGGAGCCTCTTCCTCCAGCTCACACACAGCTGGTTCGGCTTCCTCACAGGATCGCCATGGAAGAACCTCTGTCACTGTTGTCCAGAGACCCAGTGTTATTCCACCCACAGCTGCAAGTTCCCTGTCATCCTCACACTCCCAGGCCACAAAACAGCCATCGTAGCACAGGCATGGGATAAAAGACGGCCATACTCGGCAAACCATCCACGAGCACAGGCTCTGAATGCTGGCATTGCAAAACTCCTGTCCCTTGAAATGCTGTCATTCAGGCTGGTGGAGACTGACAGTTTCCGTAACTTAATGGCATTGGCAGTCCCACAATACAATGTGCCCAGCCGATTTTATTTCAGCAGGCAAGCCGTCCCTGCTCTGCAAAAGCATGTTGAGGGAAAAATTAAACATGCGCTACTAAACGCCGTCAGTAGCAAGGTCCACCTGACCACCGATGCGTGGACCAGTACCCATGGCCAGGGACGATACCTTTCCCTCACTGCCCATTGGGTCAATGTTGTGGAGCCGGGTACAGATCTTGCGAGTGGCGCTGTACGTGTTCTGCCAACTCCAAGGATTGCAGGAATCAAGTCTGTCCACATTGACTCCTCCTCCTACTCCAGTTCCTCAGAATCATCGCTGCAGGAGCCGTCACGGTCTACCTCCACATGGACCCGTGAACGCTTACCTGATGCACCGATATGAGCACAGCCGTGGCCAAACGTCAACAGGCCGTCCTGAAATTAATTTCCATGGGGAATCGAAGCCACACAGCGCAGGAGGTCTGGAATGCCATCAAGCAGGAGAGCGACGTGTGGTTTTTGCCAGCGAATCTCCAGCCAGGCTTGGTAGTGTGTGACAATGGCCGAAATCTGGTGGCAGCTCTGGGCCTTGGCAACCTCACTCACATACCATGTCTGGCACATGTGCTCAACTTGGTCGTGCAGAGTTTTTTGAGGGACTATCCGGATCTTGATGCACTGCTGCACAAGGTCCGCCTAGAGTGCGCTCACTTGCGACGTTCCAGCATGGCCAGATCGCGCATTGCAGCTCTGCAACGCAGATTTCGCCTTCCTGAACATCGCATCATATGTGACGTACCCACCAGGTGGAATTCCACGTTACATATGTTGGAGTGGTTGTGTGAGCAGCAGCCAGCAGTAATGGAGTATCAGCTGCATCAGGCGCAATCAACTCGCAATTTGCGCCGTTCACACTTCACCACTACTGAGTGGGCCTCTATGAAGGACATCTGCCACGTTTTGCGTGCGTTTGATGAGTCAACGCAGATGGCGAGTGCAGATGATGCACTAGTCAGCCTGACTGTCCCCCTTATCTGCCTGCTTCAAAAAACACTGCAAGCACTAAGGGATGAGGTTTTGGAAGAGGTGGAGGATGAGGAGTCACAAATTCCATCACCTTCTGGACAGTCAGCGCAACGTGGTTCCTCACAAAGGGCTGGGCAGGGCTCACTTTGTGAGGAGGATGAGGAGGAGTCAATGGAGGAGGAAGACATCGCTCCAGAGGGAGGTACACAACGCTCTAGTCAGTATGTAGAGCGAGGGTGGGGTGATGCAGAGCAGGCAGAGATGACGCCTCTTGCAGGGGACAGCGTTTGTTGGCCAGTTGGGAGTCTGCAGCACATGGTTGATTTCATGCTGCAGTGCCTGAGAAACGACCGCCGCATCGCCCACATTCTCACCACGTCTGATTATTGGGTGTACACCCTCCTAGACCCTCCTACCGGGACAACTTACAAAGCCTCATCACACCGTTGAACCGGGAGCGTAAAATGCGGGAGTACCAAGACACACTGGTGCAATCCATAATGTTCTCCATTCCAGCCGAGAGCACTGCTGCTGCTACTGCTTTACAAAGCAGCTCTGTGCGTCGAGGCAGTGGAGACAGCTCTGCAACAAGAGGGAGCACAAGCAGCGCCTCTGCACAGGGCAAGACCAGTATGTTCCAAATGTTGCGAAGTTTTGTGGCAGCGCCACAAATGTCTACACCATCCGAGACGGCTCCAGTCAGCAGGAAGGCAACGTTTCCGTAAGATGGTGACAGACTACATGTCTTTCCCTCTCAGTGTACTCCCAGATGGCTCTTCTCCATTCAAGTTTTGGGTCTCTAAGCTGGATACATGGCCAGAGCTTAGCCAGTATGCATTGGAGGTGCTGGCTTGCCCTGCTGCCAGTGTATTATCGGAGCGCGTCTTTAGTGCTGCAGGTGGTGTACTAACAGACCGTCGCATGCGACTATCCTCCGATAATGTAGACCGGCTTACTTTTCTGAAAATGAACAAGGCATGGATCTCGCCAGAATTTGTCTGTCCGTTTTCAGATTAAATAACTGGTTCGCAACGTTATCCATGTCTCCTGTTATGTTCATCTTTCTACCACCTGAACTCTACTCCCTGGGCTACAACACTGGCAGTTGCTGCTCAGAAGTGTCGTGTCCACAGACCAATACACAAGCTATAGTGTTACTGGGTTCAGTAATGTCAGCTGTTCCCCTGCTGTGTGAACGGCAAAAAGTCATGCTGCCTCCACCCTGTTGTCTTCTCATCCCTGGGCTTCAACACCGCCAGTTGTTGCTCGGAAGTGTCATTGGCACGGGTACTCACTCCTGCCCAGACTGGTTACAGCACGCCATCTGATTCCTGTCAGTGTAAACGTCACTTAGCCTCCAATAAGTTGTCCTGTCGTGTTGCGGTCGGGTTAGCCGACTCTATGGTGCTTGGAGTTTAGGTGCTTCCTATGTGTGCTGCGGGATATGCAAATAAAGGCTGTTTCCGTTGTGACAATAGGACAATCACCCACTGTAGTACTGTGGGATTCGGTAACTGCGGCCGGCTCGCGGCCTGTCAACTTAAATTTCCATGGGTACCTTCTGCTACCCGTCCGGGTTCCAGTACCGTCAGCTGGTTCTCGGCAGTGCCTTTGGCCTAGGTGCCTCCATCTCGGTATCCGAGTTCCAGCAACGTCTGCTGGTCCTTGGTAGTGCTTTGGAGCACAGGTACCTCCTGCTTAGTAACCGTGTCCCAGTAACGTCAGCTGGTCCTCGGTTGTGCCATTGTCTCTTTTCCTTCTGCTGCCCCTCCGGGTTCCAGCAGTCAGCTGGTCCTCGTTACTTGCATTGGCTCTTGTACCTTCTGCTGCCCGTCCGGGTTCCAGTACCGTCAACTGGTTCTCCGCAGTGCCTTTGGCCTAGGTGCCTCCATCTCGGTATCCGAGTTCCAGCAACGTCTGCTGGTCCTTGGTAGTGCTTTGGAGCACAGGTACCTCCTGCTTAGTAACCGTGTCCCAGTAACGTCAGCTGGTCCTCGGTTGTGCCATTGTCTCTTTTCCTTCTGCTGCCCCTCCGGGTTCCAGCACAGTCAGCTGGTCCTCGTTACTTGCATTGGCTCTTGTACCTTCTGCTACCCGTCCGGGTTCCAGTACCGTCAACTGGTTCTCCGCAGTGCCTTTGGCCTAGGTGCCTCCATCTCGGTATCCGAGTTCCTGCAACGTCTGCTGGTCCTTGGTAGTGCTTTGGAGCACAGGTACCTCCTGCTTAGTAACCGTGTCCCAGTAACATCAGCTGGTACAAGGTTGTGCTACAAATACAAGATACAGAACAAGAGACACAAGAACAATAAGCAGAAGATCTAAAAGCAGAAGAACATGAAGTATAAGACCAAAATGAAGAGCAAAATATATGCTCTAAATTATAAGCAGAAGAAGACTAAGCAGTGTATGGGGGTGAGTCCGTTCCTCCTCGTGGTGCCCCTGGAAAATGCCTGCTGCTGCTGCAGGCTAAACTGAACACGGACAAATACTGTTGTAATTTAAATCTTTTGTGACAGCAAGAACGGAAGGATGAACAATTCATACTTTTACAGATTACAAGTACAGGATTCTCTGTCACAAATAAGAATATGATGAAGAAGATGAAGTACAATATGAATAAGAATAATAGTTTAATAAGAAGAATATGAGTAATGTTAACAAAAAGATGAATAGCAAGAAGTTTAAGAAGAAGATAAAGAATAATTTGATGAAAAAGATGATGCTGCTGAAGATTATGAAGGAGAAAGTGTGTCAAAAGTTAAAAAGGTGAAGAGCATGGAAGTTGTGAAATATACATATTTGCCAAAATAGAAAAAACGTGAACAACATTATCAATTTCTTCGTCAATCCGAACATCTTTAAAAAAAAAAATATTTATGCTATTCCATTTGATTGGGTTAAACATCTATGCCTTTAATGTCTCCTCAACCTTCCCCAATACATTCTACATTACTCTTTGTTGTTTTCCTTCATGTACAATTAACCAACAAGGCAAGAATGGGTTTTTTTTAATTCCGATATTTTGTTCCCATAGACTTACATTGTATTTCCGGTATCGGTATCGGGTATCGCCGATATTTTTTGGGTATCGGCGATACCATTCCGATTCCGATACTTTTGGATATCGGAAAGTATCGCTCAACTCTAGTCAGCAATCAAACCCCCATGATCTAACTAATGACTTATTCTAAGAGGTTGACATCTGTGATTAAGTCATGGAAAAGAAGGCACTTTACCAAAGAGGGACTATGGAAGTTGAGGCAGATTTGGCAGTCAGGTTTCTGAGAAAGTTTGGTTATTTCATGGCATAAGGCATGGCATAAATGTGATTTATATGGTCTTTTGAGTTACAATGTGGTTGTTATACTAGGCACTAATACTTCTTTATTATGTATTGTATATAGTCAAAATGTGTCTCTTCACCTTTAGTTCAGGGATTCCCTTAATTAATTTACTTCTTCTGCTTCCAAAGTGAAGTTCGGCATCTATGAAACGAAAAGTCCAGAGTGGAGTTCAGTCAACCTCCTCGAAGCAGCTGTTCTCCTTCGTCTTGTGGACAAGAAGTGATGCATAGAGAATATTACTGAAGCAAGCAGGTGCTCAGCAAGATGAAGTACTGTGTATGTAACTGAAGAGCCAGAGTCGTGTGTGCAATCATATGCCAAGTGTCAAGTGATCGTGCTCGCTGTCATGTCACTGCCATCAAGTCCGAAACCCTCTGTAAGGTAAGATAGGGATTTATCTTCTGTGATTTGTCATTTAATATAGGGATTCCCTTGCACAGACCTAAAAAAAAAACATGTGCTGCAGAAGAAAACACCCTTTCTGGGAAAACACTTCGCTTATGTTATCTCAGTACTCAACTTATGTAACCACAGGAATTCCGAAGAATTACTATGAATGACGGCCACAGAAAATTAAAATATTAAACTTTTATTAGAACTTAAAGAGATTTATCACTTGCTCAAAAATATTGAGTTATATATTATCCCTAACCTTCCCTGATACTGACGCTTTTCTTCATTTTGTGCTGCGACACTCCATTGCAGAGATATTCACATTGGTTGCTTGTGGAGCGTAGCATGTGAAATTTCAGCTCGCAGTCAACTAGCTGTTTCTCTCCACTCCCTCCCAGACACTGCCAATCATAGCTCTGCAGCTGATTTTGCACTTGTACAGTTTCAGACAGGCTGTCGCGCTGTGATTGACAGCATCTGGGAGGGAGTGGTGACACGGTTCCAGAGAAATACCTAGTTGCCTGCAAGCAGAGATTTCACATACTGCACTCCAAAAGCAACAAATGTGAATATCTCTGCAAAGGAGTGTCGTAGAACAAAATGAAAAAAGTGTCAGTATCAGGAGAGCTCAGGGATTTTTACATATTTAACTCAATATTTTTGAGCAAGTAACAAATCTCTTTAAGTTTTAATAAAAGTTTAATAAGTTTTAATTTATGAAGCGACGCAGCATAAAGCGAAAAAAATTTGTAGAATCGGGGTAGGTCAGGGATTTTTATAAGGCATGTAACTCAGGTTTTTTGAGCAATTGACTGGTCCTTTTTAAAGAAGTTGGACACGGTTAGAGAAAAAAAAAAGATTAATGATTTCTTACAGAAACAACATGACACCGACCATGGGTTTTGTCTGGTATTTCAATTCAGATCAACTGAAATGAGTAAAACTGAGCTGCATTACCATATACAACCTGTGGACAAGTATGGCGCTATTTTAATAAAAGTAGCCATGTTTTCATACTCCTAAAGCACAATTTTAAATAATTTTAAATTGCTTAATTTTGGTAACACACAAAACTTGTAATTAATATTGAGACCTGGGCTCATTTATCACAAGCTTTACTTATTGATTATACTGATAACATCAGGACATTAATAGTAGAGCCAACTATGTGAATCTGGCTCAGGTCAGAAAAACAATTTTTTATATGTATATTTGTTAGAAACTTGATGGAAATAATTAGAAAATTTTAGATTTAAGCACAATTTTTTAAATGCATGTATTTCAGGCTCAAAACAATTTTGCAATTGGGCCTCATTAAAAATGTTGCAAGGTTTGGCTTTTACAGGCTCCTCGTACCCCTGCGTATTCAGCTGTTTTTTGTGGTCTTTGGTCATAAATCAGCTGAGAGGAGTTCAGAAAAAGACAGATCAAACAGTTAGAAACACTCTTGGCCAGATATACTCACTGAAAGAGTCCCAGTTAACTTATTCTGCAGTCAGCAATACAAAGTTCAGCACAGAGATTATAAAAGATAACCAGTGCAAAATTTTTAATGAAGCCTATTTGCAAAAATTATTTTTTATCTCTGTGCATAGGTCATTGGTATCAGATTGGTGAGTGTCTGACATCCGGCATCCCTGTAATCAGTTGTTATCAGCTATTACATACACTGAAATACATAGTGTGCAAAGCTGGAACATCAGTGAATGGCCACTACACAATGTACAAGCTCCATACACTGTGTACTTCCAGCAGCCGCAGGGCCTAGTAACATGATCGTGGGGGGTACTGGGTGTTGGATTCTCACACATTTGATGTTAATGACCTATCACAAGAATTTCATCAACATCTTAGTCCTGGACAACAACTTGTGTACAACTCCTTCCATCCCTTTAAGGCTGGTTTCACACATCCGTTTTTCCCCTTGCGGCGCCCCCGGCATTTTCCCGCAGCGCCGCATCTGAAAATCTGATGCGGCGCATGCGGCTTTTTTCGCATTGACATGCATTAGCGCCGCATGGCGCCGCATGTCAATGCGTTGCATGCGGTTTTGTCCGGATGCGGCGCAAATGTACATTGCGGCGGCCGGACAAAACGCTGCATGCAACGTTTTTTTTTTTTGCCGGATGGTTTCTTATCTCTCCAAGCATCAGAAACCATCCGGCAAAAAACCGCATTTTGGGCGCCGGAAGTGTGAAAGCTTTTCACATGCGGCGCTGCGGTAAAATGCCGGGGGCGCCGTTTAGGCGCCCGCCGGATGTGTGAAAGAGGCCTAATATAGTTCTCCTAATGACTACAATTCCTATAATGCCTTTGGCTTTGCAGAGAGAGCGAAATCTCATCATGTTGCACTTGCTGTACTCTGATTCCTATGTACTGTATGGGCAGCAGTGATAGCAGTTCTGTGTCACTGATCTATCTAAAAAATTTAAAAAAATGGGTAAATGTGGATTTAATCTGTGCTGCTGAATAACTCAGGATCCAGAACATGTAGCCATTAAATTGTGGCTTTATTCTCAACACGTTTCAAAGTACCATACACCACAATGGACAGCGCAGATTAAATCCACTTTTACCCATTTTTTTTTTAAATCGCTGATTGTTCACGAGTGGACCGGTGGATCTACAGCAGCGGATATCTCTATAAGGGCTCATACTCACTTGCGAGAGACTCGCACGATTCTCATGCGAGTCTCTCGCATGAAAACCTGGCATTGCCGCCGGCACTCGGACCGGAGCGTGCGGCTGCATGTATTTCTATGCAGCCGCGCGCTCCGGTCCAAGTGCCGGCGGCAGTGCCAGGTTTTCATGCGAGAGACTCACATGAGAATTGTGCGAGTCTCTCGCAAGTGAGTATGAGCCCTAAGCTTGTCTTTTGGCTCAAATTGGTGAGTACGATTTGATCATAGTAATCATTTTATCCTGGATAAGACGCTATTACACTATTACTCTCCAGCAGCACATAAATGATCTATCTAAAACACTTATTGCAGTCTCAGTGTATCCTATGTAATGCAGTTTCAGCCTGTCTTCTCTGCCTCCTTCTTGTAATAGGTCTCTCCCTGTCAGATTACAAGCAGGAAGGAGAGAAGACAGACTGAAGCTGCATCTTTTCAAGAGTTGGTCTCAACATTTAGTTTCAGGAATGTACCACTCCTCTTCCCCTGGTTTCCTGTTTGATGAGGGGTGCTCCTAAATAACAGTTTGGACTAGTGACATGTTTGTGCTGTAAGTCTAACTGTAAAGCTAAGAGCTTGTAAGTGCTGTGCTCCTCACCTAGACCACAGGCCAGTTCTGATATATTGCAGCAATGGCCAGTAATCTACATGGAGAGCAGTACACTATGGCAATACAAATCTTTCCATTATTGAAAACGAAGAGGAGTTTTAACAAGTACTAAATTGCCAAGTTGCTTGTTTTTGCAAGCAAATTTTTTGCAATTTCACCCATTAAAGAACTTGAGAATGACTCTTTAATAGGAATATAGCCCAATAACATTAACAGTGTGTATCGAGAGTGGTGGTGGAACCACTGTGCCATGAACTGAGCACAGCCTGAAGGGGTATAACTAGGTGAACACCTGACTCTTTGCTAGAGCCCCTGATGATGGGGTTAAACTTGGCTCCAGATGGGTACCAGGACGGACCTCAGAAGCATGGCAATTGATGCCCAATGGGCAGGGAGCTTGAACGGCCTAGAAGGGAAAGTTCAGTAGGCACGTCAAGAACACAGGAGCCAAAGCTGCTGGCAGGGATGGCTGCAATACAGGCAGGTGGAGACACGTGGACACTGACAGGTGCAGGCAAGTACGGCTGGTATACAGGTGAGCACAGCAGGGCAGTCAGGTATGGATGGTATACAGGTTGGCACAGCAAGCGCAGGCAGGAATGGCTGGTATACAGGCAGGCACTGGAAGGTGCAGGCGGGTACGGCAAGTACGGCTGATATACAGGTGGGTACTGTCAGGTGCAGGCAGGTATGGCTGGTATACAGGTGGGCATGGCATGTGCAGGTAGGTACGGCAAGTTCAGTTGGTATACAAGCAGGCACAGGCAAGTATAGGCATGTACTGGATGATAAAATAGAACAGGGGACGTGAAAACTAGCAAGCATGCAGGAAACAAAGTTAACACGCTGCTCAGGCACCTCCTATCAGGTGGAGGCGTCTTAAAAAAATAAGTGTCTCCCAGCCATTGGCTTGGGACACTTTAGGGCAGTGCACACCCTCCCTTTAAGAAGGAGGAAATCGCACGTGTCCTAAGCACAAGCTGTGTGCAGATCCCAGGCAGCAGCAGGAGGAGGAGGAAGTGCAAGATGGGTGCCATGGCGGTAGTGAGTCAGCATCCCTGCCATGGGAGGAGGGAAGCGTGCAGGGAAACTGGCACTACAGAGTGCTTTTTTTCTGGCTCCTAATAACGTTTTTAACAATGCCTATATTGCAACTAATTGTTACTGCAGTCTTTGTAAAAATATTTAATCCCAGCAAACTTGTACCTGGACTAGTCCCAAAGCGCTGCCACCCTGAAGTTGCTGGTTTCACACTCAAAATGTCATGATTGACTGATCTGCATGTGCAGGGAGAGATAAAAGGAGGATAATAAGTCTCTTTTCTCCTCCGCCCTTCTCATGCCAGTTTTTCAATCATAATGCAGAGGGAGTAATACTGCAGGGATGCGTGGCAGTGCTCTGGGACTAGTCAGTAATAACAATAGTAGTAATAAAGGCATAATTAAAATTTTATTAAAAACCTGATGGAGCACTTCTAAATCCACTTGACAGGTTCCCTTAAAGTTGGCCTTAAAGTAAGCATTTTGTAAGAGCTGCAGAGTTCTTTCAATTACTTGGTAATTCGGAATAGTAGTGCCCAAACCCAACCAAAGATTGGAGGACCCAAACTTTTATAGAGATCTAAACTGCAAGTTGTAGTCATTGAGAGAGCAGTAACAAGTGTAATCGGAGATACATCATCACTTCCATACACCAATTTCCTACATGTCCCCTCTGGAATGGTGTGACTTCAATCTCCGGAAGAATTAAAGTTGCCTCCTTTAGATGTTGCCTACCACCAAAAGGGAAACCTTCAAAAACAAATTATGGAAATCCCTTCAGAGTCTCCTCCAAAAGATGAGTTCTAAATCTGGACCAGATAATATCAAATTGCCACGAGTATAAGTATAAGATGAGAGGCGTTCGGATGGCACCATCTATTTGGCAGGCTCCTACATTTGACGGAGAAAGCATCTGGCGGCACAAGTACGGTCAGGGAGAGATTAACTTTCTTAAAATACAATCACAAGTCTCACTTGAAATATTTTTTATCTCCTATATTACTTGCCATGATTGACATATGATAAATAAACTACTAATGTAATAATATCAGATTTATTTAAACTGGCATGAATAATGTTCTCATGGGGCAAACAAGACAGGAAAACACAAAGAGTGACAGTGATGGACTTCTGGAATCAAAGATGCAAAAAATAAATAAAATGTAGAATAACATTGCTTAGTTAATGGCAAATCATTACTGTCATTTTTTATTATTTTAACCCTTAGTCACAGAGCCAATTTGTTACTTAATGACCAAGCCAATGTTTACAATTCTGACCACTGTCATTTTATGAAGTC
Source organism: Oophaga sylvatica (assembly GCA_033576555.1). NCBI lineage: Eukaryota > Metazoa > Chordata > Amphibia > Anura > Dendrobatidae > Oophaga > Oophaga sylvatica. Next base: position 445,973,297 of record JARQOD010000003.1, on the reverse strand, counting down.
ATACCTCTGGAACGCTTCAACGTATCCCAATGATTTCTAACATTATTTTTTCGTGACATATTGTACTTCATGTTAGTGGTAAAATTTCTTCGATACGACTTGCATTTATTTATTAAAAATACTTACATTTGGCAAAAAATTTTGAAAATTTTGCAATTTTAAAACTTTTAATTTTTGTACCCTTAAATCAGAGAGTGGTGTCACACAAAATAGTTAATAAATAACATTTCCCACATGTCAACTTTACATCAGCACAATTTTGGAAACAATTTTTTTTGTTAGGACGTAATAAGATGACCAGCGATTACTCATTTTTCCAACAAAAATTTACAAAACCATTTTTTCTAGTGACCACCTCACATTTGAAGTAAGTTTGGGGGTCAATATAACAGAAAATACCCAAAAGTGACACCATTCTAAAAACTGCATCCCTCAAGGTGCACAAAACCACATTCAAAAAGATTATTAACCCTTCAGGTGCTTCAAGAGAACAAAAGCAATGTGGAAGGAAAAAATGAACATTTTACTTTTTTCACAAAAAAAATTACTTTGCAAACAATTTTTTTATTTTCACAAGGGTATCATCAGGAGAAAATGGGCCACAAAATTTTGGCGCATGGCAGGGTTCAGAAGTGAGGGAGCACCATCTGACTTTTCGAACGCAAAATTGGCTGAAATCAATGGCCGGTGCCATGTCATGTTTGGAGACCCCTGAAGTACCTAAACAATGGAGCCCTCCATTTCTAACTCCAACCCTAACCCCAACACATCCCTAACCCTAATCCCAACCCTAACCATAACCCTAACCCCAACACACCCCTAACCCTAATCCCAACCCTAATCGCACCCCTAACCTCATTCCCAACCCTAACATTAATCCCAACCATAACCACAACCCTATCCCCAACCTTAGCCTCAAACCCCAATCCTAGCCTCAACCCCAGCCCCAACCCTAACCCCAGCCCTAACCCTAACACCAACCCAAATGCTAGCCCCAACCCTAACCCTAGTCCCAACCTTAACCTAGTCCCAACCCTAACCCCAGCCCAACTCTAGCCCTAGCCCAACCC
>JARQOD010000003.1:445845056-445972127 GCA_033576555.1 Oophaga sylvatica | reverse complement strand
ATTGAAGTGAGGACTTCTGAATAAAGATCAAAAAATAAATAAAAGTAGAAAAAATTTGCTTATTTTAATGGCAAATATTACTGCATTTTTTTTTATTTAACCCCTTTTGTACAGACCCAAATTTTGTTATTTAAATGACCAAGAAATGTTTACAATTTTGCCACTGTCATTTTATGAAGTCAACCTCTGGAAGTTCAACATCCAATGATTTAACATTATTTTTTCGTGACATATTGTACTTCATGTTAGTTAAAATTTTTTCGATACGACTTGATTTATTATTAAAATATTTAAATTTTTGGGAAAAAATTTTTGAAATTTTGAAATTTTTAAAATTTTTTAATTTTTGTCCCCTTAAATCAGAGAGTGTTTCCAAAAAAATTTTAATAAAAACTTTTCCCCCACATTCAACTTTACACAGCAAAATTTTGGAACAATTTTTTTTTTAACTAATAAGATGACCCACGTTACTATTTTTCCAAAAAAATTTACAAAACCCTTTTTTCTAGTGACCCCTCACATTTGAATAATTTGGGGGTCAAAAAACAAAAAATCCCAAAGTGACCCCATTCTAAAACTGCATCCTCAAGGTGCAAAAAACCACTTTTCAAAAAGTTTATTCCCCTTCAGGTGCTTCAAGAGAACAAAGAAATGGGGAAAGGGAAAAAAAATGAACATTTTTTTTTTTTCAAAAAAAAAATTATTTTGCAAACAATTTTTTTATTTTCACAAGGGTATCTCAGGAAAAAGGGGCCACAAAATTTGGCGCATGCAGGGTTAAAGTGGGGGACCCCTTGATTTTTCGAACAAAAAATTTGGGGTGAAATCAAGGCCGGTCCCATGTCATGTTTGGAGCCCTGAAGTACCTAAACAATGGACCCCCCCATTTTAACTCCAACCCTTACCCCAAAAAATTCCCCAACCCTAACCCCCCAACCCCCCCAACCAAACCCTAACCCAAACACCCCCAACCCCAATCCCCAAACCCAAACGCACCCCAAAATCATTTTCCCAAAACCCCAACATTATCCCCAACCCTAAACCCCCAACCCCACCCAACCCTTTGCTCAAACCCCAATCTAGCCTCAACCCCAGCCCCAACCCTAACCCAGCCCTAACCCTAACACCAACCCAAATGCTAGCCCCAACCCTAACCCTAGTCCCAACCTTAACCCTAGTCCCAACCCTAACCCCAGCCCAACTCTAGCCCTAGCCCAACCCTAAACCTAGCCCAACCCTAACCCTAGCTCTAGCGCCAACCCTAACCCTAGCCCAACCCTAACCCAAGCTCTAAGCCCAACCCTAACAACAGCCCCAACCCTAACGCTAAAGGAAAAATGGAAATAAATTCTTTTTGTATTTTATTCTTTTTACCTAACTAAGGGGGTGATAAAAGGGGTTTGATTTACTATTTTTTTATTTTGATCACTGTGATAGGGACTATCACATAGGGCCATCACTGGGGGATGCAGGAGGGTCCAGGGACGATCACATCAGAGGAGAGAGAAATTAAATGGTAAATTTGACTTTTTTTGCGGTCGTTGTTATTTCGTGGATAACGGCGATAGCAACACTGGGATAGGTAAAAACTGAACCGAATCATGTTCTCCTGGGTCTCACCTACCCCCCGTAGCTGAGACCCAGGAGAATTTATGACATTGGAGGGCGCTATACACTTATTTCTCAGCGCCATTAAAAAGTGGCGCTGAGGAGTAAGTACCCTTAACTGCCGCTGTTAAAAGGCGTATCGGCCATTCGGGTTTAGTTTTAATTTTTTCAGTACAACAAATAAAGTAAATAAGATGTGCGTGTGTGTGTATATATATATATATATATATATATATATATATATATACATATATATGTATATATATGTATATATATATATATAATAACCAAAGTTGTATTTAATCGGGTTGTGTATTTTGGAAGGACCGATGATGATAATAAACTGAGTTCCAGTAGAATGGACAATGAACAGTCCACATAGCACTGTGAAAACTTACACTCATGTTACCTAGTAGTCAGTGCCCAGCTGCCGTCATTTATGGTAATTCTGATTAACCCCATGTAAAGCTTAGCTGTTCTAGTAGGATTTTCCTTACATTTTCTGAGTTTCATTTTTTTAACAAAAGCATTGGTACATAAATAGCTTACAACAGAGCAAATTGATCTCATTGTTGAAAGTTATCAGTCAACATTTTTTCCAAGGCAATAGATATATTATCACTCAATAGATTTAAGACACAGGAGTATAAAGGTACAAATCTAACATTAGAAAAACCCCTATTAAATAATTGTATTTATTAGATATACATTAAAAACATTAAACCAACAAAACTATCGTGGTCATGGCTGGTACAAATAGACTGTTACGCACAGTAACGGCGCACGTGGATTTGAGGACCCACTGTGCCACAGGATCGGGCCTACCCAGGAAGGGGCGTAAGTACCTTTGTGTTAACTGGAGCCTCTAGTGGTGAGGTCAGGCTCGTGCGGCAGGTAGCCGCCCGATACCACTCCTGGGCAGAACCCAATACCGCAGCTGCTGACCACAGGGGTTAGCTACGTTGACATTATTTTAAGGATTAGTTCAGACTCACTGGTATAAGATTTAATATCAGGGTTAGGTCACTTATGGACCGAAGAAAAATGTTCATGCCCTGGGGCCAGTGGACTTTGGAACAGGACTGGCCACTCAGTGACCAGGGGACGAGATTCAGGCACTGAACGCTCCAGGACCAGGGGACAAGGTTCACGATCTGGCAACCTCGGACCTTACTAACTATTGACTCAATACGTTGCTTGGCAACTCACTAGGAGAGAGGAAGTCTTTTATACAAGATGCCTCCCAGCTATTGTCTGGGAGCCATCTTGCATGTGTACTACTAGTACTTATGCTAAATGCCTCTCATCAACAGGTAGAGACCTTTTAGCAAAATGCATGTGCTGACCCTTTAAGAACGGGGAAGTGCAGGCACCCGGGTACTAGGCGTGCCGACGGACTGTGGCGCCCTCACACAGACAAGGAAGTGACAGGGAAGCAGGAAAACACCAGAGACCACGCCATGAGGGGAAGGAGACACCATGTAGGGGTGCCGGCAGCAGCGTTACAAAAGCACAAATAATACACAAAATGCCTTAAGACACAAAAAAAATATTTTTGGGATCCAAGACATTAGATATACCATGGAACACTTTGAAGACGTCATCAAAATGTGGCCTAAGATTGGCACAACAGTGACATTACCTAAAACTGGATATTCCTCAAAAAATTACAAAAAGACAAGAAGAAAATTTGTAAATTTGGTCAGGAGGCTGCCAAGAGATCTACGGTACCACTAAAGGAGCTGCAGGAGTTTCGGACCAGTACTGGTTGTGTACTTGTAAGGAGGTGGCGGAGACCCTTGTTTGCCTCTCCTCTCCTACACACGGAGCACATGTGACCCTTTTATGTTGAATATGTCATGTTTCACATGTTACTGTATGTGTAATGTTTTACGTCTGCTGTGTACGATGGTTTACCATGTAAAGTTCCCTTTAATTCTGTGCATTGTAATATACCACATGTATATGGTAGGTTAGGGCTAGTAAGAGGTTAATTAAGGGGGCTGGGTTAGCAGCCTCAAAAGGGACAGAAAGTTCCTGTCTCCCAGTCACTGCCCAGGCAGGCTTGCCCAGGGCAGGAGGCTGTACAGCGTCAGGAGCCAAAGACTCCCCTGAAAGGGAGTAAGTGCTGTTCTGGACCCCTGGGCAGTGGAAGTGGACACCGGTACTGTGGTAGTGCCCCGCTGAGGACTGTGAGCGTCCAGATACCGGCTGTGAACTACTACGGCTTCTCCTGCCGCTTATGCTGCGGTGGAGTTTGCTATGGAAAGGGCAGGAAGATATATCCCGTTTATTGCATCTTTATTAAAACGTTTCCCTGTTGTATCAAACCCATGCCAGAGTGTCTCCTTGGACCCTCATCACCAGCGACTGCAGTGGCTGTGCAGGAAAAGGTATTTGCCTGGGATCTCATCTGTCTGTTCTATGTGCAAGGGGCTGGGGTGTTTTCTGGACTGTTGCTTAAATGGACTTGGTCATGACTACCACTCCGTGCCACCTTGTTACATTTGGCGTAGTCGACAGGATGGACCCCCGCAACCTCGCAACTGCAAGACTGAAAGAGAGGATTCTTGGGATTTGTGAATTGATGACCATTGTGAAAGAGTCAGAAATGGCGGTTGCTGATGATTTAAAGATGGCACCGTCAACTGCCGAGAAGATGGTGGCCGTTGGCGCGAAAATTAGAGATGTTGCCACCTTTCGTGGACATCATGGAAAAGAAATGGTGCCAAAAGGCAGGAGGTTGCACCTCCCTGTGAAAAAGGCCTTCCCGAAATGGTTGCGGGCGAAGAAGAAGTTCCCACCCGTGCAGCAGAACCTAAAGAAGTGGGTGGAACAGCCAAGTGTGACCCCGCCCACGAATGGGTGGAACCCAGCAGAGCAGGACCGCATGTCCAGAGGGGAGACACCATTACTCACCATGATGAAAAGAAGGAGTATGTCATTCCGCGGCAGTATTGGTCGTCAGGCCTGGAGGCGATCCATGGCCCGGGCAGAGACAGGCATGCGCTTCGAGGCCTGGTGGTCGGAGAAGCTGGACGAATTGCACCCATACCGGCGACCGGACAAACTGCTGGTGGAGAGCGAGAAGTTCGAGGGACTGGCAGTGCCCTACAGGAACCGGAAGGAGTCCAGAGGACTTTGGAAGCTGCTCTGCAGGGATTGTCACGACCACGACCACCGGTTTCCATGGCCGCGCAAGAGGATTCCTGGCAGATGCAGCAGTAACCGCGGCGGTGGTGAGTAAGGAGCTCCCGCCCGACCAGCCCGTCAACTTAGCCCCTGCACCGTCACCTCCTGTGGCTCCACTGTCCTCTCCAGCCGCATCACATCACCCGGCTCCGCCGTTGACTCTGGTGTCGGCACCTGCGTCCTCCAGGTCCGTGTCTGTCCCATCTGGCTCCAGCGGCGCGTACCTGGAGGAACCCAGGGTGCGCTCTTCCACTGTTGGGGATTTATTCAAAATTGAAGCGGTGAGCGGTCCAGCTCACCCCAAACCATCTCTATTGGGTTCAGGTCTGGTGACTGTGGAGGCCAGGTCATCTGGCGTAGCACCCCAACACTCTCCTTTTTTGGTCAAATAGCCCTTACACAGCCTGGAGGTGTGTTTGGGGTCATTGTCCTGTTGAAAAATAAATGATGGTCCAACTAAACGCAAACCGGATGGAATAGCATGCTGCTGCAAGATGCTGTGGTAGCCATGCTGGTTCAGTATGCCTTTAATTTTGAATAAATCCCAAACAGTGTCACCAGCAAAGCACCCCCACATCATCACACCACCTCCTCCATGCTTCACGGTGGGAACCAGGCATGTAGAGTCCATTCGTTCACCTTTTCTGCGTGCAAAGCAGTAATCAAAGCAAAAGGTGGCTACTTTGAAGAACCTAGAATATAAGACATATTTTCAGTTGTTTCACACTTTTTTGCAAAGTGTAATGTATAGTGTTGAGCGATACGATACCGCAAGTATCGGGTATCGGCCGATATTAGCTCTATCGGCCTTTCGATAATTAGTTCCGATATTTTCGTCTTATCGGATACCGGAATCGGGATTGTCACTGTCACTGTCAGTGTCCGTCAGTCGGGTCTGTCAGGAGTCAGCGGCACTTACCTGGCAGAAGATCTCCGGCGGTCACGGGCTGGACTGCTTCATGGCCGCCATCATCTTTCCCCGGCGGTCACATGCAGTTTCTCGCGATAACTGCAGTGACTGCTGGGTAATCCCGGCCGTAAAGCAGTCAGTTCGATGACATCACCGCCGGGGAAGCAGGTAATCAGCTGTGCTGCGTCGCGATGACAGGCTCTGCCTGTCATTGCGATGTAGCAGAGCTGGATCGTCGTGGGACTGTCGTTACTATGGACTGCGTCGGACAGGTGGTATACTGTTGGTTTGTTTTTTTTCTTTTTTTACAGGAGATCGATGGCGTCGCAGGAATGAGTGTATAATAAAATTAATGAAAACTGTGTTGTCTCTTTTATTTCATTAAAAGACTTTTTCTTGCTTTGTCTTTTTTTTATACATTTAATAACTTTGGGATTAATAATGGATCGGTGTCTTATTGACACCTCTCCATTATTAACCGGGCTTATTGTCACCGTGCAATCAACGGTGACATTAACCCCTTATTACCCCACTTGCCACCGCTACAGGGCAGTGGGAAGAGCCGGGTAAAGTGCCACAATTGGCACATCTTTTGATGCGCCAAATGTGGGGCTGCTGTAGCCTGGTATTATCAGGCTGTTGAGGGCCAAAATCCATGGGCCTTGACAGTCTTTTAATACCAGGCCGCAGCAGTCTGCATTTTACTTGGCTGGTTAACAAAAATAGGGGGACCCCTACGCCGTTTTTTTTTCGAGGGGATCCCCTATTTTTGTTAACCAACCAAGCTAAGCAGACTGCTGTGGCCTGGTATTATCAGGCTTGCAAGGTCCATGGATATTGGATCCTTACCAGCCTGAAAAACCAGGCCTCAGCGGTCTGCTTCATCTGGCTGGTTAACAAAAATAGGGGGGACCCCACGCCAATTTTTTTCGAGGGGATCCCCTATTTTTGTTAATCAGCCAAGATATGCAGACTGCTGTGGCCTGGTATTATCAGGCTGGCAAGGTCCATGGATCTTGGCTCCTTAACAGCCTGAAAATCCAGGCCTCAGCGGTCTGCTTCATCAGGCTGGTTAACAAAAATAGGGGGGACCCGACGCCATTTTTTATTCGAAGGGAACCCCTATTTTTGTTAATCAGTTCCCTCTGACGTCACTGATTGTGTCCCTGGCTGACCTGAAGTGAAAGTGGAAAGCAATCAATTAAGCTTTCCACTTCCTCTCCTGTCAGCCAGGAGAGGAACTCATTCATTTGGGGGTTTACTGTGAGGCTGCAGCATTAGCTGCGGTCCCTGCAGTAAACATTAACCCTTTCTGAAGGATTACAACCGTGGGACCTGACTGTGCATGGGATAGGTAAGAATAATTTTGCTTTTTTATTTTATTTTTATTACAGGAAATGGTTTTTGCAGTCAAATAAAAGATGGTCAAAAACTGTGTGATTATTTCATTAAAATGATTTTTAATTAAAGTGTGTGTGTTTTATTTTTATTTCATGCAATAGGATTAATAATTGATAGTTGTCTAATTGACAGCTCTCAATTATTAACCTGGCTTAAGGTCACCTTTCAATTGCAATGTGGCTTTAACCCCATATTAACCCATTCGCCACCGCTACAGGGCAATGGGAATAGACGGGCAAAGTGCCAGAAAGGGCGAATCTAATTATAGATTTGTCTTTTCTGGGGTGTCTGGGGACAGATGTTAGTAGCCAGGGGGGGCCAAAAATAATGGTCCCTCTCTGGGCTATTATTATCTGCCCCCATTCGCTGGCTTTGTCTGTCTGGTTGCGAAAATAGGGCGGGAGTCCACGCATTTTTTTTAAACAATTTTACACCTCATATATATATATATATACATGTCATTGAATTTGTGACACATATATATATATTTATATTTATAGTTCATACACTTCTACATAGTATAATAGCCGCTAAGTCAATTGACGGCTTTTGTGAAAATGCAGAACCCGACATGAAATGACACTTGGTGTACATAGGGTTAACCATGTCTTTTCATGTCCTTTGCTATCTGATTTGCACAAACAATTACATCAGTCTATGTGTGCAAAATTTCACACCTGTAGGGGTTAATTAAAGGTGTAAATTCGTAGCAAAAAAGTCCGTTTTTTTTACAACGAATTTACACCTTTAATTAACCCCTACAGGTGTGAAATTTTGCACACATAGACTGATGTAATTGTTTGTGCAAATCAGATTGCAAACGACATGAAAAGACATGGTTAACCCTATGTACACCAAGTGTCATTTCATGTCGGGTGCTTCTGTCTTTTCACTGAAGCCGGCTTTACCCGGCAATTGAATCAGAGGATATTTTACTATGTAGAAGTGTATAAACTATACATATATGTATATACATATGTCACAATGACATGTATATATATATATGTATTCTATGTGTGTATATTTAGTGTTTACAAGGAAATAAAGGTTTTTTTAGTTGCGATATTTTGTTCCCATAGACTTACATGGGACTTCCGGTATCGGAATCGGATATCGCCGATATTTAGTGATATCGGCGATACCATTCCGATCCGATATTTTTAGATATCGAGCAGTATCGCTCAACACTAGTAATGTATAATTCCACATGTGTTAATTCATAGTTTTGATGCCTTCAGTGTGATTCTACAATTTTCATAGTCATGAAAATGCAGAAAAATCTTTGAATGAGGTGTGTCCAAACTTTTGGTCTGTACTGTATGTGGATCTACTGCAAGGAAAGGTGAGCAAAGTTTGCCAATTCTATATGTCAATTGAATTGTATAAGTTATGGGTAGAGTTGAGCGATACTTTCCGATATCCCTAAGTATCGGAATCGGAATGATATCGCCGATACCATTAAAATATCGGCGATACCCGATACCGGAAGTCCCATGTAAGTCTATGGGAACAAAATATCGGAACTAAAAAAACCCCATTCTTTCCTTGTAAACACTAAATATACACACATAGAATACATATATATATATATATACATGTCATTGTGACATATATAGATACATATATGTATAGTTTATACACTTCTACATAGTAAAATATCCTGATTCAATTGCCGGGTAAAGCCGGCTTCAGTGAAAAGACAGAAGCACCCGACATGAAATGACATTTGGTGTACATAGGGTTAACCATGTCTTTTCATGTCCTTTGCTATCTGATATGCACAAACAATTAAATCAGTCTATGTGTGCAAAATTTCACACCTGTAGGGGTTAATTAAAGGTGTAAATTTGTTGTAAAAAAAAACAGACTTTTTTGCTACGAATTTACACCTTTAATTAACCCCTACAGGTGTGAAATTTTGCACACATAGACTGATTTAATTGTTTGTGCAAATCAGATAGCAAAGGACATGGTTAACCCTATGTACACCAAGTGTCATTTCATGTCGGGTTCTGCATTTTCATAAAAGCCGGCAATTGAATTAGCGGCTATTATACTATGTAGAAGTGTATGAACTATAAATATATATATATAATATATATATATGTGTCACAAACTCAATGACATGTATATATATATATGAGGTGTAAAATTGCTGAAAAAAATGCGTGGGCTCCCGCCCTATTTTCGCAACCAGACAGACAAAGCCAGTGAGTGGGGGCAGATAATAATAGCCCAGAGAGGGACCATTATTTTTGGCCCCCCCCGGCTACTAACATCTGCCCCCAGACACCCCAGAAAGGGCAAATCTCTAATTAGATTTGCCCTTTCTGGCACTTTGCCCGTCTATTCCCATTGCCCTGTAGCGGTGGCGAATGGGTTAATAAGGGGTTAAAATGACCTTGCAATTGAAAGGTCACTTTAAGCCAGGTTAATAATTGAGAGCTGTCAATTAGACAACTATCAATTATTAATCCTATTGTATGAAAGAAAAATCAAACACACACACTTTAATAAAAAAGAAGTTTAATGAAATAATCACACAGTTTTTGACCATATTTTATTTACCTGCTAAAACCATTTCCTGTAATAAAAATAAAATAATAAAGCAAAATTATTCTTACCAATCCGATGCACAGTCAGGTCCCACGGTGTAATCCTTCAGAAAGGGTTAATGTTTACTGCAGGGACCGCAGCTAATGCTGCAGCCTCACAGTAAACCCCCAAATGAATGAGTTCCTCTCCTGGCTGACAGGAGAGGAAGTGGAAAGCTTAATTGATTGCTTTCCACTTTCACTTCAGGTCAGCCAGGGACACCATCAGTGACGTCAGAGGGAACTGATTAACAAAAATAGGGGTTCCCTTCGAAAAAAAAATGGCGTGGGGTCCCCCCTATTTTTGTTAACCAGCCAGATGAAGCAGACCGCTGAGGCCTGGATTTTCAGGCTGTTAAGGAGCCAAGATCCATGGACCTTGCCAGCCTGATAATACCAGGCCACAGCAGTCTGCATATCTCGGCTGATTAACAAAAATAGGGGATCCCCTCGAAAAAAAAATGGCGTGGGGTCCCCCCTATTTTTGTTAACCAGCCAGATGAAGCAGACCGCTGAGGCCTGGTTTTTCAGGCTGGTAAGGATCCAATATCATGGACCTTGCAAGCCTGATAATACCAGGCTACAGCAGTCTGCTTAGCTTGGCTGGTTAACAAAAATAGGGAATCCCCTCGAAAAAAAAACGGCGTGGGGATCCCCCCTATTTTTGTTAACCAGCCAAGTAAAATGCAGACTGCTGCAGCCTGGTATTAAAAGACTGTCAAGGCCCATGGATTTTGGCCCTCAACAGCCTGATAATACCAGGCTACAGCAGCCCCACATTTGGCGCATCAAAAGATGTGCCAATTGTGGCACTTTACCCGGCTCTTCCCACTTGCCCTGTAGCGGTGGCAAGTGGGGTAATAAGGGGTTAATGTCACCGTTGATTGCACGGTGTCAATAAGCCCGGTTAATAATGGAGAGGCGTCAATAAGACACCGATCCATTATTAATCCCAAAGTTTTTAAATGTTTAAAAAAAAGACACAGCAAGAAAAAAGTCTTTTAATGAAATAAAAGAGACAACACAGTTTTCATTTTTTTTATTACTCTCTCATTCCTGCGACGCCATCGATCTCCTGTAAAAAAATTAAAAAAAAAAACCAACAGTATACCACCTGTCCGACGCAGTCCATAGTAACGACTGTCCCACGACGATCCAGCTCTGCTACATCGGAATGACAGGCAGAGCCTGACATCCCGGCGCAGCACAGCTGCTTACCAGCTTCCCCGGCGGTGACGTCATCGGACTGCTTTACGGCCGCGATTACCCAGCAGTCACTGCAGTTATCGCGAGATACTGCATGTGACCGCCGGGGAGAAGAGGATGGCGGCCATTAAGCAGCCCGGGATGTGACCGCCGGAGATCTTCTGCCGGGTAAGTGCCGCTGACTCCTGACAGACCCGACCGACGGACACTGACAGTGACAGTGACATTCCGATTCCGGTATCCGATATGACGAAAATATCGGAACTCGGAATCGGAATTCCGATACAGCCAATATCGGCCGATACCCGATACTTGCGGTATCGGAATGCTCAACCCTAGTTATGGGTGATCTTAAATGTGGAAAAAGTTCTGAAATTATTCTTATTCTGTCCCCGGGGCCTGTGGCTGTAAATATGGCTCTGTGAGATGCCGGATCTCTTTCACCCTACTTACAATTGGCGATGATCGCAGATAGCTTAACTCAGCTGCCGGCACACATGTTATGAAGAATCCAGAAGAGACTTTGATTTCTGTAAGAATTCTTGTTGAATGCATACAAACAGCAGCAGGTAAAAAAAGACTTTCTTCAGACAGACTGAAAACACATGTGATTCTGATAAAACCAAGATGGAGAATGAAACACAGGAGAAAGAAGAAGGAAATGACATCACACCAGAAGGGGGAGACAGAGAGACAGAAGGGACAAACTTGATGTAAAGGGAGGATTTCAGCTATGCAAACACAGGGACACATAGCAACAGTAAACAATATGAGAGACTGCAATACAGCATGTAAAATACACAGGACAGTCTGTAAAATGTCTCATTCATGGGACATAACAATTCTGCTTGGTATGATTTTAAAACATGACAAAAACCTAGCATTTTAACAGGCAGGCCAAAACATTTCTCTTCTGATGCTGTCCAATTTAGAAAACCCATTTTTATATGCCCTATTAGAGTATCCTAAGTTTAAGCACCACTCCATGTTTTTTATTGGACTTTAAATGTAATTCCCCTTCCCCATACGCATCCTTTTCCAGCTTTGTTCCCATCGGTGTCATGCGAAAAGTGAACTGCCCGTAGCACCAGTGTTTTATGGAGCGTGCCGGAGGTCACTTGCCTCGTTCTGGTTCTCAGAGACTTGCATTGAGCTCTTGTGACGCAACTTCTGACTTTCGGCCAGTAAGAAGTTATGGGCACAACATGGCGCCGCGGGACCGAAACAGCATTTGTAAAAGGTGAAGCCGCTGGACGGTGAGTATAAGAACAGGGGAAGGTACCTTACATTTCAAGCACCACTCCAGCACCAAAAAAACAAGACACTGGAGTGGTGGTTAAATGTAGGTAGGCAGATAAAAGTTGAACATCTTTATCAATGATTTAGATGATGGAATTGAGGGTAAACTGATCAAATTTGCTGATGACACAAAGCTAGGAGGGGTAGCTAATACTAGAGAAGAGAGAGAAAGGATTCAAAAATATATAAATAAACTGGAGCAGTGGGCAGCAACTAACAGAATGGTTTTTAACAGGAAAAAATGCAAAGTACTACATCTGGGCAATAAAAATGAAAAAAGCATATACAAAATGGGAGGAATAGGGCTAAGTAACAGCACATGTGAAAAAGACTTGGGTATACTAATTGATCACAGACTGAACATGAGTCAACAGTGTGATGCAGCAGCAAAAAAGGCAAATACAATTGTAGGATGTATCAACAGAAGCATACAGTCTAGATCACGTGAGGTCATTATTGCCCTCTACTCCTCTTTGGTCAGACCTCATCTGGAATACTGTGTCCAGTTTTGGGCACCACATTTTAAAAAAGACATCAACAAACTGGAGCAGGTTCAAAGAAGAGCCACCAGAATGTCCTATGAGGAACGGTTGCAGGATTTGGGAATGTTTAGCTTGCAAAAAAGAAGACTGAGAGGAGACTTAATAGCTGTCTACAAATATCTCAAGGGCTGTCACATTGTAGAAGGATCATCTTTATTCTCATTTGCACAAGGAAAGACTAGAAGCAATGGGATGAAACTGAATGGGAGGAGACACAGATTAGATATTAGAAAAAACTTTTTTGACAGTTAGAGTGATCAATGAGTGGAACAGGCTGCCACGAGAGGTGGTAAATTCTCCTTCAATGGAAGTCTTCAAACAGAGGCTGGACAGACATCTGTCTGGGATGATTTAGAGAATCCTGCTTTGAGCAGGGGGTTGGACCAGATGGCCCAGGAGGTCCCTTCCAACTCTACCATTCTATGATTCTATGATTCTAAATAGAGATGAGCGGATAAATTCGAGTGGAATTGAATTCAACAAAAATTTTTGGGCCAAATGTGGATTTTTTGTTATTTGCTTCATAGCAAAATCAACGAAAGGATGGCTGCTGGCCGCCAATTTACTGAACTATAATGTGCCATCTAAAGGTTAACAAAGTGAAATAATCGTTATGCTCATCTCACCACTTATCGCTACTGCCCCTTTGATACTCACCACCACCCGTCCGGTCCTCGCCGCATCTTCAGAATTCCCGCTGCTCACAATAGAATCTTTGTGTCTACTGTACTATGCCGGGACTTTCGGGGTGGTCATGGCGCCTGGAAGAGGTCTGCGATGGCGCACTGGAGGTCACGACGTACATCGTGATGTCATGATGGATGCCGATGACCTCTCTCATGCCTGGGCAGAATCATACAAGCGATATGACGCTTGAAAGTGGGAGACAAAAACATTCCATCATTAGAGGTGGGGTTGAGTAGTTGAGGCCTGGAAAGGTGAGTAAAACTATTTTTTTTTACATATTATGTTTATTATGCTCTGGGGACTGGAGAGACCCAAAAGTCCAACAAGGAACATTACATTTGCAGACAATAACTCCTCCGCAAATTGAATTTCCTGGGGAAAAAACATATGAACAGGCGAATTTGAAATCTTTCAAGCCCAACGTGTTTTTAGCCATTGGAAGACAATCTTCCCTTTTTCATTTCTCAAAGTTTAGAATCCCTGTAAGATCTCTGCACTTCATTACATGTTCGTGTCTCTCATACCCTTCATCCAATACAACCTTGAGAACAAATAATTAAGCCGAGAGATTTTTTTTATTTTTAATTTTCTTTTTTATGTAACAGAAATATTAGAGAGCAGAACTGCTCACCGAGATCTACGAGAGGTGACGGAAACTTTATAGCACAGTCACTTTGAATTAAATCATGTTATTAAAGAAGAAACACTTAAAATCCGCATAGTGTGAAGAAACCTTCCTGACCAGTAACTCTTCTGAAATGCCTTGTTTGGATCATAACTTGTCTTTTGCCTTCAGGATCATATTATGATGATATATCCAAACACTTCAGATCTGAAAGGATTGTACTGACAAGTTAAAGAGGCTCCGAAAGTCAAGTGATACATAGGGGAAGATCAAGTATGATGAGAAAAACACTGAAGGTTCAATTCAACCTACAGTAATGACCAAGCATTAGGTCATGCAAACCTCCACCAAAGAGTCAAAAGAATCACTGTGTGATCATTGGCCCTTTCTGTCCTAATAGATATAATCTTTTCAATAATTCTTTCAAATACACTTTTGTACAATTTCCTTTCATTTATTTGTCTTCTTTTATTCTACTGGTTTCTTCTAGTTAATTTTTCTTATTATATTAAAATTAATAAAAACCTTGAGCGATAGGGTCAGCAAGCTGCCAGGTCACATTTAATCCACCATATCAATGAACAAAAGTATTGAGATACCTACACATTTCATCTATGATAACCCAGTTGGTGCCACCTTTTGCTTTTTTAAGAAAGTTTTCTACAAGATTTTGAAGGAGTCTCTTGGAATTTTTCCCTATTCATACAGAAGAGCCTTTGTGAAGTCAGACCCTGATGTTGGAGGAGAGAGCCGGGCTCAGAATCTCCAGTCTAGTACGTCCCTAAGTGTTCAATGGAGTTGAGGTCAGGGCCATTAAACAAGGTGGAAATGGAGCGGACATGCGCATGCTCAATCTCTGCTCCATTCATTCTCAGTAGAGCTTCCAGAAATAGCGAACTAGGTTTTAGCCCTCGCCTTTCTCCATCAGTCTCACAGACAAAGTCTCACAGATGTTGTGGAGGCTGCGCATGCACACCTCTGCTCCATTCAATACGTGCCTGGAAACCCCTGTTCTGAGGATCACTGAGAATCCAACTACCAGGACCCCCAGCGATCAACAAGTTATCCCCTATTCTTGTGATAGGAGATAACTTGTGACATTTTAAGATTTCCATACACTGTAACTAGGGGGCTTATGGTAGCCCCTAAAACACAACCCAATTGAATTTTTCAACATGCACCAAACCTTACCATGGTCACAATATATTGTAGTCAGAATGAACATTAGATGCCACATAGATAAGCATGATTCACTACTAAATGTAACATGTTTCCTCTGCTCTTGAGTAGTGTGCCTAACACTACTCCATATATGCTGTCGATAATGCCAGAGGAAGTTTGTTGAACCAGCAGAACAACTCTGTAATTTTACATGGTCTCCACTTGGTTGGTGTTATTCGCCTATCTCAGCTCCAAGGATTTTCTGTGTTCAATGTCAGGTTTCATAAGTTGCCTGGTGTCCTCAAGTGACATCATTACCCAAGGCCTTTTAAAGGGTGATTTTATCTTTCCTGTGTGTCTGAGTATTGACTTGGCTATGAGTTTGGTTACTGTGTTCTTAGGAGTTTGCCAACATCCAGTTTTCTCAGATTAAAACTCCTCTGCAAATCATGTGATTTCTACAACTACATCTACTTTCTGGCTCAGACCTTCTGATTAACCCTTTATCTACTGTAAGCATAACAAACTGTTATTTGAACTTGTTCAAACTATTAACGCTCCTACTTCAGAGTACATCTTCTCTATAAGCTAGTTTTTCTCATCTTCTTTTCTTCCGGAGCATACCGCTCCTCTGCATCACAGTTTCCTGCTTGCAGGGAGAATGTTGTGCTCCTGAAGACTGACAGTTTGGATTAATGACATGGCTGAACCACTTGTCTGAACTGAGCTCTCTCCCTTGCTGCTAGCAGAGACAATTTTTTTTTCTCTGCACCTTGGGAGAAGTGCATGGACATTGATGCTGGTAGTAGCATTTACAGGCTCTAAATCATAGAACCTGCAAGCTCTGCATGTTCCTTGCTTAGGTAGCTGACCACCTTGAGGACTGCAGTGGTGGCCGCTAACCTAGACAATGAGCAATGCACAGTAGAATTAAAAAATCCTCCATTCTTGAGAATCAAGAAGATTTTCAAAAGAGGTGAATTGCATTTTTTTTTTTACAAGCAAGTTCCAAAGTTAACTTGGGAACTTGAGACAACCAATTTAAGGCACAGGAGATCCATGGAGTGACCAAGAACAGTTCAAGCATGGACAATGGAACATTCTGAAAATATATGGGCATCAATACAATTATTTCTCCCCCACCATCTACAGTATACACAGTCATAACCTTGAAATTGTTCCAGAAAATCAAGTTTTTCCCCCAGAAAATTATTGCAATTATTTGTTATACACACATGTTTATTTCCTTTGTGTGTATTGGAGTAACACAAAAAAACTGAGGAAAAAAAGGCAAATTGGACATTTCACACAAAACTCCAAAAATGGTCTGAACAAAATTGTTGGCACCTTCAACTTAATATTTGGTTTCACACCCTTTGTAATAAATAACTGCAATTAATCGATTCTTATAACCATAAACAAGCTTCTTACACCTCTAACTTGAATTTTGACCACTCTTTTTATGAAAATTGATCCAGGTCTCTCATATTTGAAGGCACCTTCTCTCAACAACACTCTCTCCACAGATGTTCAATGAGATTTAGATCCAGACTGATAGCTGGCCACCTAATAATTCTCCAGCACTCCATTTCTGGGAGCTTCTTGAAGTATGTTAGGGGTCATTGTCCTACTGGAAGACCCATGAACCCAGCTTTCAGATACTGGGCACTACATTGTGACCCAACATCTGCTGGTAATCTTCAGATTTCATGATGCCTTCATACAGTCAAGGAAACCAGAGCCAGAGGCAGCAAAACAATCCCAAAACATATTGTAATCTTCACTATATTTGACTGTAGGTACTGTGTTCTTTTCTTTGTAGGCCTCATTCTGTATTCGATAAACAGTGAATGATATATATATGTATATATATATACTGTATATATATATATATATAATAAAGAAAAAAGAGAGCATGGATATAACACACTCATTATGAAATAGTCCATTATAGGAAAAGCAAGGGAGAGTTCAGAAAACCTAAATGAGTGGAACGCCAATGGCAGCCCTTGACCCCAACAAATAAAGCAAGAGCTGCTGTCACATTACATTCATCATGCTGCATGGTCCAGTTACAACTTCTTCAGAACTGGAATCTAGACTATCCTGACAGTCTAATTTTAACCTCGCTGTCTCAGCAGACAGAATAGACACCTCATGTAGACAAACATGCTCACAAGATTAGATGAGATTAAGAAGAGTGACCCTTTACCACTGGGCCCTGAGCACTGTCCATGAATGTTACATATCCTGATGTTTTTTAAATGCAATCTGCAAAATAATCAAGAGTACAATTTTATGTTAAAAGAGCATGCACTAGATTGCAAAAATAACAAATTGAACCAGGCATCACAATTTTTTTAGAGTCATTTTTAAAGGGAACTGTCGTTCGATTCATGCTGCCCATGAATCAGACCATGAATTCATGACTGCAACCAGGTATGTTTTTCTCTGAAATGTTGCAGTTTAAAGATCTAGCCATAGATCATAGAGATGAGACTAGTCTGGTGCCACCACTTCTCCTTAAACCGTTGGGAGAAGCTAACCAGGGGCGGCGTCAGACTAGTCACGCGTCTTCCTATAGTCCCCGGCCGGATCTTCAAACTATGTTTTCTCTGAAATTCCGAATAGGTCTAGCCTTATTACTGGACTAAGGATGCAAACACTGCAGGGGGAATAGACCCGCGCACATGGGAAAGTGAATTTACCCTATAAAAAAGAGGGGAAAAAACAAACAAATGTGACACAACACTAGGGGCACTTTTTCTAAATGCTACCATGCCCTATCATACCAATCTCTCCTTCACCTCCCATATACAATCTCTTGCCCGCTCTTGCCGTCTACACCTAAAGAACATCTCTAGCCCCTTACTGCCATCGGACGTACTATCCCGTCCATGGTACCTGGGCCCGTATGACCATGGACGGGATAGTACGTCTCGTGCGATCGGACGCGCTCCCGGGGGGAGCGCAGCCGATCGCCGCCGGGTGTCAGCTGATTATCACAGCTGACTCCCATGACTGTGTGTCAGGAGCGGTCACGGACCGCTCCCGGCACATTAACCCCTTGCACACCGCGATCAAACATGATCGCGGTGTACTGGGGGCACAGGGGAGGATCGCGCAGGGTGGGGGCTCCCTGCGCGCCCCCCTGAGACCCTCAGAGCAGCGCGATGTGATCGCGCTGTTCTGAGGGCTTCCTCCCTCCCAGGACCCGGATCCAAGATGGCGCCGGGGTCCTGGAGGGAGGCGGCTACCTCAGTGCCTGCCGAGAGCAGGCACTGAGAAGCCTGCATCACTGCCTGAGCGATCGCTGGTGTGACAGAGTGCTGTGGACACTGTCACACCAGCGATCTGATAAAATACTGTGATGTCCCACCCTGGGACAAAGTAAAAATGTTAAAAAAATAAAAATAAACATGTTTTAAAAAAAAATCCAAAATAAATATAAAAATAAATAAATATTCCCCAATAAATTCACTTCTTCCTGTAAATAAAAAAAACAAAGCAATAAAAGTACACATATTTGGTATCGCCGCGTCCGTAACGACCCCCCCTATAAAATTGTCCCACTAGTTAACCCCTTTAGTGAGCCCCTTAAAAAAAAAAAAAAAACGAAGCAAAAAATCAATGCTTTATCATCATACCGCCGAACAAAAAGTGGAATAACACGCGATCAAAAAGACCGATATAAAAAAACATGGTACCACTGAAAACGTCATCTTGTCCCGCAAAAAACGAGCCATCATACAGCATCATCAGCGAAAAAATAAAAAAGTTATAGCTCGCAGAATAAAGCGATGCAAAAATAATTATTTTTTATATAAAATTGTTTTTATTCTATAAAAGCGCCAAAACATGAAAAAATGATATAAATGAGGTATCGCCATAATCGTACTAACCCGAAGAATAAAACTGCTTTATCAATTTTACCACACGCGGAACGGTATAAACGCCTCCCCCAAAAGAAATTCATGAATTGCTGATTTTTGTTCATTCTAACCTCCCAAAAATCTAAATAAAAAGCGATCAAAAAACGTCACGTGCTCAAAAATGATACCAATAAAAACGTCAACTCGTCCCGCAAAAAATAAGACCTCACATGACTCTGTGGGCCAAAATATGCAAAAATTATAGCTCTCAAAATGTGATGATGCAAAAACTATTTTTGCAATAAAAAGCGTCTTTTAGCGTGACAGCTGCCAATCATAAAAAACCCGCTATAAATAGTAAATCAAACCCCCCTTTATCACCCCTTAGTAAGGGAAAAATAATAAAATTAAAAAAAAGTATTTATTTCCATTTTCCCATTAGGGTTAGGGTTAGGGTTGCGGCTAAAGTTAGGGTTAGGGTTGGCGCTAAAGTTAGGATTAGGATTAGGGTTGGGATTAGGGGTGTGTTAGGGTTAGGTTTGTGGTTAGGGTTGGGACTAGGGTTAGGGGTGTGTTGGGGTTAGGGTTGGAGTTAGAATTGGGGGGTTTCCGCTGTTTAGGCACATCAGGGGCTCTCCAAATGTGACATGGCGTCTGATCTCAATTCCAGCCAATTCTGCGTTGAAAAAGTCAAACGGTGCTCCTTCACTTCTCAGCTCTGCCATGCGTCCAAACAGTAGTTTATCCCCACATATGGGGTATCAGCGTACTCTGGACCCCAAGAGTTATTGTGCAATTTGTCCTATTTCTTCTGCTACCCTTGGGAAAATAAAAAACTGGGGGCGAAAATATAATTTTTGTACAAAAAAATTATTTTTTTGTTTTTACGGCTGTACATTATAAACTTCTGTGAAGCACTTGGGGCTTCATAGCGCTCACCACACATCTAGATAAGTTCCTTGTGGGGTCTATTTTCCAAAATGGGGTCACTTGTTGGGGATTTCCACTGTTTAGGCGCATCAGGGGCTCTCCAAATGCGACATGACGCCCCCAGACCATTCCATCAAAGTCTGCAATCCAAAACGTCACTACTTCCCTTCCGAGCCCCAACGTGTACCCATACAGTAGTTTTCTCCCACATATTGGATATCAGCGTACTCAGGACAAATTGGACAACAACTTTTGGGGTCCAATTTCTCCTGTTACCCTTGTAAAAATAAAATATTGGGGCAAAAAAATCATTTTTGCAAAAAAAAAAAAAGATTTTTTATTTTTACGGCTGTACGTTATAAACTTCTGTGAAGCACTTCGGGGTTCAAAGTGCTCACCACACATCTAGATAAGTTCCTTGTGGGGTCTATTTGCCAAAATGGGGTCACTTGGGGGGTTTCCACTGTATAGGTGCATCAGGGGCTCTCCAAATGTGACATGACGCCCCCAGACCATTCCATCAAAGTCTGCAATCCAAAACGTCACTACTTCCCTTCCGAGCCCTGACGTGCGCCCATACAGTAGTTTTCTCCCACATATTGGGTATCAGCGTACTCGGACAAATTGGACAACAACTTTTGGGTTCCAATTTCTTCTGTTACCCTTGTGAAAATAAAATATTGGGGGCGAAAAAATCATTTTTGTAAAAAAAAAAAAAAGATTTTTTATTTTTACGGCTGTACGTTATAAACTTCTGTGAAGCACTTCGGGGTTCAAAGTGCTCACCACACATCTAGACAAGTTCCTTGTGGGGTCTATTTTCCAAAATGGGGTCACTTGTGGGGGGTTTCCACTGTTTAGGCGCATCAGGGGCTCTCCAAATGCGACATGACGCCCCCAGACCATTCCATCAAAGTCTGCAATCCAAAACGTCACTACTTCCCTTCCGAGCCCTGACGTGCGCCCATACAGTAGTTTTCTCCCACATATTGGGTATCAGCGTACTCAGGACAAATTGGACAACAACTTTTGGGGTCCAATTTCTCCTGTTACCCTTGTGAAAATAAAATATTGGGGGCAAAAAAAATCATTTTTGTAAAAAAAAAAAAGGATTTTTTATTTTTACGGCTGTACGTTATAAACTTCTGTGAAGCACTTCGGGGTTCAAAGTGCTCACCACACATCTAGATAAGTTCCTTGTGGGGTCTATTTGCCAAAATGGGGTCACTTGTGGGGGGTTTCCACTGTATAGGTGCATCAGGGGCTCTCCAAATGTGACATGACGCCCCCAGACCATTCCATCAAAGTCTGCAATCCAAAACGTCACTACTTCCCTTCCGAGCCCTGACGTGCGCCCATACAGTAGTTTTCTCCCACATATTGGGTATCAGCGTACTCAGGACAAATTGGACAACAACTTTTGGGTTCCAATTTCTTCTGTTACCCTTGTGAAAATAAAATATTGGGGGCGAAAAAATCATTTTTGTAAAAAAAAAAAAAAAGATTTTTTATTTTTACGGCTGTACGTTATAAACTTCTGTGAAGCACTTCGGGGTTCAAAGTGCTCACCACACATCTAGATAAGTTCCTTGTGGGGTCTATTTGCCAAAATGGGGTCACTTGTGGGGGGTTTCCACTGTATAGGTGCATCAGGGGCTCTCCAAATGTGACATGACGCCCCCAGACCATTCCATCAAAGTCTGCAATCCAAAACGTCACTACTTCCCTTCCGAGCCCTGACGTGCGCCCATACAGTAGTTTTCTCCCACATATTGGGTATCAGCGTACTCAGGACAAATTGGACAACAACTTTTGGGTTCCAATTTCTTCTGTTACCCTTGTGAAAATAAAATATTGGGGCGAAAAAATCATTTTTGTAAAAAAAAAAAAAAAAAGATTTTTTATTTTTACGGCTGTACGTTATAAACTTCTGTGAAGCACTTCGGGGTTCAAAGTGCTCACCACACATCTAGATAAGTTCCTTGTGGGGTCTATTTGCCAAAATGGGGTCACTTGTGGGGGGTTTCCACTGTATAGGTGCATCAGGGGCTCTCCAAATGTGACATGACGCCCCCAGACCATTCCATCAAAGTCTGCAATCCAAAACGTCACTACTTCCCTTCCGAGCCCTGACGTGCGCCCATACAGTAGTTTTCTCCCACATATTGGGTATCAGCGTACTCAGGACAAATTGGACAACAACTTTTGGGCTCCAATTTCTTCTGTTACCCTTGTGAAAATAAAATATTGGGGACGAAAAAATCATTTTTGTAAAAAAAAAAAAAGATTTTTTATTTTACGGCTGTACGTTATAAACTTTAGTGAAACACCTGGGGGTTAAAAGTTCTCACCACACATCTAGATAAGTTCCTTGAGGGGTCTAGTTTCCAAAATGGCGTCATTTATGGGAGTTTCCACTGTTTAGGCAGATCAGGAGCTCTCCAAACACGACATGGCGTCCAGCCAATTCTGCGTTGAAAAAGTCAGACGGCGCTCCTTCCCTTCCAAACTCTGCCATGCACCCAAACAGTGGTTTACCCCCACATATTGGGTATCAGCGCACTCAGGACAAATTGCACAATAACTTTTGGAGTCTTGTTACCCTTGGAAAAATAAAAATTGGGGTGAAAAGATCATTTTTGTGGAAAAAATATGATTTTTAAATTTTACGGCTCTACGTTATAAACTTGTGTGAAGCACTTGGGGGTTCAAATTGCTCACCAAAGATCTAGAAAAGTTCCTTAGGGGGTCTAGTTTCCAAAATGGGGTCATTTGTGGGGGGTTTCCACTGTTTAGGCACATCAGGGGCTCTCCAAATGCAACATGGCATCCAATCTCAATTCCAGCCAATTTTGGTTGGAAAAAGTCAAATGGTGCTCCTTCCATTCCGAGCTGTGCCGTGCGCCCAAACAGTGGTTCCCACCCACATATGGGGTATCAGCGTACTCAGGACAAATTGGACAACAACTTATGTGGTCCAATTTCTCCTGTTACCCTTGAGAAAATAAAAAATTAGTGACTAAAAGATAATTTTTGTGGGAAAAAAATAGGATTTTTTATTTTCATGCCGGGCATTATAAACTTGTGTGAAGCACTTGGGGGTTCAAAGTGCTCACCAAAGATCTAGATAAGTTCCTTAGGGGGTATAGTTTCCAAAATGGGGTCACTTGTGGGGGGTTTCCACTGTTTAGGCTCATCTGGGGCACTGCAAACGGAACATGACCCCCATCAACGTCTGCATTCCAAAACGTTACTACCTCCTTTCCAAGCCCTGCCGTGCAACCAAACAGTTTCCCCCCCCACATATGGGGTATCAGCGTACTCAGGACAAATTGGACAACAACTTTTGGGGTCCAATTTCTTTGGGAAAATTCAAAAATTTGGGACTAAAAAATCATTTTTGTGGAAAATTGTTTTTTTTTTTTTTCACACCCAGGCATTATAAGCTTTTGTGAAACACTTGGGGGTTCAAAGTGCTCACAACAGATCTAGATAAGTACCTTAGGGGGTCTAGTTTCCAAAATGGTGTCACTTGTGGGGGTTTCCACTGTTTAGGCGCATCAGGGGCTCTCCAAACACGACATGGCGTCCAATCTCAATTCCAGCCAATTTTAGTTTGAAAAAGTCAAACGGCGCTCCTTCCCTTACGAGCTCTGCCGTGTGCCCAAACAGTGGTTTTCCCCCACATATTGGGTATTGGCGTACTCAGGAGAAATTGCATAACAACTTTATCTGTCCATTTTCTCCTTTTACCCTTGTCAAAATAAAAAAAAAGTTTGTAAAAGATCATTTTTGTGGCTAAAAAGTTAAATATTCATTTTTTCCTTCCACGTTGCTTTAGTTCCTGTGAAGCACCTGAAGGGTTAATAATCTTCTTGAATGTGGTTTTGAGTACCTTGAGGGGTGCAGTTTTTAGAATGGTGTCACTTTTGGGTATTTTCTGCCATATAGACCCCTCAAAGTGACTTCAAATGAGAGGTGGTCCCTAAAAAAAATGGCTTTGTAAATTTTGTTGTAAAAATGAGAAATCGCTGGTCAACTTTTAACCCTTATAACTTCCTAACAAAAAAAAATTTTGGTTCCAAAATTGTGCTGATGTAAAGTAGACATGTGGGAAATGTTATTTATTAACTATTTTGTGTGATATATTTCTCTGTTTTAAGGGAATAAAAATTCAAAGTTTGAAAATTGCAAAATTTTAAAAATTTTCGCCATATTTGCGTTTTTTTCAAAAATAAACGCAAGTTATATCGAAGAAATTTTACTTCTCACGTGAAGTACAATATGTCACGAGAAAACAATCTCAGAATCGCGAAGATCCGTTGAAGCGTTCCAGAGTTATAACCTCATAAAGAGACAGTGGTCAGAATTGTAAAAATTGGCCCGGTCATTAACGTGCAAACCACCCTTGATGGTGAAGGGGCTAGAATCCGCCCCTTTCTCACCATGGAAACAACAAAAACCCTCATTGTCGCCCTGATCCACTCCCGCCTGGACTACTGTGTTGCTCTATTAATTGACCTTCCCCTCACTCGACTTTCCCCTCTCCAGTCCATCCTTAATGCAGCAGCCAGGATCGTCTATCTGGCTAATCGGTGCTCGGACGCGCCTGTTCTTCACCAGTCATTGCACTGACTGCCCATTCATTATAGGATCCAATTCAAACTGCTTGTTCTCACCCACAAAGCTCTCCACAGTGCAGCACCCCACTACATCTCCTCCCTCATTTCTGTTTATCGGCCTACTGGCTCGTTAAGCTCTGCAAACGACTTTCAACTAACCTCTGCACTAATCTGTACTTCTCACTCCCGCCTCCAAGACTTCTCCCGCGCCAATCTTCTGGAATGCTCTACCCCAAGAAATTAGGACTATTCACAACTTGCGCAGTTTTAGGCACTCCCTCAAAACATATCAGTTCAGAGCGGCCTATCAGCACCACAAATACTGACTGATGACCAACTCATGCAGCCTTTATCTATCCCCCACTCCCTCAAGATGGCTGGACCATCATTGTAAATAAGCCCCTGTACTTTGTGTCTCCCCCCACCTCATTGTAGATTGTAAGCTCTCATGAGCAGGATAGTCTTACGTTGCTTTAATTATTTTATTATCTTTAAAGTTGTTACTTATGACTGTTGTGTATGAACTATTAAACTGTAAAGCGCTGCGGAATATGTTGGCGCTGTATAAATAAAGATTATTATTATTGTTGTGATGACACTGTTTTGAAGTTCTCCACGAAGAAGCTGGGCTCATAGCACCTGCTACTTAAATCATTATTGATCGGCTGCAACCACTGAGAGAACAAAATGGCAATTGTTCAATTCTCGAAAACCGCCACCATAGGAGACTATCACTGTTTATGGCCAAAATATTCATTTTGAATGGCATACTATTTCATGGGGACACTATTCTTAATTTCAGTGGGTATGGTAGCTATTATCATTCATTAATGAGGACACTGGCCAAAATTATTCGTTTCTGGAGGCACAAAGTGTAACGCTCATGCCCAAACTGGATGGCGCAAGCGAGGATTGTGGCCCCACTGTGCCACGAACCAAACTAACCCTGGAGGGGGGTGAGCAGCTACCTTGGTGTTCACTGGGCCTCTAGTGGTGAGGTCAGGCTTGTGCGGCAGGTAGTTGCCAGGTACTACTCCAGGGTGGTGTCTGGCAGAAACAGCTGATCCCAGAGGGGGACAAGACACAAAAGACAGGTGCAGGCAAATACTGGAGAGAACGGAGGTTTATACTGGCAAGTACTCGCGGGCACGGATGATGTACTGGAAGGCAGACAGGTACAACTGGTACTCTGGAAGGCAGGCAGGCACGGCTGGCACTCTGTTATGATTCGGTAGCTGAGGAGTGCAGGCAAAAAGGCAATACACCAGAGCAGTTGGAATCTATGAGATTGCAGTACCCTGACTAACCACCACAACTAGAGGCAGCCGTGGAGCGTTCCTACGTTGGTCCTAGACGCCTCGTCACAGCCTGAGAAACTAACTACACCTAAAGATAGAAATAGGAAAGCTATCTGCCCCGGAGCAGAACCCCAAAGATAATAGCAAGCCCCCAAACATGTAATGGGGTTAGACAAGACGAAATACTGACACAGACAGAAAATAGTATGAGCAAACGTTGGGGCCCAAACTAACTAAATAGAAAAGGATAGGAAGGGTACTTACTGCAATCCCAAAAAAAACCCTGAAAGCACCAACTCTACTAATTTCAAAAACACCTGAGATCACACGACCTCTACCACCTAAATTAGTTCTCTGGTGTAACAAAATCAAAACAGCAGCCACTGAAAAAACTGGAAAAAGCAAAAGTACAAACATCAGTGGCTGAACTAAACTGAGAGGGCAAAAGCCCCCTGAGGGGACCCAGAAGGCCCCCACAGAAGTGCAGGACAAAATGCAAAAATTAAGCACAGAAACAAAAAGAAGAAAATGTCTTATCTGTTAGCAGGAGATGCAGACACGACACAGCAGGCTACAAGGGAAACAGGAATCAAGGATTGAGACCCGAACAATTGATCACCGGCAACCCTGATGGGAAGGTGACTCCCTTATATAAGACCAGTCAGTAACACCTGATTCCCAGTCCTCACAATCTTCACTGAACAGACCAGTACCGCTTGTAACCACCAGAGGGAGCCTCTGCTCAGAACTCATCTCAAGCCCATTCACAACAGTACCCCCCCCTTGAGGAGGGGTCACCGAACCCTCATTTGAGCAACCAGGTCGGTCAGGATGAGTTCTATAATACGCACGGATGAGTCTCCTAGCATGGATGTCCGAAGCAAACACCCAAGAATTGTCTTCCTGACCATAACCTCTCCACTTAACCAAATACTGGAGTTTCCGTCTAGAAAAACGAGAATCTAATATTTTCTCAACCACATACTCCAGATTGCCCTCAACCAAAACAGGGTCAGGAGGCACAGCAGCAGGAACCACTGGCTCAACAAACCTCTTCAACAAGGACTTGTGGAACACATTATGGATCTTAAATGTCCCTGGAAGAAGCAAACGAAAAGAAACAGGATTAAGAATCTCCATGATCTTATAAGGTCCAATGAACCTAGGCTTAAATTTAGGAGATGCTACTGTCATAGGAATATTTTTTGAGGACAACCAGACCAAGTCCCCTACTTTAAACCGAGGACCATCAGTCCTATGCCGGTTAGCAAACCGCTGGGCCCTCTCCTGAGAGAGGGACAACCTCTCCACTACCTGGTCCCAAATCTGTTGCATACGCTCCACAACAGAGTCAACACCTGGACAGACAGAAGCCTCCGTCTGTCCTGAAGAAAATCGAGGGTGAAACCCAGAATTACAGAAAAATGGAGACATCAAAGTGGCAGAGCTAGCCCTATTATTAAGAGCAAACTCAGCCAAAGGCAAAAAAGAGACCCAGTCATCCTGATCAGCAGACACAAAGCATCTTAGATAAGTCTCCAATGTCTGGTTTGTTCTCTCAGTTTGACCATTGGTCTGAGGATGAAATGCCGAGGAGAAAGACAATTGAACACCCAGTTTAGAACAAAAAGTCCTCCAAAATCTGGAAACAAACTGGACTCCTCTGTCAGACACAATGTTCTCAGGAATGCCGTGTAAACGAACCACGTGCTGAAGGAACAACGGCACCAATTCAGAGGAGGAAGGCAACTTAGGCAATGGCACAAGATGTATCATCTTGGAAAACCTATCACAAATCACCCAGATGGCGGTCATTCTCTGAGAAACAGGAAGGTCGGAAATGAAATCTATAGAGATATGGGTCCATGGTCTCTTGGGCACAGGCAATGGCATCAACAAACCACTAGAGCGAGAGCAAGGCTTGGAGCGAGAGCAAGTCCCGCAGGACTGCACAAATTCCCTGACATCACGAGACAAGGTAGGCCACCAAAAGGACCGACTAACCAAGTCTCTGGTACCAAAAATTCCGGGATGCCCAGCCAACGCGGAACAATGAATCTCAGACATCACACTCTTTTTCCACTGGTCCTGGACAAACAATTTTCCAACAGGGCAGCACTCGGGCCTATCCTCCTGACACCCCTCCAGAGCAAGTCTCAAATTGGGTGAGATGGCGGAAAGAACTACACCCTCTTTCAAAATAACAGAAGGATCAGCTAACTCAGGAGAGTCCGCAAGGAAACTCCTCGAGAGGGCATCCGCCTTAACATTCTTAGTGCCAGGAAGAAAGGAAACCACAAAATTAAAACGTGTGAAAAACAAGGCCCACCTGGCCTGTCTAGGATTGAGTCGCTTGGCCGATTCCAGATAAACCAGATTCTTATGGTCCGTAAGGACCACCACCCGATGTTTGGCTCCCTCCAGCCAATGTCTCCACTCTTCAAAAGCCCACTTCATGGCCAATAACTCCCGATTACCCACGTCATAATTACGTTCAGTAGGAGAAAATTTTCGAGAGAAAAAGGCACAAGGGTTACTTTTAGAGGTCTCTGGATCTTTTTGGGACAAAACGGCACCTGCCCCAATTTCAGAGGCATCAACCTCCACCTGAAATGGCAGAGAAACATCAGGCTGCCGTAGAACAGGAGCAGAAGTGAATCTCTGCTTAAGTTCCTGAAATGCAGAGACTGCCTCAGGAGGCCAATTCACCACATCAGAACCCTTTTTGGTCAAATCAGTTAATGGTTTAACAATAACAGAGAAATTACCAATAAATTTACGATAAAAATTGGCAAAACCCAAAAATCTTTGAAGAGCCTTTAATGAAGTAGGTTGGACCCAATCACAGATGGCCTGAACCTTGACTGGGTCCATTTCAATAATAGATGGGGACAAAATGAATCCCAGAAATGAGATCCTCTGTACGCCAAAAAGACACTTTGATCCTTTCACAAACAGAGCATTCTCTCTCAAAATCTGGAATACAGTTCGAACATGTTTCACATGAGAGTCCCAGTCATTAGAAAAAATCAAGATATCATCCAAATAAACAATCAGAAATTTATCCACAAAATCCCTGAAAATGTCATTCATGAGGGACTGGAAGACAGAAGGAGCATTAGTGAGCCCAAAGGGCATCACAAGGTACTCAAAATGCCCCTCCGGGGTATTGAATGCCGTCTTCCATTCATCCCCGTGCTTAATGCGAATAAGGTTATATGCCCCCCTGAGGTCAAGCTTGGTAAACCAAGTAGCGTTTTTCACCCTGGAAAACAGGTCAGAAATCAAGGGTAACGGGTATTGATATTTCACAGTAATATTGTTCAAAAGACGATAATCAATACACGGCCTTAATGAACCATCCTTTTTGGCCACAAAGAAAAAACCGGCACCTAAGGGTGAAGAGGATGGTCTGATTGACCCTTCTCCAATGACTCCTTGATATAAGACCGCATAGCGTCATGTTCAGGTACAGACAAGTTAAAAAGGCGACCTTTAGGGAATTTACTACCAGGCACTAATTCAATAGCGCAGTCATAGCTCCTATGGGGAGGCAAGGATGCAGATTTACTTTCGCTAAACACATCAGAAAAATCAATCAAAAAGTCAGGAACATCCTGAGCCTGGGGGAGGCAGAAAAAACAGGAGTGTTGGTATTAACACATTGGCAGCCCCAACTGGTTACAGACACAGATTTCCAATCCAAAACAGGATTATGAGACTGTAACCAAGGGAAACCCAGTACGATAATATCATGCAGATTATACAGAACCAAAAATTTGCAGCACTCTTGATGATCAGGTTCAACCCTCATTATCACCTGAGTAGAGAACTGAGGTTTATTCTCAGCCAAAGGGGTAGAATCGATCCCCAGAAGGGGAATAGACTTCTGTAGGGGTATCAAGGGAAACCCACAACGTTTAGCAAAATCATAATCCATCAGGTTAATAGCTGCTCCAGAATCAACGAAAGCCTGAGCAGAAAATGAGGACAGAGAGCATATCAGAGTGACAGTTAGTAAAAACTTAGTCTGAACACTACCCAAGACAACTGAGCGTGCAAAACGTCTTCCCCCGCTTAGGGCAGACTGAAATAGCATGAGAGGCATCACCACAGTAGAAACATAACCCATTGCGCTTTCGAAACTCATGACGCTGTGCCCCAGACACCACTCTATCACACTGCATGGATTCAGAAGCAGGTTCACAAGGCAACACTATTCCACGCATACTTCTCCGCTCACGCAAACGTCTGTCAATTTGAATCGCTAATGACATAGAATCATTGAGACCAGACGGGACAGGGAATCCCACCATAACATCCTTTACATTATCTGACAGCCCCTTCCGAAAAAGGGCCGCCAAAGCATCGTCATTCCACTTGGTCAGGACTGCCCACCTACGGAATCTCTGACAGTATAACTCAGCGTCATCAAGCCCCTGATTTAATGCCAACAAGGCTTTTTCAGCTTGATCAGTGACATTAGGCTCATCGTACAATAACCCCAAAGCCTGAAAAAATGCATCAACATCACTCAAAACAGGATCCCCAGGTGTCAGGGAAAAAGCCCAATCCTGAGGATCGCTGCGCAGGAGAGAGATGACAATTTGAACCTGCTGCGCTGCGTTTCCTGAGGACTTAGATTTTAAGGCAAAAAACAATTTACAATTATTTTTGAAATTCTGAAACTTAGCTCGATCCCCTAAAAACAAATCTGGCATGGGAATCCTAGGTTCCACAACAGGCAACCTAGCAAGATATGCAGCAATACTCCGAACCTCAGTGGCAAGCTGATCCACACGGCCAGACAACTGTGCAAACTCCATTGAGAGAAAAAATCCTCCCCAGCACCCAGAGATACAGAGGGAAAAAAAAATGCAACAAACAGAAAAATATCTCTGACAACTCTGACAACCGTTTTTTCTTTCACAATATTTTTCCCTTCTGTGAGTACCATACAATTTTAAATTTAGGCCGGTGATACTGTTATGATTCGGTAGCTGAGGAGTGCAGGCAAAAAGGCAATACACCAGAGCAGTTGGAATCTATGAGATTGCAGTACCCTGACTAACCACCACAACTAGAGGCAGCCGTGGAGCGTTCCTACGTTGGTCCTAGACGCCTCGTCACAGCCTGAGAAACTAACTACACCTAAAGATAGAAATAGGAAAGCTATCTGCTCCAGAGCAGAACCCCAAAGATAATAGCAAGCCCCCAAACATGTAATGGCGGTTAGACAAGACGAAATACTGACACAGACAGAAAATAGTATGAGCAAACGTTGGGGCCCAAACTAACTAAATAGAAAAGGATAGGAAGGGTACTTACTGCAATCCCAAAAAAAACCCTGAAAGCACCAACTCTACTAATTTCAAAAACACCTGAGATCACACGACCTCTACCACCTAAATTAGTTCTCTGGTGTAACAAAATCAAAACAGCAGCCACTGAAAAAACTGGAAAAAGCAAAAGTACAAATATCAGTGGCTGAACTAAACTGAGAGGGCAAAAGCCCCCTGAGGGGACCCAGAAGGCCCCCACAGAAGTGCAGGACAAAATGCAAAAATTAAGCACAGAAACAAAAAGAAGAAAATGTCTTATCTGTTAGCAGGAGATGCAGACACGACACAGCAGGCTACAAGGGAAACAGGAATCAAGGATTGAGACCCGAACAATTGATCACCGGCAACCCTGATGGGAAGGTGACTCCCTTATATAAGACCAGTCAGTAACACCTGATTCCCAGTCCTCACAATCTTCACTGAACAGACCAGTACCGCTTGTAACCACCAGAGGGAGCCTCTGCTCAGAACTCATCTCAAGCCCATTCACAACAGCACTCTGTCAGGCCGGGCGGATACGGCTGGCACTCTGGCATGCAGGCAGGCACGGCTGACACTGGCAGGCAGGCGGGCATACTGACACTCTGGCAGGCAGGTGGGCACAGTTGGCAGGCAGGCAGGAACGACTGACACTCAGGCGGGCACGGCTGACACTGGCAGGCAGGCACGAGTGGATAATGGAACAGGTAGGGACCATTTCAGACTGGAGGGACTGGAACTGATTCGGGAAGCACAGGAACTCAGGCAGGTATAAATGGGATAGGGGAACAGGTAGGAACCAGTTCAGACTGGAGGGACAAAGAGCCGCAGGATGCGGAACCGGAGCTGAGCAGAGCCGCAGAATGCGGAACAGGAACAGAGCAGAACAGCAGGATGCGGGAAGGGAGCAGAGCAGAACCGCAGGATGCGGAACAGGAGCAGAGCAGAGCTGCAGAATGCGGAACAGGAACAGAGCAAAATAGCAGGATGCAGGATGGGAGCAGAGCAGAACCGCAGGATGCGGAACAAGAGCGAGCGGAGCCGCAGGATGCGGAACAGGAGCAGGCCGAGCCGTAGGATGGGGAACAGGAGCAGAGCAGAACCGCAGGATGCGGAACAGGAGAGAGCGGAGCCGCAGGATGTGGAACAGGAGCAGAGCCGCAGGATGTGGAACAGGAGTAGAGCAGAACCGCAGGATGCGGGACGGGAGCAGAGCAGAACCGCAGAATGCGGAACAGGAGCGAGCAGAGCCGTAGGATGCGGAACAGGAGCGATCGGAGCCGCAGGATGCGGAACAGGAGCAGAGCAGAACCGCAGGATGCGGAACAGGAGCAGAGCAGAGCCGCATGATGTGGAACAGGAGCAGAGCAGAACCGCAGGATGCGGGACGGGAGCAGAGCAGAACCGCAGGATGCGGAACAGGAGCGAGCAGAGCCGCATGATGTGGAACAGGAGCGAGCGGAGCCACAGGATGCGGAACAGGGCAGAGCAGAACCGCAGGATGTGGAACAGGAGCGAGTGGAGCTGCAAGATGCGGAACAGGAGCAGAGCAGAACCATAGGATGCGGAACAGGAGCAGAGCAGAACCATAGGATGCGGAACAGGAGCAGAGCAGAATCACAGGATGTGGAACAGGAGCAAAGCAGGACAGCAGAATCTAGAACGGGAGCAGAGCAAAGCCGCAGGATGCGGGACAGGAGCAGAGCAGAGCCACAGGATAGACATGACAGGGTAGGGAAGGCTACAGACAAGAATACAAACGGGGTTAGATAAAGGACTTAGTTCAGACAAGGTCAGACACGGGAACAAGTTCAGGACAAAGGATTCAGGCCTGGGTATACAGCCCCCAGGGTGACGGAAGCAAGACACATAGAATACAGGTTTGTGCCCGGGTATGCAGCCACCAGGGTGACGGAAATGAGAAACAAAGAATACAGGTACGGGCCTGGGTATACAGCCCCCAGGGTGAGAGAAACAGGACAGGACCTGGCAACTCAGTCAGAAGCAGAAAGCAGACTGAGAGAGTTTGCTGCATAGGCATCTACCAATTAGTGATGATGCCTTAAGTAACTGGCACCTCTTGGCATTAGGCTGGGGACACATTAGGAGTGCGCACACAGTCTCTATAAGACACAGGAAGTGCACCCGCCACCGCCCTAGAGCAAACAGCCAGGATGAATGCACACACCAAGCAGAGGACACATGGTTCACAGCATGGAGCAGGCGGAGGGCAGAACTCACAGCATGGCCCGGAGTGGTGAATAAGTTGGTGTATAAGCCTGGGAAGCCATGCAGTGATGCCGCCAGAGATGTTACACAAAGGTCATATTTACTCATTTCAGGGGCAACAGTAGCCGTTATCCTTTGTTTCTAGGATACAGTGTCCATTTTTCTTTCTTTTTTGGGAGCACAGGAGACATGCAGTTATGTCCAGAAATATTTGGATAGTGACGTAAATTTTGGAATTTTTTAACTGTTTAACAAAACATATTCAAGATACAGTTATATAAGTCAATATGGGATTAAAGTACAGACTCAGCTTTAGGGTTCATTCACACTAGTGTGTGGCCCAGCTACGCAGGTACACAGATAAAATCCAGGAGAATGCACAGGAAGGTAACCACAAAAGCTTGCTATTCATGCACTTCACTTACAATTTCAGACACACCCACTAGGGGTATAGGAGGTGGTGACACGTAGCAGAGTCAGTCTGTTTCCTGTCTGAGAAGAGCTCAGATCAGATAGCTTCCTGTCTCAGGACAGTGCAGATCAGTTAGTTTCCTGTCTTCAGACAGTGCAGTTCAGTGCCAGTTCAGTCTGGACTTGGAGAGGAGAGAGGACTGAATCCTCGCAGAGCTAGCGTAGCTCACCTGACAGAGAAGTGGAGGCTAGTACGGGTGAAGTGCATCATCCTAGCCTAGTCAGAGCTACCCTTAATCAGTACCTCAGTAGAAGCTGAAACAAGGAGGAAACTGAGAGCTGCTCAGCGAGCTTGGAAGAAAGCTGACCTTTTCCACAAAAGCCACCAGTGCTTATGTTAAGAGCGGAAAGCAGGGCGAAGGGCACAGTGGAGAAGATAGAGAAGTGCTTTAGGTATTGGATTGCCTGCACTAAATTGCCAGACACCGGGGTCCGAAGCGTTGCTACAGTTTCAAGCTTAGTAACCAGAGAACCGGAGGCATCTGGACTACAGGTCGCAGAGAGCAGCCCTAAGTGACAATACGTAACCGGAGACAGGGAAAACAGGAGTCTAGCCTGATCAGCAAATATAGACTTAGTTTTCACCACTTAGAAGTTTCCATCACAACGTTGGCCGGGCAGTATAGCTATTGAGAAAGCTGGAGATTCAGAGTTAACTTCCCTTCAGGCAAGTTGGACTCACCTACATTCGAAGTAAAGGAGGCCTCTAACCTGCTCAGCGGTTACCCGAATGTGCATTCTCCACCCCGACCAGCTCCCCGGGATCTACGTGAACCATCTACCAGTAAAAGGTATGAAAAGAAGCTATTTCGTGTGTGACTGAATTATTATCTATACCCTGCATCATCATCACCATAGACTTCCAGGGACCCGTCTCACCTGTGGGAGACTACCACCCAGCTGCCCCCATAACATCCCCTGTGAAAGTCCTTATAGCAGCGCTGGTTCAATTAACCAGATACCACAGGTGGCGTCACGAACTACCTATCCTAAATATCCCCTGTAAATATTCCCCATCGCATTGACTGCCAGGGCCACGGACCGAGCCACCGCTACCCGTGACAACTCCCATAGATTTCCATGGGCTCGGTTCCGAGTACCCCATAGCCCTGGTATCCACAATTGTGGTGCGAGTCACTAGCCTTTAAAAAAAATAAAACTCGGTCCCATTCTCATCCAGAAAAGTAGGATGAGCGAATTCCATATGGTATACCGTATGTAATGCAAGTGTTCAATTATTTTCTCGCAATGAAAATGTATGCCTTCCGTATGACATCCGTATGCAATGCGATTTCAAACATGGGTATAACCACAAAATCAGTAAATTTAAGGGCCACATTGATTTTTTAAGGTAGTGTTGTTTTATAGCCCCTTTCTATATGAATGTTGTGGCTTGTTTTATTCTTTATTGTTAGGCTGCGTGCACTTGTGCATTTGTCGAATTTTTGCTCCTAAAAAAAAAGCAGGTGTATTAATGGAAAAGGAATGCCACTAGGAGGAAGAGGAAACTCCACCATTTTGGGTGTCCTTTAGGTGAGTCTGTGAGTTTGAGTATATATAGATATATAATATCTATATATACACTGCTCAAAAAAAATAAAGGGAACACTTAAATAACACATCCTAGATCTGAATAAATAAAATATTCTCATTGAATACTTTGTTCTGTACAAAGTTGAATGTGCTGTCAACATAATCACACAAAAATCATCAATGGAAATCAAATTATTAACCAATGGAGGCCTGGATTTGGAGTCCCCCCAAAATTAAAGTGAAAAAACACACTACAGGCTGATCCAACTTTGTTGTAATGTCCTTAAAACAAGTCAAAATGAGGCTCATATTGTGTGTGGCCTCCACGTGCCTGTATGACCTCCCTACAATGCCTGGGCATGCTCCTGATAAGGTTGCGGATGGTCTCCTGTGGGATCTCCTCTTAGACCTGGACTAAAGCATTCGCCAACTCCTGGACAGTCTGTGGTGCAACGGGACGTTGGTGGATGGAGCGAGACATGATGTCCCAGATGTACTCAATCGGATTCAGGTATGGGGAACTGGCAGGCCAGTCCATAGCTTCAATGCCTTCATCTTGCAGGAACTGCTGACACACTCCAGCCACATGGGGTCTGGCATTGTCCTGCATTAAGAAGAAACCAGGGCCAACCGTACCAGCATATGGTCTCACAAATGGTCTGAGGATCTCATCTCGGTACCTAATGGCAGTCAGGCTACCTCTGGCGAGCACATGGAGGGCTGTGTATCACTCCAAAGAAATGCCACCCCACACCATTACTGACCCACTGCCAAACTGGTCATGCTGAAGGATGTTGCAGGCAGCAGATCACTCTCTATAGCGTCTCTAGACTCTATCACGTCTGTCACATGTGCTCAGTGTGAACCTGCTTTCATCTGTGAAGAGCACAAGGCGCCAGTGGAGACTTTGCCAATCCTGGTGTTCTGTGGCATATGCCAAGCATCCTGCACGGTGTTGGGCTGTGAGCACAACCCCATCTGTGGATGTTGGGCCCTCATACCACCCTCATGGAGTCGGTTTCTAACTGTTTGTGCAGACACATGCACATTTGTGGCCTGCTGGAGGTCATTTTGCAGGGGTCTGGCAGTGCTCCTCCTGTTCCTCCTTGCGCAAAGGCAGAGGTAGCGGTCCTGCTGCTGGGTTTTTGCACTCCTACAGCCCCCTCCACATCTCCTGGTGTACTGGCCTGTCTCCTGGTAGCGCCTCTAGCCTTTGGACACTACGCTGACTGACACAGCAAACCTTCTTGCCGCAGCTCGCATTGATGTGCCTTCCTGGATGAGCTGCACTATCTGAGCAACTTCTGTGGGTTGTAGAGTCCGGGGCTGGAGGCATGGTGGCGAGGGGCTTTGTTGCTGAAGAAATGGTTGAGAGGGTGATGGTGGCTGGAAAAATGGTTGAGAGGGTGGTGGAGGATGGAGAGATGGTCGGGAGTGTGGTGGTGGCAGCTCACAGGGTGGGACTGCTGACTGGACTGCTTCTACCACCATGGTAGCTGCCACCTCTCTAAGAATTAAAAGAATTCCATTGGAGAGTTGGGTGGTATTGTGGCATCTATGGAAATTGTAGAGCAGCCCTGGTATGCAGTCTCAAAGCCCTTGGAATATGGGTCAAATACCTGGCAAGGCTGAGGCAAAAAGCCACATCCCCATCATCACTGACAGGTAGACCTAGATAGAGGAATCCTCAACTATCTAAGTGTTGGTGGGGAGGTCCCTCTTTTGGTGGGCTTGTCGCTGGGTTAGTGAACTATTGTTTGCCCCCAGTTCCAGCCTGGACTAGATCCAAAAACTGGAGATGGTCATAATATAAGTATGGCCTTTTTTTCATGGCCACACCCCCATTCCTACTACATTTTTAGCACTTTCGGCGGTATTTGTGCTGCCGTCTTCACCATCGTCTAGTCACATCACTCATTGGCATGACAAGCGCAAGAAATTGGTTTCAATTACTATTTAAGCATACTCTTAGAAATATGTATAGTGTGGATTTAAAGATCACTGCTAGTGTGGGTGTTGTTTCAAATAGTTATGGGCCAAGAATTTCGACCACATTTTAGGGATTCACTCTCTCGTTAGGTAACACAGACAAAGCAGTTTTTGTCCAAATATGTGCGGTTTTTATTGCTGTCCACAGAATGCACTGCACTAAAACAAAATAGGCTTTTCTCTTATTAATGCACTATTAATTAAGCAGGTAAAAGGTCTTGAGCTGATTCCCGGTGTAGCAATTGCATTTCGAAGCTGTTGCTTTGAAGTCACAACATGCGGTCAAAGGAGTGCTCAATGGAAGAGAAACAGATCATAATTAGACTGAAAAAAGAAGAAATTCAACAGTGAGGTAGCAGAAATGTTAGAAGTAGACAAATCAACAGTTTGACTATAGCTGACATCAACCTCAACTACCAGTACCCCGATTGACATTGCACCAGGGCAATTGGGAAGAGCCTGGCAAAGCCCCAGAATTGGGGCATCTAATGTGATGCACCTTTTATGGGGTGGCTGTGGGCTGGTATTTTTAGGCTGGGAAATTTCCAGTAACCATGGACCTTCCCAGCCTGGTATCAGCTCACAGCTGTCTTCTTTACCTTTGCTGGAATTTTAGAATTTTGGATAACTAGAGGAGGAAGACCTGCGAAGACTCAGACTTCAAGGTTAGATTTCAGAAAGGCAGATTTTAAGGGACTCAGAAAGAAAATCGAAGGGATCCAATGGCTGGATATCCTTAAGGACAAAAATTTCCAGGATGGATGGGAAATCTTGAAAAATGAGATTCTCAAAGCACAATCATTAACAATTCTGAAAAGAGGGAAGTATAGGAAGCATTTAAGGAAACCAGGATGGATGAACACAGAACTTAAACACATGCTAAAAAGGAAGAAAGAAATGTTTATCAAATGTAAAGAAGGAGGCATATCTAAAGAAGAATATAATGCTGTCTGCAGAACCTGCAGGGCAAGAATCAGATTATCTAAAGCTGACAATGAATTAAGGCTTGCTAAAGATGTCAAAAGCAAAAAAAAAGTATTTTGGGGATATGTAAAAAGTAAAAGAAAAGTCAAAGATGCTGTATGATTTTTACAGGATGAAAATGATGAAATGGTAAGAAACGATGTTGAGAAGGTCGAACTTTTAAATTCCTATTTTGCATCTGTTTTCTCTCAGAAAGGAAATGTAACATCAACTGATCTTCACTGTCCTATTAAAGGAATAGAAGAATCCAGGCTATCTATAAACAGAAAGATAGTGAGGGAATACTTAGCTAACACAATGAATTCAAGTCATCAGGTCCAGATGAATTACACCCCAAAATTCTGAAGGAGATAGCAGAAGAGGTTTTTGAACCACTCTCCATAATCTTTGAAAATTCTTGGAGAACAGGAGAAGTCCCAGAAGACTGGAGAACAGCAAATGTTCCTATCTACAAAAATGGGATGAAGGTGGACCCAGGGAACTTTAGGCTGGTGAGTCTGACTTCTATACCAAGAAAGATCTTTGAACAAATTATTAAACAACATGTAAGTACCTGGATAAGAATTAAGTGATTAACTAGAGTCAGCATGGGTTTGTAACTAATAAGTCATGTCAAACTAACTTAATTTCCTTCTTTGACAGAATCACTGACTGGGTGGATCAGGGAAATGCTGTAGATATAGTATATCTTGACTTCAGCAAAGCATTTTACAAAGTATCTCACACAATCCTTATTGAAAAAATGACTAAGTATGGAATGGACAAGGCAACTGTTAGGTGGATTCATAACTGGCTTAGTGATCGGACCCAAAGAGTGGTCGTAAATGGCTGCACAACCAGTTGGAAGAATGTCTCAAGAGGGGTACCACAGGGCTCTGTCCTGGGTCCTGTATTGTTCAACATCTTTATCAATAACTTAGATGAAGGAATTGAGGGTAAAACTGATTACATTTGCTGATGACACAAAGCTAAGAGGGATAGCTATTACTAGAGGAGAGAGGATTTAAAAAGATATAAATAAACTGGAGCAGTGGGCAGCAACTAACAGAATGGTTTTTAACAGGGAGTAATGCAAAGTACTACATCTGGGCAATAAAAATGAAAAAAGTATATACAGAATGGGAGGACTAGGGCTAAGCAACAGCACATGTGAAAAAGACTTGGGTATACTAAGAGATCACAGACTGAACATGAGTCAACAGTGTGATGCAGCAGCAAAAAAGGCAAATACAATTCTAGGATGTATTAACAGAAGCATACAGTCTAGATCACGTGAAGTCATATTGTCCTCTACTCCTCTTTGGTCAGACCTCATCTGGAATACTGTGTCCAGTTTTGGGTGCCACATTTTAAAAAAGACATCAACAAACTGGAACAACGTCAGAGAAGAGTGACCAGAATGGTTATCGGTCTGCAAACCATGTCCTATGAGGAACGGTTACAGGATTTGGGAAATGTTCAGCTTGCAAAAAAGAAGACTGAGAGGAGACTTAATAGCTGTCTACAAATATCTCAAGGGATGTCACATTGTAGAAGGATCATCTTTATTCTCATTTGCACAAGGAAAGACTAGAAGCAAAGGAATGAAACTGAAAGGGAGAAGATACATATTAGATATTAGGAAAACTTTTTGACAGGGTGATCAATGAATAGAACAGGCTGCCACGAGAGGTGGTGAGTTCTATTTCAATGGAAGTTTTCAAACAGAGGCTGGACAGACATCTGGGGTGATTTAGTGAATCCTACTTTGAGCTGGGGGTTGGACCAGATGACCCAGGAGTTCCCTTCCAACTCTACCAGTCTATGATTCTATGGTTATCAAAAATAGGGGGATCCCACATTTTTTTTTATTTATTTAGTTAACAAGGCTAAACACCCTTTAGTGCCACATGAAAGGCACTAAAGGGTGCAAGTTTATTATATGTTTATTACATGTAGGGGGCTTGTGAAATTATATATCTACAGGACATCTATCTTTCTATCTATCTATTATCTACCTATCTATTATCTCTATATCTATTATCTATATTTTATCTATCTACCTATTATCTATCTATAGCGATTTTTTTATGCGGATGTGAGCGAGGCCTAAAGGTCTGCAGCAAGTTGGTCACTTGTTATGTTGCAGATATCATGTCGATAAATGTGAATGTTGTTCATTTTTTATTGATGTTGATTGAAAAGAGTTTATTAAGTGAAGGCATTAACATTTCCAATCGTGATTTCCAAAACATATGCTTTTTATTAATCTGCACTTAAAATAGGAGGTGGCCATCTTTATGGCCGACCCAAGTTGGCACCAGTGCCTTTCCATGGGCAGCTGTTCAAGGAAACAAGCCTGGAGCCGTAGCACTGACATATATGACTGAATCAAAATGTCAGTATGTAGAAATTGTAGTGCAGGCGTCCCTGCCCTCTGCCAGGCAGGGACGCTGTTCCACTCACCTCTCTGCTGCAGGGTCGGCGTCCTCCTCCCGCTCTCCTGGCTGCGCGCGCTCCTCTGCTTCGGGGCTGGCGTCCTCCTCCCGCTCTCCTGGCTGCTCGCGTTCCTCTGCTCCGGGGTCGGCGTCCTCCTCCCGTCCTGCTGGCAGCGCGCGCTCCTCTGCTTCGGGGCTGGCGTCCTCCTCCCGCTCTCCTGGCTGCTCGCGTTCCTCTGCTCCGGGGTCGGCGTCCTCCTCCCGTCCTGCTGGCAGCGCGCGCTCCTTTCCGGCCACGGTGCTTAGGTCGCGCGCGCGTGCGCTCCCCCTCTCTTAAAGGGGCTGCGCGCGCCATCCTAAAGAGTCCCCGGCCAATGGCCGGAGGACTTTACCTTATATAAGGCACTTCCTCCAAAATGGAGGTGCCCGAGCAATGTTGTTGCACTGTTCACTACTCTGCTTCAGTCCTCAGGGTCCATTGCCAGTTACCTGCCAGATTCCTGCCAGTTTGCTGTCCGTTCCTGCCTGTTACCTGTCCGTCAGCCTACCTGGAGGCCCTGCCGTCACGTGCTGTGATCACCTGCTATTCCAGAGACTCTCGCCCG
Organism: Oophaga sylvatica; assembly: GCA_033576555.1. Lineage (NCBI taxonomy): Eukaryota > Metazoa > Chordata > Amphibia > Anura > Dendrobatidae > Oophaga > Oophaga sylvatica. The sequence goes on along the minus strand of JARQOD010000003.1, from coordinate 445,930,631 downwards.
CTCACCTGGGAGCGCTCATCTGCTACCTGCCTGCTAGCCTACCTGGAGGCCCTGCCGTCACGTGCTGTGATCACCTGCTATTCCAGAGACTCTCGCCCGCTCACCTGGGAGCGCTCATCTGCTATCTGCCTGCTAGCCTACCGGGAGGCTCAGCCATCACAGGTCGTATCTACCTTTACCCAGAGACTGCCCCGGTTACTTGCCGTGATCTCCTGCCCGTTCATTCAGAGACTGCCCCAGTCACTTGCCGTGACCTCCTGCCCGTTCATCCAGAGACTGCCCCGGTTACCTGCTGTGACTGTCTGCCCGTCTACCCTGGTCGCCACCCGCTCCCTTACAAGGACCGTCCCCTTGTATAGTAGCTCAGAGGTTCCGCCTCCCAGACCCGTTACAGAAATGTTCTACATAATGTGGGGATATCTATTAATATAAAGTAACTTGAGGCATCTATCAGTTCTCCAAGCAAAATTAGTAAATGATTCAGTAATTATTCTCAATGGAAACATTTTAATTTATTTATTTTGCAAAGTTACTGCTGTTTTTGGCCACAATCCTGACAAGTGATCCCCAAAGGGAATTTTTATGAGAAATTTCTTTGAGTTGTCATAAAGTTTTAAAAAAAATTGTTTCTAAGACAGTGAAAACTATACATAGTTTCCAAGCCGTTCTGTCTTCAGTCTATGAGTAAAGAGTAAATAAGTTTTAGAAATAATCGCAGTTTTACAGAACCATTTACATAAAAATAAGGCTATAAACCCGCCCAAAATCATTAGAGGGGTTTCCCCTACTTTACATCTTAGGCCGGGGTCACACTAGCGACAAAATCGGACGACTGCAATGCGATGAAATATCGCATTGCAGTCGGACCTATGTTAATCTATGGAGCAGCTCCCAGTATCAGATTTTTTGTGGTCAATTTTAAACGTCCGAGTGCAATCGCAGCATGCTGCGATTGTCACCGATTGTGGGTCGACTATCGCCAATGCAAGTCAATGGGAGCGCTGAAAAATCTGATTACAAACGGACTGCACGTGTGACTTGCGATTAAATCGCATCGGTGTCCTTTAGAAAAGCCGGCAATTCATCCCCGGCTATACTGTAAAATCACACTGACAGCTTTGTTAAAGAATAGAAAGAATAGATATACACACATAGAATACATATATATATATATATATATATATATGTCATTGTGACATATATATATACATATATTTATAGTTCCTAGACTTCTACATACTGTAATAGCCGCTAATTCAATTGCCGGCTTTTGTGAAATCACAGAAGCCGACATGAAATGATACATTGTTTCCACACAGTTAACCATGTAATTTCCTGTATTTTGATATATGGTTTGAACTTACAATTACATAAGTGTATGTGTACAAAATTTCAGACATGTAGGGGTTAATTAAAGGTGTAAATTCGTTGTAAAAAAAAATGCGTGGGCTCCCGCTGTATTTTCTCCACCAGACAGACAAAGCAAGCGAGTGGGGGCAGATAATAATAGCCTAGGGAGGGTACATTTTTTTTGTGCCCCCCTGGCTACTGACATCTGCCCCCAGACACCCCAGAAAGGGCAAATCTAATTAGAGATTTGACACATTTTTTTTACAACGAATTTACACCTTTAATTAACCCCTACATGTCTGAAATTTTGTACACATACACTTATGTAATTGTAAGTTCAAACCATATATCAAAATACAGGAAATTACATGGTTAACTGTGTCTAAACAATGTATCATTTCATGTCGGCTTCTGTGATTTCACAAAAGCCGGCAATTGAATTAGCGGCTATTACAGTATGTAGAAGTCTAGGAACTATAAATATATATATATACACATGTCACAATGACATGTGTATATATATATATGTGTTCTATGTGTATATATCTATTCTTTCTATTGTGATTTAAATACTATTCTTTTGGATCCATTATATGTCAGTTTTGCAAGCCTGCGAGAAATTCTCGCAAGTCGGATGTAAATCGGATGTGACAACTACGGTCAGATGCGACTAAATCGCATCAACTACAAAAAATCGGATGCTAGTCGCATCAATGTTCATGAAATTTTAATCCGATTATCGACCGACTAAAACGGTCAGATTTTTTACTCGGTGTGTGTGACTCCAGCCTTATACTCAAAGGGCTCAAGTGGGTTTAAGAAAAAAAGCCTAAACTTCGCCTCCCGTCCAGCGCCACTTCTCTACACTATCTGCTGACATCAATATCTGGAGAGGGGCATCACTTGACCGCTGATCGGCAACAGCCTTTACATTCTGTCGAGTGGACGAAGTCCTATGGTGGGGTCTTATTAAATATACAAATAAAAGAATGTTTTAGAAAAATATATATCTAAAAAAAAATTGCAAATTGTCCTTTTTCCTTATTAAGTTTTTTTTTATTGGTACAGTTAGTTATAAAATAATAGAATATATAATAATAATAAAAAATCTGCTTATTTATAGGTGCATGTGAGTGGTGCTTTAAAAAAGTGTGAAAATAAATTTGTTGGTTGTTAGTTACCTCCCCTTAACCCCTTTGTGCCAATCAGGTTGGGTCCAAACGGAGAAATTTACTGCTTTCATAATACTTCTCGGAACAACGGTAAAAATAAACAAAACAGTACATATGGCAGACACAGGCTCAACCACTCAATACGACTCCAACTCTTCACACGTCTTGCAGTGACAAACCAAACTCAGAGTCCTTTCCTGATCCCACACACATACAGCTCTGAGTCTGCTCAGCTGCCATAAAAAAGCCTATCACATCCAAAAGAGCAGATATGGAAACGGCTGGTCCCACCCAGCTCTTCTGGCCGCTCCTAAAACCCAGATCCAAAAAATCCGGTCACATTAAAAACTTCTCAGCAACCTATTCTTGCTGGTACATTCATTTACAGGACTTATATCACCGAGGCTAACCACATATCTCCCTTCCAGTGCTTTACCACTTGCTCCTTTACAATACATAGTTGTGTGAAAAAGTGTTTGCCCCCTTCCTGATTTCCTTTTCTTTTGCATGTTTTTCACATGTAATTGCTTCAGATCACCAAACAAATGTAAATATTAGACAAAGATAGCACAAGTAATCACACCATGCAGTTTTTAAATGAAGGTCTTTATTATGAAGAGAAATATATATACACATATTTAATGGACATGATAAAGAAAACCAGATGTGCACCATTATAGTCAATGGGATCTAACCGGTGTCCAGCATGCAGGTAGTAGAGCACTACATATTCATATTACTGTTTCTAAAACACAACACAAATATCAATGCAGAAGTAGGTAGATTAATTTATTTTTAAAAATTATAATATATATACAGTGCCTTGCGAAAGTGTTCGGCTCCCTGGAACTTTTCAACCTTTTCCCACATATCATGCTTCAAACATAAAGATACCAAATGTTAATTTTTGGTGAAGAATCAACAACAAGTGGGACACAATTGTGAAGTTGAACGAAATTTATTGTTTTTTTTTAATTTTGTGGAAATACAAAAACTGAAAAGTGGGGCGTGCAAAATTATTCGACCCCTTTAACTTAATACTTTGTTGAGCCACCACCTTTTGCTGCGTTTACAGCTGCAAGTCGCTCGGGGTATGTCTCTATCAGATTTGTACATCGAGAGACTGAAATTCTTGCCCATTCTTCCTTAGCAAACAGCTCGAGCTCAGTGAGGTTGGATGGAGATCGTTTGTGAACATCAGTTTTCAGCTCTTTCCACAGATTCTCGATTGGATTCAGGTCTGGACTTTGACTTGACCATTCTAACACCTGGATACATTTATTTGTGAACCATTCCATTGTAGATTTTGCTTTATGTTTGGGATCATTGTCTTGTTGGAAGACAAATCTCCGTCCCAGTCTCAGGTCTTTTGCAGACTCCAACAGGTTTTCTTCAAGAATGGTGTCATGGGTGCATCGCCACAAAGATCGTCGCGATTGCACATTCTGACTTCTCACAGCTGAGCTGCTGTTTCTTTGTTTTTTGGTAATGAGAGAGTTAATTTTACCTAGCTCTTTGCTAAGGCTAGGTGCAGCCTCGCCCGGCTGCTTTTGATTATGTTCTAATTAGTTTCCTTTATATTTCTGCCAGTCTGGGTGTTAGACGCCGGTGAAAGCATTCATGTAGTTTAGCAGACTGGATCGGTTCTGAGAATACTTAAGCTAAGAGCTCCTTAGTTGTTTTTACTCTTACAGCTTATAGTTTTTCTGAGACCTTAGTGTTCCTACTGTGTGTGAGTGTTGTATGTAAGACTTTATTTACTTTATTTCTTGTCTTTCTTGTATGTCTTTCTGTTCATTAACCGTTACCTGTTCATTCCCTTTGGTGGTATTCAGGGTCCTTCTTAGGACTAGAATACAGTTGGCAGGGATTGATAGGAGACAGGGTTTACGCTGGTGGCCTGGACCTCTGTACCTTTAACAGTACCTCCAGGTTGAGGGATTAGTTAGGACCCCAGTTTAGGGTCAGCTTAGACCCCGGTCAACCTCTAGCCGGAGACAGCGTATAACGGATTCCGTTTTGAACCACTGGACATTCTGTCAGGTAAATCTATGTTATCATATATCTATGCGCATGTTATATAGTATGTTGCCCTTTTGATATAGGTTACTGACATCACATATATATATCTGCTATACAGCGTGACATTTTCACCGGCCCAAACTAAAGTTTCTCCCCAGCTGTCATGGATCCAGTAGCCCAGCTGGCCCGGCAGTTGCAGGGGTTGTCCATGGAATTTGCAGACATTAAGTCCAAGGTTATGTTCCCCCCGGAGCAAACCAGATCTGAACCTAAGGTTGCTCTCCCGGACAGGTTCACTGGTGGGCGGGACAAATTTTTTACTTTCCGGGAGGCATGTAAATTGTACTTTCGGCTGCGGCCTCGGTCATCTGGGAGTGAAGAGCAGAGGGTGGGAATTGTTATCTCGCTCTTACAAGGGGACCCTCAATCTTGGGCGTTCTCTATTCCTCCAGGCTCCCCAGATCTCCAGTCAGTGGATCGATTTTTTACTGCCCTGGGTCTGGTATATGATGATCCGGATCGAGTCTCCCTTGCTGAAACAAGGTTACGTAAAATACGGCAAGGAAATCGTCCAGCGGAGGAATATTCTTCTGAGTTCCGTAGATGGGCAACAGATACTCAGTGGAATGACCAGCTCTTAGGAGCCAGTTTTGTCAAGGGTTGTCTGACAAATTAAAAGATGTGTTGGCTCAGTATGATTCTCCTCCATCACTGGAGGCTGCTATGGCCCTCGCTATTCGCATTGATAGACGACTTCGGGGAAGACGCGAGGTAACTCCGCCTCCCGTGATGACTCCTCCTACTACTAAAGTCCCTTATACTGAGGTTCCCCTGGTCTGTTCTGAGGAACCCATGCAGTTGGGAGGGACATCTTTTTGTAGGAGGGAATCGGCGGTGCGCCGCAAGTCTAGAAGGTGTTTCTTTTGCGGGAGAGAGGGACATTTTGTTGGGGGGTGTCCATCCCGGACCTCTTTGAGCCAAGGAGTTAACCTGGGAGTGTGTATTTCGTCCCCAAATCCCTCTCAGTTTCTCGTGCCTGCGGAGGTGGTGATTGGTACTAGAACTGAGAGGATTTCTGTTTTTCTTGATAGTGGGTCCGGGGCTAATCTGGTGGACGCTCGGTTTGCCCAGGTGCATGGTATGCAACTGAGTGTATTGGCCAAACCGGTCCCTATACTCTCTATTGATTCTAGACCTCTTGGTCAAGGTAGCTTGGTACAAGCTGTTCATAACATAGATCTTCGAGTAGGGGCAATACATAAAGAGCAATTGTCTTGTTATGTGTTGGAGGGTCTACCTACTCCTATTGTGTTGGGACTTCCTTGGTTGGCTAAACATAACCCAGTGATTGATTGGCAATCCAGAAAGATAAGCCAGTGGGGTGAATTTTGCAAGAATAACTGCATGAGCACGGTCATCGGTGCGGTTGTGCCTAGGACTTTGCCTCCTTTTCTGGAGGACTTTGGGGAGATGTTCTCAGAGGAGGGGTGTAAAGAGTTACCTCCTCATCGCGCATATGACTGCTCAATAAAGTTGCTTCCTGATGCCTTATCTCGTACTTTCCCAGGGACCGGGAGGATGGATGATCCGGTTCCTATTCCTCAGGAGGGAGTTGTAGTGTCAGCTGTATGCTCTGAGCTTGAGGGGGAGGTATTGGGGGCTCAGGGGGATGCCCCTGTGGGACTTCCAGGGAGACTGATAGTTCCAGATCGGTTAAGACTGAAGGTTACGGAGAACCGTTACAAACGGATGGCTGATAGGGGGAGAGTTTCTGGTCGAGATCTGAAGGTGAACGATCTGGTGTGGTTGTCTACCAGGAATATAAAACTTAAAGTTCCCTCCTGGAGGTTGGGTCCCAGATTCATCGGGCCGTACAGGATCAGTTCCATAATTAATCCTGTGGCATTTCGTCTGGACCTCCCTCCTACGTTTAAAAATCATAATGTGTTTCACAAGTCATTACTTAAAAAGTATGTGGCACCAGTCATACCGTCACCTCTACCTCCTTCAGTGGTGGTCAATGATAACGTGGAGATTCATGGATCGAAAATCATTGACTCACGTCTCAGTCGCCGATCCCTTCAGTACTTAGTTCATTGGAGGGGGTATGGTCCTGAGGAGGGGACGTGGGTCCCTGCGTCTGATGTTAACGCAGATCGATTGGTTCGGACCTTTCACACAACTCACACGGACAGACCTGGTCATGAGGGTCCGGAGGCCCCTCGTAGAAGGGGGGGTACTGTCATGGGTGCATCGCCACAAAGATCGTCGCGATTGCACATTCTGACTTCTCACAGCTGAGCTGCTGTTTCTTTGTTTTTTGGTAATGAGAGAGTTAATTTTACCTAGCTCTTTGCTAAGGCTAGGTGCAGCCTCGCCCGGCTGCTTTTGATTATGTTCTAATTAGTTTCCTTTATATTTCTGCCAGTCTGGGTGTTAGACGCCGGTGAAAGCATTCATGTAGTTTAGCAGACTGGATCGGTTCTGAGAATACTTAAGCTAAGAGCTCCTTAGTTGTTTTTACTCTTACAGCTTATAGTTTTTCTCTGAGACCTTAGGTGTTCCTACTGTGTGTGTGTGTTGTATGTAAGACTTTATTTACTTTATTTCTTGTCTTTCTTGTATGTCTTTCTGTTCATTAACCGTTACCTGTTCATTCCCTTTGGTGGTATTCAGGGTCCTTCTTAGGACTAGAATACAGTTGGCAGGGATTGATAGGAGACAGGGTTTACGCTGGTGGCCTGGACCTCTGTACCTTTAACAGTACCTCCAGGTTGAGGGATTAGTTAGGAACCCAGTTTAGGGTCAGCTTAGACCCCGGTCACCCTCTAGCCGGAGACAGCGTATAACGGATTCCGTTTTGAACCACTGGACATTCTGTCAGGTAAATCTATGTTATCATATATCTATGCGCATGTTATATAGTATGTTGCCCTTTTGATATAGGTTACTGACATCACATATATATATCTGCTATACAGCGTGACAAATGGTCCAATATTTGGCTCCATCTTCCCATCAGTTTGAACCAGCTTCCCTGACCTTGCTGAAGAAAAGCAGGCCAAAACCATGATGCTGCTACCACCATGTTTGACAGTGGGATTGGTGTGTTCAGGGTGATGAGCTTTGTTGCCTTTACGCCAAACATATCGTTTGGCATTGTTGCTAAAAAGTTCGATTTTGTTTTCAGCTGACTAGAGCACCTTCTTCCACATGTTTGGTGTGTCTCCCAGGTGGCTTGTCGCAAACTTTAAATGACACTTTTTATGGATATCTTTGAGAAATGGCTTTCTTTGTGCCACTCTTCCATAAAGGCCAGATTTGTGCAGTGTACGACTGATTGTTGTCCTATGGACAGACTGTCCCACCTCAGCTGTAGATCTCTGCAGTTCATACAGAGTGATCATGGGCCTCTTGGCTGCATCTCTGATCAGTCTTCTCCTTGTTTGAGATGAAAATTTAGAGGGCTGCCGGGTCTTGGTAGATTTGCAGTGGTATGATACTCCTTCCATTTCAATATGATCGCTTGCACAGTGCTTCTTGGGATGTTTAAAGTTTTGGAAATAATTTTGTATCCAAATCCGGTTTTAAACTTCTCCACAACAGTATCACGGACCTGCCTGTTGTGTTCCTTAGTCTTCATGATGCTCTCTGTGCTTCAAACAGAACCCTGAGACTATCACAGACCAGGTGCATTTATACGGAGACTTGATTACAAACCGGTGGATTATATTTATCATCATTAGTCATTTAGGACAACATTGGATCATTCAAAGATCCACAATGAACTTCTGGAGTGAGTTTGCTGCACTGGAAGTAAAGGGGCCGAATAATATTGCACGCCCCACTTTTCAGTTTTTGTATTTCCACAAAAAATTAAAAAAAGCAATAAATTTCGTTCAACTTCACAATTGTGTCCCACTTGTTGTTGATTCTTCATCAAAAATTTATATTTGGTATCTTTATGTTTCAAGCATGATATGTGGGAAAAGGTTGAAAAGTTCCAGGGAGCCGAATACTTTCGCAAGGCACTGTATATAAGTATATTTTTGTGTGATTGGCAAATAAACAGCTAAGTGTGAACATATCTTAAAAAATGAGACCAGCAGGACTGTAATTTGAACATTTTACTGATAGAAATTTTGTGTTTTCACCTTCCCACATTTATTAGGAAACAAAGCAGCTATAACTTGTTTTATTGTTATGTAAACTTTGCTACAAAATCCTGTTTCTTTTGCCAGACAGTTTAGAGTTTTTTAAAACTTTAATCTGTCACCAAATTTCTGCACCTAATTTGATGACAGCCTAATGGACAAAATGGATAAAACGCCTGATTCCAATGATGTCTCACTTACCGGGCTGCTTGCTGTAGTTTTGATAAAATTACATTTTTATCAGCAGGACATCATCACTAGAGGACTAGTAAACCTTCTTCCAGATAGTCCAACATCCCCCCCCAATGATTGGCAGCTTTCTGCCTATTCACTGTGTACAGAAAAAGCTGCCAATCAGTGGTGTGGGCGGGGCTATACAGAGTTCAGCATTCAGAGCACTGCTAGATGAAACTGTGTTTTTATCAAAACAGCAGCAAGCAGCCCAGTAAGTGATACATTGCTGGGATCAGCGTCTTTGCCCCTACAATATGTATGCTCCTTAAAATAAATATATCTTTAAATATCAATACAATATGCCAGTTGGGAAAAAAAGGATTTTAGGTTGAGAACATTATTTTAGACACAACAGTGCAGCCTGTGGTTCACTGTTAGTGTCTCAACTTATTCTAATATTCCTGAGCTGGAATCCCAGTAGTGGCAAGTTACAAAAAAAGCCTGAGAATTAAAGGATTATTCCCATCTCAGTCTTTCTTGGTTAAGACAGGTATATACACTCGATGAAGACTCATACGAGTTGAAACACATTGTGTTAATTTTTTTATTTAGTTTTTAATTTTTTTTTTAAAGAAAAAAAAGAAGTTTTTAACGTGTTGTAATTGTGGTTAATAAATGTACATTGAGTACTATCCAATCGCATTGGGATCCTTCCTTAAACAGAAGCGCTATCAGAAACGTACCTACCTTTGTATCCACATGGAGTGTCTTCGGAGCAGGGAAGTACATTGCCATGCTACTGGATGAACTGCATGCCGCAGGAGAGATCCCGTTCCTTTTGAAAATCATATCCAGTGTTGTGCCTGTACAGCACAACCGGCTCAGGTGAGCACAATATAAAACCTTTTTCCTCTCCTTATACCACAACACATTTTCTGCGCTTGGAAAGCGCTCCCCTCTTTTCTTCCCACCACACTTTTTTTTCCTACCAGGAGATCCCCAAACGGGTTAAAACAAGAGTAACTATCCAGCTGTTGATCACAGGGGCTCCCTGAGGAAGCGATATCTATGTATGTGAAACGTACGTTGGGGTAACATGCATGTAAAGCATTTTGGTAGCAACAACCATCCATATTTACTATGGGTAAGACCATTTTTTCAATATACCTATGACAAAGTGAATCCATCTATAGGTACTTATATGTTTGTGCTTCTAATATTTTGAGCACTGTGTCTTCTTCTGAGTATTTGTTTATCTTGTGCATTCAAATTAATGTACCCCTTCTTTATACCTAATATCATTACATCATGTCTACTGTTTAGTTGCTAAACACTCTGCTTGTAGTTGTCTTACATGTATTTTATCATTCTGTTTGCTATATATGTATTATCAGCAAAGTAATAAACTCATTTCTTTTTTTGTTGGAACCAGTACTGAGCAGAGTAGATGTGAATCCAGATAATCAGTGATCTCAGCAGCTTTGAAGGGGGTGTTCTTTCTCCACTAATTACAGCTGGACCTGGAGAAGATGAGTACAACAGGAGAAATTCTTTTTATGAAAAGGAATAACCTCTTTATGACACTTGCTATCTAAACATTTTTTCTCTCACTCTGCTCTTCCTTCCTCTCAATAGGCAGGTTTAATCTGATCCCTCAGTGATAGTGTTGAGCGATACGATACCGCAAGTATCGGGTATCGGCCGATATTAGCTGTTTCGGCCTTTCGATACTTCGTTCCGATATTTTCCATATATCGTATACCGGAATCGGAAGTTCCATAACTCTTTGAGAGGCAATGTGATTTTAGTCAGCCAATGAGGAATCCTAAGAAGTGTGGGCACATCCTGTACTGCTGCGGTCATGTTAACTAATGGCATGGCTGTGATTGGATGCTGAAATGATGTCAGAATGCACTATAAAAGGCGCCGCTGCCATTTTAGCGTCACTGTGCTGTGAATTCAGTAAGGGACAGAACGCTGCTGTGCTGACTCTGAGGGACAGTTAGAGATTGCGATTTAGTGTACTGTGCTGTTAGCAGGCTAGCACCAACCGCTGTGTAAAGCTTCCTTTTGCCTGCAGTGTTGTTTTAACAGCTCTGCAAGGTGTGTGTGTGAGTGTAAGTGACGCTGCAGTTTGCTCTGCATGCAACGCTGTCTGTAGGCATCTGCACGTGTCACTCACAGACTCTTTTTTTTTCTTCAGTGTAATTCTTGCAGCTCCATGCAATTTAACTATTAGTGTGACGCGCTTCCATCCGTATCCAATACATTGGTTGCAAACACTATAGAAGTAGACAAAGGAGTAGCCTTTCACAGATTGTGAACAGTTGTGTTTCAGTGTTCACTTCAGTCTGTGTTTTTTATTTTTTGAGTGCACATCACGCTCGTTACTTGTTCAAGCACTGCTGCTTGTACTCTGCTGAGTGTGTCTCAGTGCCTCATCCTTTTCATTTATCTCCAATTGGTTCTGCTCCATTCCATTTAAAATATAATCTATTAGTGTGACGCGCTTCCATCCGTATCCAATACATTGGTTGCAAACACTATAGAAGTAGACAAAGGAGTAGCCTTTCACAGATTGTGAACAGTTGTATTTCAGTGTTCACTTCAGTCTGTGTTTTTTATTTTTTGAGTGCACATCACACTCCAGTTACTTGTTCAAGCACTGGTGCTTGTACTCTGCTGAGCGTGTCTCAGTGCCTCATCCTTTTCATTTATCTCCAATTGGTTCTGCTCCATTCCATTTAAAATATAATCTATTAGTGTGACGCGCTTCCATCCGTATCCAATACATTGGTTGCAAACACTATAGAAGTAGACAAAGGAGTAGCCTTTCACAGATTGTGAACAGTTGTGTTCAGTGTTCACTTCAGTCTGTGTTTTTTATTTTTTGAGTGCACATCACGCTCCAGTTACTTGTTCAAGCTCTGCTGCTTGTACTCTGCTGAGCATGTCTCAGTGCCTCATCCTTTTCATTTATCTCCAATTGGTTCTGCTCCATTCCATTTAAAATATAATCTATTAGTGTGACGCGCTTCCATCCGTATCCAATACATTGGTTGCAAACACTATAGAAGTAGACAAAGGAGTAGCCTTTCACAGATTGTGAACAGTTGTGTTCAGTGTTCACTTCAGTCTGTGTTTTTTATTTTTTGAGTGCACATCACGCTCCAGTTACTTGTTCAAGCTCTGCTGCTTGTACTCTGCTGAGCATGTCTCAGTGCCTCATCCTTTTCATTTATCTCCAATTGGTTCTGCTCCATTCCATTTAAAATATAATCTATTAGTGTGACGCGCTTCCATCCGTATCCAATACATTGGTTGCAAACACTATAGAAGTAGACAAAGGAGTAGCCTTTCACAGATTGTGAACAGTTGTGTTTCAGTGTTCACTTCAGTCTCTGCGTAATAACCACACTTAGGCCTTATAACTTTTCTGACTTTCTTTATCAATCTACCAAGATGAAGAAGTGAGTGAGTAAGGCACGTGGTCGTGGAGTTTCAGCAGGGAGAGGACGTGGGGATTCTGTGGCTGCTGCCGCCCTCAGTGACACAGCATCCACCAGTTTTACCCATGAGCGTTCCTTTATGCGCACTTTGGTAGGAGCTCGGCGTGCCCCCTGCTGCGGGAAGAACAAATTGAAGCCGTTGTTGGTTGGATGGCAGCCAATGCATCGACTTCAATTCCTTCCACCTCCTCTCAGGAACACAACACTGTTGAGCAACCATCTGTCTGTTCACCGCCTGTCAAATTGCCCAGGCAGTCAGAGAGTTCTGTACAGGAGCCAGCTGAGTCTCTGCTTCTGTTCTCAGAATCTGTTGGCTCGCAAACACGGGCACAGGCAAGCAGCATTCTGCAATTTGAAGAAGAGGGAGTATGCAGTGATGCGCAACAGCTGTGTCTCTCTCAATCTGAAGAGGCGGGTGAGCCAGTGCCGATGGACAGCACACCGCAGAACGCATCTTATGATGATGATGAGACTCAGGTGCCAGGTTTTGTGGAGCATGGTGCTGCCCAGACCATCCAACAGCAGCAGGTGTTGGAAGAGGGTAGTGAAGATGATGAAGTCCGAGACCCAACATGGCGTGAGGAACAGGAAGGTGGTGGGAGCAGCTCTGAGGAAGAGATTGTCCCAACGGTACAAAGAGGAGGGAGAGGTAGGCTGCAGACTCGCTTGCCTGTAGCCTCCAGTTTGGCACCTGTTGGGAGCAGTTCTCTTAGAAATGTCAAAATTGGCGCTCCCATGACTTGCACTGCGTGGTCCTTTTTTGACAGACTTGTAGATGATATTTGCTATGTTCAATGCAAGCTGTGTAAGCAAAAAGTTAAAAGAGGTAAAAATATCAGTAACCTGAATACCACAAATATGTGGAAACATGTACGGACAAAGCACGTAGCTGAGTTACAAAGACACACTGGAGATGTAGGCCAACCTACAGCAGCACCTACATCTTCAGGTCGTGTTGGAGCCTCTACCTTCAGCTCACACACACCTGGTTCGACTTCCTCACAGGATCTCCATGGAAGAACCTCGGTTACTGTTGTCCATAGACAAACTGTTATTCCACCCACAGCAGCAAGTTCACAGTCATCGTCACACTCCCAGACCACAAAACAGCCATCGGTACCACAGGCATGGGATAAAAGACGGCCATACTCGGCAAACCATCCACGAGCACAGGCTCTGAATGCTGGCATTGCAAAACTCCTGTCCCTTGAAATGCTGTCATTCAGGCTGGTGGAGACTGACAGTTTCAGGAACTTTATGGCATTGGCAGTCCCACAATATAATGTGCCAAGCCGATTTTATTTCAGCAGGCAAGCTATCTCTGCTCTGCAAAAACATGTCGAGGGAAACATTAAACATGCGCTACTAAACGCCGTCAGTAGCAGGGTCCACCTGACCACCGATGCGTGGACCAGTACCCATGGCCAGGGACAATACCTTTCCCTCACTGCCCATTGGGTCAATGTTGTGGAGCCGGGTACAGATCTTGCCAGTGGCGCTGTACGTGTTCTGCCAACTCCAAGGATTGCAGGAATCCAGTCTGTACACATTGATTCCTCCTCCTACTCCAGTTCCTCAGAATCATCGCTGCACGAGCCGTCACGGTATACCTCCACATGGACCCGTGAACGCTTACCTGTTGCGACCGATATGAGCACAGCCGTGGCCAAACGTCAACAGGCCGTCCTGAAATTAATTTCCATGGGGAATCGAAGCCACACAGCGCAGGAGCTCTGGGATGCCATCAAGCAGGAGAGCGACGTGTGGTTTTTGTCAGCTAATCTCCAGCCAGGCTTGGTAGTGTGTGACAATGGCCGAAATCTGGTGGCAGCTCTGGGCCTTGGCAACCTCACTCACATACCATGTCTGGCACATGTGCTCAACTTGGTCGTGCAGAGTTTTTTGAGGGACTATCCGGATCTTGATGCACTGCTGCACAAGGTCCGCCTAGAGTGCGCTCACTTGCGACGTTCCAGCATGGCCAGATCGCGCATTGCAGCTCTGCAAGTCAGATTTCGCCTTCCTGAACATCGCATCATATGTGACGTACCCACCAGGTGGAATTCCACGTTACATATGTTGGAGCGGTTGTGTGAGCAGCAGCCAGCAGTAATGGAGTATTAGCTGCAACAGGCGCAATCAACTCGCAATTTGCGCCGTTCACACTTCACCACTACTGAGTGGGCCTCTATGAAGGACATCTGCGACGTTTTGCGTGCGTTTGATGTCTCAACGCGGATGGCGAGTGCAGATGATGCACTAGTCAGCATGACTGTCCCCCTTATCTGCCTGCTTCAGAAATCACTGAAAGCACTAAAGGAAGAGGTTTTGGAAGAGGTGGAGGATGAGGAGTCACAAATTCAATTACCTTCAGGACAGTCAGCGCAACGTGGTTCCCCACAAAGGGCTGGGCAGGGCTCACTTTGTGAGGAGGATGAGGAGGAGGAGGAGTCAATGGAGGAGGAAGAAATCCCTACAGAGGGAGGTACACAACGCTCTAGTCAGTATGTAGAGCGAGGGTGGGGTGATGCAGAGGAGGCAGAGATGACGCCTCTTCCAGAGGACAGCCTTTGTTGGCCAGTTGGGAGTCTGCAGCACATGGTTGATTTCATGCTTCAGTGCCTGAGAAACGACCGCCGCATCGCCCACATTCTCACCACGTCAGATTATTGGGTGTACACCCTCCTAGACCCTCGCTACCGGGAAAACTTACAAACCCTCATCACACCGGTGAACCGGGACCGTAAAATGCAGGAGTACCAAGACACACTGGTGCAATCCATACTGTTGTACATTCCAGCCGAGAGAGCTGCTGCTGCTGCTACTGCTTTACAAAGCAGCTCTGTGCGTCGAGGCAGTGTAGACACCTCTACAACAAGAGGGAGCAGAAGCAGCGCCTCTGCACAGGGCAAGAGCTGTATGTTACAAATGTGGCAAAGTTTTGTGACAGCGCCAGCAAGGTCTACACCATCCGAGACAGCTCCAGTCACCAGGAAGAAACGTTTCCGTAAGATGGTGACAGACTACTTGGCTTTCCCTCTAAGTGTACTCCCAGATGCCTCTTCCCCTTTCAAATTTTGGGTCTCTAAGTTGGATACATGGCCAGAGCTTAGCCAGTATGCATTGGAGGTGCTGGCTTGCCCTGCTGCCAGTGTATTATCTGAGCGTGTCTTTAGTGCTGCAGGTGGTGTAGTAACAGACCGTCGCATGCGACTATCCTCAGAGAATGTAGACCGGCTTACTTTTCTGAAAATGAACAAGGCATGGATATCACCTGAATTTGCCTGTCCGTTTTCAGATTAAATAACTGTTTGGCAACGTTTTCCATGTCTCCTGTTATGTTCATCTTTCTACCACCTGAACTCTACTCCCTGGGCTACAACACCGCCATTTGTTGCTCGTAAGTAATTGGCAGGGGTACTGACTCCTGGCCAGCCTGGTTACAGCACGACAGCTGTTTCCTGGCAGTGTGAACGTCAATTATCCTCCAATAAGTTGTGCTGTCGTGTTGCATTCGGGTTAGCCGACTCTATGGTGCCTGCAGTTTAGGTGATTCCTATGTGTGCTGTGGGATATGTAAATAAAGGCGTTTTCCATTGTGACAATAGGACAAGCACCCACTGTAGGACTGTGTGATTTGGTAACTGCGGACGGCTTGCGTCCTGTCAACTTACATTTTCATGGGTGCGTTCTGCTACCCGTCCGGGGTCCAGTACCGTCAACTGGTTCTCCCCAGTGCCTTTGGCCTAGGTGCCTCCATCTCCGTATCCGAGTTCCACCAACGTCTGCTGGTCCTTGGTAGTGCTTTGGAGCACAGGTACCTCCTGCTTAGTAACCGTGTCACAGTAACGTCAGCTGGTACTCGGTTGTGACATTGCCTCTTTTCCTTCTGCTACCCGTCCGGGGTCCAGTACCGTCAACTGGTTCTCCCCAGTGCCTTTGGCCTAGGTGCCTCCATCTCCGTATCCGAGTTCCACCAACGTCTGCTGGTCCTTGGTAGTGCTTTGGAGCACAGGTACCTCCTGCTTAGTAACCGTGTCACAGTAACGTCAGCTGGTACTCGGTTGTGACATTGCCTCTTTTCCTTCTGCTGCCCCTCCGGGTTCCAGCACAGTCAGCTGGTCCTCGTTACTTCCATTGTCTCTTGCTCCATCTGATACCCGTCAGGGTTCCAGTAACGTCAGCTGGTTCTCGGAAATTAGACGACCTTAAAGACCACCCAGAAGAAGATGATGACAACAAGGACTACGAGCATGAAGCCAACCAGCCTGAACACCATCACAAAGAAAAAATAAAAGGTTACCCAGAAGAAGATCACCAACAGGACAAAGAAGGTTAAGACAAACTACAAGATACAGAACAAGAGACAGCAGAACAATAAGCAGAAGATCAAAAAGCAGAAGAACATGAAGTATAAGACCAAACTGAAGAGCAAAATATATGCTCTAAATTCTAAGCAGAAGAAGACTAAGCAGTGTATGGGGTGAGTCCGTTCCTCCTCGTGGTGCCCCTGGAAAATGCCTGCTGCTGCAGGCTAAACTGAACACGGACAAATACTGTTGTAATTTAAATCTTTTGTGACAGCAAGAACGGAAGGATGAACAATTCATACTTTTACAGATTACAAGTACAGGAATCTCTGTCACAAATAAGAATATGATGAAGAAGATGAAGAGGAAGAAGATGAAGAATTTGAATATGAAGAAGATTAATTAGTTTAATAATAACAATATGAGTAATGTAAACAAAAACATGAATAGCAAGAAGTTTAAGAAGAAGATTAAGAAGGTGAAGATGAAGAATAATTTGATGAGAAAGATGATGCTGCTGAAGATTATGAAGGAGAAAGTGTGGCACTGGCAAAAGTTAAAAAGGTGAAGAGCATGGAAGTTGTGAAACATACATATTTGCCAAAATAGAAAAAAGGTTAACAACATTGTCAATTTGTTAGTCAATCCAAACGTATTTCCAAAAAAATATATATTAATGCTATTCCAATGCATTGGGTTAAACATGTATGCCTTTATTGTCTCCTCAACCTCCCCCAATACATTCTACATTAGTCTTTGTTGTTTTCCTTCATGTACAATTAACCAACAAGGCAAGAATGGTTTTTTTTAATGTCGATATTTGGTTCCCATAGACTTACATTGGACTTCCGGTATCGGAATCGGATATCGACGATATTTAGTGATATCGGCGATACCATTCCGATCCGATATTTTTAGATATCGAGCAGTATCGCTCAACACTACTCAGTGAGCTTGCAGTCCATCTAGCTTTGTTAGCCAATTTTTCGAGTGAATCAGGGGAAAAAAGAAAGTGGCTCATCAGTGGAGAAAGAAGCTTTTTTTTGTTATATGACAAAGAAACGTTATAGAAATTTCCTTGTACTAATAAAGTATGCAAATTTGTTGATATGACAGTAACTATTTAGATATATAGAGGGATCTACTGGGCAGAGTCAGAGAAGGAACTTTTCCACCGTGTCAGAAGAAAATCTTACTATCATCACAAGTAAATTAGAACCAGGCTCGGACTGGCCCCCTTGGAGAACCGGAGGATTCGCCGGTGGGCCCAGACACTGACACCTGCTGGCATACTGGCCAACAGCTGCCTAAGGCCCCCACTGCTCCAAGGGCCCCCACTGCTCCAGAGCCCCCCTGCCAGTGGCTATGGGGCCCCTGAGTCAAGGGGGCCTGCCCTGTGCCAGCTTAGCAGTAGCTGGAGACAGGATCCTGTCCCCGCTGCTAAAGTGAAATGAATATTCATGCTTCCCCACGCCCCCATGGGCCATTCCTCTTTAATAGTGGGCAGCGTTAGCTGCAGGTGATGGGCAATGATGGTGGGGGAGGCAATGATGGAGGTGATAGGCAATGATGGTGGGGGGAGTCAATGATAGAGGTGATAGGCAATAATGGTGGGGGAGGCAATGATGGTGGTGGGGGAGGCAATAATGGAGGTGATGGGCAATGATGGCGGCAGGGAGGCAATGATTAAGGTGATGGGCAATGATGGTGGTGGGAAGGCAATGATGGAGGTGATTATGGAGGAGATGAAATGGACAATGATGGTGGTGTGGGGGAGGCAATGATTGAGGTGGTGGAATGAGAAGTCATGGGGTGGAGGGGGAGAATGATAGGGGTGGTGGGGGAGAAGGCAATGATGGAGGTGGTGATGAGGACAATGATGGGGGTGGAGAGGGGCTGCATTATACTTTATGAGGGGGCTACATTTTATTCTATGTGGAGACTGCATTATTCTCAGGGGACTCCATTATATTCTGGGGGCTACATCATACTACATGAGGGGGCTACAGTATACTCTATGGGAGGGCTGCATTATATTCTGTGGTGAGGCTGCATTATTCTCTCAGGGGATTACATTATATTCTGGGGGCTACAGTATACTCTATGGGGGGGCTGCATTATATTCTGTGGTGGGGCTGCATTATTTTCTCAGGGGACTACATTATATTCTGGGGGGGCTACATCATACTATATGAGGAGGCAGCATTATGCCCTATGAGGGGGCTACCGTATACTCTATGGTGGGCTGCATTATATTCTGTGGTGGGGCTGCATTATTCTCTCAGGGGATTACATTATATTCTGGGAGGCTACATCATACTATATGAGGGGGGCAGCATTATGTCCTATGAGTGGGCTACAGTATACTCTTTGGGGTGCTGCATTATATTCTGTACTGGGGCTGCATTATACTATATGAGGGTTTGCATTATACCCTATGAGGGTGCTACATTATATTCTATGTTGGGGACTGCATTATATTTTGTGGGGTGCTGCATTATATTCTATGAGAAGGGGCTGCATTATATTTTATGAGGGGGGCTACATTATATTCTTTGAGGGAGGCTACATTATATTCTGTGAGGGGGCTACCCTTTTATGATTCTATGATTCTACCCCAACCCCTGCTACGTAATTAAGACGTGTACTACCTTATATTATACCCTGATATTAGCGTGTTTTACCACACAATTGGTGGTCTTGTATTTATTTCTATGTAGCTACATAATGGGCCCCAAGAATGATTTTCTCTGGTGGGCCCAAGGTGCTACAGTCCGACACTGATTAGAACTCTAAATTCGAGTTGAAAATACAGATGCAAATAGCTACTGCGCTGCACGTTAAAAATTGGGATAATGCAAGATCAAAGATGACTAATTAGGCAGGACCACTAACTAAAATAGCTCTGAGCTCAGTCTATATCATTATTCCTGGGAAACACATAACGAGGCAATTCATCACACTATATTTCTGCATCCTATGGGGATTATATGTTACCAGAAAAAGAAATGTCCTCTCGAAGAATTCCAGGCAGATACCCATAAGTGTAATGTCACAGCTTACATGTTTATCTTATATGAAACTTACCCTTTAATTTCTCTGAGCATTGTGTACTTACTCGGGCTGTGTTGGAAACCTTGCCTTATAATGATGGGGTTCCTCAAATAAACAGTAAGTACATCTCTTTATTGATTCTCAATTGAAGAGCCAGATATTGAAGACCACTTGCACAGCTTGTCCAATCTGTGTGTGTCGACCCGCCACCACAATTGTGGGTTACCAGGGCAATGGGATACTCAGAGCCGAGCCCGTAGAAGTCTATGGGGATTTGTCACAGGTAGCGGTGGCTCGGTCTGTGGCCCTGGCGGTCTGGCGTATGTTGGGGGGAATATTTACAGGGGATAGATTTATATACAGTTCGTGACGCCACCTGTAGTCTTCTGGTAATTTGTACCAGCGCTGCTGTAGATCTCTGAGGGGATGGTGAGGCAGCTAGATGTCGGGTCCCCTACAGGTGGGACTCTTCCCTCAGGTCGGTAGTTATATAGGGATTGTGCAAGCATGCAAATGAATAACTCAGTCTCACACGATCAGCGTCTTTCCATACCTTTACTTGTAAGATGGTAAGGCAGTTCCCAGGGAGGCTGATGGGGTTGATGGAGGATGAGCTTTGAGGCAACGGTTAAGCAAGTTAGGGGCCTCCTTTACTGTCCAATGATGATGAGTGCAACCAGCCTGAAGCGTAGTTCCCTCTATAATTCCAGCTATTCCAAAGCTGTTCTGCCCGGTCAGTTTTGTGGTCGGAGCCTTCCTGTGGGAGAGCTGAATTCCTATCTTGTCCTGCAGAGACTCAAGGTCCTCACTTCCCCTGACCCCAGTTACGTACCGACTATTTAGGGGCTGCTTTCCGCTACCTAAGGTCCGGTAAGCCTCTGGTTTTCTTACCACTAAGCGTGAAGCTTTAGTGATCCTTCGGTCCCCAGTGACCGGTAACAATGTGCAGGTATTCTTGACCTATGGCACTTCTCTGTTCTCTTCCACTTTGCCCTTCGATTTGCTCACACTCTTAATAGATATCTCAGTCTGTCTTCCAGTGGGGCACAGCTCTGACTAGGCTGAGGTGAACTAGGCCACCTGTACTAGCCTCCACTTTCTGAACTGCTAACAGGCTCAGACTGGACACGTCTGCTCTGTCCAAGGACAGGAATCTGACTGAATGAATCACTCCCCTCCACACCCCTGCTGGGTGTGTCCGAAGTGTACGTGATATTATGAAGAGCCCTTAACTGTTACCTCTCCACTCATCCTCCTGGTATTGTGTACCAGGGCTACACATTCCCCCATGGTAAACGACAGCACTCCCGGGCTGTAAAATACAAAGAGACATTTTGTTTATGCATTAAACATTAAACATTAATTCGTCCCATCCGGGAGGTAAGGATGTCTTGAACGTTGCAAACAATAACATTATAGAAAAATACAAAAAGTATTAATGCATCAAAACATTCAATAAATACTCAGTATTCTTGTGAAGGACCCGCACCAAACCTTCAACGTGGGTCCTGGGTGGGCTGCAGGACATCCGAATGCAGACCTCACTCAGTGCCACACCACACGGGTTTTCTGTTCAGAGGTAAGTCAAGGCTTCGTGTGAAACCATTAAAAGGCACCTTAGTGCAACTATTTACAGGATACAGTTTTTGGGCTGGCTCAGTCCTCAGCCTCTGAGTCCATTATAAGCCATAATAGGGAAAAACACATATATATATAGACTTTTTACAATATGCACATTAATTCGTTATGGTCACTGCTGATATCTAATGGGTAACTTCCCTTTGGTGGTTCGCTCTGATCTACGTGGTGTAGCTTCAGGTATATCAAGTTGCGATCTGTCTGCACTGCGTAACGGCAAACTATAGAACTGCCTCAATCTTTCTATGGATCTGGCAAGCGTACTGATGGCTGGGCGGTGTGAGTCAGCTTCACCAGGGGATCCCATAGTATGGGGCGCTGCTTCTGATGATCCTTCTTGAGGTTCCACAGGTTGAGGTGTTGCTGGGATGGGTAACTCCTGAGCGGGCTCAACTGGCACCACGGGCACAACTGGAGGTAGAACTTCCTCTTGTGGCTGATAAAACTGCAACACTGGAATTATCACAGCATCTCCCAGTCGGGGCCAATCCGCAGGAAAATCTCCCAGATCTGTGTGTATGACCTCTTCCTTTCTTTCTCCTTGATTGATGACAGGGTTCTTTCACAACGCTTTAAGGGTTCTGGACACAATTTCAAATGGTCTCTGGACACAGTGGTTGTTGTTCTTCCTCCGTCCTTACTGACGACACAAACTTTTCTGTTGTCATATTTAGAATCTTGTATGACGTAGGGTTCTTGCTCCCACTGGTTATCCAATTTGTGCATCTTCCTTTTCCTTTTTAATACTACCTCTCCAGGCATCAAAGGCTTGGCAGGAGCATTTCTGTTGTAAACATCTTCCTGTTTCTCCCGTGCCTTGTTGAGACTTTCCTCTACACAGATTTGCACTCTTCTGTATTGCTCTTGCCGATTGATGTCCCAGTTTTCAACGGCGTCGTCTGCCTCCGGTTCTACCACTCCAAGTTCTAGATCCATTGGTAGTCTTCCGGGCCTTGCTCTCATAAGATAGGCTGGAGTGCAGTTAGTGGAACTGACAGGTATATGGTTATACAAATCAACCAAATCAGGTAGTAAATCCGGCCATCGATTCCTGTCTTCCAACGGTATGGATCTCAACAATCAAGGACAATATGGTTCATTTTTTCGCAAAGACCGTTGGTTTGAGGGTGTATGGTGTTGTTCTAATTTTCTTACACCCATACATGTGACAGAATTCCTTGAATAGATCAGCTTCGAAAGCAGGCCCCTGATCGGTTAATACTTGCTCCGGATACCCATGCGGTCTGCAGAAGCTTGCTTGAAAGGTTTTCGCGGCCGTCACTGCGGTCTGGTCCTTAACTGGAACAACCACCAGAAATCTGGAGTAATGGTCCACCATGGTCAAGGCGTATGAGTATCCAGATCTACTTGGCGACAGTTTGACGTGGTCCAGGGCCACAATCTCCAGGGGACGAGTCGTCCGGATAGGTTGCAGGGGTGCCTTTTGACTACCGTAGTCCTTTCTTCTGAGACCACAGGGTCCACAGTTTCGACACCACCTCTCGATGGAGCTGCGCATCCCTACCCAGTAGAACCGGCATCTCAACAGGGTCTCCAGCTTTCTCCAGCCAAAGTGTCCTGCTTGATCGTGGTATGCTTCCAACACCATTGGGACGTCTGCCTTGGGGACCACTATTTGCCAGACCATCTCGTGGGTTCTGGGGTTGACGTATCTCCTGCACAACTTCTCACGGTATAGGAACAACCTGCTTTTCTCGTTCCACAGGAGCTTTGCTGACATAGGTGCATCCTTTTCCAAGGAGGAACCTTCCTGTTTTAACAACTCCTTGATGCGGCTGACCACTGGATCACTGTCCTGAGTCTCTTTCCAGCTGTGATGGGGTAAAGGATTTAATGTTGCACCATACTGCTTTCTGTTGACTCGATGCTCGTGGACTACCCATTTCGATGGAACGCAGGTAGCTCAATTTCTTCCAGGTCGTCCGATTCTTCTTCCGTATCAGAGTCATGCGGCCTTCGGGACAACGCGTCAGCATTAGCATTCTTTCGACCTGCCCGGTACTTGATAGTAAACTGGTAATTGGACAACCGAGCCATCCATCGCTGCTCCATGGCACCCAGCTTGGCAGTTTCCAGGTGCGTTAACGGGTTGTTATCTGTAAACGCAGTGAACTGATTGAGGCCAGATATGCTTAAATCTTTCAGTAATGGCCCAGACCAGCGCCAGAAACTCCAGCTTGAAGCTGCTATAATTTTCCGGATTCCTTTCAGTTGGCCTGAGTTTTCTGCTGGCATATGCGATGACTTTTTCTTGGCCATTCTGCTTCTGACTGAGAACTGCTCCCAACCTTCATTACTGGCGTCGGTGTACAACAGGAACGGTTGGCTGTAATCAGGATAGGTTAAGATCTCATCACCTGTAAGGATCTCTTTCATCTTTTGGAATGCTTCAGCCTGTTCCTTACCCCAATTAAAGGGAGGGTTTCTGCTCTTTAGGGATTGTCCTACTAGGAGGTCCTCTAAAGGAGCTGCCTTCTTCGTGTAATCTTTCACGAATCTCCTGTAGTAACCCGTTAGTCCCAGGAACTGTCGCACTTCCTTAAGGTTCTTCGGCTCCGGCCACTTCTGGATGGCAGTGACTTTCTCTGGGTCCGGCGCTACTCCTTCCGAACTGACGATGTGCCCCAAGTATTGTACCTTCTGCTTGAGTAGATGGCATTTTGAGGGTTTTAATTTCATCCCGTACCTGGACAGGGACTCAAACACTTCTGCCAGGTGTTTCAGATGGTCCTCATATGTCTTGGAATACACGATAACGTCGTCTAGGTATAGCAGCACGGTTTCAAAATTGAGATGTCCCAGACAATTTTCCATCACTCTCTGAAATGTTCCTGGGCACTACTGAGCCCAAACGGCATTCTATCGAACTCACAGAGCCCCATTGGGGTGGTGAAAGCCGTTTTCTCACGATCCTCCTCAGCCACAGCCACTTGCCAGTAACCACTAGTCAGATCAAGGGTAGAAAAGTAGTTAGCCGTTTTCAGAGCAGCTAATGATTCCTCTATACGTGGTAACGGGTATGCATCCTTGTGTGTTATGCGGTTCACCTGCCTGTAATCCACACACATTCTCATACTACCATCTTTCTTTTTAACCAGAACTAGAGGGGCTGCCCAGGGGCTACAACTATCCCTTATCACCCCGGCTTTCTTCATATCATTCAACATTTCTTTAGCCTTCTGATAATGAGCTGGAGGTATGGGCCTATACCGCTCTTTGATGGGAGGATGACTGCCTGTAGGGATATGATGTTGTACTCCCTTAATTATCCCAAAATCAAGTGGATTCTTGCTAAACACTTGGGCATACTCTTGCACCACCCGTAATACCCCTTGCTTCTGGTGAGCGGGAGTGGTGTCCGTCCCAACATGGAGCTGCTGACACCATTCCGCCACCTGAGTTGCTGGGTCATTGTCCTCCGCTATTTGACAGGAGTCTAAGGACTCAGCCGGGAGAATAGAATTATTGTCAACAGCATGTAGTTTAGCAATGGTTGCATAACGGGGTAAGTTTACCTCATCATCTCCCCAATTGAGAAGCCGAACCGGTACTCTTCCATTCACCACCTCTACTACTCCTCTAGCAGTCATAAGTGTAGGTCTATGTTCTGAATGGTGTGGTTCTACTACAGCTTGGTAGTTCTGTCCTCTCAGACCTATGGCTGCCCTGCACCAAATGATCATTTCACTCATTGGGGGTATCACAATAGGATCCGAGTCAGTGACCCGTACATTACCAATTTCGCCGTCTGTAAGCTTCGCTTGCTGCTGACACACCAGGGCCCGGATCTCTCTTTGGATTACTCCTCTCTGCCTTGGTCGGGCAATCTCAGCGAGCTGTTGGAGCAAGAACACAACTTCTCCCAAACAATTACCGATAATGTTAGTACCCAAAATTATATTTAAACCGTTCTCCTCATTTACAGTCTTTACTACCAGAAGCCCCTGGTCTTTCAACTCCTCCCTGCCCACTTTTACATCTACACATTTTGTCCCGAGTACTTCTACAGGAAGACCATTAGAAGCATACACGGTAAAGTCAAGGCTCGGGGGTTTAAGACTGTCCATTGACCAGTACTTGGTATATAGGGCATCAGGTATTAGGGTCACCTGCGACCCAGTGTCTAACAATGCCGGAACAGCAATACCATCTAGAATAATAGACAGGTAGGGTCGCCCGCCCACATACCTGCGGTTCCAGTCTAGGGGGCCTGACGGGTATTCTCCTGGGTGTTGGCCCTTGGACCCAGGTTCTGCCCGTTTAAAGGACACTGTGGAGACAGATGACCTTTCCGGTTGCATCGGTAACAGATGATCTCTCGACGAGGAGGGTGTTGATCAGAGGTCGCTCCTGGGGGTGGCGTTGTCCTCCTCCGGGGGGCGACGTTTCTTCTTCTCCGGTGCATCCACGGGACGTCTTCTGGGCAGTCAGCTAACAAGATCTTTCCTTCCTCCTCTTTCCGCAGCTGCAGGGCACTCATTACAGCAGCCAGATTTTTAGTCAGCTAGCGCACCTCTGAGCGCAGACAGTCCAATTCACTAGGAGGTGTCACCTGCGCTTTGGCTTCAGCCACTAGCGGGGAAAAGGGGGTTACTGCCGGTTCCAGAGTGACTTCAGCCTGATGATGTTGGGTTGCCACCTCGGGTTTGCCCAGGGGCCGCAGCCCTTTTATTGCCATGTCCTTTAGGGCATCAAAGGTAGCATCCGGATGGTCTAAGGACCACCAGTTTACAGTTCTGCGTTCCTCTTGGGATCTCAATCCCTGTATAAATTGTTCTTTCAGCATTTTATTCTCGTCGATAGCATTTAAATTGTTAATTTGCTTGAGGGCTCTCAGGGCTCCCTGTAGTCGGCAAGCGTAGTCCCGGATGCTGTCTCCTGGCTGTTGTGAACAGTGATAGAAGGCCATCCGGAGATCCGTTTCTGTGCGGTCTTCAAATATGGCATGTAGCTTAAGGAAGATCGCAGGTACCGACTCCTGATCAACGGTATCCCAAGTCTCCACTTCCCTCTCAGCAGCGCCAGTTAGCTGCCCTATTAGCACAGCAGCTTTTTGTCTCTCAGGCATGGAGTACATTTCTAGGATGCTGCATAACTTCCGCTTGAAGCCTGCTAAAGTGCCTGGCTCACCGCTGTATTGGGGAAGCCATTTCGCCCCAGGCATATATGGGAGCGTTAGTGGCATGATCGGGACTACCGGACTGGGTGCAGGGCCTGCGCCCCCATCTGACGCTACAATACCAGACGGTGCGGGATTGGGGCCTCCGGCCGGGGCCGCACTGTCAGCCGGTTGTTGTGACATCTTAGCGCCCCCTTGGTTAAACGGAGCCTACCGGTTTCAGACGCTGCTATTTCACAGGCACCGCAGTGGGAACAGGACCTTCGTCGCAGGCGCTCTGATGTCAGAGCGTTCACTTCCTGTTGCAGGACCTGCCGCTGAGTCAGAGCCGGGGGCGTGTCCAAGACTCTGCGCGCTCTTTCAGGTACGCCCACCTTCTTCTCCAGCGCCTTAGGGCGCGAATCTGGCGGCAAATATGGCGGTATTTGGCGCCAAACAACAGCAACAGTCTTTTTCACCAAAACACTCCACAGGCACACAGGGCTCGCAATGCTGCAAGTTTCGTATCCTGTTCGTGACGCCAAAGTTTTTGTGTCGACCCGCCACCACAATTGTGGGTTACCAGGGCAATGGGATACTCAGAGCCGAGCCCGTAGAAGTCTATGGGGATTTGTCACAGGTAGCGGTGGCTCGGTCTGTGGCCCTGGCGGTCTGGCGTATGTTGGGGGGAATATTTACAGGGGATAGATTTATATACAGTTCGTGACGCCACCTGTAGTCTTCTGGTAATTTGTACCAGCGCTGCTGTAGATCTCTGAGGGGATGGTGAGGCAGCTAGATGTCGGGTCCCTACAGGTGGGACTCTTCCCTCAGGTCGGTAGTTATATAGGGATTGTGCAAGCATGCAAATGAATAACTCAGTCTCACACGATCAGCGTCTTTCCATACCTTTACTTGTAAGATGGTAAGGCAGTTCCCAGGGAGGCTGATGGGGTTGATGGAGGATGAGCTTTGAGGCAACGGTTAAGCAAGTTAGGGGCCTCCTTTACTGTCCAATGATGATGAGTGCAACCAGCCTGAAGCGTAGTTCCCTCTATAATTCCAGCTATTCCAAAGCTGTTCTGCCCGGTCAGTTTTGTGGTCGGAGCCTTCCTGTGGGAGAGCTGAATTCCTATCTTGTCCTGCAGAGACTCAAGGTCCTCACTTCCCCTGACCCCAGTTACGTACCGACTATTTAGGGGCTGCTTTCCGCTACCTAAGGTCCGGTAAGCCTCTGGTTTTCTTACCACTAAGCGTGAAGCTTTAGTGATCCTTCGGTCCCCAGTGACCGGTAACAATGTGCAGGTATTCTTGACCTATGGCACTTCTCTGTTCTCTTCCACTTTGCCCTTCGATTTGCTCACACTCTTAATAGATATCTCAGTCTGTCTTCCAGTGGGGCACAGCTCTGACTAGGCTGAGGTGAACTAGGCCACCTGTACTAGCCTCCACTTTCTGAACTGCTAACAGGCTCAGACTGGACACGTCTGCTCTGTCCAAGGACAGGAATCTGACTGAATGAATCACTCCCCTCCACACCCCTGCTGGGTGTGTCCGAAGTGTACGTGATATTATGAAGAGCCCTTAACTGTTACCTCTCCACTCATCCTCCTGGTATTGTGTACCAGGGCTACACATGTGCACTCTCCATTGCTGCAAGCAGAGGCAGCTTTACTTCTGGAGCACTGAACTGTGCACTCTCCATTGCTGCAAGCAGAGGCAGCTTTATTTCTGGAGCACTGAACTGTGCACTATCTATTGCTACAAGCAAAGGCAGCTTTACTTCTGGAGCACTGAACTGTGCATTCTCCAATTCTGCAAGCAAGGCAGCTTTACCTTTGTAGCACCGAACTGTACGCTTTCCTATGCTGCAAGCAGAGGCTGCTTTGTTCTGCAGCACAGAACTGTGCGTTCTCCAATGTTGCAAGCAGAGGCAGCTTTACTTCTGCAGATCTGCACTGTGTGCTCTGCTTTGTTGTAAACAAGGCAGCTTTACATTTACAGCACCCAACTGTACACTTTCCTATGTTGCAAGCAGAGGCAGCTTTGTTCTTCAACACAGAACTGTGCATTCTCACAGCTTTTTTTCTGCATTTTACAATGCTGCAAGCTGAGGCAGCTTTACATCTGCAGCACTGAACTGTTCAGTACTGCAACCCAGACAACTTTACCTCTGCAGCCACTAAATTGTGCTTTCTCCCATGCTGTAAGAAAAGCAGTTTTATCTCTGTAGTATCGAACTGTGAGCTCTCCAATGCTGCAAGCAGCGGCAGTTTTGTCCCGCAGCACTGAACTGTGCATTTTCCAAAGCTGCAAGCAGAGACAGTTTTGCCTCTGCAGCATCGGAAGAGCACAGTGACACTGAAACAGCCTGGATCAAGCAATTCAGTGGCTTCAGTGCAGGTCTTCCAAGCTCTATAAAACAGCTTGCAAGCACTGCAATGCTTGCCTATGAAAACGGTTACCACTTATAGACTTGCAAAGATGGTCGGTAATTTTGGCAATGAGCTGTGAACAATAAAAGTAAAAATCTCTTTGTTCTGGAGAGCAGAGAGAATTTTTAATAACAAGTAAATGGCAAAGTTGTTTTGCAATTTTAACCTTTTATCATGATGAGAATAACCTTTAAATCTAAAATATAAGAAGTAAACACAAAAGAACAAATAAAGAATACAATTTTTTGCAATAAATAAATGGTTTATTATTAGATAAATATACATTTTCCAAGATGACATTGTGCTTACATGTACTGTATTAAGAAGTGGCCCGTGGCACTGGCCAGTGTATCTTTGGCACTTAAATGTAGTAGTCCTGTGTAAACAATTTGCATAGTATCATCTCTTTGTTAATACAAATTATAGATGCAAAAAAAAGCACTCAAAACATCACCTTGGCTCCTTTACAAATATAATTAATGCGGTTTGTAAGAGATACAAGAAATTCAAAATCAATGTCAGCTTTAATAGTTCACACTCTTAAGCAGAAGTCATCGTACACCTTCTTTGAATGCTCTGAATGCACAGATGTTGTATTTTCCTACGTGTCATCAAGGCTTCACATCACACAACCCTCCACCCCACCAAGAAGAAATCTTCAGCCTCATTTACTGTCTTGTTAGAGTGAAAGGCTCATTAAAACACAAGTATGCTGTTTCTACTGTCACATCTTTAGGTAGGTCGGATGATTGAATCAATTATAGTCCTCTCGTGAGTTTGTAATGACCATGACCTTACTGCCATCGGAAACTTCACAAAGAGGTAGTGATGGAAATACTAAAACACCTCCTCTGGTTCATCTCTTATATCACAACTTGGAAGTGAGGATGTTCAATATTTGTCCAGAATACTCTGGTCAGGGTTAAGTCTTGTCTACGAGAAGAAGACAAGACACATTGGTGGCCGATGCGTTGGGTGAAGTTTATGTTTTTATCACTTAACTCTACCGGTTAGACCTTTTCTAGGATGTACACTAGAGTTCCATGTTAATATTGTTCCAGGTCGTGAAAAATGATTTGGGAAATTAAACAACGAATAAGTGTTTTAACGCAACCAATAACGCACCATTATTGCCTGAAGAATTCTAAAAATTGGGCGAAAAATCTTTTTTTTTCTTCAAAAGATTTTTTACCTATAAATGATCTTTCCTTGAAAGAACATTCCCCAAAATAATTATTTTTTGCATTAGACTTTGGTGGAGACATCATGGTACCTGGGTTGCGCTTGTAGGAAAGAAGCCTCGATGGTATACAATTAAGGTTTCAATTCACACAAACGCATTTTGGTGCTGGAGTAGTGCCTTTTCCAAGGTAAAAAAAAAGTCGGTACCAAATTGGTCCCTTCTTCAGGTTAAAAAAACACAAATGTTAGTCCGACGCCAAAACGCGTTAGTGTGAATAAAAGCCTTATTTGTGTACCATCGAGGCCTCTAAAATTCCAACCCATGCAGCCCAGGTACCTTGATATCTCCATTAAAGTGAATTGCTATCCGGAAGAATTTCTCCTCCAGCCACGGGGCTGCAGCCGCTGATACATAGGCTCTAATAGATGTTGTGCCATTACACAACCCCCTCCCTGATGAGCATTACTATCACTCTTACCCTCTCCTATTCCTCTTGTAGTATTGCTCTACTGTGCACTTCTGTCCCAATCAGACCTCAGCATTTTTTACAATAGGGCGCAGGAGCTGAAAGTTATGTGTTATATTTAACAGAGAAAAAATACTGCTAGTGCAACAGATTTTTCTAATATCGATGTTAAGCGGTAGAGTATTTAAAGCCAAAAATTACTACTAGGCACCAACAGAAGAAAAAAAGAAAAGTCCACAATTCCTTTATTATGTAATCTGATCACATTCATACTCCTGTGGCCCACATCGCACAAATGGTCACAGTCTAAATAACTAGGACAAGCCCCAGAAGAAGCTGGGAAAGCGAAACCCAGTGTCAAGAATAAGTCTGGCTTTTCACTATACTTTTATATAACATACCGCACATTTTTTTATCATTATTAGTTAGTATTTTATAATAAATAACCTCTTGAGTATCCAAGCTGCACTAGGGTGTTATGCCTTATACATCTCTAGGGGTATCAAGACCAAAATTGGTATTTTCATTAACCTGTGCTAGAAAACTACAAGTACTAGTGGACAATCATTCCAGCAGAACTGTTCCATTTTAGAGAACTTTTTATCCTTATGTGTGTTCAAAGGTGGTGAATAGAAATGGTCCTTCAGACTTAGTACCATTTGTTTGTGCAATGTGAGCCACAGGAGTGCGAATATGAACAGATTTCCCCAAGGACCCCCAAGGAGGTATACTGTGCAAGCCACCAAACCTGAACCCTTGGTGGAGAGAGGGGATCGAAGGCACCTTTGTATTATAAATAGCCCTTTTGTGGACATTTGTGTCAGTCCAGGAGCTTTAAGTTACGCCTCTGAGGACTGCCCAAAACCAATCCTTATTCATCAACTATTTAAAACCCTGTGTGAGTAACGTGGGAACAATGTAATGCTACGGACAACTGCATTTTCAATTTTTGGGCTTCAGGGGAACGTAGAGGCTACATATTAAAACTAAGAGATCATAAGAAGTGATGCAATGAGGAAAATCTCAAATATTTGGGGAGATGGAAATTTAAACCTCATTATTATGTTAAAAAATAAAATAAAAAAATAAAAAGTAAGACAAAAGTTTTGCCCCATTTAGTCAGCAACCAAGGAAATTACAGTGAACTGCGTATAAGAAATTAATCCTTGGGAATCTTTCTCCAGATCTCACCCTCATCTACTCCAATGTTCTTCAAAAGCAGAGCATATATGATGAAAATTTTTGTAAACGCAAAGGCTGTTAAACTGAATTAAATAAATTATTTCACAAACATATGTTCTCTGGTTCTCTTCTAGGTGAACCCCACATTTTCCAGTCTTTAGGAGTCACGTTATTATAGCAGGTGATATTCAGTATCATGTTGCACATTTTGCTCCTTTGCCCTCGGAAACCTTTGTTGTCATTTTTGTGAATTGATTAATTTGCCATTTTTTAAAGCCTGATCTCACAATCTGTTTCCCTGAGCTCATAATAGTGCAGTAAGTCATAATTCTCATCTTCTTTGCTCTTTGACTTTGGTGAAGGACCTTCCATTGGCCAAGAGTATGCGGTAAATTTTGCAATTCATTAATCTTCACAAGAATGCTTGTGTTATGTGTTTGCTTGTTTGTTTTTTTAAAAAATTCACATATTTCATTTCATGTCAACCCCAATTCTGTGTCTTATAGTGGCGATACTTCACCAGCCTAATCAGTAGAAACCTTGTCTACCTTCAGATCCCCAAAAGCCATTAGTAAACTTCCAAAATTCTTTCTAATTTAAAATAAGCCAAGTATTCAAAAAAAAATTCAGCATGGTACTATTCATCTCAAACTGATTGGACACCAATACTCTTCATTTAAGACTCCAAAATGAAATGATGATGAGGTTAATTATGAAGATGATATGATGCTATTTGGGAAAAAGCCACCATAGCAGAAGTCACACTTCAGTTATTGTATGTGACTGTCCAGAATTTCTTTTGTTGTCATCCAGGGGGCCCAGTCCATCCAGGTATTCTGGCTTAGAATTGCTATATAAATTCTTAAATTTATCCAATATGGGACTCTTATCCTTCCCTGTTGTCTTTGGAGTATGGGGAGGACCATTAGGACATGAACCAACGTGATTGTACTGGCCCATATCTGAGCACTCTGTCTCGCGATGGTAGAAATAACTGAAGTTGGATACAATGACTGGCACAGGAAGAGAGATGGTCAACACACCGGCAATGGCACAGAGTGAGCCCACCAGTTTACCACCAACAGTCTCAGGAGACATATCTCCATAGCCTACAGTTGTCATTGTGACCACAGCCCACCAGAAAGCTTCCGGGATGCTCGTAAACTTGGTGTCTTCGTGATCTGCTTCTGCAAAGTATACAGAACTGGAGAAGAGGATAACTCCGATAAACAGAAAGAATATAAGAAGCCCAAGTTCTCGCATACTTGCTTTCAGTGTCTGTCCCAAAATCTGTAATCCCTTGGAGTGCCGGGACAGCTTAAAGATACGGAAGACTCTCACCAAACGGATTACCCTGAGAATGGCCAATGACATGGCTGGTTGGCCCACACCTTTGTTGCGAGCTAGTTCTGTGCCTAGTGCAACAAAGTATGGTATTATAGCCACAAAGTCAATAATATTCATGATGTCCTTGAAGAAGGCCGCCTTGCTGGGAGAAGCAATGAAACGTACAGAGAGCTCAAAGGAGAACCAACAGATGCATATGGTTTCCACAATAAAGAAGGGATCCTCAAACGGACTTTTCTCTTTAAAGCTGTGTGTGAAATTACCCCTATGAGACGGCTGTACCTGCAACATAAGGAAACAAAAAAAACATTTTTAGGACATTTACAATATATAGATCAAAAATTTAAAAGGGGATCTCTCATTGGGACATATATGGCTCAAATAAAAATTAAATAACCCACTAAAGAAATCAATACTACAACTAAATATTACCCTAAAACATAATAAACTTTATTGGTACACAGTAAAAAAAATATTTAAAACATGACATATATATTCCACAACATGTAAAGGAGAAAAACTTTTACGCCTGAGTGATGAAGTATAATGTGCGAAAAGCATGTCAGGCTTTCTGGGCATTTTGGCTTCCCCTTACCTCTGGTTGGCATTATTACATCTAATCTGTGCTATATATGTATATGGTTTCACTACATATGTGTTTTCATTAATATGGCTGCCACCATGGACTATAAATTCCTTAAGGATTGGGCAATTTTTTATTTTTGCACTTTTGTTTTTTCCTCTCTTTTTTCAAAGAGCCGCAACTTTGTTATTTTTCCATCAACATTGCCTTATGAGGGCTTGTTTTTTGCGGGACGAGTTGTACTTTTGAATGGCACCATTCATTTTATTATATGATGCAATGGAAAGTGGGAAAACATTTTAAAATGTGGCAAAATAGCAAAAAAAAGCACAATTTTGTGATTATTTTTGGATTATTTTTACCATACAAATGCCAAATACAATAATGCAAGTCATTCGTAACTCTGTTTTTTCTGGGGTTCTTGATTTGCCCTACTACCTCAACCCTTTTTCTCCTTTACATTGTGTGGACTACATGTCATGTTTTATATACATTTTTTCTATATGTTTTTATTACTGTATACCAATAAAGTTTATGTTTTATGGCGATATTTCGTCATAGTCATGCTTTTTAGTCGGTTATTTGTTTAATGCAATTGCATGAGACCCTGTATAAGATTCTTTATGGACTACATTATTCCCCCCAAAAAAATTAAGCCAACTTGTGCACAGACACTTCTTACTTTTTTACAGGGTGCAGGATAATGGTAGGTCTCTGTGGTAGAACCCACATTTATTGAACATTTATTGCACATCCTATCAATGTCCCAGATGGTGAAACACCTTTCAATGAATGGACAACTGGGCATACCTTATCCCTTATAATTGGCCATGCCCCTACACTACAGGGTCCAATGAAGGCTGACACACCCTAATGACAAGGATAACGGTAATGTCCAGTTGTCATTTTATTAAAACATTTCAAAAGAAGTAACAAATGAATTTCGCAAGGAGATGTTCTAAGAAATTCTAAGTAACACTTATTATCTCATGCATAATGCCAGAATTTACTAAAATTGATGTCAAGAAAGATTTAAAGAAACAAACAAGTAAATGATAATAGAATTAATCTTATAAGTGGACCTGAAAATCTAATATTCTCTCCCCATCGAAACTGAACACCAATAGGGCTGTCAGCTCCAAGTGGTGAAAGAGGAACAATCAAGATTCATCATGACCTGGAATGTGCAGTCACTCATGGTATCCTATCCCTTCCAATAAATCTTAGAAACTCAGGATGTCATATTATAAAAATATTAAAAAGTGGCTAAAATGGATGATCCAAACCATTCCAAATGTTCATTGGATGTTCAAAAAATTTTAGTTGACCAGTCACATTTGGCTATCGTCTTGAACAAAGTTGGCCAAGTTTAATTTTTCAGTCCACTAGTTGGACAAAAAATCTTTTATCCACAAATGCTCTTTCTTTAAAAGAATATTCCCAGTAGAATTATTCGTCCTTTGTCCAGTTACTGATCATGTATGGCTAAGTCGAAGAACCGCAACAGCCAACATGAATTAAGGACTCATTCAGACCTCATTGATTTTTGTTGACCAAAAAAAGTTTTATCAACGTTTTTGATCTGATTTTCCTCAAAGTTTGGTCCCTGTGTTCCATCAGTTTTTCTTGTATGAAAAAAGATGGAGGTTTCTCAAATGACTTCTTTCAACAGTCAGTAAAAAAAGGACAGAACATAGATGGCATCTGAGTGCTGTCCAATTTTTGCATTGGTGAGTTTGAGCCAACACTCGGATCAAAATCGGACAACTCTTCATGCTTTTATGTGGTCCTCTCGGTCTGCAAAAATATATGGATATATGACCAGCTGTGTAGACTGTGATAGGTATGAGTTTTATCCACAAAAGCACAGATAGAACTCCTACATGAAAAACTGATGTCTGAATGTGCCTTTTGTCTCCACCTACATGAAAAACTGATGTCTGAATGTGCCTTTTGTCTCCATTCACACAGCTGTGATTCCCAGACTGGTCATGAGGGTCTCCCAACCTGTGCTAAATCAAGATTTACAAAATAAAGGGTGAGTTTAGGCAATGAACAAAGTAGTAGAGTTAAAGGTCAACGGAAAGAATAACAATGAAACTGTATTGATCAAGTTAGCATAATATTCCATTACAATAAAAGTTCTGCACCAACTGTTAATTAAAGGTTACGTATCCTATTACTCAGAGTTCAAAACCTGCCGAACTATCTTCAGATGTGAAAACGAACCCCGTCCGAGTGATGAGGACTAGCGTAAAATGAAACACAAGTTGGTAACTCTTGAAGGCAAGGTGCCATGAGCTTCAAATAAATACTGCTGGGCAAACACATGTAATTTGGTGTTTTAGGGGTCATGAACATTTGGAAGTGAGACATTTTATGGCTTAAAAAAAAATCTTAAAGCTTAAGAGGGCTCCATAATTCAGTTCTACCATTGACCTCAAATGCTCTGGCCTCTCGTGTTAATAACATGGGTCACATTAGGGCATAACCTTTACAACTTTAAAGATGGGGTATTCCTTCCAAACAAATGAGTCACTAAACCTGTATACATAGTAATATTTTCGATGTATGATGGGAGCAAAGAATTTAACCATTGAAAAACTTTAATTGGATATCCTTCACGAAATAAATGCATAATATTCACTGGTTGATTCTGATGTCCAGAATTCCTTACTGTAAATATGTCTATCTGGTGTTCTAAAACTTGGAGACTTCTGATGTTCCATTGCCCAGCTGCCTAAGGGTATGTGCACACATTGGCCCCGATTTATCAAGACCAGTGATTTTCTAGTGGGGCGTGAAGAGGTTAAATGCTCTCAATTCATGAAATGGGGTGGGACGGGACCCTCTCAACGTCATATTTTTTTTTTTCAAAATGCCAGCTCTTCATACTTCAGAAATGCTACTCCAGTCCATGACTGGAATAGCATTTCTAGCAACCACTTAAAAAAGCACCAAATTCAAGTGGGGTGCACCTCCTAGTGAATTTGACACCTTCTACTTCAGCAAGATTGGCATAGCGCAATTGTGTTGTACGCCAGTCTTGGTAAATTGGCTCCTATTTCTTTTTTAAGGCGGATGAACTTGTGATTTTTTTTTTAAGAGAAACAAGCTTCAGGAAACGGTATTGAGTTTTTTCCTACAGCATTTTTGCAGCATCTTTTTGGTCATTTTCTGAGCATTTTTTCAATTTTTTTTAACGTTTTTTATCCACTATTCCAGCAATTTTGTGGCAGTTTTTTTTACTGGCATTTCTGGTAATTTTTTTTTAACTCCATTCATCAATGAAGAAAGTGTTCAAGCAAAAACTACGGAAAAACATAAAAAAACACATCCAAGCGTCTTTTGAGCCTTCCCTTTGACTTCTATTATAAAGTACAGAGCGTCCTCAGAGCAGAGGATACCTAAAGAATGGTTGGGTCACTTCTTGTAACTTCTTGGTGTCTTTGGAAACCTGAAGAGATACTCCAAAGACAACAGATGAATATGTATTTATTTTTTTACATAGAAATGTACTGTTCATTCTTTTGAGTGTTTAGTTAGTGGTTTTTGGAATGGACCCGCCTGAAAAAGAAGGTTTTCCAGGAATTTACTTTTCTTGAGAACTTCGTTGAAATCCAAGAGTTCTGTCACTTTTCAAGTTCCTTCTACTTTGATTAATGCCTGGATGAACTCCTTAGAAATATTTTTTTTATATATGTTTTGCACAAAATTCATAAAAAATGTCAATGGATACCGTAAGAAAAAAAAACAGTTACGTACTTAAAAAAAAAGAATCCGACCCACTGAGTACAAAGATAAGCCAAGAAAAAGGTGTGCACACCTGTTAGACGTCAAGCTCTGATCACATCGATCCCTTCTCTCATCCCTTCTTGTTACGAAGGCAAAATAATGTTATAAAGAGAGGTAGCCCACAAATTAAGAACCTATAATAAAACTTATTTATTCATGTATTTACAGATTGTTATATGTCAGTAATTGTAAATTAGAAAAATAAAATTAATTATAGAATGTATCCACAATGTTTATTTTCTTTGCTTTAAAATTATAATGGAGGGACAGAATGGAAAATGGTTATTTACAATAGTATGTTTTGGACTTTGCAGTTCAGTGATTTTCCAGGAAAAAAAAATGCTTCTTTCGGGGTTTGAAAAAATTGTGAAATACACCATTAGACTCGAACATTCTGTCTGGAGGACTCATTGCAACAGTTGATTGAACAAACAGACCATTTATTCCAATAAGCACCATGTAATGGTCAATTTTCCCTGCCGTGGCGCTGCAGGGTAATTGAACAATGGCTGCTAGATTACAAGCAATCATTGAAGGTTGCAGTAGTCCATCCCAGTAGTTTGATTACTCCAAATCCACAGTATTAAGCATTGTGAAAAAGGAGGACAAAAAAGTAAATTCCTTTGTCTTCCACCATTGTAGTGCACGTGTATGATCAAAAGGAGTACAAAAAAAGTCAATTCCTTAGTCCTCCACCATTGTAGTGTATGTCAGAAAAATATTCTACGGGTGTATGAGCACTGTTTGGTAAGTGTTCATTGGTATTGTATTGGCGCCATATAGTGATATTAATAGTCTATTTTATAATAATATTTTAATAAGTAACTAAACTTTCATTTTTTTACAGTTTTGTCCAACATGGAAAGATTTGAAACTTTGCAAATCACTATATTAGGGAATCTGTCTTCATTCCTGTAAAAAAAGCATGTACGGTAAGTGCCATTCCAAACCCCAGCTTTTCCCATAGTCTATTTCCTTGCTTTCATCTACATTGATATCAGAATGTTCTCATTTGGAGTACAGATGATGACAGTGATGGGGCAGCTCCTGCCTCCTCCTCTGAGTGCTCTGCTTATCAGAAAAATCTCCTGCAGCAGCTTCTCCCCAGAGTTAGTGAGACAAGTGCTAAGCTGTCCCATCACTGCCATCATCTGTACTCCAAATGGGGAAGTTGGTTTAACAATGCAGCTGAAGGCAGGGAAACAGACTGGGGAAAAGCAAAACCAATTAAATGCAAAAAAAAAAAAAATTACAGGAATGACGGAAAATCACCAAATAAAGTGATTTGCAGAGTTTTATGACTTTCCATGCTGGACAAAATTCTGAAAAAAAAAAGAAAGGTTAGCTACTGTATAAAAAGTATTCTGATTGTGTCACTGTTCCCCAGTGGTTATTGCTTTGCAAGAGTTTACAAAGAAATTATTGAAAACAGTGATGTTTATTGGTGCTAAATCTTTCTGTCAATGGCTACCTTAATAAACCTTAGGCTGGGGTCACACCTGCGTATGGCATCGGATGGAGAGCATCGGATGCGATATGCTAATGATCCTCGGCTCTGCTCTTCTGCGAGCGGGAGCCGAGTGTCATGCAACTGTGCTCCGAGCCTCTCGCACAGCCGCGGAGGAGGCAGAGAAACTAATTTCTCCATCTCCTCCATTGCCGGCGTATGTCGCACAGCACTGGGATGATATCTGAGTGATGTGCGCTGTGTCACTCGCACCTATAGGCTTATATGGGTGCGAGTGAGCCGAGACTCGGCCGAGTGTCAGTGACAATCACAGCATGCTGCGATTTCACTCAGACGTAGAATACGGCCGAGAAAACAAACGGTGATGGGAGCTGCCCCATAGATGAATACAGGTCCGAGTGCTGTGTGATGTTTTATCACCTAGCACTCGTTCGTTTTCATCGCTAGTGTGACCCCGGCCTTACTGACATTTCAGGGTGGAGACACTTAACAAGACTAGTGACAGCTATTTTAGATAAGTTCAGCTTGTCCTGCAATTTGCTATTTCACGCTGTTGAAACCTTGGCGAAACATTTATTGGCATCACTTGTATCTGTAACTCAGGGGGGTCATTTTTAAGTTAATTGTCTGCAGGTGTCACAGTATTGCTCAAGGTGCAGGGAATAAAAAAATTAAAAATCGTAGTGGCACGACACATATATTAATATACAGACAAAACCTCAGCTATGAAGTATTGGTGAGTGTGACATATCATCCAACACTGCTTATTCACACATATATCAAATCTACGATGGGAAAGTCACTGGCACAACTGTATGGGGCGCACATTCCCTGTTTGCATCTGGGTCTTGGAGTCTGAGGATGCCCAATCTTTAAGGAGACTATAGTTGGGGTACTGTGACAAATTTTGCATTGGGCCCCAGGCCCCACAGATGCAGGACATATCACCATATGACTGCACTCTCTGGATTCCACCTACAAATCCTAGTAGTTCCAACCTTCTTGCTGGATGTTTCTCATTAATGGTTCTCCTTTCCCTTCTGCCACCTCTTTGTATATAGAGAGAACCGCCCCTGAGGAGCTTTATGTAATTCAAACAGCATTTGACATAAATCTCCTTCCCTTTTTAAAGATGTTCTGCAGCAGGAGGTACATGACCCTGCACATACTGGAGAACAAGGACATATCACTATGTAACTGCACTATCTGGATTGGTCTCACTATTACTAATTGTTTCCCCCTTTATGCTGGTTGTTTCTCATTCTTGGTTCTCCATTCCCTTCTACCATCTCTTTGTATATAGAGAGAACCGCCCCGAGGAGCTTTATGTAATTCAAACAGCATTTGACATAAATCTCCTCCCCTTTTTAAAGATGTTTTTCAGCAGCAGGTGCATGGCTCTACAGATTCTGAAGAAAAAGGACATATCACAATGTAGCTGCACTGTCTGGATTGCTCTCACTATTCCTAGTTGTTTCCCCTTCTTCTTGAAAGTTTCTCATTCTTGGTTCTTCTTTCCCTTCTGCCACCTCCTTGTATATAGAGAGTACCGCCCCAGGAGATTTATGTAATTCAAACAGTATTTAACATAAAACTTCTCCATCTTTTAAAAGATGTTCTGCAGCAGCAGGTGCATTGCACTGCAGATACTGAAGGACATATCACAATGTAACTGCACTGTCTGGATTGCTCTCACTTTTTCTAGTTGTGACTCCCTTCATCATGGCTGTTTTCTCAATCTTGGTTCTCCTTTCCTTTATGACCCCTCCTTATATATAGAGAGGGTCGCCACAAGGAGCTTTATGTAATTCCTCCCTCTATTCCTAGTTGTTTCCCCCCTTCTTCATGGATATTTCTCATTCTTGGCTCTCCTTTCCCTTCTGTCACCTCCTTGTATGCAGAGAGTACAGCCCCCGAGGAGCTTTATGTAATTTAAACAGCATTTGACATAAATCTTCTCCACTTTTTAAAAGATGTTCTGCAGCAATAGGGGTATGCTGCTAATTTACTTAACATATAAGATAAGCGCACCCCATAAAGGGGTATCCCCTTTCAGAAAACTTTCTGTAATAAGCTGCGGAAGCTATTAAAAAACCTGGATATTACTCACCCTCTCTGTTAGAGCCACTGAGTTCACTAACTTTTGTCTGCAGCGATGTGATATCAGAGCTGCAGACAAACAACAGAGACCGCAAATAATTTACACCTTTACGTCTTCTTGTCCATTTCATAGGAATTTTAGTTTGGTGCATATAATAACGAATGATTACCGTAATCCCCATTTATAAATCAATTTAGGAGTTTTCCAAATCACTAGATATAGCAACATAGTTGCTGGGGAAAACTGAAGTATTGAGAAAGCTGCCATATTACCAAAAACAGTCCATATAAAAATACTGCACTGTAATCGTTGCGGAACAGCAATATAAACATTTAAAAAAAAGGAATTGACGGCACAGCCGCTGAAAATACAAAAAGCTTTCCTTTATTAGAAATCCGACTGACTTAGGGAGATGTGGAAGCTAGGAATGCGTAAGTCTGTAACCAATGATGGTTATATTTCTTATACCATTTCTAATGGATTTCTAATAAAAAAGAAGCAAAGCCATCAACTCCTTTTTCTGGGTTACATACATGATAATCAGCATACAACAAAGGCTACCTATAATGATTAGACTCAGTAATTTCCTAACTTGATGTCACTTGTGGGGGCGGTGCTGTTCACTGCACACCTGGTATTCTTTTTACAACGTGCGTTGACAGTGCACTCTTTTGCTTACTCATCCATTCTGAGAGAGCGCACTGTCACTGCACAGTAAAAAGAATCTACTAAGCATTCGCTTCAGGGAGGAAGCAGAGGCTGCAGCAGTGATCGCAGCTTCTGCCTCCTGATGATGCTTCGTTGGGAGTATCTCAGCATGTACTGGGATTCTCAAATTAAATGTCATCAAAAAGGAAATAGTAAAAAAAAAGAAGCAGTTAGTATAGTGAGGGATTGTAGATCTTTTATAATTAAAGTATATTAGAAAATGGATTAGATTATGGCATTAATTAGATAGGCATTTAGGATGAAAATTAATTTGTGTTTCGGACCACCCCTTTTGAGGTGGTTTGGACTTTGATCACAGGGATCCCCTTCGTGAATCATGGCTGTAAGTGAAAAAATACAGCAAACAATAATCATGGGCACAGGTCAGGTGAGACAAAGTTCAGTAGACAAACAGAAGTCAGGACGGGCAGCAGACAAAAAAATGTGGTCAGGCGAAATACAAACAATAGTGTACAAAATGATATAGCACTATATAGGTCCAACAGAACCTCATTACTCAGAATTATTTCACACATGACAGTGGGCAGGGAGTGCGGCATTACCTATTCATTTCAAATCATCATGCCGCCACTTTAAGTCCACTTCTTGCTGATTTCTAGAACTGTTTTAACCACCTTCTTAAATTATGAAGCATTATAAAAGTGTAGCAGTCGGTTTTTATTTTTTGGCCCTCTAAACTAATAGTACACAAGGAACTTTTGTAAAATATTTTATCAGAGAAATCTGCTTCTTTCTCCTTCAGGACGGATCTTTCACTCGGTAAATTCTGTAGTCTGAGGTAAAATC
Organism: Oophaga sylvatica; assembly: GCA_033576555.1. Classification (NCBI taxonomy): domain Eukaryota; kingdom Metazoa; phylum Chordata; class Amphibia; order Anura; family Dendrobatidae; genus Oophaga; species Oophaga sylvatica. The sequence goes on along the minus strand of JARQOD010000003.1, from coordinate 445,888,054 downwards.
TGCATTTAGTGAATGCAGATTTTGGCATTACCAAGATAGGAGATGACAGTTGGTGCTTATAAGATTCTATGGAGAGGGGAAGTGGTAGGAGGAGGGAGGAGCTATAGCAGCCACATTCTGCTGTAAGTTCTCCTGAAACGACAGTTCCATTTTTAAACTTTTGCTTAAGAGTAACTGTCAATTCAGGATTACTTGCAGTAGAATGTCTGTATCGGTTTCTAGCTCCTCCTATCACTCACCTCTCCATAAAATGTTATAAGCACTAACTGTCTTCTGAAACGACAGTTACACTTTCAACTTTTTTAGAACTGTGTAACTGTCATTTCAGTAAAACTTGCAGTAGATTGTATGTTTCTGTTCTCCTCCCTCCTCCTACCACTTTCCTCTCCATAGAATCTTATAAGCACCAACTGTCATCTTGATCAATAGTTACACTTTAAACTTTTTTAACTATTTAATTGTCATTTCAAGAAAACTTGCAGGTAATGTCTATGTGTGCCTCCAGCTCCTCCCTTCTCCATAGAATTTTAAAATCACCAACTGTCATCTCCTATCTCAGTAATGGGAAAGTCTGTATTGACTGAAGACAGATTTTTTATCAGATTTTGCCCCTGAATTAACAGTAAAAGATCAGTCCTGTAGGAGTAAGAAGCAGATTTATCTGATAAGATATATTAGAAAGTTGCTAATTTTCACGAGTAGTATTGATTTATGAATTAAAAATTAAAACGACAGATACACTTTAGATGGGTAAGAATCGTATCTGTAGGATTTTTTTTATATATTTTTACGAGATGTTTTACAATTTCTTCTCAATTCTCCATCACTGAATAATCCAGAAATTCTGTGGCTTGTCTGCAGAGAATTGTGCTTCACATAATCTTAGATCTTGCAATCTATACTTGAGAGCTATGGTCACCTTGGTATGGTTGCTACTTTGTAATTGCCTAATTCCCCAGCATTTTTGGTTTCCATCTTGGTTTTTTTTTCTCATTTTTTTTTTTTTCTACAACACCAAAATAGAAAACTATAATTTGGCAATATCAAGATACCAGAATACAAAAGTTGTCCCGACAGATGCACAACAGAAAATATCTATTCTATGACTTTTACAAGATAATCTAAGGTTTCAAAAAATTCTTTCTCTCTCTCCGTCTCTGTAACCAAGCACAAGTCCAACAACACACTGTCCCATCGTGTCCAGGATTAAGTGACACCAAGATGTCGGTACACCTCAGAATGTTGTTAATCCTGTCAAGAATAGATGTCCAACTATGATGACCCGTCACCCGATCCCCACGCACATCATGACAAGACAGCGATACTTTTTTGGCAAATGAGGTCAGGGCAGAATCTTCAAAAGCTCCAAAATGTTTCATGTGTAATTGAATATTTACTAATTGTGGTTGTTTTTTTTACTAATATTTAATACTAATATTACGCCAGTTTGTTCTAGTAGGACTAGATAAAGGGAAACCTACATGAAGTTGAGGTAAACCCTTTAAGATTTATGTCTCATTTTGCGTCTTAACCCCGTAAAATACAGGCGGTGTCAAGTTGGCCATCTTGACTCTCAGGGAATGCACAAGAAAGAAGCGAGAGGTATAAGACAAAATCAGTGCTCAATCAAGACACAGATAAAAATAGTTTGTCATCCAACACAACTCAATAACTCCTAGCTGGTATTTCGTAAATTGTCATATGCCCAGAGCCAGGCGGACCTCCCGAGCCTCGGAGTTCCAAAAGCACGACTGTGTTTAAGAGGAACAGATCAAGAATATGAACACAAAACTTCATCATTAATGACATCTCTGTAATTAATTGTGTATTAGTGTATGGAGATGGACATGTTGCCAAAGTTCTCCCAAACAAGTATTATGTTATGTAATGTGAACTGTGATGTAGAGGGTGGGCCATTTATACGGATACACCTAAATAAAATGGGAATGGTTGGTGATAGCAACTTCCTGTTTGTGGCACATTACTATATGGGAGGGGGAAAACTTTTCAAGATGGGTGGTGACCATGGCGGCCATTTTGAAGTCGGCCATTTTGGATCCAACTTTATTTTTTTCAATGGGAACATCAAACTTATTGAGAATTTCACAAGAAAAACAATGGTGTGCTTGGTTTTAACATAACTTTATTCTTTCATGAGTTATTTACAAGCTTATGACCTCTTATAAAATGTGTTCAAAGTGCTTTGGCAGTTAGTGCGAACTCTGTTAATCCACAGAGCCACTAGCGGGAATGCCACAGCGCTATATGGCGATAAGTGCGAACTCACTTAGCTTCAGTGAGCCGCAAAGTAAAACACTAGGGCGCTGACTAGCGTTTTAAAGCGAACCCTGTTGCGTCACAGAGTCGCTGAATAACCCTACTGGGTCCAGGTACACGGTTAACTGCTGTGCGGATAGCAGTCCGTGATCATGCAGTCAGAACACAAGCAATAATCTCCTCACTGGAGTAGCCGGTATTCTAATGGCGTTTTCAGCCGAGCCCTGAACACGTGCATACAATCTCCTCACCGGAGGTGCCGGTATTCTAGGGGCTTATTTCAGCCAGACCTAACCACATGCATACATGACCACACTGGCGCAAGCACGTAACGGATTTGATACTAGCACATGGCGGCCCAGCCATGCCACCCTTTTATAGTAGCAACTGCAGGACCTACCAGAAAAGGACCAATGCGAAACCATTCCAGAACACATGTAGTTTCAGGACCTTCCTGGCGGACCAATGGGAGTCGCTGTTGTAACCGAGCATGTGACCCCTGATCTCCAATGGGAGATCTTGCCCTGGGCATGCTCAGATGGAGAAAGCAGGGACTTAGTTCCCGAACTGCCTGCTCCAGCACTGGTTATAATAGAAGAACCAGGAAAGACCGCAGCAAGCCTCTGCACAGTGTTAAACTGGGCGAGACGCTGGGACCGACGTCTCTGCTGAGCAGGCTCCACTGCGGCTGGAGATGGAAGGGGGACCGCAGCGGGACTGGCTCGAGATTTCCCTTGTGCAGCATTGGGAATTCGATCCCTGACATAAAGGTCCAAAGTTTATAACTCTTGAAGGTAACGGGCCTAAACAGGACTGAGTACGTGAGACAAGTAAAATAACCCTGGGCGAGAGTTCCAGAGCATCAGCATTAGAGCAGATAAGTACCGGTCATACTGGCACCCTTAGGGGAAAGAAGTTGTGGAAGCGCGGGATGAGTACATGACTCTTGCTAAGCAGGACCGTAGTGTCAGGCTGGTTTGTGGTGAAGCAACGAGAAAGAGTAAAAACAGAGGACAAGTAGCGAGAGTAAAGAGGAAAGGTGAAGATAGAGAACAATAGGAAAAAGAAAGACAGAAAATGCTTCAAGTGATAAAGGAAATGTCCATAAGACTGTGTGTACCCGCTATCTCTTGCATATATTCCCTACAAAGTTCCCGTTAAGTAAAAAGGTTATTTTTGAATGGTGGTCTCCCTCACTGAACTGTGAAACATCTGGTCCTGGTAAACCAGCAACATCAGTTATATGCGACCTGTATGGGCGTAGTGCCCTCACAGCACAAGTCCACACACCACCAAGGCCCCCACTTTCAGGTAACGTGCCAGGGCGTAAGAGACGAGTGCCTCGCCCACAGCTACCACCCTGCGCCATGTTACAGTACAACAACAGAAACTTTAACCCCTTCCCGACCTTTGACACAGCGTATGCGTCATGAAAGTCGGTGCCAATCCGACCTATGACGCATACCCTGTATCATGAAAGGATCGCGTTCCTGCGGGCCGGGAGACCGCGGTCACTCAAAGGTCACCCGACCCACAGGCACAGGACCCTTTGTGCTTCACCACAGGGGGGTTGGCTTAACCCCCCCGTGGCCACGATCGCTCTGATTGGCTGTTAAAAGTGAAACAGCCAATCAGAGCAATCTGTAATATTTCACCAATTTAATTGGTGAAATATTACAATCAGCCATGGCCGATGCTGCAATAGCATCTGCCATGGCTGGACACCGAGCCCTGACCCCCCCCACACGTAGTCACGGCAGCGATCGGCCGCCGCCACCAAAAGATGGCGGTGATCGGTCACCGCCGTCACTATCTGCTCCCCTCCTCCTTTGCTCCGCTGCCCCCACCTTCCGATCCCCCCCCCTAACCTTCCGACCCCCCTACTCACCTCTCCCGGTCCACCGATGTCCCGGCGTCCGCCCAGGCCTCTTCATGGGTGCCGCCATCTTGGAAAATGGCGGGCGCATGAACAGTGCGCCCGCCGGCCGGCGCATGCGCAGTGCGCCCCCCAGTGTCCAAAAATTTATTTTGATCACTGTGATAAACTGTCACAGTGATCAAAATAAAAAAAAGTAAATGAACTCCCCCCTTTATCATAGGTAGGGACAAATAAAAAAAATAAAGATTTTTTTTTTTTTCCTATTAGGCCCTGTGCACACGTTGCGGATTTTGCTGCGGATCCGCAGCGTATTTTGCTGCTGATCCGCAGCGGAATTTGCTGCGGATCCGCAGCGGACTTTGCTGCTGATCCGCAGCGGAATTTGCTGCTGATCCGCAGCGGAATTTGCTGCTGATCCGCAGCGGAATTTGCTGCTGATCCGCATCGGAATTTGCTGCTGATCCGCAGCGGATTTTGCTGCTGATCCGCAGCGGATTTTGCTGCTGATCCGCAGCAGATTTGGCGCTGCGGATCCACAGCAGATCCAGAAACCATGTACAGTACAATGCAAATAAATGGTAAAAAAAAACGCTGTGCACATGCTGCAGATTTTTCAGCGCGGATTTGCTGCGGTTTTAAATCCGCAGCATGTCAATTCTTTGTGCAGATTCCGCAGCAGTTTTACACCTATTCCATTATAGGTGTAAAACTGCAGGGAAAAACCGCGCTAAATACACAGGTAAAACGCAGGTCATTTTACCTGCGGATTTTAGAAAAATCTGCAACGTGTGCACGGGGCGTTAGGGTTAGGCTGGGTTCATATTGCATTATGGCAGTCCGTTAGATGGACTGCGTTTCACCGCGGTATAACGCGGTGTAACGCAGTCCGTTAACGCTGCCATTCACCCCATTTGTGTGCGCATCGCAACGCATGCTGATAAGCGGCATGCGTTCGCGACGTGCCGTCATTCAGTGACGGAGCCTCGGACACGGGCTGCAGCGTCTGGGCTCTCCGTCACCGCTAGCACAGATGAATCATCTGCTGATTCATCTGCTCTAGCGGGTATAGCATAACGCGATCGCGTTATGCTATACTGTTACCAGCCCGTCAACGCTACGTGTTGAACGGGCTAGTAAAACACAATATGAACCCAGCCTTAGGGTTAGAACTAGGGTTAGGGTTAGCATTAGGGTTAGAATTAGGGTTAGGGTTAGAATTAGGGTTAAGGTTAGAATTTGGGTTAGGGTTGGAATTTCGGTTAGGGTTGGAATTTGGGTTAGGGTTGGAATTTGGGTTAGGGTTGGGATTAGGGTTAGGTTTGTGGTTAGGGTTAGAGTTAGGATAAGTGTTAGGGGTGTTTTGGGCTTAGGGTTGGGATTAGGGTTAGGCTTGTGGTTAGGTTTATGGTTAGAGTTGGGATTAGGGTTAGGGGTGTGTTGGGGTTAGGGTTATGGTTAAGGTTTGTATTAGGGTTAGGGGTGTGTTGGGGTTAGGGTTGGAGTTAGACTTGAGGGGTTTCCACTATTTAGGCACATCATACGCGACATGGCGCCACCATTGATTCCTGCAAATTTTGCGTTCAAAAAGTCAAACAGTACTCCCTTTATTCCAAGCCCCGACGTATGCCCAAACAGTGGTTTACCCCCACATATGGGGTATCAGCGTACTCGGGAAAAATTGCACAACAACTTTGGGGGTCTAATTTCTCCTGTTAACATTGAGGAAAAAAAAATTGGGGACTAAAAAATTATTTTTTGGAAAAAAAATGATTTTTTATTTTCACGGCTCTGCGTTATAAACTTCTGTGAAGAACTTGGAGATTCAAAGTGCTTACCGCACATCTAGAGGAGTTCCTTGGGGGATCTAGTTTCCAAAATGGGGTCACTTGGGGGGGTTTCTACTGTTTAGGCACATCATGGGCTCTGCAAACGTAACATGACGCCAGCAGACCATTCCATCAAGTCGGCATTTCAAAACGTCACTACTTCCCTTCCGAGCCTCGACGTGTGCCCATACAGTAGTTTTCTCCCACATATGGGATATCAGCGTGCTCAGGACAAATTGGACAACAACTTTTGGGGTCTAATTTCTCCTGTTACCCTTGGGAAAATAAAAAAATTGGGGACTAAAGATCATGTTTGTGGAAAAAATATGATTTTTTTATTTTCATGCCCGGGCGTTATAAACTTCTGTGTATCCCTTGGGGGTTCAAAGTGCTCACCACACATCTAGATAAGTTCTTTGCTTGGTCTAGTTTCCAAAATGGGGTCACTTGTGGGGAGTTTCTACTGTTTAGGCACATCAGGGGCTCTGCAAACGTAACATGACGCCCGCAGACCATTCCATCAAAGTCGGCATTTCAAAACGTTACTACTTCCCTTCTGAGCCTCAATGTGTGCCCGAACAGTGGTTCCCCCCACATATGGGGTACTAGCGTACTCAGGACAAACTGGACAACAACTTTTGGGTCCAATTTCTCCTGTAACCATTGTGAAAATAAAAAATAGAGGGCCAAAATATCATTTTTTGAGAAAAAAAAATGATTTTTTATTTTCACGGCTCTGCGTTATAAACTTCTGTGAAGCACCTGGGGGTTCAAAGTGCTCACTATGCATCTAGATAAGTTCATTGGGGGGTCTAGTTTCCAAAATAGGGTCACTTGTGGGGGAGCTCCAATGTTTAGGCACACAGGGACTCTCCAAATGCGACATGGCAACCGCTAAATATTCCAGCATATTTTCCATTCAAAAAGTCAAATGGCGCTCCTTCCCTTCTGAGCCCTGCCATGCGCCCAAACAGTGGTTTATGACCACATATGAGGTATCTGTGTACTGAGGAGACATTGCCCAACAAATTTTAGGATCCAATTTATACTGTTGCCCATGTGAAAATGAAAAAACTGAGGCTAAAAGAAAATTTTTGTGAAAAAAAAGTACTTTCTTTTATTTACGGATCAATTTGTGGAGCACCTGGGGGTTCAAAGTGCTCACTATGCATCTAGATAAGATCCTTAGGGGTCTAGTTTCCAAAATGGGGTCACTTGTGGGGGAGCTCCAATGTTTAGGCACACAGGGACTCTCCAAATGCGACATGGCAACCGCTAAATATTCCAGCATATTTTCCATTCAAAAAGTCAAATGGCGCTCCTTCCCTTCTGAGCCCTGCTTTGCGCCCAAACAGTGGTTTATGACCACATATGAGGTATCTGTGTACTCAGGAGAAATTGGCCAACAAATTTTAGGATCCAATTTATCCTGTTGCCCATGTGAAAACGAAAAAACTGAGGCTAAAAGAAAATTTTTGTGAAAAAAAAAGTACTTTCTTTTTTTACGGATCAATTTGTGAAGCACCTGGGGTTCAAAGTTCTCACTATGCATCTAGATAAGATCCTTAGGGGGTCTAGTTTCCAAAATGGGGTCACTTGTGGGGGAGCTTCAGTGTTTAGGCACACAGGGACTCTCCAAATGCGACATGGCAACCGCTAAATATTCTAGCAATTTTCCATTCAAAAAGTCAAATGGCGCTCCTTCCCTTCTGAACCCTGCTGTGCGCCCATACAGTGGTTTATGACCACATATGAGGTATCTGTTTACTCAGGAGAAATTGCCCAACAAATTTTAGGATCTATTTTATCCTGTTGCCCATGTAAAAATGAAAAAATTGATGCTAAAAGAAAATTTTTGTTGGAAAAATTAAAATGTCCATTTTTTCCTTCCACGTTGCTTTAGTTCCTGTGAAGTACCTGAAGGGTTAATAATCTTCTTGAATGTAGTTTTGAGTATCTTGAGGGGTGCAGTTTTTATAATGGTGTCACTTTTGGGTATTTTCTGCCATATAGACCCCTCAAAGTGACTTCAAATGTGAGGTGGTCCCTAAAAAAAATGGTTTTGTAAATTTTGCTGTAAAAATGAGAAATCGCTGGTCAACTTTTAACCCTTATAACTTCCTAACAAAAAAAAATGTTGTTCCCAAAATTGTGCTGATGTAAAGTAGACATGTGGGAGATGTTATTTATTTACTATTTTGTGTCACATAACTCTCTGGTTTAACAGAATAAAAATTCAAAATTTGAAAATTACGAAATTTTCTAAATTTTCGCCAAATTTCCATTATTTTCACAAATAAACGCAAAAATTATCGATATAAATTTACCACTAACATGAAGCCCAATATGTCACGAAAAAACAATCTCAGAATCGCCAGGATCCGTTGAAGCGTTCCTGAGTTATTACCTAATAAATGGGCACTGGTCAGAATTGCAAAAAATGGCAAGGTCTTTAAGGTCAAAATAGGCTGGGTCATGAAGGGGTTAATATAGCAACACACCACTTGTCCCAATAAAGAGTAGATTTAATACGTGATGTTCATGCAACCATTTATTGCATCACTATGCTTTGCAAAGGTATAAAATAGGGGAGAAGTGGAAGTAACTTTACAAAAAAAAAAGCAGAGGGGAGTTAATAGACAAGCCTGGTAGCTGGGAGCAGTATTAGGAAGCTAGTTCCAGGGTTTCAGTTGTGTTGACTTAAAGTGATTGTCCAGCCTTGGGGTACAAGTCTGTAGTCACTCTATGTGACTGCATACTCATCAATCCTCGTATACTGCTCACTGTGACGATTCTCCAGGCGCGTGATTGCAAGTTAGCGATTAACATACTTATGGTCACATGCCAACTAGACGTGCGTGTCCTCATTCAATCAATGTGTATTCAGCAAGGCCAGACAAGTCTAGTTGGAATGTGGCCAGAAGGATGAAAATCACAAACTTACAGTTACATGAAAGCACGCTCCCGCCGCCGACACTGTGGAGTCTTCACAGCGTGCACTATGCGTGATGTGTGGAACATCACCTAAGTGCGTTTTCCCACTGAAATGAATAGGAATCTTAGTTAGAGAGAATTCAGATCTTCTTTTCATTTTTTTTAAGAGAATCTGTTCCAAAATCCACTTAATAGAAAAACAAAACCTCTGTATGAATATAACAAGACTAAATATTGAAGATTTGGGGCCCGATTTATTATTGCATTGGCTCTAGTTTTTCTATGTTTTGAGTCTTTTTTTGCTTGCACAAAATTTATTTTTTAAGTGTTTTTTTTTCTTATGTTTGCTATTGTGGGCAGAGTTTCTGGTTTCCAAATGTTTTCACATCTGATTTCTCATAGCGACTTTTCAAAATTTGTCCCAAATGTTCTCCAGTCCTACGCCAGGTGTGATTCTATGTAAATCAACAATTTTTGTGACAACTTAACATAAATGTGTACTAAAAAGTCTGTTAAAAGACAAAAAAAAGATAGTTTTACTGAGATATTAAAAATCATGACCTAGATTTTCATTCACCATAATGTGAAAGTAAATTTTCTACAAAGTTCATGTGCTACATAGTCACCAACTGTCCCTAATCTGCAGAGATAATCCCAGGTTTTACAGATTTGTCCCTGGTTGCTTTCTTATTATTTCTCTTGTAATTTATTATTGACCAATCACACAGATATATTCTTTATCTTCTCTATTCAATTTCTTCTATGAATTCAAGTGCTATAATAAAATATCTGAAAGGACGATACAATGTATTTACAAATAAGAGTTGGTAAATGTTTATTACAAGATTATTCTCACCTTGAGTAAACAGGAAACGCAATAAATGGCTAACAGATGTGGGACCTGCGTCTATATCGAGAATGCGGGCATCTGTGTCTGCAATTTTCTGCAATGCCATACAAGTGAATAAAGAGAGCGTACGAGAGCCCAAAGTGAGATGGAGCAAATTTCCAAAATAAATGCAAATTGGAGCATTTGGGACTTGCATACAGTGTAAGACTCGGGTACCAAGGGTCCACCAGTAACCAACTCTAAGACCCCACTTTTCAGCAACCGTATATACTCGAGTATAAGCCGACCTGAGTATAAGCCGAGGCACCTAATTTTGCCATGGAAAACTGAGTAAGCTTATTGACTCGAGTGTAAGCCAGGTATGCATTGTCCCTTCATCCCTGTCCTGCTATGCGTGGCTCCCCCGTCCTGTCCTGGTATGTGGCTCCCCCTTCCTGTCCTGGTATGTGGCTCCCCCGTCCTGTCCTGGTATGTGGCTCCCCCTTCCTGTCCTGGTATGTGGCTCCCCCTTCCTGTCCTGATATGTGGCTCCCCCGTCCTGTCCTGGTATGTGGCTCCCCCGTTTTGTATTGGTATGTGTGGCTCCTCTGTCCTGTCCTGGTATGTGGCTCCCCCATTTTGTCCTGGTATGTGTGGCTCCCCATATAGTATGCATGGCTCCCCGGTCCCGCATGGCTCACAACCCCCGTCCTACTCACCCTCCTCACTCCGTCGTTGCATCTCCGTTGTCCCAGTGTGGCAGCTCTCCTGTGCTGACTGGTCACGTGGTATCGCTCATTAAGGTAATGAATATGCGCTTCACGCCTATGGGAGTGGAGACGAGTGCATATTCATTACCTTAATGAGCGGTACCACTTGACCGCTCAGCACAGGTAGTGCTGCCAGTGACGGGACGGAGATGCAGCGACAGTGCGAGGAGGGCGAGTATGATGTCTTCTGTTAGCCCGCGCAGCTGTGCCACAGCGGCCGGCTCGTCCCGCTGCTCCGCAGCTCACCCTCCCCTGCCGGCTTTCTGGACAATGACTCGTGTATAAGCAAAAATGTGCTGAAAATCTCGGCTTATACACGAGTATATATGGTACATGCAAATGTGAAATTATCCTCAATCACAAATTTATATAACAATGTAACAATGAGCTGGATAGGTTTATAAATGAATAAGATTCCACCATTGTCTGTACTTAGTGATTCAAGTATATAGTGCCATGTACAGCTCATATAAGAGGGTGGTAGCCCACCGGAGGATTCTCCGGTTCTCCTGTTGGCCAGTCCAAGCCTGTTCATATTTATCAGACATAAAGATCCTAAAAAATATTTTTTAAAGAAAAAATGTAATACTGCTAAGTATTCCGCTGGTCAAAATTCCCAATTCATACAAACTTTTGAGGACCTCAAAAAATTTGAGTTTTGAGAATAAGGCCGGCGTCACACTGGCGACAAAATCGGACGACTGCAATGCGATGAAATATCGCATTGCAGTCGGACCTATGTTAATCTATGGAGCAGCTCCCAGTATCAGATTTTTTGTGGTCCGTTTTAAACGTCCGTGTGCAATCGCAGCATGCTGCGATTGTCACCGATTGTCGGTCGACAATCGCCAATGCAAGTTTATGGGAGCGATGAAAAATCTGATTACAAACGGACTGCATGTGTGACTTGCGATGAAATCGCATCAGTGTCCTTTAGAAAAGCCGGCAATTCATCCCCGGCTATACTGTAAAATCACACTGACAGCTTTAATAAAGACTAGAAAGAATAGATATATACACATAGAACACATATATATATATATATTTATAGTTCCTAGACTTCTACATACTGTTATTGCCGGGTTTTGTGAAATCACAGAAGCCGACATGAAATGATACATTGTTTCCACACAGTTAACCATGTAATTTCCTGTATTTTGATATTTGTTTAGAACTTACAATTACATGAGTGTATTTGTGGTAAATTTCAGACATGTAGGGGTTAATTAAAGGTGTAAATTCGTTGACAAAAAAATGCGTGGGCTCCCGCTGTATTTTCTACACCAGACAGACAAAGCAAGCGAGTGGGGGCAGATAATAATAGCCTAGGGAGGGTACTTTTTTTTTGTGCCCCCCCTGGCTACTAACATCTGCCCCCAGACACCCCAGAAAGGGCAAATCTATAATTAGATTCGCCCTTTCTGGCACTTTGCCTGTCTATTCCCATTGCCCTGTAGCGGTGGCGAATGGGTTAATAATCTCACCTTACTGTCACCTTAGTATTGAAAGGTGACCTTAAGGCAGGTTAATAATTGAGAGCTGTCAATTAGACAACTATCAATTATTAATCCTATTGTATGAAAGAAAAATCAAACACACACAGTTTAATAAAAAATAAGTTTAATTAAATAATCACACAGTTTTTGACCATATTTTATTTTCCTGCTAAAACCATTTCCTGTAATAAAAATAAAATAAAAAAGCAAAATTATACTTACCAATCCGATGTACAGTCAGGTCCCACGGTGTAATCCATCAGAAAGGGTTAACAGGTTACAGGTCGCAGAGAGCTAATAATGCTGTCTCAGACCTGTATTCCCCTGAATGAATAAGTTCCTCTCCCAGCGAAAGTAGAGGAATAGATTCATGAATGGAGCTTAATTGTTTTATTGGCAATTTAACTTTAGTGACCTGACCTAAAGGGAAAGTGGACACAATCAATTAAGCTTCATTCATGAAACACATCCTCTCCTGTCGCCAGGAGAGGAACTTATTCATTCAGGAGCTTTGAGCTGAGCATGCAGGATTACTTGCACTGCTTGGCTCAAAGCTAGTTAACCCTTTGTGAAGGATTACAGCGTGGGACGTGACAGATCGGCGGAATAGGTAAGAATAATGTTGTTTTATTTTTTTTTCTTTATTTTAGGAGATCAATGGCTTCGCACGGATTAAGTGTAAAATAAAATATGGTCAAAAAAATGTGTTTTTATTTCATTAAAATTATTTATTCTTAAAGTGTGTGTGTGTTTTTTTATTTACTTCAATAGGATTAATAATTGATAGTTGTCTAATTGACAGCTCTTAATTATTAACCTGCCTTAAGGTCACCTTTCAATACTAAGGTGACAGTAAGGTGAGATTATTAACCCATTCGCCACCGCTACAGGGCAATGGGAATAGACGGGCAAAGTGCCAGAAAGGGCGAATCTAATTATAGATTTGCCCTTTCTGGGGTGTCTGGGGGCAGATGTTAGTAGCCAGTGGGGGCACAAAAAATGTACCCTCCCTAGGCTGTTATTATCTGCCCCCACTCGCTTGCTTTGTCTGTCTGGTGGAGAAAATACAGCGGGAGCCCACGCATTTTTTTTCAACGAAATTACACCTTTAATTAACCCCTACATGTCTGAAATTTTGCACAAATACACTCATGTAATTGTAAGTTCTAAACAAATATCAAAATACAGGAAATTACATGGTTAACTGTGTGGAAACAATGTATCATTTCATGTCGGCTTCTGTGATTTCACAAAAGCCGGCAATTGAATTAGCGGCTATAACAGTATGTAGAAGTCTAGGAACTATAAATATATGTATATATACATGTCACAATGACATGTATATATATATATATATATATATATATATGTGTTCTATGTGTATATATCTATTCTTTTTTTTGTGATTGAAATACTATTCTTTTAGATCCATTATATGTCAGTTTTGCAAGCCTGCGAGAAAATCTCGCAAGTCGGATGAAAATCGGATGTTACAAGGTACACACACATGCGATTAAATCGCATCTTTGAAGGAAAATCGGATGCCAGAAGGATGTGTGATGTTTGCATTTTGATCCGACAATCGACCGTCTAAAACGGACCGATTTTTTGTGGTTGTGTGTGACGCCGGCCTAAAGGGATTAGTTTTGGGTATGTTCACACGTACACACATACCCCCGCCCACATCACTGATTGGCAGCTTCCTGTGTACTGTACACTGTTAGCAAACTTCCAATCAGTGGTGAGGGAGTGGTTACACAGAGCAGTAGGACTAGGAGACACATGACAACTAGTCCAGTAGTGATAATCTCCTTCTGATGAAACACTGATTGTATTGAAACTACAACACTCAGCCTAATAAGTGACACATTGCTGGAATCAGGCTCTCTTGCTTTATACTATGCTGTTCTCTGATTAAATAGCACAAACCTGCTTAGAGATTTCCATAAAGCACGGTGGCTCACTGGTGAGCGATTTTGCTTTGATGTGGTCCAAGGACAGCATATGGATAGGGTTTGTAGGTTCTCTCCATGTTAGACCAGGGTCACACTTGCAAGAATCTCGCACGAGTCTCGCACCTCAATACCCGGCACTGCCCCTAGCACTCGGACCGGATCGTTCAGCTGCATAGATTTACATGCAGCCGTACACTCCGGTCCCGAGTGCCAGCGGCAGTGCCAGGAATTGAGGTGCGAGTTTCTCGCAAGTGTGACCCTGGCTACTTCAGACAATTCCTTTTTGAAGGGGATCCTTCTAATGGAAACCCCTATTGATCCTGCAGATGAAGTGGTTAATTGGTTAATTCTGAATCAGATAAACCGTTAAGATTTTTTTTGCTCCATAAACAAGTTTTACTAGGATTTAAAATGTGAGATTGCATTTCCATCTGTCAGAAAGGTCAAGAGATAGAATTTTCAGACACTGTTTTCCATTACTTCCCTACACAGTTTCTCCCATTAAGACATATGACTCACACGCAGGACGCACATGTCATGTTTTTCCACAGTACATCAAAGAAGAGTGACAATGAATGACTGCACCCCGAGCCACCGCCATCACCGGCACGACAACATTTCTCATACCAAATACTCTGCATTTATCAACTATGAGAATGTGAAATATTAATAATAATAATAATAATAATATCCCTTTAAAGACTTTTTTATTCTTCTTTTTTCTCTCCTTTCTAGAGACATAACTTTTTTCCATTATTATTTTTCCTTAGAGGGCTTGTTTTTTTTTTTTTATCTGGGAACAGATGTGTACCATGTAATGTATGGAAACACGGGGAAAAAAAAATCCAATCATGATGAAAAAAAATGCAATTCCGACATTGTTTTTTTTGGAGCGGCCCTGTTTTTACGCCGTTCATTGTACCCCAAAAATGACCTGGAAATATGGTTGTCCACATGACTCCGATTACAGCGATACCAGACATGCAATGATTTTTTTTTTTCTCTACTTAAGTGATCAAAAAAAAAAATCTGAATATTGCAAAAATATTTTATTTTGCTATGTGTCGCCATTTTCCGAGACCCTGTAATCATAATATTTTTATTTTTCTGTTGATGGGGCTGAATGAGGGCCTGCATTTTTGCGCAGTGAAGTGGTGTTGTAATTGATACCAGTTTAGTGCACATATGATGCTTTGCTTGCGTATTAATACATTTTTTTAGGGAGGTGACCAAAAAAATGCAATTCTGGCATTTTGATTTTTTTAATGACATTTAGCAATTGGGTTAATTAATGTAATATTTCAATAAATTGGACTTTTACGAACGCGGTGATAACAAATATATGTATATATGTGGACAGTCAGTGAGCTCAGCGGCTAGTGCTGTTATCTCAGACAGAGCCTCTGAGCTCACTGATTGGCTGCAGCGCTGTCAATGTGATGACAGCACTTCAATGATAGACCCTCGGAACAGCGGTAGAGACTCGGTGCTGGACCAGGGGATGGTAGTAAAATAGAGATTGTGAGAAAACACGTTTAACCTTCCGGACTCAAAGAAAGGTATGGTCTGGCAGGTTATTAGCCATGTCTAATTAGCTATGTCCTCTTTGCCTATCTCCAGGGACGTAATGACCGTGGTTGCAGAGAGTGCGACCGCAACCGGACCCATACCGGAGGGGGGACTGTTGATGCCAACCCCACTTTCAGCTGAAATGTATTGCGGCACAGAAAGTCACCAGCTCCTAGTTCAGCTATAGCTATAGTGGATGAAGGACATTATTAAAGAAAGAGGTTAGGATGGGAGACATTATTACAGCATGGGGGCATTATTACAGGACGGGGGATATTATTACAAAACGGGCCATTTTTACAGGAAGGGTCCAGGACGAGGGCAATTATTACAGGATGAGGCTAGGATGGGAACTATTATTACAAGATAGGTGCAAGGGAGGGGCAATTGTTACAGGATGAGGCCCAGGGCATAGGACATTATTACATGATGGGGAGCATTATTACATGATGGGGGACATTATTACAGGAAGGGGCCAGGATGGGGGCAATTATTACAGGATGAGGCCAGGATGAGGGACATTACTACTAGATAGGGGACATTATTACAGAATAGGGGTTAGGACAAAGGACATTATTACAGAATAGGGGCCGGGACATAGGACATTATTACAGGGGCCCACAGATCTCATCAGCATGCTTGTGGGAGCCCTGGTCCAAATGTTGCCATTGGGCCCATAGGACTCTATTTACACCAATGCCCATCTTTGTATTTGTAGTTTATACCTAGGCTTCATTCTCATCACCGGTAGAGTCAATTTCACTTGGAAGAGTCCTCATCACTTGGGCAGCTCAGATCCAGTTCCTTTGTGGTATGAGGTATCTGATTTTGTCTTCAGAGCCAGCTCGAGGGTTGTGTGACATATGATCAGTGCTGTATTTAGATTTTTTGCTGTGCTAGTCCTCCTATGTAAAATCCACTGTGTACACGTGAACCATATTTGCAATGTTTGGCCACTCGTGATTTTGCTAAGTGAGATCTATGGAAAGAAATAAGCTTGTCTTATAGTTTAATCTATAAGACTCTAATCATGGGGGACCAATTAGGGTTATTATGGACTCTAAAGAGTATTTATCACTCACTAGTACCACTCACTAGTCCGCAGGAACAACACACCTGGTTATGTGAACCTTCTACCAAGTTTTATGGATGATGTCAAATCCATACTACCTCCTAACTTGTGTGGGTTAATAAGAAAAAAAGGTCCAAATAGCTCTAATATGTTCATACAGTTAGGAATTTGGGGGTTTGCACTCCTATCTCCCCCAATAAGGTTAATATTTTTTGCCATTATGTAATAAAAAATATTTAAAAAAACACACATACACATTTGAGCAGATTCGCCAGGCTTGTTGCTCCAGAATATCGTTTTATCAGCAGGAGATCATCACTAGAGGACTAGTTGTCTCGTGCCATATAGTCCTCCTGCTCTGCATAACCCCGCCCACACCACTGACTGGTAGATTTTTCCCTATGCACAGTGTACACAGCTGTTAATCAGTGGTGTGGGCGGAATTATACAGAGCTCAGCATTAAGGCCGGAGTCACACACAACCACAAAAAATCGGTCCGTTTTAGACGGTCGACAATCGGATCAAAATAAAAACATCACACATCCTTCTGGCATCCGATTTTCCTTCAAAGATGCGATTTAATCGCATGTGTGTGTACCTTGTAACATCCGATTTTCATCCGACTTGCGAGATTTTCTCGCAGGCTTGCAAAACTGACATATAATGGATCCAAAAGAATAGTATTTAAATGCCAAAAGAAAGAATAGATATATACACATAGAGCACATATATATATATATATATATGTCATTGTGACATATATATATACATATATTTATAATTCTTACACTTCTACATACTGTTATAGCCGCTAATTCAATTGCCGGCTTCAGTGAAATCACAGAAGCCGACATGAAATGATACATTGTTTCCACACATTTAACCATGTAATTTCATGTATTTTTATATATGTTTGAAACATACAATTACATGAGTATATGTGTGCTAAATTTCAGACATGTAGGGGTTAATTAAAGGTGTAAATTCGTTGAAAAAAAATGCGTGGGCTCCCGCTGTATTTTCTCCACCAGACAGACAAAGCAAAGCGAGTGGGGGCAGATAATAATAGCCTAGGGAGGGTACATTTTTTTTGTGCCCCCCTGGCTACTAACATCTGCCCCAGACACCCCAGAAAGGGCAAATCTATAATTAGATTCGCCCTTTCTGGCACTTTGCCCGTCTATTCCCATTGCCCTGTAGCGGTGGCGAATGGGTTAATCTCACCTTACTGTCACCTTAGTATTGAAAGGTGACCTTAAGGCAGGTTAATAATTGATAGCTGTCAATTAGACAACTATCAATTATTAATCCTATTGTATGAAAGAAAAATCAAACACACACAGTTTAATAAAAAATAAGTTTAATTAAATAATCACACAGTTTTTGACCATATTTTATTTTCCTGCTAAAACCATTTCCTGTAATAAAAATAAAATAAAAAAGCAAAATTATACTTACCAATCCGATGTACAGTCAGGTCCCACGGTGTAATCCATCAGAAAGGGTTAACAGGTTACAGGTCGCAGAGAGCTAATAATGCTGTCTCAGACCTGTATTCCCCTGAATGAATAAGTTCCTCTCCCAGCGAAAGTAGAGGAATAGATTCATGAATGGAGCTTAATTGATTTATTGGCAATTTAACTTTAGTGACCTGACCTAAAGGGAAAGTGGACACAATCAATTAAGCTTCATTCATGAAACACATCCTCTCCTGTCGCCAGGAGGGGAACTTATTCATTCATGAGCTTTGAGCTGAGCATGCAGGATTACTTGCACTGCTTGGCTCAAAGCTAGTTAACCCTTTGTGAAGGATTACAGCGTGGGACGTGACAGATCGGCGGAATAGGTAAGAATAATGTTGTTTTATTTTTTTTCTTTATTTTAGGAGATCAATGGCTTCGCACGGATTAAGTGTAAAATAAAATATGGTCAAAAAAATGTGTTTTTATTTCATTAAAATTATTTATTCTTAAAGTGTGTGTTTTTTTATTTACTTCAATAGGATTAATAATTGATAGTTGTCTAATTGACAGCTATCAATTATTAACCTGCCTTAAGGTCACCTTTCAATACTAAGGTGACAGTAAGGTGAGATTAACCCATTCGCCACCGCTACAGGGCAATGGGAATAGACGGGCAAAGTGCCAGAAAGGGCGAATCTAATTATAGATTTGCCCTTTCTGGGGTGTCTGGGGGCAGATGTTAGTAGCCAGGGGGGCACAAAAAAAATGTACCCTCCCTAGGCTATTATTATCTGCCCCCACTCGCTTTGCTTTGTCTGTCTGGTGGAGAAAATACAGCGGGAGCCCACGCATTTTTTTTCAACGAAATTACACCTTTAATTAACCCCTACATGTCTGAAATTTTGCACAAATACACTCATGTAATTGTATGTTTCAAACATATATAAAAATACATGAAATTACATGGTTAAATGTGTGGAAACAATGTATCATTTCATGTCGGCTTCTGTGATTTCACAAAACCCGGCAATTGAATTAGCGGCTATTACAGTATGTAGAAGTCTAGGAACTATAAATATATGTATATGTACATGTCACAATGACATGTGTGTATATATATATATATATGTATTCTATGTGTATATATCTATTCTTTCTAGTCTTTATTAAAGCTGTCAGTGTGATTTTACAGTATAGCCGGGGATGAATTGCCGGCTTTTCTAAAGGACACCGATGCGATTTCATCGCAAGTCACACAGTGTGGTCCGTTTGTAATCCGATTTTTCATCGCTCCCATAGACTTGCATTGGCGATTGTCGACCGACAATCGGTGACAATCGCAGCATGCTGCGATTGTACACGGACGTTTAAAACGGACCACAAAAAATCTGATACTGGGAGCTGCTCCATAGATTAACATAGGTCCGACTGCAATGCGATATTTCATCGCATTGCAGTCGTCCGATTTTGTCGCCAGTGTGACTCCGGCCTTAGAGAACTGCTAGATCTGCAGCAAATTAAAACTGTGATTTTATCAAAACTGCAGCAAGCAGCCCAGTAAGTGATACATTGCTAGAATCAGGGTCTCTGCTGAAGCCAGCAGAAATGTGAATGCAGCTCTGGAGTACAATACTCAGATCAGTAAGAGACAAATATAATGCATATACACAGAAAACATCAAAAGTTAGTCATTTTGTTCACCCCTCGAAATTTCCTATTATATGTTACTCCAGTGCAAATGCTCAAGTATTTAAGGTCTAACTTTGGGCATAAATTTTAATGTAAGGTGTGGAGACATCTTGGAAATCATCAGACTTATTTCTTTCCAAGCATCATACCATTATAAGGGTTAAAAGTTGACCAGCGATTTCTCATTTTTACAACAAAATTTACAAAGCCATTTTTTTTAGGGACCACCTCATATTTGAAGTCACTTTGAGGGGTCTATATAGCAGAAAATACCGAAAAGTGACACCATTCTAAAAACTGCACCCCTCAAGGTATTCAAAACCACATTCAAGAATTTTATTAACCCTTCAGGTGCTTCACAGGAGCTGAAGCAACGTGAAAGGAAAAAATGAATATTTAACTTTTTAGCCACAAAAATTATCTTTTACAAACTTTTTTCTTATTTTCACAAGGGTAAAAGGAGAAAATGGACAGATAAAGTTGTTGTGCAATTTCTCCTGAGTATGCCAATACCCCATATGTGGGGGGAAACCACTGTTTGGGCACACGGCAGAGCTCGTAAGGGAAGGAGCGCCGTTTGACTTTTTCAAACTAAAATTGGATGGAATTGAGATTGGACGCCATGTCGCGTTTGGAGAGCCCCTGATGCGCCTAAACAGTGGAAACCCCCCACAAGTGACCCCATTTTGGAAACTAGACCCCCTAAGGAACTTATCTAGATCTTTGGTGAGCACTTTGAACCCCCAAGTGCTTCACACAAGTTTATAATGCCCAGGCATGAAAATAAAAAATCCTATTTTTTTCCCACAAAAATTATATTTTAGTTACTAATTTTTTATTTTCCCAAGGGTAACAGGAGAAATTGGACCACAAAAGTTGTTGTCCAATTTGTCCTGAGTACACTGATACCCCATATGTGGGGGGAACCACAGTTTGGTCCCAAATTTTTTATTTTTCCCAAGGAAATTGGACCCCAAAAGTTGTTGTCCAATTTGTCCTGAGTACGCTGATTTTTTGATTTTTCCCAAGGAAATTGGACCCCAAAAGTTGTTGTCCAATTTGTCCTGAGTACGCTGATACCCCATATGTGGGGGGGGGGACTGTTTGGGCGCACGGCAGGGCTTGGAAAGAAAGTAGTAAAGTTTTGGAATGCAGACGTTGATGGGGGTCATGTTCGGCTTGCAGTGCCCCAGATGAGCCTAAACAGTGGAAACCCCCCACAAGTGACACCATTTTGGAAACTAGACCCCCTAAGGAACTTATCTAGATCTTTGGTGAGCACTTTGAACCCCCAAGTGCTTCACACAAGTTTATAATGCCCAGGCATGAAAATAAAAAATCCTATCCCACAAAAATTATCTTTTAGTCACTAATTTTTTATTTTCCCTAGGGTAACAGGAGAAATTGGACCACAAAAGTTGTTGTCCAATTTGTCCTGAGTAAACTGGTACCCCATATGTGGGGGGGAACCACAGTTTGGGCGCACGGCAGAGCTCGGAATGGAAGGAGCACCATTTGACTTTTTCCAACCAAAATTGGCTGGAATTGAGATTGGACGCCATGTTGCATTTGGAGAGTCACTAATGTGCCATTTGGGAAACTAGAACCCCTAAGGAACTTATCTAGATCTTTGGTGAGCAATTTGAACCCCAAGTGCTTCACACAAGTTTATAACGTAGAGCCGTAAAATTAAAAAATCATATTTTTTCCACAAAAATGATCTTTTCACCCCAATTTTTATTTTCCCAAGGGTAACAAGACTCCAAAAGTTATTGTGCAATTTGTCCTGAGTACGCCGATACCCCATATGTGGGGGTAAACCACTGTTTGGGTGCATGGCAGAGTTTGGAAGGGAAGGAGCACCATTTGACTTTTTCAACACAGAATTGGCTGGATGCCATGTCGTGTTTGGAGAGCTCCTGATCTGCCTAAACAGTGGAAACCCCCGACAAATGACACCATTTTGGAAACTAGACCCCTCAAGGAACTTATCTAGATGTGTGGTGAGCACTTTGAACCCCAAAGTGCTTCACAGAAGTTTATAATGTACAGCCGTAAAAATAAAAAATCCTTTTTTTTTACAAAAATGATTTTTTTGCCCCCAATATTTTATTTTCACAAGGGTAACAGGAGAAATTGGACCCCAAAAGTTGTTATACAATTTGTCCTGAGTACGCTGATACCCAATATGTGGGAGAAAACTACTGTATGGGTACACGTTGGGGCTCGGAAGGGAAGTAGTGACGTTTTGGATTGCAGACTTTGATGGAATGGTCTGGGGGCGTCATGTCACATTTGGAGAGCCCCTGATGCGCCTAAACAGTGGAAACCCCCACAAGTGACCCCATTTTGGAAAATAGACCCCACAAGGAACTTATCTAGATGTGTGGTGAGCGCTATGAAGCCCCAAGTGCTTCACAGAAGTTTATAACATACAGCCGTAAAAACAAAAAAATCATTTTTTTTTACAAAAATGATATTTTCGCCATTTTTTTATTTTCCCAAGGGTAACAGAATAGGACAAATTGCACAATAACTCTTGGGGTCCAGAGTATGCTGATACCCCATATATGGGGGTAAACTACTGTTTGGGCACATGGCAGAGCTCAGAAGTGAAGGAGCACCGTTTGACTTTTTCAACGCAGAATTGGCTGGAATTGAGATCAGACGCCTTGTCACATTTGGAGAGCCCTTGATGTGCCTAAACAGCGGAAACCCCTCAATTCTAACTCCAACCCTAACCCCAACACACCCTAACCCTAGTCCCAACCCTAACCACAAACCTAACCCTAACACACCCCTAACCCTAATCCTAACCCTAATCCTAACTTTAGCGCCAACCCTAACCCTAACTTTAGCCCCAACCCTAACCCTAATGGGAAAATGGAAATAAATACATTTTTTTAATTTTATTATTTTTCCCTAACTAAGGGGGTGATAAAGGGGGGTTTGATTTACTATTTATAGAAGGTTTTTATGATTGGCAGCTGTCAAGCTAAAAGACGCTTTTTATTGCAATTTTTGAGCACGTGACATTTTTTGATCGCTTTTTATTTCGATTTTTGGGAGGTTAGAATGAACAAAAATCAGCAATTCATGAATTTCTTTTGGGGGAGGCGTTTATACCGTTCCGCGTGTGGTAAAATTGATAAAGCAATTTTATTCTTCTGGTCAGTACGATTATGGCGATACCTCATTTATATCATTTTTTTTATGTTTTGGTGCTTTTATAGAATAAAAACAATTTTATATAAAAAATTATTATTTTTGCATAGCTTTATTCTGCAAGCTATAACTTTTTTATTTTTTCGCTGATGATGCTGTATAGCGGCTCGTTTTTTGCGGGACAAGATGACATTTTCAGCGGTACCATGTTTATTTATATCGGTCTTTTTGATCGCGTGTTATTCCACTTTTTGTTCGGCGGTATGATGATAAAGCATAGATTTTTTTGCTTTGTTTTTTTTTTAAGGGGTTCACTAAAGGGGTTAACTAGTGGGACAGTTTTATAGGAGGGGTCTTACGGACTCGGCGATACCAAATATGTGTACTTTTATTGTTTTGTTTGTTTTATTTACAGGAATAAATGAATTTATTGGCGAATATTTATTTTTTTTGGAATTTTTTTTTACACTTTTTATTTTTATTTTTTTAACTTTTATACTTTGTCCCAGGGTGGGACATCACTGTGTAGGGTGAGATCGCTGGTGTGACAGTGTGCACAGCACTCTGTCATACCAGCGATCGCTCTGGCAGTGCCGCAGGCTTCTCAGTGCCTGCTCTCAGCAGGCACTGAGGAAGCCGCCTCCCTGCAGGACCCGGTGGCCATCTTGGATCCGGGTCCTTAGAGGGAGGAGAGTCCCTCGGAACAGCGCGACACATCGCGCTGTTCTGAGGGTCTCAGGGGAGCGTGCAGGGAGCCCCCTCCCTGCGCGATGCTCCCCTGTGCCCCTGGTACACCGCGAGCATGTTTGATCGTGGTGTGCCAGGGGTTAATGTGCTGGGAGCGGTCCGTGACCGCTCTTGACACACAGTCCCGGGTGTCAGCTGTGATAATCAGCTGACACCTGGCGGCGATTAGCTGCGCTCCCCCTGGGAGCGCAGCTGATGGCCCTGGACGTACTATTCCGTCCATGGGAATGAGGTCCAGGGTCACATGGACGGAATATTACGTCCGATGGAATAAAGGGGTTAATGGCATCCCCAAAAATATGGAAGATTCCGTAAGACCTCTTCGTGAGCTGGATCTGTTTTTCCTGGAGCAGCTGACTCAGCCTCCATCGTTCACATGTCTGATTTTTCCATGTACGAGAAAATCGGACCAATTATTCTGATCAGAGATTGATTAGTGTGATCCGGGCGTCATCGTTTTTTTTCAGATGTGGAGAAATTTAAAAAAATAAAAAAATGTTTCCATCTTCTCCATTCTGACAGTGCATGAAAATTGGACCGCACTCGGATGTCCAGCGCACGGACCCAGGCTTGGATTGGACCACAGGAGAATCACGAGAATTCTCCGGTGAGCCACCACCCTCTTATAAGAGCAGTACTTGGAACTATACACTTTTATCACTATGTATAGACTAAGGTGACATCTTATTAATTTACCAATTTTCCCAGATCATTGCTATATAAATTTGTGATTGAGGATAACGTCACATTTACATGCAACACTGCACGGACCCATTGACTTGCATTGCCGATTTTGATCTAACCCATGGATCAAAAACAGACAGGTCTCAGAGATATTCCATGGACCTCTCAGTCCGTGAAAAATCACAGATATGTGAATGGCCCCATGGGCTATCACAGGTACGAGTTCTATCTGTGAAAAACACCAATAGGACTCTTAGGCCGAAGTCACACTAGCGTTGAATACAGACTGGTGCTACGCGAGAAAACATCGCATAGCACTCGGACCGCTGTTAATCTATGGGGCAGCTCACATCACCGTTTTTTTTCACGGGCGTATTCTACGTGCGAGTGAAATTTCAGCATGCTGCGATTGTGCACTTATATCGGCTGAGTCTCGCCAATGCAAGTCTATGGGTGCGAGAAAAAAATCGCACACCACACGGACCATCAGTGTGACTTGTGAGAAATATCAAGCATTTTCCTCAATTCAGCCCATTGAGCCATTTAATTCAATGGGGAAAATCAGTGAGAAATGTAAAGCCATACAGATGTCACACGGATACTTAGATGCGAGGATGTCGCATCCTCGCATTGCAAACGGATTACATACGGATCACCACACAGAGAACATTTGTGCGATTCTCGGCAGACAAAATCGGACCGATGTTTTATACGTTGTGTCTGACTCCGGCCTTATGCAAAAATCTGATGTCTGAATTCTGCTGGGCCACTCTGTCCGTGTTTATAGCTCTTTGTTATTGATTGTGTTCTGATTTAATGGATGCTTCTCCAAACAATTCCCCCCCCTCCGATCCTTTATCTTGGGGCTTTTGGCTGCAGGAAGGGGCGTAATTATTTATTTACTGATGCCCTGTTCATAGGTGTCTATACAGATCAGGCGAGTAAACAAGAATGCTCCCCCACGTTGCTATAACCTCCGCAAGACGAGTACTGGATTCTAGCAGAGTATAAATAAGAAGTGTGAGTACATCTAGTGCTCGGTTACTGGAACTATATTTATATATTCCCGGAGAACCCCCTTGTTATCAGGTTACATGTATCCAGTATAATTCCTGATGTGGTAATTATGGTGTCATCTAACCCTTTGATCCTTGTTCTGTTTAGCACCACAACCACAGGATGCGGTAATTATCCAATGCCCTAATGCTTTCCTCCAAGTTCTTGAAAATATATATATATAATACATATTGGGCAGATCTTTTTGAAACGCTTAGTTTACATACTTTATCTTCCTTAAAAAACCATTAAAGAGTAATTAAATATTTTTGAATTATCCTCCTGACATTGCAAAACTGTAAATTTTGGAATATACTTCAATACCTTATTTTGATTCCTTCTCTTTGAAACAATGTGCAGTGGCACTGTTTCAATATCCAGTTGATGTTTCTTTAGAGGTTGCTTCCAACTGCTGCTCAGCAACGATCAGTACACTATATCCAATAAGTCCATGTACAGGACGTAACCTGTCTTAGCCTCTTTGTTCCCAGCCCCGGTACTCAATCTGGAGAATTCCCTACTCAGACTATTTCTTCACTGATCTTAGCTCTTTGCTGAGCAGCAGTTGAAAGCAGCTTCTAAAGGAGCATGAACTAGGCACTGAAAA
This sequence comes from Oophaga sylvatica, assembly GCA_033576555.1. Taxonomy (NCBI): domain Eukaryota; kingdom Metazoa; phylum Chordata; class Amphibia; order Anura; family Dendrobatidae; genus Oophaga; species Oophaga sylvatica. Next base: position 445,862,035 of record JARQOD010000003.1, on the reverse strand, counting down.
AGTGCTGCGGCATTGTGTTTGGGCAAGCAAAATAAAGTAATGAAGTATGTTATAAACATTCAGAACTTTGCAGTGCTTGGAGGATGATTTAATAAAAAAACTAGTTACTTTTTAAGTGTGGATAAATAAAATATGTTCTGGCTCTAAACAAGGAAATGAATCATCAGTTACTCCAGACTTAGGTAACTGATTATTTCATATGTTGGCATTTGGACTATAAATATCAGCATACACACTGCCTGGGCAATAAGCAATGTGTTACCACTACAAATCAGGAAAAAGAGGATTTGAGCCATAATGCTGTGTTCACATGGAGCAGATTGTAAAAATGTCTGCACCTGATGTCCTGGACAGCTTTATTTCAATTAAGTTCTATAGACGCAGGGTCAAGCCAGAACTTGCAACGTCATGCAGTGGCAGAAATATGTCAATATTACTCTTCTGTGAAACTGACCCCTGATACCTAAATCTTCCACAAATGAACTTACTCTCCTAAGGATCCATGGGTGTCAAACTGAGTGCATTGAAAAATAAATATTAATTTTAAGGATGGATTGGGCAATCACAGTGCCAGTGAGTTTGGTGAGCAGGGCAATAATGGGTGTCAAAGGTTTAAGAGAAGATAGCTCTATTTGGAGGATACCGGCAGTGGTGATCTGCGACCACTGTGCCAACAGAGATCTGTTAGTTCTTAGGCCCATAGTAAAATATATATATATATATATATATTAATATATATATATATATATCCTAGATAACCCCTTTAACATTGTGATAATAAAGAATTACTAAAATTTCATATTCTTATATAATTTTGTCCAGCATGGAAACTTTGCAAATCACTTTATTAGAAGATTTGTCTTCATTCCTGTAAAATAAAAATGTGCAAAGAAGTGTCTTCCAGACTCCTTTTCCTCAGTCTATTTGCCTTCAGCTGCATTGAAATCAGATTGTACTCATGTGGAGTACAGATGATGGCAGTGATGGGGCAGCTCCTGTATCCGCCTCTGAGTGTTCTGCTTATCAGATCAATTTCCTGCAGTAGCCTCTCCCCATAGTCAGACACAGGTGCTGAGCTGACCCATCACTACCAGCATCTGTACTCCAAAAGATTACATTTTGATATCACTGCATCTGAAGGCAGGGAAATGGTTTGGGGAAAAATAGGGTTTTTGGTAGCCACTTATTTGCAATTTTCTTTACAGGAAATTAGACATATTCCCTAATAAAGTGATTTGCAAATTTTCAGAACTTTCCATGCTGGACAAAATTATATAACAAAAAATATAAAAGTTTAGTTAGTTACCCTTTAAGTGGACATGAACATGCTCTGTATAAATGGGAAGTGGACCATCAGAGTAATAATTTGGAGGGCACAAGAACTCCTAGTACACCCCTGGGGACCTAGATGTAGGCATATTTCCAAGTTGCAACACATCCAGTTGGTTTCGGAATACAGAAGAACAAATTTGAGAACTACAAGAGGAGGTGAAAAAAAAATTAATAATTGACCAAATCAGGTTGATTTTTATCACATCATTTCCGAATGATGTGATAAAAATGTCCAGAAAAGAATAGTAAAGTAAAGGGGTGTTAAGGTTTGGATAATTTCCTAGTGTTGGAAGGTTCCCCAAGGATAGGCTGACCAAAAGGTGTCCCAGCAATCAGCAGAGGAATTTAACAGCAAGGGTATGTGCACACGTTGTGGAATCGTGTGCGGAATTTTCCGCTCGGAATCTGTTATTTTTGGCAGAATCCGCAGGCCAAAATCTGAGCGCTTTTCCTGCGGATTTTGTGCGGATTTGGCATGCGTTTTTACGCCTGCGGATTCCTATTATGGAATAGGTGTAAAAACGCTGCGGAATCCGCACAAAGAATTGGCATGCTGCGTAAAATAAACCGCTGCGTTTCCGCGCTGAATTTTCAGCAGCATGTGCACAGCGTTTTTATTTTCTATAGATTTACATTGTACTGTAAATCTCTTGCAGATCTGCAGAAGATCCACAGCGACAAATCCACTGCGGATCCACAGCAAATCGGCAACGTGTGCACACAGCCCAAGTGTTTAATTATCCTGCAGTGCCTCCGCAGTGGAAATGAGGCATTTCATGGTGTACATTAAAATCAATATACTGTTCATAAAATGCATACACTAGACGAGGACAGTCAGAAGAGGGCCCCTCTGCGAGAACAATATATGGGCAATTTGCAGTCCAATGGCTCATAATAATGCACAATTTCACTTGGTTTGGAGGTGACAGTGGGTCCCACTTTCCCTCTAGGGCCCTTGTGTCCTGATAAATTGGGGGCATCATGCTTCATATTGGATTTAGACTTGACTTAGGGTGAGTTTCCACGGTCAGGAAACTCTGCGTGTTTGGCGCTGTGCGCTGGTGCAGCGCCAAACACGCAGCGTCCAGATGTTACAGCATAGTGGAGGGGATTTAAAGAAATCCCGTCTCCACTATGCGTAACAACACGCAGGTGGCAGACCTGCGTAAACGGACATGCGGCGCGTCTTTTCAGACCGCAGCATGTCCTAGCGTATTGCGGCGACGCTGCGTCGCCGCAACAAAATTTAACACAGGGCTATGTGTCCTGAACACCTCCGGAAAGAACGCGCGTCAGAAAGAGGGCGGGGCTTAGACGGAGCTTAATTTTCTCTCCGTCAAATGCGCTGTGTTTCCTGACGGTGGAAACACAGCCTTATAAAACTCCAGTCTAAGTCTTTCTCACAGACGTTATGAAAGGACAGATGGGAACTTTAAAAGCATAGGCCTCATTGCCAGGCATTCATGAAATTATCAGTATGTATTTAGCAAGCTGTCTGCTAAAATGATCACTGATCTTCTGTCATTGAAGCTGCACTGACTACAGACAACGGAACACATCAATAACCATCTATGTGTAGCAACAGATGTGCGGGAGAGATGGAGGACACGAATTGTGATCTTCCTGGCCAATCATACTTGGAAATGTTCCTAATCGTTAAGCCTTATTCACACATTGCAGAACAGGTCAGTATTTTGCAGTGGTATTTGTGAGCCAAAACCAGTGTTGAATCCTGTGGACGGGGTAAATATAACTGATAAAACTTATACTATAGGGCAAATATAATAAAAAAAAACTTACACTTTGTTCCTCTTTTATCAATTTCTGACTACAGCTTCAAAGTGTCTTGGCAAAATAAAAAACAAATCTGGAATGTATTCAATATTTAAGGGGTTGGCACATGGACATTAATCATCTATCTACTGGGGTGGGGGTATACCTATCACAGGAATGAAGGTCCCATTTTCCCAGTTGGAATGAAGCCTTGGTCACACATGTGCACAAAGTTTCCATTCAAAGCCTGTGGGACTGATGGTTATAAAGGTGTACAAACCTCCGTTATCAATATTAGTGCCGCAGACATTGCAGGAAGCAGTAGTGTGTGGCGACCCTGAGGGTTCAGTCGCCACAGAGGTATTGCACCTCATCCAGAGGTGTGATACCCCACTCTCAGGTAAGGAGGGAGCACCACCCAGGACTCTAACACCTGCACCCAACACAGACTATAGCAGCTGGGCACCCTGGACGTACCCTAAGGGAGGATTGTCTCATCCCAGGCTGGGTAGGAAAGAGTGCATGGGTGGTGGGTGGAGAAAGTAAGAAAGAGGGGAAATGAAGCTTTAGAGAGCGGGAAAGTGAGTCTAGTCAGACAGTCTGGTAGGGGACCTGGAGCTGATAGGAGCTCGGCCCCAGACAGAGAACGTGAGAGAGGGAAGCATAGAAGGAAGCTTATGGAAGGATAGAAGTGGTCCTAGGGGCACGGATAGTGAGTGATCCATCCATGGGGCCCGATCCAATTGTGGAGGGACCAGGTCGCAGAAGGGACTCGGCCCCTAGCCTAGTGGAGAACTTTAAGACTCAGCTAGCAAGCCAACAGTCGTGACAACTTTAGGGGTCACAGCCAACAACTACAATCATCTTCTCCGGACAGGCAGCTATATAGAATCAAAGAAACGCCTGGGTCACGTTATCCGACAGGATTCGCAGCAGCCGATCTGGGACACTGTGAGGTGCTGGAAAGGAAACAGGAGTGGGAATTAGCACAGTGAGACGGCCAGAGAAAGGAACATATTAAAGGGAGTCCTGGAAAGGTGTATCTCAATCTGCCTGGGAGTTTGCTGAGCCCCTCACCTGGAGGACACTGTACCAAGCGGGCATCTGTGCGCACCAGAACTGTGAGTAAAGCTTTGCAAACCGCATCTGACTGTGTCTTCTCAAGTTCTTCCTGCAACACTCACTCAGCACTGCTACATCTCCCTGCACCATTACTCTCTACCTCATCTCTCTGTCCTGGGACAACAAGCTTCACCTGTGGGAAGCTTTACCAACTCTGCTGCATCACACCAGCTGTCCCAGAGGATCTGCACTGCAGCGCTGGTCACCTCTGACCAGAAACCACAGGTGGCGTCATGAACACTTCAATACAAACTCTTATCATCCTCTGTAAATATCCCCTTTTTCATTGGACGCCCAGGGCCACGGACCGGGTCACTGCTGCCGTGACACATCCCTTTAAGACTCCCGCCCGGTACCGAGTATCCCACTGCCCTGGTGGGCGATCCATGTGCTCATATGAAACTAGGAACAGGACCCCTGCATGATAAGAGGAGGTCCCAATGGTCACTCGAGGAGAAAAGGATGAGGTGGAGGTCACTGAAGGAGATGCCAAATGAAGAGGATGAGGAGGAGGTCACTGGAAGAGGTCCCAGTGATCACTGTAGGATGTCTCAGTGGTCACTGGAAGAAGTTCCAGTGGACAAGAATGAGACGGAGGTCACTGGTTGAGTTCCCAGTGGTCACTCGATAAAGTCTCAGTGGAAGAGTATGAGAAGGAGGTCATTGGAGAAAATCTCAGTGGAAGAGTATGAGGAAGTCACTAGAGAAGGTCCTAGTGGTCACCGGAGGAAGTCTCAGTGGAAGAGTATGAGAAGGTCACTGGAGGAGGTCCTAGTGGTCACTGGAGGAAGTCCCAGTGAAAGAATAAGAGCAGCTCACTGGAGGAGGTCCTAGTGGTCCCTGGAGGAAATCTCAGTGGAAGAGTATGAGAAGGAGGTCACCGAAGGAGGCCCTAGTACTCACTGGAGGAAGTCTCAGTGGAAAACTATGATGACATTACTGGAGGAGGTCCCAGTGGTCCCTGGAGGAAATCTCAGTGGAAGAGTATGAGAAGGAGATCACTGGAGGAGGCCCTAGTGGTCACAGGAGGAAGTCTCAGTGGAAGACTATGAGAAGGACGTTACTGGAGGAGGTCCCAGTGGTCATAAGAGGAAGTCCCAGTGGAAGAGTATGAGAAAGACATTACTGGAGGAGGTCCCAGTGGTCATAAGAGGAAGTCCCAGTGGAAGAGTATGAGAATGACTTTACTGAAGGAGGTCCCAGTGGTCACTAAAGGAAGTCCCAGTGGAAGGGTATGAGGAGGTCACTGGAGGAGGTCCCAGTGGTCATTGGGGAAATCATACAGTTATCACTGATTCCATTAACTATAAATATTGTTTGTGGGCCAACCCCATTTTTGGCAAATAGAAAAAAAAATGTAAAACTGTAACAATGTTAACGGCATTTTTGGTGTGTGTGTGTGTGTGTTTTTTTTTAAATTAAATGTGTTCTGGTGTTTTAGTGCCTGCATTTTTAGCTTATTTTTCTGGTTGCATTTTTAAAGTCACCCTATACCCTGAGACTGAAAAGTGCTTATACTTTTAATCATGTACAGTCCTCCAAACTGGCGCCCTCTGTTTGGCTCCCGTTGCCTCCTACATATCTTCTGTAACTTGAGCATTCAAAATGGCTGCTGCAATGGCATGGGGAGTGTGGTGGTATGTCTAAACCGTGTCGCTCTTGCTTGATCGGAAAGTCAGGTTAGACATGGTTTATACTTACCACTGCACTTCCAATTCCACTGTGATGGCCATCTTGGAAACAGGAGGAACAGAGGGTTTGAGCAAATTGAGAAAAATAGCAGATTGGATTGTAGAGGGACATAAACAAAAAAAAATACCCCAATGCACACTTATCTTATCGCTGCAGACCCCTTCCTGGTCTTTCGTTCATCTGGTCCTGCATGACTCCTCCAGCTTTTCCATCATTTTCCTTAGCACTAGGGCTTCCAGCACCAAGTAAACATCAGATGTCAAGCAATGATGCCGCACATCGCCCAAGATGCCTACTAGACTTTGGACAATGGACCTCATATCTCACGTGTATCATGACATCTGACGGCTATTTGGTGTTGGAAGCCCTGGCGCCGAGTGAAGATGATGGAATAGCTGAAGAGGACATGCAGTGGATCAAATAGGAGTATTTATTGTGTTCTGGGGAGACCCCTGAGAATAATTTCCATCATACGTGATGTCTCTTTATACGTAATACCTTAATGGTATGTTCATGCTGAATCTTTTTCTGGTGGTTTTTGAGCAGCTTCGCTCATAAAAATGTTGAAGAAAGTTCAGAAAAGGCTCAAAAGAATCATCTCATATGCTTCAATGGAAAAACGACTTTCTGTTCATACGCTCAGGCTTTTGAGAGTCTTTTAACTGCTTCATGTTTCAAGCGCTTATTAGAAGTGAGCGAAACATTCTATCGGCACTTTAGTCTAGGAAGACGCACTATACAGTACTATACAGTAGAAGTCAACGGGAAGGATAAAAAGTGTTTTGTAAGCGGTTTTGCAACAGAGATGGACCCTTGACTCTGCCCTGTCCTTCAAACCGCACATCCAAGCTCTTTCTATCTCCTGTCGCCTTCAGCTCAAAAATACTTCCAGAATCCGTCCTTTCCTCAACCCTCAATCTACTAAAATGATAGTGCATGCCCTCATCATCTCCCGCCTCCACTACTGCAACATCCTTTTCTGTGGCCAACCTGCTAACACCCTGACACCTCTCTAGTCCATCCTTAACTCTGCTGCCCGACTAATTCATCTCTCTCCTCACTACTCCTCCACTTCTCCCCTCTGCAAATCTCACTTGCTCCCATTCCCTCAGCGTATCCAGTTCAAATTACTAATACTGACCTACAAGGCCATCTATAACCTGTCTACCCATATGTCTCTGAACTAATCTCCCGATATCTTCCCTCACGTAATCTCCGATCCTCCCAAGACCTCCTTCTCTCCTCCACACTTATTCGCTCCTCACCCAACCGCCTCCAACTTTTCTCCCGAATATCCCCCATCCTTCTTTGCCCCAACACGTCCGACTATCAACCACATTCGGATCCTTCAGACGTAACCTGAAAACCCATCTTTTCAGGAAAGCCTACAGCCTGCAATGACCCCGCTGCCTCCTCACCACTACTGGAGCTACCGCCTCACCAACACCGGAGCTGCTGCAACCCACCAACCTGCTGTCTCCTTCCCCACCATCCTGTAGAACAGTGTTTCTCAACTCCAGTCCTCAGGACCCACCAACAGGTCATGTTTTCAGGATTTCCTTAGTATTGCAAAGGTGATGGAATTAATGCTTGAGTAGGTGATAAAATTATCACCTGTGCAATACTAAGGAAATCCTGAAAACATGACCTGTTGGTGGGTCCTGAGGACCGGAGTTGAGAAACACTGCTGTAGAATGTAAGCCCGAAAGGGCAGGGTCTTCTCCCCTCTGTACCAGTCTGTCATTGTTAGTTTGTTTACTGTAAGTGATATGTGTCATTTGTATGTAACCCCTTCTCATGTACAGCACCATGGAATTAATGGTGCTATATAAATAAATAATAATAATAATTTTAAAAAGTCTGGAGAACATAAACAAGAGATGCCTAAAAAAGCTGAGCAGGAGATGACCAAAAAACAAAACGCTGGGAAAATAACTATTTTTTTTCATCTATAACCAGCTTTACATGCCTGGTATCTCACCATCTATTTAAGCCAAAGAAAATGAGAAGGCCACATGGAAATTTCCACTAAAATTAGTCACATGGATTATTGGTGTGAACTTTTCATTATCAGTTGCATCAGCAAAAACTTAAGACAGGGGTTGCCAATTTGCTACACAGTCTCAGGCGATGTTCACACATATTGTTTTTTTCTGTAGCCACAAACCTGCTTTCTCGGCAGTAAAAATGCTGAATTCAAATATAGGTTTTGCATCATTTTTGCAGCGTTTTGTTGCTGCTTTTTTTGGTGTGGATTAACATGTGTGTTTGATAAACTCAGTTTTATTCACCAAAAGTGCAGAAAAAAACACAGCAAAATCTGTTTGCTGAATTTTATGCAGCATTTTTGCACTTTCTCATTCCTTTCTATGAGTGAAAAAAAAGCTGAAAGAATTGACATGCAGCAGATTTAAAAATTAGTTTTCCAATTCAGACTGGAAAAGAAAAAAAACGTGTGCATTAGATTTCTGAAATCTGATTCTTCTGGTACTGTAAAAAGCAGGTTTTTCTTTGCATAAAAAATGCTGCAAAAACACTGCGTGTGAACAGTGTATCCCTCGATACAATTTTGGATTTGGCTAAAAAAAAGCACATTAAAAATGCACTAAAACTGTGACAACTGCATTTGTGAATTCAGCCTAAAGTAATTATTATTGGCAATATTTTTTTAATCACAACTAGCATTTCTCAGTGCAGAATCCTCCGGTGAGACAGGGGACAAGGAGGAGTAGAGACCATCATAGCAAATACTTTCTGCAGCACATATTTTGCCACAGGGCTGTTAATAAAATTGTGATCACCAGTAAATAAATTCGGAATTAGGGAACTGCACCCAGTCAAGAAAACTTTATAACTGGACAGTGAAAACTTTTTTTTAAGCCCTTGATACTGATATTTTAGAGCTCTACTTTCATTTGAACCCTTGACATTTTGGTTTGTGGTTAACAAAGTGACAAACCACAAGCTTTAGTTATCTTTTCTCCTTGAGATGACCATAAAAGTTGCCCTGGATCAACGATGTAAAGAAATGTCAAGACTCATTGACAGTCTAATATATCGTAGATAGTTTTTGTATTCTAGTAATATTGTAAACCCAAATCTATTAGACTTACGCCAAGGATGGATAGTTAATGTGAAAAGAACATTTAGAACTTTTTATAACCTACTTTCAGAAATACCATGAGATTATGGAGAACTGCAAGAAGCTCAAGCTATCCTGTGTCATCAGCTTTAAACTAGGGCACTTTTGCAAATATTAAGAGAACATTCCCAAGAAAATGAGCACAAGTTTAACTTCATTTTTCAAAATTTTTCACTTAGATGCACTAGTACAAAAACAACTCAATCACTGTGATTTAGATTAGATACAACTCTTACCGGTAAGGACAGATCCCTCTCATCTCGGAATTCAGGTAGCGTTTCTAAGCAGAAGATGACTATGGAAATCAGGATGACCATGACGGAGATAATGGCAATGATACGAGCAGCAGATGAACTGTCTGGATGTTCAAACAAGAGCCAAACTTGCTTCATAAATTCACATTCGGGAAGAAGTCTCTCCTCCTCTTTAGGAAATCCTTCATCTTCCCTAAATTCCCGATCACTTCATCTCCAAGCTGGTAAAACATCAACTCCTCCATGAAGACATCTAGGGGTACATTAGTAGGCCGTCGTAGACGACCCCCGGACTGATAAAAGTATAGTATCGAGTCAAAACATGGCCGGTTCCGGTCAAAAAAATACTCGTTCCTCAATGGATCAAAGAATCGCATTCGTCTCCTTGGATCTCCCAACAAGGTGTCAGGAAACCGACTCAGTGTCCTCACCTGAGTCTCAAACCTCAACCCAGACACATTGATAACCACTCGTTCACAGCAGTCTTTCTGGCGGCAAACTTCATATTTCTTCTCATCGGAGACCACAACGAGGTTCGAATTCCCAATCACTTCGTCCCCGTTCTCCATGACTGAGAGCCTATAAGTGTCCTCAAGGTAATCCCAGTAGAATTGTCATATCCATAGCCTGTTTTCAGTTTTTTATTTACTTGTTCTTCTTTTCTTTATACAGTTCACATTTTCTTTTCCCTTCTTCACATGATAGTTACTTTCAAAAACTTCCGAGTTTTGAGGGATAACTTGACGTAGTGATTCGGTTTGACTCAATGTTTGTGCAACGTTCCTGAAATCCCAAGGTCTTTCATAAACTTTACTTCCAGAGGAGTTTTCGCCCATTAATTGAGGAGACACACCAGCCTTCTCTCACAACCCTCGTCTCTCTGTTTTGTGATCCTGCCTGCCTGGCTCAGGGGATTAACATTATGTCACATTTGCTCTTGCTGCCTGTATACTTCTTTCCAGACCTTCATACCAATAGCTGCACTTCGCTCTGTGCTGTAAACAGATTCGCAGACCTCTAGGTATCGGGTTCTCTCGACTTCATAAGCTAAGAGTTCCATGCAAAATAAAAATACACATCTGCAGCTCCTCCCTCCAAACTCCCCTTTCACTGAAGGCTGTAGGTCAGCCCAGCCTCAAGTCCACTACCATGCTGTCTCTAAAAATAAGACCTTGTGAACTAATCTCCTTAGAACAGTCAACTAAATTGTATCAATATTTTTTAATAGACAAAAGTTTTTAACAAACTTTACTTACAACAGATTTTGGAATCTGAAATTATTTGCAAGCAAAAGTCGAAGTCTTGTACCTACGTATTGCAACCACCTGTGAACGTTCTTCGGAACATTTACCTTTTTTTTATTCACTGATGTTAAATCTCCATCTTCGCTAATATAAAAAATAAGTGATAAAGGAATGGAGACAGCACTCTTTATTCTTCCTTTTTCGAGATGACCGAATATATTCAATTGGAATTGACGTCTACAAAAATCAACATTTGACAAATTTTGTAATTTGCTTTTGCGTGGATTCAGCAAGGTGGTGACCGCTGTGCGTTATTTTTCTGGACAGTCACAAAGTAAACAGAAAATCCTTATGTTCACCTTGTTGCTCGCCTTTCCGGCCCCTCTGCTCATCACTGTCACCTATCCGGTCTTTGATGCATCTTCTGATCCCTGTCGCAAGTGCTGAAATCCCAGGACGGTTTCTGCACATACATGCGCGAGGTCACGGGCTTCATAAAGTAGGAAGTTCCGATTTCAGTGTGGGACGCCTAGGGATTTCAGCACAAGTGACGGTGATCAGGAAATGGAAAGAGAACAGGTAACAGTGAAGAGCGAAGGGACCGGAGAGGTGACACTGAGGAGCGGAGGGACTGGAGAGGTGACATTGAGGAGCAGATGGACCTAAAAGGTGACAGTGAAGAGCAGAGGGACCAGAGAGGTGACAGTGAGGAGTGGAGGGACCAGTGAGGTGAGCGGTAAGGTGAGTATAGAGATTTATTTTTTTATATTTTACATTTATTATGTTCGGTGGTCTAAAGAGTCCTCAGAGCATAATAAGGGATATTAAGTTCATTGAGATTGACTACTCTGTGAATGGGATTTCCCAGGGAAATCGGCGCCAACAGGTGAATTTAAATAATTCCTGATCCACTTATCTCTCTTCCTATTTGTCTGATTTGAAGGTTTTGAATAATCCTCCTAAATAATAACCATCAGTTTAAACTTTGTTTTTCCATAAATCAATAGTACGTATGAAAAGAAAAAAACTTTGTAATCTATCTTATCAGGGAAGTCTGCTTCTTTCTCCTGCTGGACTGATCATTCATTCTCAATTTACTAATAATATCTGTCTTTAGTGAATACACACTTTCGCATTGCTGAGATAGATGACAATTGGTGCTCATGAAGTTCTATGGAGGAGAGAGGAGCTATCAGCAGACACAGCTATTCTGCTGCAAGTTCTCCTGAAACCACAGTTACTCTTTAAAGAAATTCACCCCATTTGAACCAGGGTGGATTTGATTTAAATCAAACTGATTTAAATCACGATTTAAATCACTAGTCAGTAAGGCTTGATTTAAATCAGTGATTTAAATCAAAGTTTCTACCTAAACTAGTTCTTGCTACTTTAACATGCAAGTAGATGAAGATTTTTAGAATCACTTTTTATATTACTTTTTTCTCCCCAGTTTAATGGGTTAATCATTCATATTTGGACACCACTGTTCTGTTGTACTTAGGAAGGAGAAAAATAATCCTGACCTTAATAACGATTTAAATAGATTTATTCAACTGAAACAATAACAACATTACAGCATAAGTTATTTGCTTAAACAAACATCCATGTTTGTTAACTAATTTGGCTAAACAAAATATATATATATTTTAAGAAACTTAAGGTACTGCCACACTACACAATCCCGCTAGCGATCTCGTTAGCGTCGCATACTAATGAGATCGCTAGCGGGATTGTTTCTATATCGCTAGTAGCTACCTATTTTAGCGATGTCGTTAGGACGCTATCGCGGTTAGCGATCTCCTTAACGACTTTAGCGGTACAAAAGTACTGCTAAATCGCTAAAAAAGGTGCCACACTTAGCGATATATACTTACCCAGCGGGGCGCCAGCGACGAAAATAGGGTCCGGAACGATTCCAGCGACGAGCGAGATCACAGCAGGAAGCTCGTCGCTGGCAGATGCCGCACACAACAACATCGCTAACGGGATCGCTAAATAGTGACGTTTTTTAGCGATCCCGTTAGCGATGTTGTTTAGTGTGGCATACCCTTTAGACTGTCAGCCCAGCCGACACATGAAAAACTTAAATACTACTGTCCCTGCTGTCCTCTGTAGCTCACTCGTCGTCGTCATCTTCATCATCATCTTCTTCTTTGTTCCTATTCATAATCTGGAAAAGAAAAACAAGCTTTCCTGCTTTATTGGGTCCCAACCGATTTCTCAATTTAGAATGAATGAGTCCAAAGGAAGAGAATATTCTTTCAACGCCTGAAGAAGCTACTGCTGTTAAAAGTGAAATCATTACTTGAACAGTCTCTAAATCCAAGTGCTTAAGTGACTTCCACCAGTTTACTGGTGTGACCTTCCTTAAAATATCTTCAGCAAACAAATATTTCTTGAATGGTTCCCCCTTAGCTCTGAAGTTTATTATAGTTGGCATTAAAGATGGATGATTGCTGGATACCCATGTCATAGCTAACTCCTCTTCCTCAGCACTTAGGTTTTGACCCTGATATTGGATATTGACAATATTTGCCAAAAAATGAGCTGGAATCAGTGCTTGTCCCATTTGTTTGTTTACTGCTTGTAATTAATTCTGTCCATGTGTAGTTCTGTTTTTAAGTGTTCACTCAGTTCCTTCCAAATTTCAACAGCATCCGCAATAAAACAGCTATTTTTCTGTATTTTGTTTAAAGCTTGAGAGATGGGTTTCAGGAAGCTCAGCATGTTCAACATTTCTCTTAAGCCCAATGTTGAGGATTTTGGCCGTGACAGTGCCATCTATTTTATCTCGATTTTTTCACAAAGTGTCATCAGAATAGGCCAGTTTTTGATATACTGCTCAAAACAGTCCACCACAGAGTTCCATCTAACATCTTGTGGGAGCGTTAGCTTGGTTCCACCCATCCTTTTCAGAGCTGCTGCAGCAAAATGATTATTACGGAAGTATTTAGCAATTTCAACAACATTAGCCTTTATTTCTGGAACACTTAAGTCTTTGGCTAAGAGGTGCAGCAAATGAGCACTGCAACCATATGTTATTAGCTTTGTATTCCCTCCCTGCTCTTCTAAATTTCTTCTCATCTTGGATACGTTGCAGCATTGTCAGTGACCAAACTGCGTACTAGACATTTGAATTTTTGTTCACATGTTGTTATAGCTTTTACTGCCACTTCTTGTAAGTATTCTGCTGTGTGTGCATTTCCTGACGTATCAGTTGTTTGTGCAAGGAAGACTTTACCTTCTTCTGTTATACAAGCACATACAATAGGATCATTGTGGACATTACTCCACCCATCAATACTTAGGTTAACAATTTTACCCTCCAGAGCTGTTGCACATTGCTCCATTTCTCTGTCATACACTTAATCCAGCAGTTTCCCTGCAAAATCAGCTCTGCTGGGTGGACTGTATCCTGGTCTCAGTGACTGAACCATATTAATGAAATGTGGGTTCTCAGTCAGATGGAAAGAAGAGTTCGTTGCATAAATAAACTGGGCAATTTTTTCATCAATCAACTCTTTTTCTATTCTGCTAGTTCTTATCACAAACCTATCTATGGTGGTTCCAGGAGGTAAAAGTTTTTTCTTCCTTTTGGGTGATGGTGATATGTGGCTGTGGGTGTCTGATGATGATGCTGCTGCTAATGAAGCACTATCCTGGATGGATAACTCTGAAACTGTAGAACAGGATGATGGTGATCTTGGAGGTGGATAGTTTCCAGAATCCATGAATTCCCCTAAACAAAAAAAGTCAATGCTGTTATTTTATTGTTTATACAATTTCTGCTTATTGTACACAACACAGCACTGCCCCAAAAGGAATATTTGTTTTTCTTCATAACTGTACCAAATGACAGTAACATGCAGTAATAATAAGAAATATAATTTTTCTCACACATGACAGTTCAGTCTTTAGAAATAGGATTCAATAAAAATGTTTACCAACCTGAAGATCCTGCCTGTTCAGAAGTGTTTCTTTGGTCATCTTCATCACCGCACTTCTCATGATGTTGCCTCATTCGCGCCACCAGGCCTTGCATCTCTTTGTTGCATCGTTTGCATTTTGCACGCATGCCTGCCTTACCGATAGGCGAAGGAGCTTCATTAAAATATTCCCAAACTGGGTCTCTTTTACGGCCTGATGCCATTATAAGGAAAGAATGTAATAAACCTCAGATCGTACACACAAACAGATCCAGACTTGTCTGTCTGTGGCTATGCTGCAGTATTGTGCTCAAAGTTTCACTTTCATTTTCTTGTCTGCTTGCCCTTCCTCCTCCTCACACTTAGATTCACATTCTTCTTGTGTTGTGCAGATCTATTCCACTCCAAACAATCAGAAACATATTGTCTAACTTCTTGGACTTGGCACTGAAGGGGTTGATTCTGTATTCATATAGGTTTGTAGAACAATAGGATTAAGGTCTTTTTCTCAACTCTGTTCATGTTGTAACATTTTTGCCGTGAAGAAGAGGCTGGGACCTCTGCGGAGTCAAATTCAGTTTTGAGAACTGCATAAGTAAAGCGAGCGTCTGTGATAATATAGGAGAGAAACTGCCCACTAATCCTACAGAAACCTCTGGAAGAGCATGGCATTGTGAATGTTACACATATACAGCCTTTATTCTACTGAGTTAAACAACTCAGCTTTATCTCATGATGGAAGAACCTTTGGATGGTAAAATATTTTCCTCAAAAAGCAGCTTATTGAAAAAAATCCGATTTAAATCAAAAAAATCCGATTTAAATAAAAAAAATCAGATTTTTTTGATTTTTTTAAAAAAATCATTGATTTTTATCCACCCTGATTTGAACACTCAGACATTTTATTTACCTGCGGTGCTTATTAATCACAGCTCCATTTTCTTTTTGTAGCATTCAAATACATTGCTGTTATTTAGTAAAGATTTATTTTTATAAGCAGGTGTTTTTTTGTAAAATAAAGCACTAAAGGCTGAAATTGATTCATTTTCCTATGACTTCCATATCAGTAGATATAAGCAGATTGTATATTATTTCTTTATTCTTCTGACCGATATGCGGGCAATGAAAAAAAAAAGTGAGTATTTTAGGGTCTTGCAAGCTTATTATCGATTTGTTTCCATTTGCAGCCATGATGAGTAAGAAAATAAATACTTTAATCTGCTATGTAATTTGACAGCAGCATGATGTAAAGGCAGAGACCCTGATTCCAGCGATATATCACTTAGGCTACTGGATGCGGCAGTTGTGATAGAATCACAGTTTTCTCTGCTGCAGATCTAAAAGAGCTCACACAATGCTGAGCTCTGTATAACCCCACCCACACTACTGATTGGCAGCTTTCTGTGTACACTGTGCATAGGCAGAGTGCGACTAATCAGTGGTGGACACCTAGTCCTATAGTGATAATCTCCTGCTGATAAAACACTGATTTTATTAAAACAAAAACACAGCCCAGTAAGTGACACATCACTGGAAAAAGGGTGTCTGCCCCTACATGGTGCTTCTCTCAGATTACAATTACATATATTTTGGAGATGACACCTATATAACAAACTACTATATGAAAATATAGAAAATATAGTGAAAATACGCTTTAAGAAATAGCAAATATGTCACTGTAAATCTTAATTTTAAATACTGTAGTTCTTGTTTATTTTTTCTGTGGTCTGATATACTCCAGCTTTCACAGATTTTAGAAATACAATTGCCTCATAATGGACAATTATCGCCAATTCACAGGTAAGGTGATAAATGCTTGGTTAATGGGGTGCCACTGCTGGGAACATTACTGATCACATGAACAGGGGTCCACCTCACTATATGACTGCCATCACAGACATTGAAAGAATGACAACGGTCAGACATGTATCACCTATTTTGTAGATGACCATTGTGAGAAGACTCAATTAATTCTCCTGATGACAAATTTGTAATAGGGTCCCCAACCATCATGCCTATAATTGCCAAATGTCACATATTTCTCAGGCTGAACAAAGTTGGGTAGAACTTAAAACCCTCAGAAATGTAGGCAATATTACATGCGCCATTTTTAGTACCATTCTCTTAAAGAATAACCGTCATTGTAATTTTTATTTCATAGATCATGATAATAAGCAACTTTTCTAATAAATCTTATTAAAGGAATCTATTTCTTTCTCATCCTAAACTGACCATTTATTCATAATCCATGGGTGAAACATGTGTGATCAGTGAAAACAGATTTTCCCATTATTTAGATAACATTTAACAGTTGGTGCTTTGAAAATTCTGTGGAGATGGGAGGAGCTGGATGCCGACACAGACATTCTGCTGCAAGTTCTTCTGAAATGACAGTTATAGTTTAAACTTCTTTTTTTTTTAACGAGTAACTGTCATTTCAGGAGAACTTGCAGTAGACTGTTTTGTGTCCCTCTCTAGCTCTTCCCTCCTCCAT
>JARQOD010000003.1:445775550-445838657 GCA_033576555.1 Oophaga sylvatica | reverse complement strand
GGGGCTGTTTGTAGGAGAGGAGTGGTAGTTCTGGGAATATGTCTTTCAATTTGTGGTCTCTGTGGAATATGGGTTGGAGATCAGCACCAATTTTCCTTAGGATGCTCATGTGGGGGTTGTATGTGACCACAAGAGGTACCCTGTTGTTTTCCTCTCTCAGTTTGTAATCCAGGAGGTTGCTTCTTGGGATTCTTGTAGCCCTGTGGATCTGTTCATCTATTACCAGTGGATGGTATACTTGTTGTAGGAATGTATTCCTCAGATAGCAGCTGTAGTTCCCTGTCTTTACTGTCTGAACAGATCCGAATATATCTCAGAGCTTGACTGTAGATGATGGATTTTTTTGTGTGTCTTGGATGAAAGCTGTTCCATCTAAGGTATGTTGGACGTCCTGTGGGCTTATGGTAAATTGATGTTTGTATGGCGTTGTCCTTGATGTATATGGTCAAGTCCAGAAAATGTATTTGAGACTTTGAAAAGTTGAGGGTGAGCTTGATGGTTGGGTGGTATTTGTTGAAGTTATTGTGGAAGGTGAGCAGATCATCTTTTGAGCCTGTCCAGATTATTAGCAGGTCATCAATGTAGCGGAAGTATGCAAGAGGTTTAATAGGGCAAGATGACAAAAACTCCTCCTCCAGTTTCGCCATAAATAGGTTTGCATATTGTGGGGACATTTTGCTTCCCATAGCGCTGCCCATGCACTGTTGGTATAAATTGTTCCCAAAAGAAAATAGTTGTGATGAAGCACAAACCTGATGAATTGCAGTGTTGGTTCTGTGGCCAGATTGTTCTTTTGAAGGAAATATTTACATGCTGTGATTCCATCCTCATGAGGAATGTTGGAATAGAGAGACTCTACGTCCATGGTGGCTAGTATCGTGTCCCTTGGAAGTGGGCCCAGCGCTGACAATTTGCAAAGAATATCCGTGGTGTCCTGGATATAGCTGGGTGTGCTCCTCACCAAGGGTTTCAGAATGTTCTCCACCCAGCCGGAGATATTCTCAGTTAAAGTCCCAATACCAGAGATGATGGGCCTCCCAGGATTACCTTCTTTGTGTATTTTAGGCAACATGTAGAAGGTGCCTGTTTTGGGATTGCCTGGTACTAGTTCCAGTAGTGAGGATGAAGTAGAATCAAATCCATTAATGATACGTGTTAGTTCCTCTGTGTATTGTTTGGTAGGATCTTCCTGAAGTGGAGTGTAGTATTTTATATCCAAGAGTTGTCTGTTTGCTTCCTGGATGTAATCTGTCGTGTTCATGATGACTATAGCTCCTCCTTTGTCCGCTGGTTTGATGATGATATTGTTGTTGGCTTTTAAGGATTGTATGGCTTTTCTTTCCTCCATACTGATATTGTTTGGCACTTTATGGTGTCTGTCCAAAATGTCAGATTTAACTTTTTTGCGGAAACAGTCTATGTAATGATCCAGAGTTTGGTTGTGTCCAGGTTGCGGGGTCCAGTTTGTCCTCTTTTTCTTTTTTGCTGTGTTATTCACATTGTCTTGTGAAGTGATATCTGCATGGTTATGAAAGAATTCTTTGAGTCGCAATATGCGGAAGAATTCCTCAATGTCACTACAGAACTGAGCCATATCCAGGTGTTTTGTAGGACAGAATGTTAGTCCCTTTGATAGAACATGCATTTCTCCTGTGTTTGGCTTGTATTGTGAGAGGTTCACAACAGAGGGCAATGTATGTAAATGATTCTGTAAACAGGGCTTACCTTCAGCTACATTGAGACCTGCTTTCTTCCTGAGTCTGTCCAGTTTCTTTTTCTTGTTGATAATGAGGTGATGTTGTAAATTATTGTAGAATTCCTGTAGCGTCTCCTTGATGAAACATGAACCCGGTCCTTGTATTCGGTCCTGTAGGCAATTTATCTCTTTATGGATGGTCCTCTTCTTGTGGTAGAAAAATCCAATGAGATGATTCCGCAGTCTCTCAGATGATCTGTAGCAAAGTTTCTGTGAAAAATGGGTGTTGTAGGTATATTTTGTTGGATTCCTTATCATGAGGCCTTGAAGATGTCGCTGTTCATTTGTGCCAGTTTCTTCAGGAGATTTTTCAAATCCATCTGTGATCGGTACATTGGGGTATCTTCAATTTTCATGGTGTACAATAATAAATTATATTGTGGTACCGTGTTAGCCAGAAAAATCGATGTGAATACTTCTCTGTCCAATTATGACAAGAGCATTCTTAAAGTGATACCTTTATTGGCGAACCAGAAAATTATATGTTCGCAAGCTTTCAGAGCGCAGAGGCTCCTTCTTCAGGCAAGATACTCCAGAATGTTATAAAGAGTGATCAGCTTAACAGCAATTACTTGCAAAGTCAATATTTGGCTAGAAAATGAACTTTATCCCCCAAAACACATTTCAACATTATTGCAGCCCTGCCTTAAAAGGACCAGCTAACCTCTTTTCAGTGATTGCTCCATTAACACAGGTGTGGGTGTTGATGAGGACATGGCTGGAGATCAATCTGTCATGATTAAGTAAGAATGACACCACTGGACACTTTAAAAGGAGGCTGGTGCTTGGCATCATTGTTTCTCTTCTGTTAACCATGGTTATCTCTAAAGAAACACGTGCAGTCATCATTGCAATGCACAAAAATGGCCTAACAGGGAAGAGTATCGCAGCTAGAAAGATTGCACCTCAGTCAACAATCTATCACATCATCAAGAACTTCAAGGAGAGAGGTTCCATTGTTGCCAAAAAGGCTCCAGGGCGCCCAAGAAAGACCAGCAAGCGCCAGGACCGTCTCTTAAAAGTGTTTCACCTGCGGGATCCATGGCCTGGAAACTCCCCAGATCTTAATCCCATTGAGAACTTGTGGTCAATCATCAAGAGACGGGTGGACAAACAAAAACCTAAAAATTCTGACAAAATGAAAGCATTGATTGTGCAAGAATGGACTGCTATCAGTCAGGATTTGGTCCAGAAGTTGATTGAGAGCATTTCCTTCAAAAGAACAATCTGGCCACAGAACCAACACTGCAATTCATCAGGTTTGTGCTTCATCACAACTATTTTTCTTTTGGGAACAATTTATACCAACAGTGCATGGGCAGCGCCATGGGAAGCAAAATGTCCCCACAATATGCAAACCTATTTATGGTGAAACTGGAGGAGGAGTTTTTGTCATCTTGCCCTATTAAACCTCTTGCATACTTCCGCTACATTGATGACCTGCTAATAATCTGGACAGGCTCAAAAGATGATCTGCTCACCTTCCACAATAACTTCAACAAATACCACCCAACCATCAAGCTCACCCTCAACTTTTCAAAGTCTCAAATACATTTTCTGGACTTGACCATATACATCAAGGACAACGCCATACAAACATCAATTTACCATAAGCCCACAGGACGTCCAACATACCTTAGATGGAACAGCTTTCATCCAAGACACACAAAAAAATCCATCATCTACAGTCAAGCTCTGAGATATATTCGGATCTGTTCAGACAGTAAAGACAGGGAACTACAGCTGCTATCTCTGAGGAATACATTCCTACAACAAGGATACCATCCACTGGTAATAGATGAACAGATCCACAGGGCTACAAGAATCCCAAGAAACAACCTCCTGGATTACAAACAGAGAGGACAACAACAGGGTACCTCTTGTGGTCACATACAACCCCCACATGAGCATCCTAAGGAAAATTGGTGCTGATCTCCAACCCATATTCCACAGAGACCACAAATTGAAGGACATATTCCCAGAACTACCACTCCTCTCCTACAAACAGCCCCCTAACTTAAGGAATCTCCTTGTCAGAAGTGTCCTCTCGTCACCATCAGTGACTGGCACATTCCCATGTAACAACAAAAAATGCAAAACTTGTACCCACATATTACCAACAAATACAGTCCGTGTACCAAACACAAATCAGGACTATAAGGTCATGGGTTCCTTTTCATGTACATCCTCCAATGTGGTGTACATGATACAATGTACAAGGTGCCCTGGAGCTATCTATATTGGGGAAACCATGCAAAAACTACAAACAAGGATGAATCTACACAGACATACGATCAGGAATGAAATGGACACGCCTGTGGGAAAACATTTCTCTGGAACTGGACATTGTATGACAGACTTAAAAGTCTTAATACTAAAAGGTCATTTTAAGGATGACAGGGAGAGAAAAATATGGGAATTCAAACTTATTAGGATGTTCAATACTTTGACACTAGGACTCAACTTAACACCCGGTTTTATGGTCCACTACATAGACACAGTTCACACCTTCACCAGAAAGACTCCAGATAGCTAAGAACACATTCCCACTAGCTCTCCATTTGTAAGAAAATGCTAATTTGATTTCCTTTGCTTATCTTTTGAAGGCATCACACCTCCCAGGTCTTTAACAAATTTCCTACTATAGTAAGCATCTAATGTGTCTTTCTTATTATTCCAAATGTAATCTTGCCTGAAGAAGGAGCCTCTGCGCTCTGAAAGCTTGCGAACATATAATTTTCTGGTTAGCCAATAAAGGTATCACTTTAAGAATGCTCTTGTCATAATTGGACGGAGAAGTATTCACATCGATTTTTCTGGCTAACACGGTACCACAATATAATTTATTATTGTACACCATGAGTACTGTTATCTCTAACGTCTAAATTATGAAAGGCCAGCTCTCCTGGATTCTTAGGATGCTGGCAGGAGGGCAGGACAACCTCCTGGTCCATGTTTGAACAGGACACTACCTTGGGAAGGAACCCGGGAACGCCTTAGAACTAGTTTGTCGTCAAAAGTCTGCAGGTATGGGTCCTGAATCGACAATGCCTGCAACTCCCCCAACCTTTTTGCGGACGTTATTGCGACTAAGAAAGCCGTTTTCATAGAGTTTGGCTATCTGTATGTCTTGTGTGAGAGGAGATATGGGGTCGACATAGGACATCCAAGACTAGGTTAAGACTCCATGGAGGGACTGGATTTTTCACTAGGGGTTTCAGCCTACTGATTGCACTTGAGAATCTCGCTACCCAGGGGTGTGTGGCTATAGGATAGTCGAAAAACACTCAGGGCAGAAATTTGCACCTTCAGAGTGCTAGGTCCTAGACCCTTCAAGAACCCTGACTGGAGGAAGTCGAGTATTTTGGGAATGTTAGGCACCGCCGTGTTTTCTACGGATTCCCCTGAAAATGTGCAAAAACGCTTCCATATTTTGTTATATATGGCTGTAGTCACCGGCTTCCTACTTGCTTCTTTCGTAGAAATTACATCTTCTGAAAGCCCTCTGGATCTTAGGATCTGGCGCTCAGGATCCATGCCGACAACCGTAGTGGGTCCGGATTGGAATGAGTAACTGGGCCCTGGTAAAGAAGATCTTCCCTCTCCGGGAGATGTATAGGTTCTTCTACTGCCAAACTGTTTAGGAGCGAAAACCAACTCCTCTTGGGCCAGAATGGGACCACTACTATCACTGTCGCTCCGTCTTCCCGTATCTTCCTTAACATCCTTGGAATCAGAGGAAATGGTGGAAAGGCGTATAAGAGTCCCTCTCCCCAGTTCTGCGATAGGGCGTCTATACCTGCTGCGCCGTCCAACGGATTCAGCGAGAAAAATGTTAATTTTGTATTTTCCCTGCTGGCGAAGAGGTCCACCTGCGGTGTTCCCCACCGCTGGCAAATCATCTTGAAAACTTCCGAGTTTAGCTCCCATTCAGACGGATTTAGTTTCGTCCTGCTCAAGAAGTCGGCCACCTGATTCTGGGCTCCCTCCAGATGAACTGCTGAGATGGATTCTACCGATTTCTCCGCCCATCTGAATATCTGGTCCGCAAGATGCTGTAGTGCCGGGTGTCTTGGCCCTCCTTGATGTTTTAGGAATGCCACTGCCGTCGTGTTGTCGGAAAGTATCTTTACGTGTTTTCCTCTGAGCATCCCCCTGGAGTGGAGAACTTTCCAAATGGCGAACAGCTCTGAAATTTGACGACCTTGTACTCGTCTCTGGGTCCCATTGGCCCTGATAGTAGACTCTCTCCACATGTCCGCCCCATCCGGTCTGACTGGCATCTGTAGTGACCGTGAGGGAAGGTGTGAGAATCCAGGGTACCCCTACTCCTAGGTTCTTCTGAACGCTCCACCAACCCAGCGATTTCTTCACTGTCAATGATAGTTATCTTTTGGTCCAGGGAACACTGCCTCCTGTCCCAGGACCGAAGAATTTGATGCTGTAATTTTCGTGAGTGGAACTGGCTCCATCTCATGCAAGAAATGCATGCCGTCATCCGGCCTAGAACTGCCATGGCCTGCCTGATGGAACAAAACTTTCTTACGAACTGACGAATGTTCTCCGTGAGGGACCGCTGCTTCTCTTCTGGTAAAAACGAGGTTCTGGTATGGGAGTCTAACGTGACCCCTAAAAACTTTACTCTGGTCTGCGGGACTAAACTCGACTTCTTCCAGTTTATTATCCATCCCAGCTCCTGAAGAACGGAAATTGTGGTCAGACAATCTGCCCTGAGCTGTTCCTCGGACCCCGCTGCTACCAGGAAATCGTCCAAATAGGGTACTATTGTCACTCCCTGGTTTCTCAACCATGCTACCACCTCCGCCATTAACTTCGTGAAAATTCTGGGGGCTGAAGCTAACCCGAAGGGAAGGGCCTGAAATTGAAAGTGATGGACTGTTCCCTGGTGTGCCAGGGCAAACCTGAGATATCTCTAATAGGTTGGATGGATCGGCACATGGTAGTATGCGTTATCCAAGTCTAGCGTGCACATTACCATGTCCTTGTCTATCAGGGGAATAGTGCTCTTTACTGATTCCATTTTGAATCTTTTGTATTTTATGTAGTGATTCAGTGGTTTGAGATTTATGATAGTCCTGGACCGTCCCGACGGCTTTTTGATTGAAAATAGTCTCGAATAGTGACCCCTGCTTTTTTCTGACAGGGGAACTGGGACTATCACCTTTAGTCTGAGTAAGTCCTGGACATCCGTCCACATAGATGCGGTCAGAGAGGGTTGGGATTTGGTGGTCACAAACCACTCTGGCGGCCTGCCGACGAACTCCAGGATATAACCTTGGCTGTCTGGAGAATCCACAGGCTGTGAGACCTTCTGCCAACCTCCCAAGAAGTATCTTATCCGGCCCCCCACTCTGATAGCGTCATTTTTTGTGGGTCCCTGTTCTAGCTCCAAAGATGGAATCTCTTCCCCTTCCCCCCTTGGGGTAGTTCCATCTACCTGTCTTTCCTTTCCCTCTATAGTCTGGATCCTGACCAGGTCGGGATCTCCGAAAGGGCTATTTTTTTAGTTTTTTCTTTGGGGAACCCCTTTTTGTCGGCGGCCTTTTCTAATATATAGTCTAGAACTGGCCCGTACATTTTACCCCGAGAAAGGGATGGCGCATAATTTATTTTTTGAATGGGTGTCTCCCGACCACGTTTTAAGCCAGATCGCTCGTCTGGCTGCATTTGATAAGGACTCGCTTCTGTCTGCAAATCTGACTGATTCTGCGGATGCATCCGCCATGAACCCCGTGCCAAATTTTAGTAATGGTAGGGATCTAAGAATGGTCTCCCTGGGAGTTTTGGCTTTGAGGTGATGTTCTAAGTCATCTACCCAGAGATACATAGATCGAGCAACTGATGTGGCCGCAATATTAGCCCGAATAATAGCCGCCGATGCTTCCCATGTCCTTAGTAGGCCATCCGCCTTTCGATCCATCGGATCTTTTAGACTGGAGGAGTCCTCGAACGGGATTGATGATTTCCTTGCCACCTTGGCAACAGGCACGTCCACTTTAGGGACATCATCCCAAGCTCTGATGTCGTCAGGATTGTATGGCAACCTGAGCCTGAAATCCCTAGGAATTACAAGTTTTTCCGCCTCCTGCCATTCTTCCAGGATCATGGATCGGATATGGCTATGGACTGGGAATACTCTGGAAATCTGGGATTGTAGTCCCCCTAACATTTCATCCTAAACGGATGTCTCCTCTGGTGCGTCCTGTATTTGCATAGTATCACGGACCGCTTGGAGCAACTCGTCTGTCTGCCGATATTTTTTCCCCCTATTTGACAGTTCGTCCTTTTCTTCCTGTTCTGAATCCTCCCAGTCCTCTTCCTCCGAAGTACTAGGTTCCCTAGGCCTCTTCCGGGCTTTCTGGGTTTCAGCTTCGCTAAGGCAAGGAAGGTTCAAGCCTGAAATGGATGCTTGGACCTCCTGCCTTATCATGAACCTCATATTGGTTAACGATGTCTGCTCCTCTCCGACGACCTTATAAGTGCAGGTGTCGCATAAAGGTTTTAGCCAGCCCTCGGTAACTTAGATACACAAATCGGGCATTTCTTTCTATTGCCAGGTTTCTTCTCCTGGGTTGTTTGTTCCCCTATAAACAAAGAGGTTCCCTTCTGTAATTTAGGGGTACATGGGGCATTGTGGGCACTAAGTCAGGCTTTAAGTAGCCTACTCACATGCCCCTGTGCGATCTCTGGGCCCTCAGGCCTGGCTGCGTTCTCCATCTCGCTGCACCGCTATTGTCTGCCTTTGTCAGGATGGCCGGCGGTGTCTCCGATCAGAACCCCCTTTTTATCCTCCTTACCTGGTTGATCCTGCCCCTCTGCGCGACACGATCGTGCCCCCGCATGTCTCCGGCGTGTGACGCGACCGGAAGTGACGCGCCATGACCCGGAAGTAGCTCCTTGCCGCCTGCTGCCGGCGTTCGTCGCTGCCGACTGAGCCCAGGAGAGTGGTATGGCGCCGGACCGAGAGCCTCCTGTCCGGAGGAAGCGGGCCGCGTACCAGGAGCAGCGCTACACTGGCATCGCTGAGGGACCTGACAGAAGCAGGTATCAGCACAGATCTACCGGGTGGGAAGGGAAAGGCTGGGCCCCTCCGATCCTCACCATCTGCCAGCACGATCAGGGGCTTTGCTCGTCGCTCCTATCAGTGGGACAGGAAAAACACTGAGTGCCGAGGGGGAGGGTCCTTTTAACTGCTTGTTGTTCCTGTCCCATTAAGGATAAGAAGGACGTCCTCCATGGGGCTGTCAGGTGGTGAACTGGAAAAGAGGCCTAAGTTGCACTGTCAGCCAACTTAGCATAGCAAACGAGGACAGTTTATGGAAGAAAAAGAACTGGAGTAACCAGAAAGTGACCAGGAGAAATGAGGAATACCACAAAAAACATTCAGTCCATAACAGTATGACCCATTACTGGCAAAATAAATGAAAGCAAACATCCCCAAAAAAGATCAACATTAAAATGATTTTATTTTTGAGAGGCCGTAAAAAAGGAAATAAAATAAATGCAACTTTACACAAATTCAGGGATGATTTTGTTACATAAACATGTAAAACATACCCACCTACAAGACGAAAAAAAAAAATTTCCAATGGTTAAGTCCAAAACTGATGATAATAGCATTACTGTTTAGTAACTGCACATTTAATTTCGGTTGTGGGGAATCCAAGTTGTATTCACAAGCGAGAAACAGTGGCTGTGGCTTCTTGAATGTACACTACGAAGTCTGGCTACAGAAGAAAGTTCATTTGAGGATGGAGAATTCGTCAGATTAGACAAGGTCACTCCATAGGAGGCTCCACCATATAGCCATTTTCTGTGGATAAATAGCCGTCTCCAGACTGCATGGACTCTTGGTCTAAGTACATATCCTGGCTGGTCTCCTCAGTTTGCTCCTGAATCATACCGTTATCTGGAATTCTCTCCTCCCTCTTCTCACTGCGGTCACCACGGTCTCTATCCGTTTGTGATCTCGGTCCCTGTCCCTATCTCTGTCCCGCCTGCGATCCCTGTCCCGATCTCTTTCCTTATCTCTATCGCGGTCTCTATGGCTGCGCCTCCTGTCTCGATCCCGGTCTCTATCTTTATCCCTGTCCTTTTCTCTATCCCTTTCTCGGTCACGATCCCTACTCTTCTCTTCTGGCTCCGGCTTGTACTCAATTCCATCCAAGCCTGTATCAACCGCCTGTAAGTCTTCAACAGTAACTTCAGCAGTTTCTTGACTTTCCCCTTCAACACGCTCCTCTTTCTTTTCCCGGTCACGATCTCTATCCCGTTTCCGGTCCCTACTACGGCTCCTACGTTTGCGATCTCGGTCTTTATCCTTATCTTTGTCCTTATCCTTGTCCTTGTCTTTATCCTTATCCCTACTCCTTTCCCTGCTACGTTTCCTTTCATCCTTTTCACGACTTCGGGACCTTCTCCGACGATCCCTGGAACGGCTTCTACGCCTCTCACGATCCTTATCGCGCTCCCGGCTCCTTTCTCGTCGGTCTCTTTCCCTTTCTCGGTCACGATCCCTGTTAAAAGCAGATAAGCCTTAAAATCAATAGATGCACAATTTTGAGAAAAAATATATACGGCTATGGCAAAAATTAAAGAGACTACTGCAAAATTTTCAGTTTGTCTGATTTTTCTCTTTATAGGTATATTTGAGTAAAATGTAAATTGCTTTTATTCTATAAACTATTGACAACATGTCTCCGAATTTCCAAGCAATAAGTTTTGTATTTATTTTCAGAAAATGAGAAATAGTCAAAATAAAAAAATGAAGTGCTTGTAGACCTCAAATAATGCTAAGAAAACAAGTTCATAATAATTTAGAAACAGCAATACTAATGTTTTAACTCGGGAACAGTTCAAAAATCAATATTTTGTGGAATAACCATGATTTTTAATCACAGCTTTCATGCGTCTTGGCATGCTTTCCACCAGTCTTTCACACTGCTTTTGGGTGACCTTATGCCACTTCGGGTACAAAAATTTAATCAGTTCTTTGTTTGATGGCTTGTAACTATCCATCTTCCTCTTGATTACATTCCAGAGGTTTTCAATGGGGTTCAAGTCTGGAGCGAGGGCTGGCCATGACAGGGATTTCTTGTGGTGGTCCTTCATCCACATATTGAAACACCTAGCTGTGTGGCATGGCACATTGTTCGTCTGGAAAAATGAGTCCTCAGAGTTGGGGAACATTGCCTGAGCAGAAGGAATCAACTGTTTTTCCAGGATAACCTTGTATGCAGCTTGATTCATACGTCCTTCGCAAAGAGTACCCTGCCCAATTCCAGCCTTGCAGAAGCATCCCCAGATCATAACCGATCCTCCACCAAATTTCACAGTGGGTGCAAGACACTGTGGCTTGTACGCCTCTCCAGGTCTCTGTATAACCATTAGACGACCAAGTGTTGGGCAAAGCTGAAAATTAGACTCATCAGTGAAGATTACCTTACTCCTGTCCTCTATGGTCCAATCCTTAAGGTTTTTGGCAAACTTCAGCCTGGCTCTCCTGCTTCTCATTGATGAAAGGCTTTTTTCTAGCTTTACATGACTTGAGCCCTGCCTCTAGGAGCCTGTTACAAGCTGTTCTTGTCGTGCACTTCACACCCCAGCTGCCATTTGTTTTTGTAGGTCACTTGATGTCATCCTGAGGATGCCAAGTGACATTCGAATAAGATGACGGTCATTCCGTTCAGTGGAGTAATTTTCACCCTCTGCCGGTCTGTAGCTTCGTTGTCCTTAATGTCTGCTGCTTGACCTTGTTGTAATGGACTGCCGTCTTAGAAATTTTAAGGATGGAGGCAACATGACGCTCACTGTATCCTTCTGCTAGTAAAGCCAGAATTGAGCCCTTATTTTCCTCACTCAAGACTTCTTTTCAACTCCTTTGGAATGGTTAAAAGTTATTTTTTCATTCCTATTACTTTTGGAATTTTTACTAGCACTTGTTTTTAACATCCAGCTTGTCCATCTGCAAGAGGATTTTGAACACCACAGCAGTGTTTTTTTCTATACTTTCCTTCGTTAAATAAGATTTGGTTCAGGTAATCAACTAATCAGAAGCACATTAAGTAGAATGAGGTGTACTCTGGTTGGAATTCAACTGACACTGGAATGGAATGGATGTCAGACATGTAGAGAAGCTGATTTTATAAAACTCTGCAGTGGTCTCTTAATTTTTGCCACAGCTGTATATTATATATATTTATTTGGAAATTACTAAAGGACAGAAGTGAATTATTTACAATACTAAGCGTATGCAGAGCAGGAAAGGGATTTGATCATTTATATCAACCTGGCCTACATTAAAAGCATTTTCCACTATTATTTGTCCCCCTTTTCGTATGTCCTAACAGTCACTTTTCTATCATACTTTTTTTTTTTTACCTGCATGGGCCATGACTTAAAGAGGCCTAAGTTACGCTGTCAGCCAAAATTGTGTGGTCCACATAACCCTTTGTTATCAGTGAGCCAACGCTTTTTATTCTACTTCCAATCTGGGCACTGAAATTGGACGTAATGACAAAAGGACATAACTAATGGGGGAAACGCAACTTTTCCATGATGGACAGGAGTCTGAGCATGCATGCTCAGCTTCATTGTTAGGACATATGAAAGCAGGTCATATAGTAATGGAAAGCGCCTTTAAACTTTGTGTACTGGACGGTTTTGAGAAATATTATCAAAAAGGTTGATCTGAACTTTTTTTTTGTAGGCCACGATTAGTTTACAGTACTCAGCTGTACACTTGTGTCATGTACTTATGGATATAATCCTTACCGCTCATCATATCTCGAGGTATCATCTCTGCCAGAGTGCCGTATGTTAACATCTGCTCCCCACGTCTGGTGCCTCCAAGACCACCACCTAAAACATTCAGCAAATTAAAAAGATTGCAGAACATTTAATACAGGCTTCCTTTTACTTTTGTTGCTAGTGAAATTAAATTGCACCCATCTTAAAATTATGGTCTGTAAAAATAAATATAAAAACAATGTCAACGGCTCCACTGCCTTCAGTCGGGCTAGTAGAGAAGTCATTCCTTGCACCGCTGACGAGAACAGGTTCCAAGATTAACAAGGAAATTTGTTAAACAGCAAATCGGTAAATTATGTCACGAGAAGTCTCCAATTTGAGGAGCTCTAGAATTTATACCTACAAAAATTTACGTATTTTACATGATTTTTTTTTTTTTTATGTTGCCATCTTTAAAAACTGCAGCTCCTTCAAGGGACCAGGCAGCGACTGACAACGATGTTCTTACCAAGTCTGCGTGGGCGCCAGCCTTTCACAGTACGTCCTCTCTCAACATCAACCAAAACACGCCTTCCATCAATTTTCTTTCCATCTGCATGCTTGTATGCCGCTGTAACACATTGTTTCCAGAAGGGGCAGAACAAAAGAAATTAGCCCAGGTGACCACCACATCTCCCCTTTTCCCAGTACCTTAAAATTTACACAAGTAAAATAAAACCAGAATACTAAATGCAGGACATCAAGCGAGTTGCTCTTCTGGGCTGTTCAAGGAACGGTTTAGAGCCGGCGGTGCAGCGTCTGGTAATCATACGTTCAATGTTCTCATCGTCTTCAGCAACTGATTCCTGACATACCCATTTCAACACACAATACTTTGTACACTTGGACTGTTTTGATTAAAACCCCCAAGCTAACAGGTTGAATTAAGTCAGGAAAAAACATGTCTTCTTAAAGGAACACCACCACTCGTGGCCACGTCACTGGAATGGCGATGAGCTGCAAGCTACGTTAACCTAATCTTATACAACCCCCTTAAGTGTTTTGCATTTCATATTAAAACATTCCAATCGTACATGAATGAGGTTTGAAAAACTATACTTAAGGGGAAACTGAAAGGCAAACTCAAAGAGTGACAGTTTTTAATTTTTAGCTCGTAAATCAATGGGAATAATGAAAACAAGTAACTTTGTAATCTATTTTATCAGAGAAATTTACTTCTTCCTCAGCCAGGATCTTTCATTTTCAAAATTCTCAATTCTTGGGAAAATTTGTATTCAGAATAGACAGATTTTTTACATTAATGCGATACGATGACAGTTAGTACTCATAAGATTCTATGCAGATAGGAGGAGCAAGAGGCAGCTCCTCCCCTCTACAGAAATTACAGTTTAAGCTTATAAGATTCAATATAAATGGGGAGAAGTCAGATAGCGCTCGACCCCTCTAAATGACAGTTGATGCTCAAGATTCTATGTGGAGGGGAAGTGCTCCTCCCTCCATCTACATAGAATGTTATGAGCAACAACTTATATCTCAGTAATTTAACATTTTGTCTTCACTGATACAAATTTTTACACAGGAATTGAGAATGATCAGTCCTGACAAAGAAAAAAGCAGCTTGCTATGATAACATGAATTACAAAGTTGCTTATTTTGATATGTATTACTGATTAAGGAAATAAAAATTAAAACGTGGTTACTCTTTAAGCCATTAAACATGTTGCCGTTACACTGCACAATAATTTTTTCTCTACTCGCATGTTGCAACTACCCAAATAAACTGACATGTGATGTAGCAGAGGACTGATATGTTCTTTGTCCGAAAGACAAATATGACAATGTAGCCCTAACCTTAGGGAAGAGTCAGACGGCCATATCTCAGATGAGGATCACAACGCAATGCTAGGACTGGCCGCCGGCTCTCCTGACCCTGATGGCATATATTTCTATGCAGCGGTTATGCTCGGGTCTAGAGAGCCGAAGGCCAGTCCGAACATTGCGTTGTGATCCTTGTCCAAGTTATACAGACGTCTGACTCTTCCCCTATAGGAAAGAGTTTCACTAATCTGCAAACAAAATCGATACAGGGAATCATCTCTAAACTTTTGAGAAATTTTTTTTTTTTTATAAAAGCCTTCATAATATACCCCACCAGCTGAAAAGGAGAAAAGCACATGTTATAAGATAGGTTTCCTATTCTCATGATAAAAATAATTAACTTAAAATGTATGCCAACTTTTGTGTGCTTTTTGTTGTCCCATTTAGAAAGAAAAAAAACCAACAACTTAACAACTTTATGTGTAAGGCAGCTACAGGTTTACCTTCAATGTTTGCAGGTGTCTACAGAATTACACACTGGTAAGTGAAGCACTACAATAATATACAGCAAGAAGCACTAGACAAGACCACTAAAGTAATAAAAAAAAGTTTACCTGATGAAACTACTTACAAAATCTTTTCAAATTACCGCCTCAAATTCAACGAATTTCATGACGATATCTTGGGAAATGAGGTTTGAATCTTGGACGTTCCTTTTTATTTTATTTTTTATTTTTTTTGCCGATCGGATGCATGTGGTCAAAGCTGAGAAAAGCTTACCTGTCTCAGCTGCTCTACTTATCTCCGGTATTATCATGATATAAAAGCTGGATAGGCACCCGACAGACTAACGAGGGCTCCATTTAAAAGTCTCTGCTTCGAAAACTGGCAAAGAATCTGCCACCTCCTAGTATAAGGTCCATAGAAATGTCCTTTCTGCGGATTGAACCGCCCCGTCGGATGAATTTTTGTTTGGCAGGAATGACCCGTACATACCGGCCAAACTTGCGAGATTTCCGTTCAGGAGGCTTAACTAAAAAAGTTTGCACATGGATTGACAACACCGAAATCTTCTTAGCGACAATTTATGAAGCTCTACCAAGATTACCAAGCTTGGTAGATGGAAACCTCAGCGACAGGATAGTCCTTTTCCCTGGGATATTATCACCATTACCATACCATACAGTAAAAACCTCTGCGCTGGTAAGCTGGTACATATTTTAAATGCAAGCTTAGACATTTGCAAGGACAGATCTATACCAAAAATTTACAAAACTTTATATTAGAGAATTGCATTGTGAGCAATTCCTTAAAAAAAAAAAAAAAGCCTTGCATTGGAGCTGTTCCCGTTAAAAGGGCCAGATGAAATTCGGGTGGCTAGCTAGCAGTAGGCAAATCAATGGGACTGTCTTTTCAAAGTTAGACATGACTCATCACCGACTTACAGATTATTTTCTTTTCCATGCAAAGGAAAAATGTATGCATGCTCTTGAAAAGATAATCCATTTGATGCCTCTACTTTCCAGTAGTATTAGGGAAATTGCCCATATTGCAACTCCCTAACATACAAGTTTATCAAAGGTGAACTTTCACGTTAAGCAGGTGTGGAAACCTGGTCAAAGGACCATAGTGGACACAGACCGCTCCTCAGAACAGGTTGGATAAAAGAGGGGGAAAAAAATGTGAATAAGGGTGGAAGGGAAGGTTGGGGGAGGAGGTGCATTGGTATTAATTTCATCCATGGTCAAGGATAGGATAGAGGCCCAAGGAAGTTACAAACAAGAGTACCAGGAACCTGATCAGGTTGTCGTGATTGTAACATCAGAATGAGAGGAGACAGTGCCTTACCACTGACCACAAACCTACTTCCCGCACCTACCCCTCTCCATCCAAGCAGTCTTCGGCTTCATCCTTTTAAAAAAAAGTGAAGATTTACCATTGCTGGTGGGCTGCCGATTCGTTATTGCCTCTATTTGATTGAAGCATCATGCGCCAATGAGAAGCCGAAAGGAAGACTCCACGCAGTTGCTGTGGCTTACCTGGGCCCTAGGCCTCGCTTTGCTCAGGCTAACCTTACCTAGGCATGCATTAATGCAACCCAAAAAAAACTTCTCACTCTACGTCTAAAACCCTACAGTAATGGGCACGGAGGACTTGTGATGCAAATAGCAACACTGCATCCCACAAGACACAGACTAACAGAGCTGCACCGTTACACGACTGTCACCAAAAAGACAATGGAAACAGTGTGAACATGAACTAAAATAAGGGAGTGCAGAGCTACCCTAACCAAGGCCATAACCTCATCTAGAAAATCTTCTTCCTATTCCAAAAATCTAGGACTAATATTTAAATGCGTGTTTTGGGCTAAAAAAAATTAAAATCATATCTATATATAAATAATTTTTTCATATCTATATATAATTTTTTTTTTAGCCCCCCAATTTTTTTTTCCCACAGTACCCTTAAACGCTCCGTTCTGCAACTATAGCTGGATACAACTAGGACATAAACTGACAGATGGCTACCTGAACTCAAGCTTGTGATAACTATTGCTCCTACATCCTCATATGCACATGAATATATCAGGAAGCCATATGGCCAAGATCCCAAATATGTTCGTAATGCATATCTTTTCTATACGAGTGATCTCAGCATGTTCCACTTAATGCTACATGTCTGGACCATATTCTACCCCGGAAGCACTTTTTCTTGTGCTCCTAATGAGGGGTTTGTAGTGTTAAGTAACAGCACAGAATCACTTTTAGGCTACGGTCCCATGATGAGTTTTTTTTACACTACAAATTTTTGAAAGAATGCCAGAACTTAACCTATTTTACTTAATGGGTGCAGAAAATCTGCATCAAAAACTCTCCAAAAGTTCATTCTGGGAACGTAGCCTTACTTAGAAAATCTTACCTTTCCAAGTAGTATTGTAGGTAAATACTGCAAAGCAGAAGTCTTAGCAGAAGTGGAGGCTTACCAGCCAAATCAATGGCCTGATTCTTTCATTGCAATCTAATTTTAGCTATAAATATAAAACCTTTAAACGCTACTGTAAGCAAACTAAAGCTCTGTGCACATTGCATTTTAAAACCTAACTTTAGAAAAGAAGCTAATAGGGCTCCCAACAGAGGTCCAAAAATGAGTCCTTTTGGCCTCTATTGGCACAACTTTTTAAACTATGTAGAAAAGTGCAACGAACTGCACTTTACTACACAGAGGGCTATCAAAAGCAAGCAAAAAATAAATACCCCCCCCCCTCCAGTGTGCCGTATATTTAAACTATGGCTGCCATGTGACATCAGAGGACTGTACATCCATACGATGGCATGACGCGAAGCCTTCTGTCATGAAATATTCATCGAGAATGTCTACGTCATCCAGAAGGCTTGATCGCAAGGTGCACAGAGCTTTAGACAATTATGTGTCATGATAATAATGGAACTAATTGTAACTGCCATTAAAAAAAAATAAAAGCAGTGTAGAATATCTGTACGTGTTCCTCAACAGTTTATCCTTGATGTATGGAATGTTGTGTCAACATAAGAAACACAT
This sequence comes from Oophaga sylvatica, assembly GCA_033576555.1. Classification (NCBI taxonomy): domain Eukaryota; kingdom Metazoa; phylum Chordata; class Amphibia; order Anura; family Dendrobatidae; genus Oophaga; species Oophaga sylvatica. The sequence continues at coordinate 445,820,755 of JARQOD010000003.1, read as the reverse complement.
TAGAAGTCTTTCAGTAGCTTAACACTAGAACTACAGATTTCTAGCCTCTGCTCTGATCTGATCTCATGGTACATGACCCATAGATGAAACTTTAGGCAGATCACTATCCGGAGCTCCGAAAAAAATTATATAATTAATAATTAGAAAAACAGATTGGATTCATTCAGTATTTCTTTGCAGAAAGCTGTGAACCTGTCACTAGATTCAGAAGGAATCAAAGCATTTTTAAGAAAAGTCAGCAGGGGACTATAGGCTAAGATGTGACTAGTCCAGCATGCCGGCTATTTTCTCCCAGTTTTAGGAGATTTCCAGGTCTCTTGCTATATAAAGAGCGATGGCTGCACAGAACTAGTCACATCTCTTCCTGTGGTCCCTTTTCAAAACTATGCTTTCTCCGAAACGCCTTCGGGCAGGCTGATTCTAATGGCAGGTTTCCTTTAATTTCTGCACCCACACACAGTGATTATCAACTTTCCGTGCATAAAATAAGCTCATAATGCAGTCGCTTCATGTGTGTAAGTGAAGAAATGAGACCAAAAAGGGTGGTACTGGAGGCACTTAAACAGCTTTTTATATAGAAATCCTGGAGGGTTAAGTAGGAGACCTGATGGTGCCACTTTAAAAAGGGTAGTTCCACCCAAAACAAAAAAATAAAAAGTTGGCAGTGAACAAATTTAGTCTAAAACTAAAAAGATAAAAAGATTCAGCGAACTAATACTGTATAAGCTGGCAATGTATCTACCTGCTTACTGTACAAAGGAAAAATAAAATCTGCAAAGCTAAAGACATCATGGCTGAGCTAAGTTTTGGGTGGAGTTAGTCTGGACCAATGCCACTTGCAAGGTCCCCCGTACCTTGACTGGCTGACCTTCCCTGACAAGCACTCCCTATTAGGCATGGTGACAGTGATGGTGTAGTAAGTGACTTCTAGACTGATGTGTAATCTTGCTCGCCTGTGTCTCGTGTGTAAATGCTGCAAAGTCTTACCCATCATACAAACCCTTATACCAACCATACAATGAGATGTTGTAAAGGGGAGCATTAGCATCAGCTGCAAGCCAGCAGTGGCAATTGCCATCACAATGGTGGCTGCAGTGGCAATAAGAACACAAAATTAATACACCCCACTCACAATTGGACACTTTTTGTATAAAACAATTTACAGTACAAAGATGGGCAACAGATGGCTACTGTGGATCTTACATCTATGGTCATCATGTGGAGTTGGGAAAGTACAGTGAACTCCAACTTGTCCTTTAGGATTCAATGCCATGGAGAGCAATGCATAAAACTATGTGGATATAGGGCCTAATTAGCCTAATCCATGGCATAAATAACTACAGCAATGTTGCCCATCATGTCAACTTGGAGCAGGACCCGTGTTACATTAATCCCGAGTATATTTTCTTTTAAGCTTTATTAGTATTACAGCTAACCCCATTCTCTTACATCTGTATATTAGGGATCGCTCAGACGAGCGTATATTCGGTCAGTGTCCTCAGGCAGTACAAAGACCAATAACCTGAAAGCAAATTTTCACAATTGCACACAGAGCTAGTCTTGTCCACAAAATGATTAGCTCTTTGAGGATTTTTTTCCCCATCACAGACGAGATGAATGATAAAACTGAAATGTATAAACCTATGTGTAAACTGTAAATACATGGAGAATCATACCCGATGGAAGCATTTAAAAAAAAAAAAAAAAAAAAAAAAGACATGGGGATCAGCCAACGAAAGTGTCTTGCTTCGCGTGTTGAGTGCAGCGGTGGGATTAGTGGAAATCGGGTACCCACATAATGCAATAACTTACCTTCTGGAAACAAACCCTTAAAGTTAAGGGATTTTTTTTTATATATTTAGACTGACAAACATATATAACAAGACAAATTATCAGAAGATACTCACAGTGCATGTCTCGTTCATGCTCATACTCTATAAAGGCATATCCACGGGGCTTTCCTGATCGCTTGTTATAAACCATGTGAATCTGTAGGTTTGGAAACAAAATGGATGCAATTAATATGCTAGAAAAGCTACACTTCACCTAAAACTGAAACAAAAGCACAAAAAGAAACATAACTCTACATTATTGAAGATCAAATGTGCACTCAAAGGGAAGTTTCATTCTCAAAGTAAAGTCTGATGGAAAACATGCATAACAATAAGGGCATGCTCACATAAAATCTTTTAGACACAGGTGTGGCCGCAAAGTTTTTGAAGCTGTAAACACAGCAGGAAGCCGCCTGCAGTGTTTTCATGGACATAGCGGAGGCTTCTTTTCCGCACCAAAAAGGTAGGCATCAGGTTTTGCTGCATATTTTGTGCCAAAACCTGATTCTAGAGAATAAGACTTTTTTCAACACTAAACTTAATGCACAAGAGAAATCTAGCATGTCAAACCGCAAGAAAAACATGCTTTTCTACCAAGAAATCAGGTTTTGCTGCAGAAAAAAAAAAGAAGCTGAAAACATGCCTAACTGAAAATGCACACACAAGTCGTTTTTACATTGCTGTCCATATGTTCATTCTCTTTGGAGTTTTTAGAGCTATTTTGGGCGGATTTTGCCTGAAAAATGTGGTGTGCACATACCCTAAAGCTGCAGCAGCTCCAGAAAAATATTCACTCCAATTGGCATGCTTTGTGGATTTTTTAAATCAACAGCATGTCAAGTCTTTCTGTTGAATTTTCTTTTTACAGACTATTTATAAAACTTACAGGGAATGTACCTTAAAAATAAGGGTGTGTTTCCACGGTCAGTAAATACTGCGTGTTTGACGCTGTGTACTGGCGAAGAGTCAAACACGCAGCGTCCAGATGTTACAGCATAGTGGAGGGGATTTCAAGAAATCCCGTCTCCACTGTGCGTAAAAACACACAGGCGGCAGATCTGCGTTAACGGACATGCGGCGCGTCTTTTTAGATTGCAGCATGTCCTTTTTCCTTGTGGCGACGCTCCGTCGCCACAAGGGGAATAACACAGGCCTATGTAGCGCTGCGGCGATTCCCACGTGTTCAGAATGGGCGGGGCTTTGGGCGGAGCGGACTTTCCGCTCCGTCCAAAGTGCCAGATCTCCGCACCGTGGAAACACACCCTAAAAGACTCTTTCAGGAGTGGGTGAAGAATGATGTTTCAGATGAACTAGAATAACAACAAACTACTAAAGCAATTGAGGCAAGCAGCGATTAAAAAAAATAAAATAAAACATACCCGTTTGATAGGTCCGTATACTTCAAATTCTCTTCGCAGCTTAGATTCAGTTGTGTCATAGTTCTGAAACATGATTAAAATAAAAATAAAATATGGACAACAACACGTGATTATTTCAAATACATCACATCTAGTTGAAAACACAATTAAGAGGAAACTCCCGAAACAAACTTTTCCCCTTCATATCAGTAACAACCAGACAACAACATGGAAACTCACCACTCTGGCGACAAATAGCGTTTTGAAGGCATCTCCTTGAGCATTTGCATCATTGTGAGGATCCCCTGGTTGCGAAAGAAGAGAAATGTGAAGTTGCAAAGTTTTTACGTACGGCAGAAAATATATGGATAAAACATCGAGTTCAGACACTTACAAACTTTCAGCTCATTTTCCACTTCTTGTTGTCTTCTCTCAATCTTCTCTCTCCTCTGCGCAGGGGAAAATAGTTGGAAATATCTAGCAAGCCTTACATGTACAGATTGTTATGCTGCAAGTAACCTTAATATCATTTATTATAATGCTCAATACCATTAGTTTTTTCTATACTGCTCTGTCAAGAACCCTTTAGAAGATAAAGTGCAGCAGGGTTGGTGCAGTGTGACAGACAGGCAGTGACCCGGGAAAGTTCAAAACAAACATGTCCTAATGTCCAGAACTTACAAAGTAAACCGCAAACTGTATCCTCAGGATCACAGCCGGGAATCAAGACAGTCTATATCTGACACCAGTTGCCGTTGGCGACTACCACAGTGCTATGCTGAGGGGTGCCAGGCCTTTTGGCTTCGCTTGGCTCCGTGTTACCGTACTTCACACCAGCTGAGCTTTGCAGAGCCACCTGCTCTGGAAGTTTGCAAACGAAGACTGACAAACCCATCCCTTTGCTGCAGGTTTTTTTTTTTTTTTTAAATGGAATCTGTGGCCATGTGCCACAAGTAAAACCCAGCCTGGAGGGAGCAAACTGCCCCACTACCTTCCTGTAGTTCGCTCCAAAAATAAAAGCCCTTAACGGGTTTTCCTAAACATTGCCTTGGTCAAATAACTTGACCAGGTCCACACTTCCTTTTATTTTGCACTGCAGCCACAGCTATGCCTGTGACTGCAATGCACTCCAGTGGGTAAGACTCTTCTGTGCGCATCCTGGGGGCAACCCTCTCATAACACCTGTCACTGCCTCACAAAGTTTATTGGTCTAAATAGTCTTTTCTTTACAAGCGATGAATATCCTCAATCCATTGTAAAAAGTTATTGGAAAGACTAAATCAGATGTCAATGGTCTGTACTGACCACACATGTATCAGCCAATAAACTCTAGAGATGTATAGTAACATGAAAGCTCTACCTTTCTTTCCATCCGCTCATCACGAGTCTCTGCTCTTGTCGGTGGTGGAGCATCTCTGGGGTCCTATGTAGAGTGGAAAAGAAAAGCGCAAGGCCCCATTCACAAGACCATTTTCTGAACGGTTAACATGGCTGTTCTCACATGGCTACCATCAAAGTGTGTCAATTGGTCCTATTCTGGCACCCAACTTTAACACTTTCATGTACAGAGACCCCTGATGTAAAGGGACTGAACACCAGTGCCATGTGCTGCCACATGGACGTGTGAATTCAGCTCACCTCAAATTCTCTAATGTAAGGAGCTATTCCACAGTACGGCTGGTTGTGGTGCTTTTCGTGAGGTAGTTTCTCCAACGGTGGCAGATAAGGAACTGGATCTCTGGGAGCAAACAGAGCCAGCAAGTTGGGGGGCAAAAACTGCGTCATTTTGAAGACCTGGAAAAAAAACAAAAATTCAATGTGAAACTAATAACAGAGATAACAACCGTACTGTAGCTTTCTTCCAACTGCTTTGCCTTAAAAAAAAATTAATCTAAGTAATCAAAGTCATCAGTCTATTTTTCTCATACATGAGAAAATCTGATGTCTGAGTGAGCCCTAACACAGGAAGCTGCCAGGAATCATTTCACCAATCCTGCTTGTCTTATCATTTCGGGATACATGAACACGTGTTTTTGAGGTAGATCCACTCCGAAACCTGCCTGAAAAACACTAACTAAAACACAAGAAAAAAATATGCATTTTTACGCAAGAACGACTCACTGTTACGATGCTCAAAAGACTGAACGTATGAACGGCTTCACATTTCCAAAGTCAGACAGAACGTGGTTAAAAAGAGGTGACTGGTCCATTCTTAAGGTGTTTTCTGCTCTCAAGACACTAATACTTTCATATTATTGGCTAAAAAAACAAACCATGACTTAAAATTATGAAAAAAGCACTCAGGAAACGACAAAAAACTCAAGTAGAAAAGAACAAAAACCGTTAGCTTCTTGGCAAACTCAGCAAGTTTGCTTGCACGAACAAAACCATTGTGCGCACATGCGATCCAAAGGCCCTGTTCACAAGCATAAATGGTTTTGGCAGGAAAAAAAAACAGTCTACTTTTTTTATGTACATAAAATCTGCTGCGCTTTACAGTACAAGTAAACCAAATGCGATTTAATGGAAACTTGTGCCCACCATACGTTTACAGACGCTTTTAAATTGTGCATTTTTTACGTGCGTTCTTTGGCTTTTTCGGCCATCTTGAATACGCAATAACATTTTAAGTGCAGAATCCAGATTTTCCACAATAAAAAAAAAATTTTGTCTTGAGTGCATAAAAAACACATAAAAATGCCAATAATCAGAGCAGCATTTACAGTGTATTTTGGTGCAAACACCTATGCAAACAAAAAAAAGTAGAAAAACCGCACCGTACACTCTATGGGAACATGGCTTAAAAATATTTACAGCGACAGTGAACATGAATACAAACACCCCCAGATGAAGACTAAAAGCCCTTAATCGTGGAATACTTTAGGTGAGAAAGCCGAAACATTTTTTGCAGCCAGATGACTTCCCAGATTCTGCCTCGTGCTGCGGACAAAGGTCATCAATCGCAAACTTATTTGCTGCATAAGAAATCTCAGAAGAGTCTCGGAGCTATGTCACGTCTTGGACAAGGCAACTATTCAGCACGATAAGGCTGGCTATGTTGTCTCGTGGGGACAGAGCGTTAGTAATGCTTCTTCGGGCTGTTTCAGACCCAAACTTGCAAGCCTTATATATGCCTACGAGGCTGTAGTGTTGCACTCCGTCCGAGGACCGGGTTTTGAGGTCCGTCTGACCCCTTCTATCACTAGGACTCTCAAAAAAAACCTCACACTGCACATCACTGATAAGACAACTGTGTGCTGGGCTTGTGCAGAGCTCAATTCCTGGGCTAGTCCCGTGTGGGGGGCCACAGAATCTTTTAAAGCCTGATGTGGACATAGGCGGACTTCAAAAGGGATTATCCAATACTTGTATAGTGATGAGCTATATTAAAAAAAAAAAAAATACAGAAGGGTCCAACATCCCCCCCACTAATCGGGTGTTCTCCCCGCCAGTTACAAAACATCACAGCTCTGTGCACCATGTAGTAGTAGATGCCGGGTACCGCAGATAAGCTCCTGTTATAATAATAATAATCTTTATTTATATAGCGCCATCATATTCCGCAGCGCTTTACAGTTTAACAGTTTCAAAACACAAGTCATAAGTAACAACGTTAACAATACAGTAATTAAAGCAAAATAAGACGGCCCTGCTCGTGAGAGCTTACAATCTACAATGAGGTGGGGGAGATACAAAATACAGGTGTGTATATACAATGGTGCATTTACAATGATGGTCCAGCCATCTTAAGGGAGTGAGGGATGGATGGAGATAGTGAATGGGCTACACACACACACACACACACTTACACATAGAATGACTTTGATTAGTGAATGTGATAGGCCGCTCTGAACAGATGTGTTTTGAGGGAGCGCCTGAAACCATGCAAATTGTGGATAGTCCTAATTTCTTGGGGTAGAGCATTCCAGAGGATTGGCGCAGCGCGGGAGAAGTCTTGGAGTCGGGAGTGGGAGGTACGGATTAGTGCAGAGGTTAGTCGAAAGTCGTTTGCAGAGCGCAGCAGTCGGTTAGGCCGATAGATAGAAATGAGGGAGGAGATGTAGGGGGGTGCTGCAGTGTGGAGTGCTTTGTGGGTGAGAACAAGTACTTTGAATTGGATCCTATAATGAATGGGCAGCCAGTGTAAGGACTGGCAAAGAGCGGACGCGTCCGAGTACCGATTAGCCAGATGGATAACCCTGGCTGCTGCATTAAGGATGGACTGGAGAGGGGATAGTCGAGTAATGGGGAGGCCAAGTAATAGAGCGTTACAGTAGTCCAGGCGGGAGTGGATCAATGCTACAGTGAGGGTTTTTGTTGTTTCCATGGTAAGAAAAGGGCGGATTCTAGAGATGTTCTTTAGGTGTAGGCGGCAAGAGCGGGCAAGAGATTGTATATGGGAGGTGAAGGAGAGATTGGTATCAAACATAACACCCAGACAGCGAGCCTGCTGCCGGGGTGTTATTATGGTGCCGCCCACTGAGAGGGAAATGTCAGATTTAGGGAGGTTAGTAGACGGCGGGAGCAGAAGAAGTTCAGTTTTGGAAAGGTTGAGTTTCAGATAGAGAGCGGACATGATGTTGGAGACTGCGGACAGACAGTCGGTGGCGTTCTGTAGTACAGCGGGGGTAAGGTCGGGGGATGACGTGTATAATTGTGTGTCATCAGCATAAAGATGGTACTGAAAGCCAAATCTGCTGATGGTCTGTCCAATTGGGCAGTGTAGAGAGAGAAGAGAAGGGGGCCAAGGACTGAGCCCTGGGGTACACCGACAGTGAGAGGGAGAGGAGATGAAGTGGAGCCAGAGAACGAAACACTGAAGGAGCGGTCAGAAAGATAGGAGGAGAACCAGGAGAGAACAGTGTCCTGTTATAATAATAATCATCTTTATTTCTCTACAGCTATTGTGCAGCAACAACGCTGAAAGCACAAGTGTCAAAGATAAAGATTCAGGAAAAAGAGTTTCGTGATATCTTAATTCCCAAGTGTAATTTTCTTACTTTGCATTGAAATAATTGTTAGGACTCTGCTCACACAATATTATTGCGATACAGACAAAATAACCCAAAAGCTGACAAGTCGTAGGTCAGCGGCCCTGCACCCCTCCCCAACCAGGCTAACTACAAGCTCTCACCCAGTCTAACTCTAACAGAATCCCCCCCACCTCCCCTAGGGCTAACCCCAGCAGAGCTCCCACACAGAGCTAGCCGTTACCCTGTCTAACACGGACGCCTGCCCTTCGGGCTAACTGATCGCGCTCTCCCCCCAAGCTCCAAACCTGGCTATATCCGACAGACCCCTTCAAAATCCCAACCGGTCAAACACGGATGTCCCTCCAAGCTCCCAACCTGGCTATATCTGACAGACCCCCAGTACCACCCCCCAATCTAGCAGTTACCCTAGCTCCCACCCAGCCTGCCACCCCCCCAAGCTCCCACCTGATCTAACACGGACATTCCCCCCATCTGGGCTAACCGACGCGCACCCCCAGTCTAACACAGCCGCTGCCCCCCCCCAGTCTAACACGGTTGCCACAACACCCCCCTCCCGTCTATCACGGATGCCACCATCCCACTCAGTCCGGGCTGTCGCGCACCCCCAGTATAACACAGACGCCCACTGTCCAGGCTAACACGGGTGCCACAACACCTTCCCCCCTCAGTCTAGCATGTATGTTACCCTCCCCAACAAGGCTAACGCCCTCTCCCCAACCTGGCTATATCCACAGACCCCACTTCCCCAAACTAGCACTTCCCTAGGAGCCAACTGGGCTAACAGATCGCCCCCCCACCTGAGAAGGCCAGGGGGACCCCCCAGCTCCCACACAAGTTAATGCAGGATGGAACCTCCCAGCACCCACCCGCGCTAACATCCGCAGACCCCCAGCTCCCATCACAGGTCACACCAGACCGCAGCCTACTCCTGTGGAGACTGCAGGCACAGAGGTCAGTGATAGCTCCGGTGGGACTACAACTCTCAGCATGTTCTCTCAGTAAGCCGCCTCCTATTACACGTGTATGTTAGGAGTAACCAGGCCTCAGTCATGGCCGTACACCACCGCCGCCATACGCTCCCACCGCCACACACCGCAGAACAAACTCGCCACCGCCTCACAGCCCCCCGACTGCCCGCTCTTACCGAGGCGTCGTCCGCTGTGACGCCGCTCCAGCCCTGCTATCCTCCCCGCTCGCCCGCGCTCTCCTCCCGTGTGACTAGCAATACAGCTAGGCCGCACGGCGTGTGAATAGACCACAAGTCGTCATGCGCGCAAATCCATCCGCCAAAAAAAAAAACAGCGCCTAAAACTGAGCCACGCCCCCTCCGGTCCTATATTCGTAGCCACAGAACCTGTGATAGTGTTCCTCCGCTGTGGTGACATAGCCTGGAAGAGTTCGCGCTCTGGTCGGTGTGTGTGATCGGAGGCGGAACGTCAGCTGCGGTTCTGCTCTGCCCGAGAAGCCGGTTGTTTCCTTTTCTCCTCAGTAATTATATTATACACAACTGCCCTGTATATAAATATTTCATTGGTGACACCCAGCATTGCCGCGTTCTTGCCCCCTCACTTGTTGTCAGACGCCCTTTTTCTCATTTTTGGAGTTCACCCTATGAGATAAACTTTCTGTTATTTTATTCATTCGACACTAAACCGGCGATACCAAATATGTTATTTTTAATTTTTAGATTTCACATTGCAGGTAAAGGAAGGTGATATGAATTTATATATGAGTCGCCCGCCAGGGCCTGTGGGGTACTCGGCACCGAGCCCGTTCTCTTCAATGGGGGATGTCACGGGTAGCACAGCTCGGTCCGTGGCCCTGGGCGCTCACTTAAAATGGGGGGATATTTACAGGGGATTAAAGTATTTACAGTTTGATCGTGACGCCACCTGTGGTACCTGGTCAGGGTGACCAGCGCTGCAGGGTAGATCCACTGAGGGGTTGTTACTGGGCAGCAAGGTGTTAAGTCTTTCACAGGCAAGACTGGGTCCCTCAGGGTAGATGGCGGTATAGGGGTGCAGGACAGAGAAGGGAAGTTCAGCCGCAGGAGTAATAAGGCAAACACACACAAAAGTCTCTTTCTGTACCTTTACTGGTGGGATAGCAGGCACGTCCCGGGATGCTGGCAGGGTGGAGGATGCACGTCCAGTATTCCCACTGAGTAGGTGTAGGGCCTCCTTACTCCTGTAGTGTGAGTTTCTGACCTGTATATAACGAAGTCTAACTCTGTCTTCACTTATACGCCCGGCTGACTTTGTGGTGAGGCCTTCTCTTGGATAGAACAGTGTCTCTGTATGCAGGGCTCTGCTAGACTTCGTCTTCCTGACCCCGGTTACGTATCAGCACTTGTGGGCCCCTGCAACTTGAAGTCCCGTAGGGTCTCCGGTATCTCCTACTAGTCGTGTAGATTCTAGCAAGCTCGGACCGGTGTCCGGTTGTTCAGAGTAGAGGTAAGCTATCAATGCTGTTTCAACCTCTGTTACTCCTTCTCCTTTTCCACTCGCCTTTCGCCCTACTCCGACCCTTAACATAAGCACACTAGCAGAAGTTAGCTGATTCTTCTCTCTCTTCACCGCTCTCAAAGCGTCGGCACGCTTACTCACTGAAACTGCACTCAGTTGACTCAGTTCTGACCAGGCTGAAGTGACTATCTTCCTCCACTCTTACTAGCCTCCACACATTGAACTAAGCTCAAAGCTGCAGTCTTCAGGTTCTCTATGGGTGTTACCTTTGGTGCATCCCCCTGGGGAATAAGATTCCAGGCACAGCTTGGCTACACATATACAGCTCTGGCAGAAGAGACCACCATATCAAATCCCTGTCATGGCCAGCCCAATCTCCAGACCTGAACCCCACTGAAAGCCTTGGAACGTAATCAAGAGGAAGATGGATAGTCACAAGCCATCAAACAAAGAACTGTTACTGCTTAAATTTTTGTACCAGGAGTGGCATAAGGTCACCCAAAACAGTGTGAAAGACTGGTGGAAAGCATACCAAGACGCAGGAAAGCTGTGATTAATAATCATGGTTATTCCACAGAATATTGATTTCTGAACTCTTCCTGAGTTAAAACATTAGTATTGTTTATAAATGACTATGAACTTGTTTTCTTAGCATTATTTGAGGTCTGCAAGCACTGCATTTTTTTGTTATTTTGACCATTTCTCATTTTCTGAAAACACAAAATTTATTGCTTGGAAATCCGGAGACATGTTGACAGTAGTTTATAGAATAAAAGAGCAATTTACATTTTACTCAAAAATATACAGAGAAAAATCAGACAAACTGAAAATTTTGCAGTGGTCTCTTAATTTTTGCCAGAGCTATACTGTATATATATTTATAATGTTTACATTTTTTATATATTATAGATTTTAGTTTTACACTTTCAATATTTTTTATTTTTTTTTACATTTTTTAATTTACTTTTATATATGTTATGCTGCTGGACAAGGAAGGGGAATTTATATTTATAAATTTATATACACTTAAATCTATATGTTTTATATTTATATAATTATATTTTATATATATTTTTTTTGTTTAAATATTTTATATATTTATGTATATATATATATATATATATATATATATACATACACTGCTCAAAAAAATAAAGGGAACACTGAAATAACACATCCTAGATCTGAATGAATTAAATATTCTCATTGAATACTTTGTTCTGTACAAAGTTGAATGTGCTGACAACAAAATCACACAAAAATCATCAATGGAAATCAAATTTATTAACCAATGGAGGCCTGGATTTGGAGTCACCCACAAAATTAAAGTGGAATGTAATGTCCTTAAAACAAGTCAAAATGATGCTTAGTAGCGTGTGTGGCCTCCATGTGCCTGTATGACCTCTTTACAATGCCTGGGCATGCTCCTGATGTGGCTCCTCCCAGACCTGGACTAAAGCATCTACCATCTCCTGGACAGTCTGTGGTGCAACGTAACATTGGTGGATGGAGCGAGACATGATGTCCCAGATGTGCTCAATCGGATTCAGGTCCGGGGAACGGGCAGGTCTGTCCATAGCTTCAAAGCCTTCATCTTACAGGAACTGCTGACACACTCCAGCCACATGAGGTCTGTCATTGTCCTGCATTAGGAGGAACCCAGGGCCAACCGCACCAGCATATGGTCTCACAAGGGTCTGAGGATCTCATCTCGGTACCTAATGGCAGTCAGGCTACCTCTGGCGAGCACATGGAGGGCTTTGTGGCCCTCCAAAGAAATGCCACCCCACACTATTACTGACCCACTGCCAAACCGGTCATGCTGAAGGATGTTGCAGGCAGCAGATCGCTCTCCACGGCGTCTCCAGACTCTGTCACGTCTGTCACATGTGCTCAGTGTGAACCTGCTTTCATCTGTGAAGAGCACAGGGCGCCAGTGGCAAATTTTCCAATCCTGGTGTTCTGTGGCAAATGCCAAGCTTTCCTGCACGGTGTTGGGCTGTGAGCACAACCCCCATCTGTGGACGTCGAGCACTCAGACCATCCTCATGGAGTCGGTTTCTAACCATTTGTGCAGATACATGCGCATTTGTGGCCTGCTGGAGGTCATTTTGCAGGGCTCTGGCAGTGCTCCTCCTGTTCCTCCTTGCACAAAGACAGAGGTAACAGTCCTGCTGCTGGGTTGTTGCCCTCCTACGGCCCCCTCCACGTCTCGTGTACTGGCCTGTCTCCTGGTAGCGCCTACAGCCTCTGGACACTACGCTGGCAGCCACAGCAAACCTTGCCATAGTTCGTATTTATATGCCATCTTGGATGAGCAGCACTACCTGAGCCACTTGTGTGGGTTGTAGAGTCCGTTTCATGCTACCACGAGTGTGAAAGCACAACCAACATTCAAAAGTGACCAAAACATCAGCCAGAAAGCATTGATACGGAGATGTGGTCTGTGGTCCCCACCTGCAGAACCACTCCTTTATTGAGTGTGTCTTGATAATTACCAATAATTTCCATCTGTTGTCTATTCCATTTGCACAACAGCATGTGAAATTGATTGTCAATCAATGTTGATTCTGAAGTGGACAGTTTGATTTCACAGAAGTGTGATTTACTTAGAGTTATATTCTGTTGTTTAAGTGTTCCCTTTATTTTTTTGAGCAGTGTATATGTATTTCGTTGTTGCTATTGGAGATTCGTCTTTCTGTGCTGTGTGCTAAAGCTAAGTAGTTGGAGTTATGGTTTTCTGTAGTTTGCTGTTGAATGTGTGTTTTTATCTCCTGGTCTCTTTTCCCATTTAGTTTTTTTCCTCCCTGTCCCTGAAAATGGCGCCCCCGCTCCTCGGCGGCAGACCCTAACTGCCCTGAATATCCCTGTGGATAAGTGAAGACAATCACCCAATCACACACTGTTGGGGATAAATGGGAGGAAAATCAAGGCATGCGGGCAGCTGGAACTCAGGGTGTAGGTGGGCAAATGCTAAAGAGGTGAGTAGGTGAGTGAACCATTGGGCATCATTCAGATACTGGTAGATGATCTAAGATAAACATTTTTTCCCCCACTAGGCTGTCTCCTGTCAAAAATAGCCTGCCAGCGGAGGTTGGCATCAGGGCAGGACTGGCAATTCTGGCAAATGCCAGAAGGGCCTGTTTGGTCGTGGGCTGCCTTGTCTGCTACGTTAACAAAATCGGTGATCCCAAGACACCCATACTGTTAAAGAGTTTTGACGAAGCACAAAGTCGCTGACTCCATCACTTACCCCAGCAGGCCAAGGGTATCATTAGAAATATTGATCTTGTAGTAAATCTTGCTTTACTCCATCCAGGGTAATTTTAGTAATATATCCCATCTGGTACTTGGGGACGAGGACAGCATGGGCCTGTGTGACTGCCCATGCCAGGCTCAAAACTGTACCTGGCTGGCACCATACTTGACAGCGGATATGGCGCCCCCGCTCAACGATGGCTGACCCTGGGAGTCCCTAAAATAGATATACTACACCCAGGAAAATGTAGCCGGATGGCTAATAAGGAGCAACTAACTCACAGTCAGAAATATACAGTGTGAGGCAACATATAGTAAAAACATCATATAAGGCCAACAGCACAGCGGGGTATTTATCAGATCAGTAGCTTGTAACCTCTACGCGTTTCATCACATATGGCTCATCAGGAGCTGAGATCAATTGATTCCTCCCTGTTCCTATCCTCCTCCCTATTGTTGGTTAGTGCTTTTGTATGATAGAGGTTTTCTGTTATCCCTGTTTTGTCTTTGTGTCTGGTTTACCTTACATTTCTGTCCCAGGCCTCATGGGATGGGGAGGGGACAGGTTAGGGTTTTTATAGAAAAAAACTAAGGTCGGAGACTCAGGCCTCTCTACCTTTAAGAGTACCCCAGGACAGGGATAGTTAGGGTCCCAGCTCCAGGGGCATTTTGAGGCTCATCTTCATTACTGAAGACCATCACAGCATCACACTAACGTTCAGAATTGTTGTATTGGGGTACATTGACCCAGACATTGTTCTAAAGACAGGTAAAGATTTGATCATCAGATCATTTTGTTCCCAGGGAGCAACAATTTTGCTAAAAACAATTTTTTTTTTGCTCAGTCCGTGGAAATAAGATGCTCCAGAATGTCAGAGCAGATGCTTTGGAGCGAAGACTTTCAACCAGTGATGCTTTGGAGGGCCCGGAAATCTGCTCTTGGTGGAAATGCTTTAAAATTCAATAGCTATCTCAGAAAGAACGGCGCCCGCAGGGTCTGTGGTCTGAGTAATGGCTGTAATGATGCCAAACCGAAGAACTGAGCCCACTGGGTCACTGATGGGTTTAACTTAGCTCTAAACCTAATGTCGGAGTAAAAGGAATTCTGTGTTTTGATCTTTACCCTTTACAAGGAGATATTGACTTTACCAGAAGAAACTATCAGCTCGCTCCCCAACTACCTACAGAAATTTTTGCATGTGTGACCCTACCTAACAATGACAATGGATCCATGGTTTTTATTTTAGCTTTATAGCTATAGCCCCTGCAGAAGCTTCTCCACTATTTTCTGCAGAATTTATAATGGGTTTTGTTAAAGTCACGAAGTGCAAAATATTCAAATAAATGCAAAATTAATCTTCATCTCGTCTATCCATTAACATCTTAGAAAGCTACAGGTTGGTCTAAAAAAATTGGAGAATAATCATTGAAATATGTCATCCTGTGGATCATCAGCTTCGCTTCACTATGCTCCTCTCCGTCGGTCTCAAGGACACCGTTCTCTCCTGGTTCCTTAATGTCGGGGTTTATCAAGCTTTAATCCTAGGTCCCCTCCTCTTTTCCTTATACAATGTGCATATTGGACAAACAATCAGTAGATTTGGTTTTCAGTACCATCTCTTTGCTGATGCACGTTCAGCACCGGAGCCCGCATTAAAGGGGGAGACACAATATATGACAACAAACTCATTTCTTAAGACTGGCCTATCGCCTCAACATATTTCTCTAACTATCCCTGTTTTGCCCTTACAACATTTTCTTAAAAACCAGGACCCTTGTATCATCTGTTCTCACACCCTTTATGCACTTAATAGCCTTCTGTGTCCGTATACATAGTGGCCGGTAACCAGTTCATGCAGCATTAGGTGAACACCCTATTTATTACATTGATGGCTAGACCGTACAGTACAAGCAATCTACCTTTCGTGTCTCCCCTATTTCTTCATAGATTGTAAGCTTGCGAGCAGGGCCCTCATTCCTCTTGGTATCTGATTTATGTGATTATTGTTATTCTGTAATGTCTTTTACTGTCTCTACAAGTCCCCTCTAAAATGTAAAGTGCTGCGGAATATTTTGGCGCTATAGAAATAATAATATTATTATTATTATCTTATAAATGCATATAATAGTAAAACTGACAAGTATTGAGTCACTTATAATTAGCTACTTATGCAAATTGCCTCTTCAAACAAAGAGGACTTGTACTCTATAGCGCCACCTATTGGAAGTAGCGATCCTACAAGTCACAATCAACCCTTTAACGAGTCTTGTAATATGACTTAGGATAAAAGCCAAATCAGAATCTCCATTTGCAGACACGGTGTTTCGGACTGTTGGTCCTCGTCAGTGCAAAGTAGGAGAGATCTGATTTGGCTAGATGAGAGGCTCTGGACTGGGGTCTGGGGGTAAGGTTTCTCCTTGTGGAGAGTGACATACCAGCTCTGGCGTGTCGAGGTAAGGAGGCTTATTCGCCGTGCAATGCTCCTCTGGGAAATTTTAATATGCAAATTGCCTCTTCAAACAAAGAGGACTTGTACTCTATAGCGCCACCTATTGGAAGTAGCGATCCTACAAGTCACAATCAACCCTTTAACGAGTCTTGTAATATGACTTAGGATAAAAGCCAAATCAGAATCTCCATTTGCAGACACTTAGCTACTTATAAATTCTATGGAGTTGCCTGAAGTGTCTTGAATAAGAAAATCCAAATTTGAATGCATGTGATTACAATGTGTGAACAATCCAAGCAAAAAGAAATAAATATTGTCAAAATATGCTTTTCTTTTTCACCCTTAGTTTATCCACTAGGTGGCACTGTTTGTTCACTTATGTGGGTCTGTACTTGAGAGTAAAAATACTTAAATACGAACACTAAATGGGCAAAGGTATTAGGACACCGCTTCTAAGGCTAAGTGCACACGTTCAGGAATGTGTGCAGAATTTTCCTGAGCAAAAACTGACTTTTTCCGCGGTAAAAACGTGCGGTTTTTTTTTTCGCATTTTTGGTGCGTTTTTTTGCGCAGATTTTGCGCGTTTTTACCGCGATTTTTTCCTGAACTTTCTAGGTCAATAATATAGCGGGAAAAACGCTAGAATTCCGCAAAATTAATGAACATGTTGGTTCTTTTTCCGAGACGCACCATGTGCACAAAAATTGCGGAATTCATTCTAAATGATAGGATGCTTAAATTATGCGTTTTTTCCCGCGAAAAAACGTGAAAAAAACGCAAATAATCCTGAACGTGTGCACTTAGCCTAAAGATCTCATTGAATTGAGTCCTGTAATAAGATGTCACCATTGCACCAAGTCACTTTGAGAAATTTCTTCTTTTATTTCAATATTAATTGATTTGTATTGAAATTATTAAAAATTGGAATTGTTTAGAAAAGTCAGCAACAAAGTGGCAGACTACGTGACATTACCGAGCGGGGGGCCAAGTGCTGAGGAGCAGAGGGCAGAAAAGTCACCACCGCTCCACTGACTCCATAACTGCAGAATCCAGACCTCCTCTGGTATATACAACAGCACAAATATTGCGCCTCCCGCTGGGAGCTTCATAGCCGAGCAGCTGCATGCAGCCTTACATCACCAAGCACAAAGCTGAGCGTCGGATGGAGTGGTGGACTGGACTCTGGAGGAAACGTGTTCTGTGCAGTGACGTATCACACTTCTTTATATGATGGAGGAGTCTGGGTTTGGTGAATGTGAGGAGAACGTTACCCCCTGACTGCATTGTGCCCGATGTACAGATGGTGGAGGATAATGCTATGGGCTGTTATTAGGGGTCGGCCGAAGCTCCTTAGTTCTAGTAAAGGGGAATCTTAATACTTCAGTACAAGATATTGTGGACAATTCTAGCTTTGTAGAAACAGTTTGGTGAAGACTAGTGTTGAGCGATACGATACCGCAAGTATCGGGTATCGGCCGATATTAGCTCTATCGGCCTTTCGATACTTAGTTCCGATATTTTCGTCTTATCGGATACCGGAATCGGGATTGTCACTGTCACTGTCAGTGTCCGTCGGTCGGGTCTGTCAGGAGTCAGCGGCACTTACCTGGCAGAAGATCTCCGGCGGTCACGGGCTGGACTGCTTCATGGCCGCCATCATCTTTCCCCGGCGGTCACATGCAGTTTCTCGCGATAACTGCAGTGACTGCTGGGTAATCCCGGCCGTAAAGCAGTCAGTCCGATGACGTCACCGCCGGGAAGCAGGTAATCAGCTGTGCTGCGTCGAGATGACAGGCTCTGCCTGTCATTGCGATGTAGCAGAGCTGGATCGCCGTGGGACAGTCGTTACTATGGACTGCGTCGGACAGGTGGTATACTGTTGGTTTTTTTTTTTTCTTTTTTTACAGGAGATCGATGGCGTCACAGGAATGAGAGTATAATAAAAGAAATGAAAACTGTGTTGTCTCTTTTATTTCATTAAAATACTTTTTTCTTGCTGTGTCTTTTTTTTTATACATTTAAAAACTTTGGGATTAATAATGGATCGGTGTCTTATTGACACCTCTCCATTATTAACCGGGCTTATTCTCACCGTGCAATCAACGGTGACATTAACCCCTTATTACCCCACTTGCCACCGCTACAGGGCAGTGGGAAGAGCCGGGTAAAGTGCCACAATTGGCACATCTTTTGATGCGCCAAATGTGGGGCTGCTGTAGCCTGGTATTATCAGGCTGTTGAGGGCCAAAATCCATGGGCCTTGACAGTCTTTTAATACCAGGCCGCAGCAGTCTGCATTTTACTTGGCTGGTTAACACAAATAGGGGGACCCCTACGCCTTTTTTTTTCGAGGGGATCCCCTATTTTTGTTAACCAACCAAGCTAAGCAAACTGCTGTGGCCTGGTATTATCAGGCTGGCAAGGTCCATGTATGTTGGCTCCTTAACAGCCTTAAATACCATTCCTCAGCAGCAGGGGCGTACATATAAATCATGGGGCCCCATAGCAAAAGTCTGAATGTTCCCCACCCCCCCAAAAAAAAAACCCAGAGGCATTGTAAATGTAAAGTGCCAGCACAGTGAGGGAAGTTGAGTCGCACAGAGACAGGGGTTTTGGGGGTACTCGGCACCGATCACGTCGACTTCTATGGGGGATGTCACGAGTAGCACAGCTCGGTCCGTGACCTGGGCGATCACTGGAATGTGGGATATTTCCAGGGGATGATAGAATGTTCGTGTAGTTTGTCGTGACGCCACCTGTAGTACCTGGTCAAGGTGTCCAGCGCTGCTGTGCAGGTCCTCTGGAAGGGATGGTGTAGTGCAGGTAGGTGAAAAGTCTTCTACAGGTAACACGCTATCCTTCCAGGGCAGATAGATGTGAGATAGAGCAATGGTGCAAAGTGATGTAGCAGAGTGGACTATGCGACGTAGTAAGAAAGCAGGAAACACTTCAAGTTAAACGTTGCATAATAAAATTTTTAATAATAACATTACAAAAGTGCAAATGGCTTATATTATGTGACATGTTTTGTTACTGTTGATACCCTTGATATGTGTTATACATGTGTGTTAATAAATACATATTCAACAAAAGTGCAAATAGCATTAGTGCCGAAGTTCGTGGAGACTTCTTAGGACTACAACCCCACCGGGGTAACTTCACAGTGTCCTTTACTTGTGCTTGTGGAGGACCCGCTCCAAACCTCCAACTGTGGTCTTGGGTGGGCTGCAAGACTTTCCTTGAGCAGACCTCACTTTCGGCCACACCAAACGGGTTTTTAGTTTCTGAGGTAGTTGAAAATAGTGCACAGTAAAGTTTTTTGTAAAACCAAAATGGAGCACCGAAGTGCCAACTATTTACAGAAAAATTTGTGAGCCACTACAGTTCATGGCTTCAAAGTTGAACATTTTCATTACAGTGAAACACCATTACCCAACCTGGGTATATTAAGGCAACAATAAACTTGTTCTTCTGAACATTCACCCGTCCGGGTACATCAAACCATTACCCAACATGGGTATATTAAGGCAAAAATAAACTTGTTCTTCTGAACATTCACCCGTCCGGGTACATCAAACCATTACCCAACCTGGGTATATTAAGGCAATAAACTTCTTTTTATGAACATTCACCCGTCCGGGTACATCAATAATTTAACTATTTACATACAGAGACCCTGTCCGGGTTATTTAGACTTCTTTGGCTGGCTCTTTCCAGGTACCACCTGGTACTGTTGTGGAGCTTGCCAAACATCCGTGACAGGAGGGTCCACCCAGACCTGATGACGTCGTGTGGCGTGTACAGTGACGTCGTGACCCGCTATCTGGGTCTGTGTGGCCACCTCTTTCGTCTCCCTCCGGGTCTGGAACCCTATGTCCCGGACTGTACGAACCCCAGGGGGCCTAACAGGCGCCGGGTACGGGCCAGCTATCATTATCATGTCCATAGCTGGGGCTGCTGAGGAGACCACTGAGGGAGGCTGGGGAGATTTACGGCGTGGGGTGGGCACTTGTGCAGAGGCCTGGTTGGGGGAGGCTGAAGGCTCGTAGGGTCTGTCAGTTTCCTGACACTCTGGGGAGTAGGGGTCGCACCTGGTAACATTTAGGGCGTACCATCCATTGTAACCCCAGTGTCGGGTGTAAGTCACCAAGTCTCCTGGCAACAGGTCCCTCCCCGGGTGTCCTTCTGGGAGGTGAGCCTCCACGTCCCGCCGGGTTACAAAAACTTCTAAATAAAGTCCAGGCTCCTGGATGAAGCCCCAACCACCTTTTAACTTAAAGTTCCGTACTGCACCCTTACGCCGCGGCTCCCTCACCGTACTTTTATCCTTCTCATACTGCCTTCTCTGCCAGGTCTTCTCCAGGTGACGTTGCCGAAGCTTTTGGGATTCTCAACTGCTCCTTTGTCGCTCTGCTTCCCGCTCCCGACGTCTCCACTCTTCCTCCTGACGCCGTTGTAATTCTCCACCAGCTGCTCCATGTCTCCACCATCAAATGCCAGCTTACGATGTCCGGTTTGCGGCAGCTCTCCTGGCGCCCCCCAGTCCTGGCGGCGCTCACCTGTGGCAGAAGCAGCCGGCTCTGGAACAGATGACGGTCGGGGCTCCGGTACAGGCAGGTAGTGCTCTGGTGCCTGCGCGGCCTCCTCCATGAGGACGGGTGTCGCTTCTTCTGCCTCAGCGACGGGGGCAGACAGCGGGATCTGGGGTGCTGGTGCGGCGTTTTCTGCAGGAACGGGTGCCTCCACTGTGATACTGGCAACCAGTTCAGATTGCAAGGGCTGGGATGCCCGCACGGCCTTCTGTACTGGAACGGGTGCCTCCACTGAGATACTGGCAACCGGTTCAGATTGCAAGGGCTGGGATGCCCGCACGGCCTTCTGTACTGGAACGGGTGCCTCCACTGAGATACTGGCAACCGGTTCAGATTGCAAGGGCTGGGATGCCCGCACGGCCTTCTGTACTGGAACGGGTGCCTCCACTGAGATACTGGCAACCGGTTCAGATTGCAAGGGCTGGGATGCCCGCACGGCCTCCTGTACTGGAACGGGTGCCTCACCTTCCGGTACAGACACTTCAGGGGGTAAGAGGGATTGGCGCCGCTCCAATTGTAGTTTTAGGGCCCGCCAGCTCGCTTCCATCCTGGCGACCTCCTCCCGGTGCCGGGCCAGGTCTCTCAGGGTATCCTCCGCTTCTTCCAGTGTAGGAGGGTTTCCAGGCCGGGTGCCAAACGGTGGCTCCGTGGCGATCGGGTCGCTTCCGTGGGGGGAGAGCTCTGACTCCTCCATCCCTTCCCACTTCTGCTCACGTCCATTCGCCATCTCTGCCAAGTCACATGTGTCATTAGCATCAGGAGAGGCGACATCTTTTGTAGGGAGGCGGGACCTTCGCGTTCGTTTACGCCCACTGAGGAGGATGAGGAGGCGGAACTCCAGAGCTGTGGGGCACGATCTTACATTGCAGTAACATTTAGAGTGTGCGGACATCGTTTTCGCGCCACGGAGTGAGTGTACGCCCACGAGAGCACCCCCTTATTCTTCACCTGTGCCTTGTGGCGCAGATATGACGGAAAAATGGCAAATACAGTCTATGATGATTTTTGCAATTCTCAAGCAAAAAACAGTTCAATTAAGGCACACAGGACACATATATATGTCACAATGACATGTATATATATATATGTATTCTAAGTGTGTATATTTTGTGTTTACAAGGAAAGAAAGTGTTTTTTTAGTTGCGATATTTTGTTCCCATAGACTTACATGGGACTTCCAGTATCGGAATCGGATATCGACGATATTTAGTGATATCGGCGATACCATTCCGATCCAATATTTTTAGATATCGAGCAGTATCGCTCAACACTAGTGAAGACCCTTTTCTGTCCCCATGACTGTGCTCAGTGCACAAGCTCCATTCTGACATGGAGAAGGGAGACCATGAGCGGCCGCACAGAGCCCGGATTTCAGCCCCATCCGACAGCTAGACCGGAGATTGTGAGCCCGACCTCTACCAACATTCCCAAAAATTCCCACAGACTCCTCCAAAATCTTTTAGAAATCCTTCCCGGAAGAGCAGGAGCCGTTATATCTGCAGAAGGACCGACTCCATATTAATGTCTACGGGCTTAAGCATTGTAACAAAAGTCCCTGTAGTCTATTGTATGTGTCCCAATACTTTTGTCATATTGTGTTTGTCCAGCATTATGTTTACGATTGATCAAAATAACATTTTAAAAGATAATCTTCATGATTCTCCAAATATTTAAATATACAGTATGTGGTTGTTCAACTTTTTTTTCCATTTAAAAATAGTTTATTACTTTATACAGTAGCTGTAGTTTGTACTTACATAAACTTCCATTATTTGCCCATTTGGCTAGGGATTGACAAAAACCGCACATGGGGCATTAACCAAATAGCATGCGGTTTGATTGTGTTTTTTTGCGCCTGAATAGTGCGTCCCATAAGTAACCTATCGGTATCTATCATGTATCGTGACACCCCCGTTTTTTCATGCCCAAATACCTTTGTAAAGGTCGGTTTTCTGTATGCTAATCTGGGCGGTCCGGAGGGCGGTGTTCTTTGCTTCCCCACCCCCCCCCGCTCCTTGGCTTCTCTTGCGTAGGTCCGTCTGTGCATAGCACAGACGGCGTAGTGTTACCGTGATTGTGCGTTTTAAAATTCCCCCGCGCCATAACAAAGAAAAGACACATGCATATATAGGGATCACTGAACAAATATAATCAAAACATATCAAGTTTATTGAGAAGACAAGCCATAGTAAACACTCAATTTAAAAACATCTAAAAGCACTCAAAGCGTATACAAAAAAGTCCATAATAAAGAATACAATATTCAAGAGAAACACCCACATGTCTATAATCAAACAATAAATGCTGCACTATATATATAGGTTATAGAGTATGGGCAGAAAATGTACCCATGTTGTCATCACCATAACACATGCAACCAAATACATATATATAAATGGGGAGAGGAAAAAAATATCGTAATCACATAGGATAATGTACTCATGGCCTGAGATAAAGGACTTCTATACAGATATACCAAGAGTCCCAAATACGGTAAACAAGGCAAATCCCCTGTAATACAGCCCAGCCAGAGAAAATCTCACATGGTAAGCAAACCAAACTTAGCCATATCCTATGTGCTCATCCCTAAACAAAGGACAGACAAGTGGGAGGATTGGACCCACGCGTTCCGACACAAGCTGTGTCTTTATCAAGGTAGGTGTGTATAACCTGTGGCACATCGTCTATTTATGTAAATAGACAATGTGCCACAGGTTATACACACCTACCTTGATAAAGACACAGCTCTGGCTGGGCTGTATTACAGGGGATTTGCCTTGTTTACCGTATTTGGGACTCTTGGTATATCTGTATAGAAGTCCTTTATCTCAGGCCATGAGTACATTATCCTATGTGATTACAATATTTTTTTCCTCTCCCCATTTATATATTGTCATGGGTGCATCGCCACGAAGATCGTCGCGATTGCACATTCTGACTTCTCACAGCTGAGCTGCTGTTTCTTTGTGTTTGGTAATGAGAGAGTTAATTTTACCTAGCTCTTTGCTAAGACTAGGTCCAGCCTCGCCCGGCTGCTTTGGATTATGTTCTAATTAGTTTCCTTTATATTCCTGCCAGTCTGGGTGTTTGATGCCGGTGAAAGCATTCATATAGTTTAGCAGACTGGATCGGTTCTGGGAATACTTAAGCTAAGAGCTCCTTAGTTGTTTTTACTCTTACAGCTTATAGTTTATCTCTGAGACCTAAGGTGTTCCTACTGTGTGTGAGTGTTGTATGTAAGACTTTATTTACTTTATTTCTTATCTTTCTTGTTTGTCTTTCTGTTCATTAACCATTACCTGGTCATTCCCTTTGGTGGTATTCAGGGTCCTTCTTAGGACTAGAATACAGTTGGCAGGGATTGATAGGAGACAGGGTTTACGCTGGTGGCCTGGACCTCTGTACCTTTAACAGTACCTCCAGGTTGAGGGATTAGTTAGGACCCAGTTAGGGTCAGCTTAGACCCCGGTCACCCTCTAGCCGGAGACAGCGTATAACGGATTCCGTTCTGACCCACTGGACTTTCTGTCAGGTAAATCTATGTTATCATATAGCTATGCGCATGTTATATAGTATGTTGCCCTTTTGATATAGATTATTGTCATCACATATATATATCTGCTATACAGCGTGACATTTTTCACCGGCCTATACTAAAGATTCTCCCCAGCTATCATGGATCCAGTAGCCCAGCTGGCCCGGCAGTTGCAGGGATTGTCCATGGAGTTGGCAGACATTAAGTCCAAGGTTTTGTCCCCCCGGAGCAAACCAGATCTGAACCTAAGGTTGCTCTCCCGGACAGGTTCACTGGTGGGCGGGACAAATTTTTTACTTTCCGGGAGGCATGTAAATTGTACTTTCGGCTGCGGCCTCGGTCATCTGGGAGTGAAGAGCAGAGGGTGGGAATTGTTATCTCGCTCTTACAAGGGGATCCTCAATCTTGGGCGTTCTCTATTCCTCCAGGCTCCCCAGATCTCCAGTCAGTGGATCGATTTTTTACTGCCCTGGGTCTGGTATATGATGATCCGGATCGAGTCTCCCTTGCTGAAACAAGGTTACGTAAAATACGGCAAGGAAATCGTCCAGCGGAGGAATATTCTTCTGAGTTCCGTAGATGGGCAACAGATACTCAGTGGAATGACCCAGCTCTTAGGAGCCAGTTTTGTCAAGGGTTGTCTGACAAATTAAAGGATGTGTTAGCTCAGTATGATTCTCCTCCATCACTGGAGGCTGCTATGGCCCTCGCTATTCGCATTGATAGACGTCTTCGGGGAAGACGCGAGGTAACTCCGCCTCCCGTGATGACTCCACCTACTACTAAAGTCCCTTATACTGAGGTTCCCTGGTCTGTTCTGAGGAACCCATGCAGTTGGGAGGGACATCATTTTGTAGGAGGGAATCAGCGGTGCGCCGCAAGACTAGAAGGTGTTTCTTTTGCGGGAGAGAGGGACATTATGTTGGGGGGTGTCCATCCCGGACCTCTTTGAACCAAGGAGTTAACCTGGGAGTGTGTATTTCGTCCCCAAATCCCTCTCAGTTTCTCGTGCCTGCGGAGGTGGTGATTGGTACTAGAACTGAGAGGATTTCTGTTTTTCTTGATAGTGGGTCCGGGGCTAATTTGGTGGACACTCGGTTTGCCCAGGTGCATGGTATGCAACTGAGTGTATTGGCCAAACCGGTCCCTATACTCTCTATTGATTCTAGACCTCTTGGTCAAGGTAGCTTGGTACAAGCTGTTCATAACATAGATCTTCGAGTAGGGGCAATACATAAAGAGCAATTGTCTTGTTATGTGTTGGAGGGTCTGCCTGCTCCTATTGTGTTGGGACTTCCTTGGTTGGCTAAACATAACCCAGTGATTGATTGGCAATCCAGAAAGATAAGCCAGTGGGGTGAATTTTGCAAGAATAACTGCATGAGCACGGTCATCGGTGCGGTTGTGCCTAGGACTTTGCCTCCTTTTCTGGAGGACTTTTGGGAGAAGTTCTCAGAGGAGGGGTGTAAAGAGTTACCTCCTCATCGCACATATGACTTCTCAATAAAGTTGCTTCCTGATGCCTTATCTCGTACTTTCCCAGGGGTCGGGAAGACGGATGATCCGGTTCCTATTCCTCAGGAGGGAGTTGTAGTGTCAGCTGTATGCTCTGAGCTTGAGGGGGAGGTATTGGGGGCTCAGGGGGACGCCCCTGTGGGACTTCCAGGGAGACTGATAGTTCCAGATCGCTTAAGACTGAAGGTTACGGAGAACCCTTACAAACGGATGGCTGATAGGAGGAGAGTTTCTGGTCTAGATCTGAGGGTGAACGATCTGGTGTGGTTGTCTACCAGGAATATAAAACTTAAAGTTCCCTCCTGGAGGTTGGGTCCCAGATTCATCGGGCCATACAGGATCAGTTCCATAATTAATCCTGTGGCATTTCGTCTGGACCTCCCTCCTACATTTAAAATTCATAATGTGTTTCACAAGTCATTACTTAAAAAGTATGTGGCACCAGTCATACCGTCACCTCTACCTCCTCCTTCAGTGGTAGTCAATGATAACGTGGAAGTTCATTGGAGGGGGTATGGTCCTGAGGAGAGGACGTGGGTCCCTGCGTCTGATGATAACGCAGATCGATTGGTTCGGACCTTTCACACAATTTACCCGGACAGACCTGGTCATGAGGGTCCGGAGGCCCCTCGTAGAAGGGGGGGTACTGTCATGGGTGCATCGCCACGAAGATCGTCGCGATTGCACATTCTGACTTCTCACAGCTGAGCTGCTGTTTCTTTGTGTTTGGTAATGAGAGAGTTAATTTTACCTAGCTCTTTGCTAAGACTAGGTCCAGCCTCGCCCGGCTGCTTTGGATTATGTTCTAATTAGTTTCCTTTATATTCCTGCCAGTCTGGGTGTTTGATGCCGGTGAAAGCATTCATATAGTTTAGCAGACTGGATCGGTTCTGGGAATACTTAAGCTAAGAGCTCCTTAGTTGTTTTTACTCTTACAGCTTATAGTTTATCTCTGAGACCTAAGGTGTTCCTACTGTGTGTGAGTGTTGTATGTAAGACTTTATTTACTTTATTTCTTATCTTTCTTGTTTGTCTTTCTGTTCATTAACCATTACCTGGTCATTCCCTTTGGTGGTATTCAGGGTCCTTCTTAGGACTAGAATACAGTTGGCAGGGATTGATAGGAGACAGGGTTTACGCTGGTGGCCTGGACCTCTGTACCTTTAACAGTACCTCCAGGTTGAGGGATTAGTTAGGACCCCAGTTAGGGTCAGCTTAGACCCCGGTCACCCTCTAGCCGGAGACAGCGTATAACGGATTCCGTTCTGACCCACTGGACTTTCTGTCAGGTAAATCTATGTTATCATATAGCTATGCGCATGTTATATAGTATGTTGCCCTTTTGATATAGATTATTGTCATCACATATATATATCTGCTATACAGCGTGACATATATATGTATTTGGTTGCATGTGTTATGGTGATGACAACATGGGTACATTTTCTGCCCGTACTCTATAACCTATATATATATATAGTGCAGCATTTATTGTTTGATTATAGACATGTGGGTGTTTCTCTTGAATATTGTATTCTTTATTACGGACATTTTTGTATACGCTATGAGTGCTTTTAGATGTTTTTAAATTGTGTGTTTACTATGGCTTGTCTTCTCAATAAACTTGATATGTTTTGATTATATTTGTTCGATGATCCCTATATATATGCATGTGTCTTTTCTTTGTTATGGTCTTTAGCTTTTCCAAATGCAGGGGTGATCCCGTTTACTTGATATTTATTATCTTCAGGTGGTGCCCGCTTTATCTAATATTTGGCTTAAAATCCCCCGCGCCTGCGCAGTGTGCTTTGCCCAACAGTGGGCAAAGCATAAAATCATTACAGCGCATGCGCAACTATTTTCGGTCACTTTCCTTGCCCCGGAAATGACTGCTTGTCTTGGATGACTTCCGGGGCAAGGAAAGTGACCGAAAATAGTTGCGCATGCGCTGTAATGATTTTATGCTTTGCCCACTGTTGGGCAAAGCACACTGCGCAGGGGGATTTTAAAACGTGCAATCGCTGGAACACTACGCCACGGACCTACGCAAGAGAAGCCGAGGAGATGGGGGGGAGGAAGCAAAAAACACCGCCCTCCGGACCGGACCGCCCAGATTAGCATACAGAAAACCGAACTTTACAAAGGTATTTGGGCATGAAAACGGGGGTGTCAGGATATATGATAGATACCGATAGGTTACTTATGGGACGCACTATTCAGGCATATCTTTATCTCATATAGCCAAAATGGGGTGACAGATTCCCTTTAAAATGCGTCATTGCCAATGCGCTTGTGCATCAGCTTCCTTTGACCCCTCGTGACATGATCAATTTTTTTTCCATTTTTAAGTACACTGTATGGTAAAATGAATGGTGTCATTCGAAACTTTAACTCATTCCACTGAAAAAAACAAGCCCTCGTATGAATTTGTCAACATGATAATTAAAAAAGTTATGGCTCTAGGAAAACGAGGAGAAAAAATAAAAGCTCAAAAATTAAAAATTGTTTGGTACTGAAATGTTTTAATGAACTAAAATGGGAAAAAATCCAGAAAATTTGCAATTTTTTGTTGTTGTGTTCACCATAAGGCATAAATGGTAACTCTTATTCTGCAGGTTGATACTAGTAAAAAGGTGTATGTGGAGGTGTGAAAACCTGGGACCAGGTAAAAATCACTGTTGAGGGGTGAAAGAAAAAGATAGAATAAAAATGGTGAAGGGATGTCTCCTTACCAGCATTAATACATATGGCCAACAATGACCTTATTGCAGACATAAGAAACCACCCCACCTTATGGCAAACTATACAGACGTGGAGGAAATGCAGGAGACTATGTCATTTGAGAAGCGATGTCTCTCCTTTTGTGCCCTTTCTGGGTAACCCGGGCTTTATGGAAGGTAAACCACCCTTATCTTACATTGAGCTGGCTGGGCAGGGTTGCATCTTGGCAGCTGACCTATTAGATGATAGATTCTCCATGCTTGCATTTGACATAGCAGCACAACGTTTCCCAACATTTGTAAACAAGCCCTTCCTTTTTCTTCAAGCAAGAGCTTAACTTTGAAAGGCATAGCTGCTGGGGGTGGAGAAAGAGGCAGGAACGCTTTGGATGGCTTCCTTAGGACCGCCAGGGTGCAGATAGCCTCGACAAGCAGTATTTACACACTGTTGCGTAAGCAATGGTCATGGGAAGGCAAAAAGACAGGTCCAGCACGATGGGTTAATGATATACAGAACATCACAGTCGGGGAAATCTTAGATGCCACTTTGATACAATGGAAAGTGATCCCCTCCAGCAGTTATGCAGACATGTCTTTATTACTCCTTCATAGAGCTTATATTACCCCACACATTAAGTCTAGGATGTCTCCAGGGGGCACATTCACATGTTCCAAATGCGGGACAGGAAACACAGACATATTTCATCACATGTGGGGATGCCCCAAAGTGCAAAAATTATGGCAGTCGATCCATGCCGAACTACAGAATCTTGGTGGGATATTGTTTCCTTTGACGCCGCAATGGGCAATATTTAATATTCTAGACAGCTCTCAACACAAATTCCCCAAACATCTTAAGGCCATGTTGATAATATGGGCCTCAGCTGCCAGGAAAAGTATCTTGCAGCACTGGCTAAATCCATTGCCACCACCCAAATCTCTCATATACTCCAAAATAATGTATATTTTTCGAATAGACTGGCTAGATACCCTGACAAATAAAGAGAAATTGACTGGGAAGTTTTTAAGTACATGGTCATTGTTGATCCCATCTCTGTCTCAGGACACCAGGGACAAATTAAGGACACATTTTGAAAACACCCAGTGGTATCTTCTTCAGAAAATTAGCGGACATAATCCTATTCCTTGAACTTGTTGATTGTTAATCAAATGCAGGGTCGCTTTAGGGGTTTATATGTTGGGGGGGATGGGAGGGTTGAGGGTGGTGGGGGGACATTTATGAGTATTATACCTGTCAAATAAGCGTCAAATAAGCTTGATACCTTCAAACCTGAATGACTTACTTTTTGGCAATGCTCTTTAAATCAATATTTTGAGTTTTACGTCTGTCAAATAAGCTTGTTACTTCAAGACTTGTATGATTATCTTTTATTGTAATACTCTTTAAATTAATAAAACATGTTGGAAAAAAAAATGGTGAAGGGGAGCAGGCGTTGCGGATGTGCAAAGGTTTAGTAGGTCACATTATGACCCAGTAAGAAAATTGCGGTATTCATGACTGCACCGCAAAATGGAAACCATCAGTATCAGGTTTTATACTAAGCATATTCTATGTAGAAGAAAACATATACTCCATGAGAAGAGTAATATTTTAGAGAGAAGGTTTCTGTTTCCATAGAAGAGCGATGCAAGCACGTTCAGCCATAAGCATCTCGAAGAAGAGACTTCTTGTATATTCACACTGAAATCATGCAATGATAGAAAAAAGGAAATGAGCAACATTTGAATGGGTATTGTGAGGCCATTGACCCACCTAATAACAGACGCCACAAAGTCACAAAATTGTCAGAGGATCCAAAGAGTGTGGACAAGGGTACCTTCTGCTTTGTCAGAATGCCAGCATGTATTTGGAATGGAGAAATGTAATATGGAAGGAACTTTATACCAGTAAGATAAATTTGTTTCTAGTCTCTTGGTAATGAAAACTAATTGAGGATTTGTGTGCCAGAAGGAGCACATGCCGTCTCTGGTCAGGAGTGAGAGTTAAGTTAAGGTCAAACTCCAATTGAAGAAGTGGGGGCTTCATCTGGAGGAACAATCAACATCTACGTTGGAGAAGGCAAGGATGATCGCTGGAGAGTCTAGACAAAGTTCTTCAAAATATAGTATTAGAAATATTGTAGAGAGGAAAGGTTGGATCTATATAATCTTGGATTTTGCAGATTTAGATTAAATCATATTGGAAAAGATCAGGTTTGGGGATAGAAATACATGTAACGTTTCAGATAAAGCTAAAATGATTTTGAAGAGGACACATTATAACAGTGGGTTTGGAAGGATAGTAACACTAAGTGGCAGGAATTTTGTGATCCATAGTTTGAACCCTCTAACTTGTGGGGTTTCATTATAATGTTCGTAGAAAAGCTTTCAATGGAGAGAAAAAAAGAAAGGTAGGAGAAGGCCATTGCTCTTCATGCAGGACAAAGTTTTACATAAAGGATGGTGATTCAAGACTAGATCTAATGGCCTAGCCCTAATTGATGGAGAGTCTCAGAAATGTATCATGAATGCAAGCGACATGCATATCTAGGTGGTCTATGTCACTCATTAGCTGGAATATCTTTTGCTTGTGGTTTTGTGTAAGTCAGAACCTATAAAGAGGGCCAGGACTAGATATCTAGGAGACTGGAGCTCTTTGTAGGCCCATAGTCACCATTACTTCTTAGACACTGACCTTGGTGAAGAGGCTTGAGAAGAAAGGAGTTGTTGAATTTGCTTCTGTGAATGCTGGTAGAGACTTCATTTTACCTTGTCTGTTGCAAGATATCCTCACTGCTCTTCAGTGGTAGCACTGGAGCAGCAGTGCGGTGGAGGAGGATGGCGCGGGGTGAAGAAAAGACGGCTGCTTAGGCTGTAGGCTGATGGGGAGGTAGTATATGTGGTCTAGTTTAAGCATGATCCTCAACTCCAAAGATCACTGGTGGAGAAGTAGGGGTTGTCAATGGTTGGTGGTACCATAGTGCAAAGTTCTCGAGAGAAACATTCTAACTGTAGCTAAGCCACTTACTGTGCCAGCTACATAACAAGACATCCTCAGGCTAAGTTCACACGTTGCGGAATTGCCGCGGAAATTTCCGCGGCAATCCCGCACTTCTCCCGCAGGAAATACGCACGTTTTTTTATGCTGATTCCCGCCAGAATAATAGCGTTTTGCAAGCGTAATTAGCTTGCAGAATGCTAGCGTTTTCCTAGCGATCTGTAGCATCGCTTGGAAAACTGATTGACAGGTTGGTCACACGAGTCAAACATAGTGTTTGACAAGTGTGACCAACTTTTTACTATTGATGCCGCCTATGTCGCATCAATAGTAAAAAGATCTAATGTAAAAATAATAAAAAAAATAATAAATAATGATATTCTCACCTTCCGGCGGCCCCCGCAGCCTTCCCGCCTTCAGCGACGCTCCCGGCAACTTCCGGTCCCAGGAGTGCTTTGCAACAAATCACACCGATGACGTAGCATCTCGCGAGACCGCTATGCCATCTGGGTGATTCTCGCAAAGGACTCTTGGGACCGGAAGTTGCCGGGAGCGTCGCTGAAGGCGGGAAGGCTGCGGGGGCCGCGGGAAGGCTGCGGGGGCCGCGGGAAGGCTGCGGGGGCCGCCGGAAGGTGAGAATATCATTATTTTTTATTTTAATTATTGTTTTACCAGGGATATGGTACCCAGGGCCTGGAGGAGAGTCTCCTCTGCTCCAGACCCTGGGTACCATCCGCACATGAACCGCTTACATTGCGCATAGTGGGCATAGCCACATGCGGAAAGTAAGCGGTTCAATGCATTCCTATGGCGGCGGAATCACCGCGGTTACGCTAAATTAATGAACATGTTGCTATTTTTTCCGCAAAGCGTTTTTTTCGCGGAAAAAAACGCAACATGTGGCCAAAACATGCGGAATCAATTAACATGTATAGGATGCTTAATGCTTGCGTTTTTATCGCGTTTTTACCGCGGAAAACCGCGGAAAAACCGCGAAAAAAAACGCAATTATTCCTGATCGTGTGCACTTAGCCTTACAGTTCAGGTCACTATGAATGCCTCAAACAGTTTTGTGGTGGGAGGGTTGGATTGTTTTCCTGTTTTTAGATATTTTTTTTTTTAAATCTTTTTCACTGCAACACTACTGTTTTCCAGTACAATATAACTGAAAAAAGTAAAGCTGTTGCAACAAAGCAATGGTTACCGTAACTCTTTTTTTTGTCCTTGGTCTGATGTTGTATGATATGTATCTGGGGACTCATACTTTTATTTTCCTTAGTCTCGTTCCCTTTTCATTGTCTCTGTTTTTTGCTTTTACAGTCTAGTTATCCTTATTTGTTGCTACTTATGGCCCCGACTCTTGTCTGCTCCTAAATACAGTCTTGTCCTGTACTTCAATAAATAGAATACTTACCTCACTCCCCTTCCATATCGTATTCAGTGGTGCAGTGACGGCCACAAGCCTCTTTTGGCTTGTTGGCTGCGCTGTTTGAAGCCTGGCACGGGCCAACACAATGACGTGATTAGGCTGCCCCACTTCATAGGATGGACTTCTCTCTTAGACTACAGCATAGATTTTATCCTAAAAAAGAACGTACAAGGGCAATTATTTATGGAGCAGCAGTAATGAGCAGAACTACCGTATTCAGTTTTGCACAGTATTTGTAGGTCTGGTTATTCACATATAGGCTGTTGTTTTGCAAACATACTACCTGTGGTCTTTGCATCTTGTAGACCACAGTCCTAAAGTAGTCTGTGGACTATAAGACAGAGAAGAACAGTAAACTTTCTGCATCCTGTTCTACCATGGATTTCAACTGTGTCTGCATTTTAAGGTATATAGATATAGTATAGTATAGCCTTCTAACCCATTGAGGTTCTCCTAACATGGTTCCCCTGATGAACCCCCCAAAAATGGAATGGGTGAAATGCGTAGGGACAAAGGGACTGCTCGGGGTAAAGGGACTGTCCACGACATAAGGGATCTCCCACAGCATATTAATACTGATACGTTGCACCTTGGATTCAAATGTTTGTTGTCATTTTCATTTTTGGAATTCCAGTAGCAACTTGACTGTGTAGCTCCTATCATTCTATCTTTTTCTTCCAAATGTGGAGGGATTTAAAACCCCACTACTTCTTTCTTATAGGAGGAGCAGGAATATTAGAGACCATCTAATACAGTCGGACATTGGCACTTTAAAAAAAAATCCCATCAAATCTCCTTAACAGGAGTGGAGAGGAAAGGTTGCTTTCTGTGTTTAGCATTTATAAACTGTCCTCTGATGCTAAAAGGTGCATCTTTTAGCCACCCCTGTGCCCTAAAAACATATGAAATAAAACATTTTCAGATATGTAATTCGGACTATGTGAATGTTTATTTTTTCAGATACATCACCACTGCATAAGAATCACCATCACGTTATATACTTACCCAAAAGGATGCGATGTCATATGGAGGACAGAAAATTAATATATATTATTTTTATTCTTTATTAAAAGTATTTTTTTAAATTTAAAAATCAATTCAAATACCGTATTTTTTGGATTATAAGATGCTCTGGATTGTAAGAAGCACCCCAAATTTTGAGGAGAAAAATAGGAATTTTTTTTTAATAAAATGGTGGTGCTTCTTATAATCCATACGTCTTATTGCGTACCGGGGGTGGTGGCTGAGGTGTAGCGGGGTCCCAGGGTCGCTGCTGGGGGAGAAAGGGTGGGGTGATGCTGCAGGCCGCAGGCTGGAATGAGGGGGTGTTCCGATGTGTGGTGCGCCGCTGCAGGTGTCTGGTGTTGCTGCGGATGTCTGGTGTTGCTGCAGGTGTCCGCCACTGCTGCGGGTGTCCGGTTCGGCGGGGTGTCCGACGGTGCTGCCTAGTGCTGCTGCAGGTGTCTCCGATGCTGCAGGTGCGCAGCGGTGCTACGGGGGTGTCCGGTGCTGCGGGAGGCTCTGCCGACATTTTGTGAAAGTCCAGAGCCCCCTCGCAGTTCCATGGTTTCCTGTTATGATTCGGTAACCAAGGAGGATAATACAATACACAACTGAGCGAGATAGGCAGAAATTCTCAGAACTTCAGCAGCGATCTGCTCAACACGATCAGACAAATGCTTAGTCTCCATTAATGAAAAAAATCCTCCTACGGCCCCCCTGAGAAAAAGAGGAAAAAATATATAAAAAATTCTGACACCCTTTTTTTTTTTTTAACTATTCTTTCCTTCTTTAAAGTACCCTAGAATCTACAGTGAGGCCGGTGATTCTGTTATGATTCGATAACCGAGGAGGATAATAGGGAAATAGGCTAGGCAACCAGATACCCAGAGAGGTTGGTAACTTAGCGGATTGCAGACCCCTAAACTGACAACACAACTAGAATTAGCCATGGGACATACCTACGATGCCCTAGACTCCTCGGCACAGCCAAAGAGTTAACTAAGCCTAAAGAGAGAAAGGGGAAAGCTAAACTACCCTGGAGTAGAGCCCCAAACATATATTGCCGGTGAGACAGATGAGGCACAAAACACAGACAGAAAATAGAGTAAGCAAATGCTGGGGCCCAAACTGTCTGGATAGAACAGGACAGGAAAGAATACTGTCTGCAAAACCCCTAAGAAAAATTCCAACACTTCTAATATGCAAAAATACTGAGGCCACACGACTTCTCCCCCACTAAATAAGAACTCTGGTGTGAACTGGATGCAAAACAACAGATATTGAAATAACTAGAAATACAAAAAGACTGACATAAGCTGTGGCAAATGAGAACAGAGTCCAGCACAGGTCCCAGCAGGGAACCCGGCTGAACTCACACCAGCAAGGCAGAAAACAGAAAAGCAAAAAGGGATCAAATGCCACAGATTAAAACACAAATAACTTATCTGAAAGATGCAGGACAAAGCAGGGAGCAAGCAGACTTCCAAAAGGCTCAGGAAGAAAACCAAATCACAGGCAACAACTAAGGGAAGGCTGCTCACTTAAATCTCTCCAGTCTGTAACACCTGACCTCCAATTATCCTCTTCAGGTGATTGACTTCTGTCTGCCAGACCAGCTTCATTACCAGCAGCAACCACCAGAGGGAGCCCAAACTCAAAAGCCAGATCAAAAGTGTTCACAACAGTTTCCTGTGCAGTGGACTCCGGGAAAATGGCCACAGGAAACCATGTAACTGTGGGGGGCTCTGGCCTTTAACAAAATGTCGGCATAGCCCCTTGCAGCATCGGAGACACCCGTAGCACCGACTGGCAGCACCGCCACACACCCCCGTGGCACCCGCAGCAGTATCGGTAAGGTATATACGCATTATAAGACACATCCCATTTGCCCCCCAAATTTGGGGGAAAAAAGTGCTTCATATCCGAAAAATACGGTAATTTTTTGTATTGTTCATTGTCTTGTCATAGGTTGTCAGCCAAGGTTAATGAATAATGGAGAACTATGACATTTACTACTGCCGTATTTGTATTTGTAATCTATATTTTAGATTGTATTGGGATTGGTATATGTACGCCTCTTTACCTTTATGGACTCCTTGGTTGAGGGATGTTGGTCCGAGAGGGCTACATGCCTCCCATTAGTTCCATTGGTGTCTGGAAGTGACCTGGACAGGGGACTGTCCAGTATGCCAGGGTAAGGGTTGATACCAATACACCTATTATCAAGATACCCCATCTGTGCTAAATAGCCACTAATTTAAAAAGGATGAGCTTTGGAAATATACAGTCATGGCCAAAAGTTTTGAGAATGACACAAATATTAATTTTTACAGTCTACTGCTTCACTTTTTCTAATGGCAATTTGCAAATACTCCAGAATGTTATAAAGAGTGATCAACTTAACAGCAATTACTTGCAAAGTCAATATTTGGCTAGAAAATGAACTTTATCCCCCAAAACACATTTCAGCATCATTGCAGCCCTGCCTTAAAAGGACCAGCTAACCTCTTTTCAGTGATTGCTCCATTAACACAGGTGTGGGTGTTGATGAGGACATGGCGGGAGATCAATCTGTCATGATTAAGTAAGAATGACACCACTGGACACTTTAAAAGGAGGCTGGTGCTTGGCATCATTGTTTCTTTTCTGTTAACCATGGTTATCTCTAAAGAAACACGTGCAGTCATCATTGCAATGCACAAAAATGGCCTAACAGGGAAGAGTATCGCAGCTAGAAAGATTGCACCTCAGTAAACAATCTATCGCATCATCAAGAACTTCAAGGAGAGAGGTTCCATTGTTGCCAAAAAGGCTCCAGGGCGCCCAAGAAAGACCAGCAAGCGCCAGGACCGTCTCTTAAAAGTGTTTCAGCTGCGGGATCGGGCTACCAGCAGTGCAGAGCTTGCTCAGAAATGGCAGCAGGCAGGTGTGAGTGTATCTGCACGCACTGTGAGGCGGAGACTCTTGGAGCAAGGCCTGGTCTCAAGGAGGGCAGCAAAGAAGCCACTTCTCTCCAGAAAAAACATCATGGACAGACTGATATTCTGCAAAAGGTACAGGCAGTGGACTGCTGAGGACTGGGGTAAAGTTATTTTCTCTGATGAATCCCCTTTTCGATTGTTTGGGACATCAGGAAAACGCCTCATTCAGAGAAGGCAAGGTGAGCGCTACCACCAGTCTTGTCTCATGCCAACTGTTAAGCATCCTTAAACCATTCATGTGTGGGGTTGCTTCTCAGCCAAGGGAATCGGCTCTCTCACAGTCTTGCCTAAAAACACAGCCATGAATAAAGAATGGTACCAGAATGTCCTCCAAGAGCAACTTCTCCCAACCCTCCAAGAGCAGTTTGGCGATCAACAATGCCTGTTGTGAATGTGCTAGAAATGAATTCTGAGCAGAAGCTCCCTCTGGTGGTTACAAACAGTACTGAACTATCCAATGAAGATTGTGAAGATTGGCGATCAGGTGTTTCTGACTGGTCTTATATAAGGGAGGTTCCCGCCCATCAGGGTTGCCGGTGATCAATTGTTCTGGTCTCATCTTTGATTCCTGTTCACTTTGTAGCCTGCTGTTTCGTGCCTGCATCTTCTGCTAACAGATAAGACATTTTCTTCTTTTTGTTTTTTGTGCTTGCTTTTTGCATTTTGTCCTGCACTTCTGTGGGGGTCTGCCGGGTCCCCTCCGGGGGCTTGTGCTCCTCTCAGTTTAGTTCAGCCACTGTTGTTTGTTCATTTGCCTTTTCCAGTTTTTTCAGTGGCTGCTGTTTAGTTTTTGTTACACCAGAGAACTAATTTAGGTGGCAGAGGTCGTGTGATCTCACGTGATTTTGTAATTAGTAGAGTTGGTACTTTTCAGGGTTTTTTGGGGTTGCAGTAAGTGTCCTTCCTATCCTTTTCTATTTAGGAAGTTTGGGCCCCAGCGTTTGCTCATACTATTTTCTATCTGTGTCTGTATTTCTTCTTGTCTAACCGCCATTACATGTTTGGGGGCTTTCTATGTTCTTTGGGGATCTGCTCCGGGGCAGATAGTTTTCCTCTTTCTGTCTTTAGGTGTAGTTAGCTTCTTAGGCTGTGACGAGGCGTCTAGGACCAACGTAGGTACGCTCCACGGCTGCCTTTAGTTGTGGTGGTTAGTCAGGGTACTGCAATCCCATAGATTCCAACCTCTCTGGTGTATTTCCTTTTTTGCTTGCTCTCCTCAGCTACCAAATCATAACAGTATCACCGACCAAAAAACTGATATTTGTATGGTACTCACAGAAGGGAAAATAGTGTTAAAGAAAGAAGATTGTCAGAGTTGTCAGAGATTTTTTTTTCCCTCTGTATCTCTGGGTGCTGAGGAGGATTTTTTATTTTTATTTTTTTCTCTCAATGGAGTTTGCACAGTTGTCTGGCCATGTGGATCAGCTTGCCACTGAAGTTCGGAGTATTGCTATCTATCTTGCTAGGTTGCCGGTTGTGGAACCTAGGATCCCCATGCCAGATTTATTTTTGAGGGATCGAGCTAAATTTCTGAATTTCAAAAATAACTAAGTTGTTTTTTGCCTTGAAACCTAAGTCCTCAGGGAACGCAGCACAGCAGGTTCAAATTGTTATCTCTCTCCTGCGCGGCGATCCTCAGGATTGGGCTTTTTCCCTGACACCTGGGGATCCTGTTTTGAGTAATGTTGATGCATTTTTTCAGGCTCTGGGGTTATTGTACGATGAGCCTAATGTCACTGATCAAGCTGAAAAAGCCTTGTTGGCATTAAATCAGGGGCTTGAGGACGCTGAGTTATACTGTCAGAGATTCCGAAGGTGGGCAGTCCTGACCAAATGGA
This sequence comes from Oophaga sylvatica, assembly GCA_033576555.1. Lineage (NCBI taxonomy): Eukaryota > Metazoa > Chordata > Amphibia > Anura > Dendrobatidae > Oophaga > Oophaga sylvatica. The sequence goes on along the minus strand of JARQOD010000003.1, from coordinate 445,781,788 downwards.
ATGACGATGCTTTGGCAGCCCTTTTTCGGAAGGGTCTGTCAGAGAATGTAAAGGATGTTATGGTGGGATTCCCTGTCCCCTCTGGTCTCAACGATTCTATGTCATTAGCGATTCAAATTGACAGACGTTTGTGTGAGCGTAGAGGTATGCGTGGAATAGTGTTGCCTTGTGAACCATCTTCTGAACCCATGCAGTGTGATAGAGTGGCTTCTGGGGCACAGCGTCATAAGTTTCGAAAACGCAATGGGTTATGTTTCTACTGTGGTGACGCCTCTCATGCTATTTCAGTCTGCCCTAAGCGGGGAAGACGTTTTGCACGCTCAGTTGTCTTGGGTAGTGTTCAGACTAAATTTCTGTTGACTGTTACCCTGATTTGCTCCCTGTCCACATTTTCTGCTTAGGCTTTCGTTGATTCGGGAGCAGCTATTAACCTGATGGATTTTGATTTTGCTAAACGTTGTGGGTTTCCCTTGATACCCCTACGGAAGTCTATTCCCCTACTGGGGATCGATTCTACCCCTTTGGCTGAGAATAAACCCCAGTTCTCTACTCAGGTGATAATGAGGGTTGAACCTGATCATCAGGAGAGTTGCAAATTTTTGGTGCTGTATAATCTGCATGAATTATCGTACTGGGTTTCCCTTGGTTACAGTCTCATAATCCTGTTTTGGATTGGAAATCTGTGTATGTAACCAGTTGGGGCTGCCAATGTGTTAATACCAACACTCCTGTTTTTTCTGCCTCCCCCCAGGCTCAGGATGTTCCTGACTTTTTGACTGATTTTTCTGATGTGTTTAGCGAAAGTAAATCTGCATCCTTGCCCCCCCATAGGAGCTATGACTGCGCTATTGAATTAGTGCCTGGTACCAAATTCCCTAAAGGTCGCCTTTTTAACTTGTCTGTACCTGAACATGACGCTATGCGGTCTTATATCAAGGAGTCATTGGAGAAGGGTCATATCAGACCATCCTCTTCACCCTTGGGTGCCGGTTTTTTCTTTGTGGCCAAAAAGGATGGTTCATTAAGGCCGTGTATTGATTATCGTCTCTTGAACAATATCACTGTGAAATATCAATATCCGTTACCCTTGATTTCTGACCTGTTTTCCAGGGTGAAAAGTGCTACTTGGTTTACCAAGCTTGACCTCAGGGGGGCATATAACCTTATTCGCATTAAGCAAGGGGATGAATGGAAGATGGCATTTAATACCCCAGAGGGGCATTTTGAGTACCTAGTGATGCCCTTTGGGCTCACTAATGCTCCTTCTGTCTTCCAGTCCTTCATGAATGACATTTTCAGGGATTTTGTGGATAAATTTCTGATTGTTTATTTGGATGATATCTTGATTTTTTCCAATGACTGGGACTCTCATGTGAAACATGTTCGGACTGTGTTCCAGATTTTGAGAGAGAATGCTCTGTATGTGAAGGGATCAAAGTGTCTTTTTGGCTTACAGAGGATCTCATTTCTGGGATTCATTTTGTCCCCATCTGTTATTGAAATGGACCCGGTCAAGGTTCAGGCCATCTGTGATTGGGTCCAACCTACTTCATTAAAGGCTCTTCAAAGATTCTTGGGTTTTGCCAATTTTTATCGTAAATTTATTGGTAATTTCTCTGTTATTGTTAAACCATTGACTGATTTGACCAAAAAGGGTTCTGATGTGGTGAATTGGCCTCCTGAGGCAGTCTCTGCGTTTCAGGAACTTAAGCAGAGATTCACTTCTGCTCCTGTTCTACGGCAGCCTGATGTTTCTCTGCCATTTCAGGTGGAGGTTGATGCCTGTGAAATTGGGGCAGGTGCCGTTTTGTCCCAAAGAGATCCAGAGACCTCTAAAAGTAACCCTTGTGCCTTTTTCTCTCGAAAATTTTCTCCAACTGAACGTAATTATGACGTGGGTAATCGGGAGTTATTGGCCATGAAGTGGGCTTTTGAAGAGTGGAGACATTGGCTGGAGGGAGCCAAACATCAGGTGGTGGTCCTCACGGACCATAAGAATCTGGTTTATCTGGAATCAGCCAAGCGACTTAATCCTAGACAGGCCAGGTGGGCCTTGTTTTTCACACGTTTTAATTTTGTGGTTTCCTTTCTTCCTGGCACTAAGAATGTTAAGGCGGATGCCCTCTCGAGGAGTTTCCTTGCGGACTTGTCACGCTGTCTAACAGATATATTTTATGACAGTAACATATATCTAGTGTGACAACATTCTATATTTCATATAATAGAAAATATCAAATGTATGCATAATATCTGCCAGCATTGTATTACATGACATCATATCCTATTTATTGTGGGTCTATACTGTATATGTGTCACGCTGTCTCAGGATAGAGGTGGACCGGGGTCTATGCTGACCCTAAACTGGGGTCCTGACTAGTCCCTCTACCTGGAGGTACTGTTAATGGTACAGAGGTCCAGGCCGCCAGCGTAACCCTGTCTCCTGTAGATCCCTGACCACTGTAATCTAGTCCTGAGAAGGACCCTGATTACCACCACAGGGAATGGGCAGGTCACAGCTTACAAACAGTATAAGACAAACGAGACAGACAAGGGGTAAAGTAAATACTGCCTTGCATACAAAACTTCAACTACAGAGGGAACACAAAAGGTTAAGGAGATAAACAATAAGTGAGGAGAGGATAAACCACAACAGGCACTCTTAGCTTAAGTCTTCTCAGAAACGATCCGCTCTGCTGGTCTGAATGAATGCTTTCACCGACAACTCCTTAAGCAGAATGGCAGGTATTTGAAGGAAGCTAATTAGTGCCTAATACACAGCAGCCGGGCGAGGCTGGACCCAGTCTAAGCACAGAGAAAGGTAGAATTAACTCCCTCACTGCCAACAGACACAAAGTACCAACAACTCAGCTGCGAGAAGTCAGAATGTGAAATCGCGACGATCTTCGTGGCGATACACCCGTGACAGTACCCCCCCTTCTACGAGGGGCCTCCGGACCCTCAGGGCCAGGTTTATCAGGGTGAGTTGTGTGGAAGGCCCGAATTAATCGGTCTGCGTTAATATCAGACGCATGAACCCATGTCCTCTCCTCAGGACCATACCCCTTCCAATGAACCAAGTACTGAAGGGACCGGCGATTCAGACGTGAGTCAATGATCTTCGACACCTGAAATTCCAAGTTACCATTGACTACCACTGGAGGAGGAGGTAGAGGTGACGGTATAACTGGCGCCACGTACCTCTTAAGCAACGATTTGTGGAACACATTGTGGATTTTAAACGTAGGAGGGAGGTCAAGACGGAATGCCACCGGATTAATTATCGAGCTAATCCTGTATGGCCCGATAAACCTGGGACCCAGTTTCCAGGAGGGAACCTTAAGTTTTATATTCTTGGTAGACAACCAAACCAGATCGTTCACACTTAGGTCCGGACCAGACACTCTCCTCCTATCAGCCATACGTTTGTATCGGTTCCCCATAGCACTCAGATTATTCAGCACTCCTCTCCACACAGAAGCAAGTGACGACGAAAATCGGAGGAACCCCAGAAGAGCCCCCCCCATTGAAAGTACAAAACTGGGGATGAAAACCATATGCCCCAAAAAATGGGGACTTACCAGTGGACTCGCTCCACCTATTGTTAAGAGCGAACTCTGCCAGAGGCAAGAAAGAAGCCCAGTCCTCCTGGTTCTCTGAGACAAAACACCGGAGATATGTCTCTAAGCTCTGATTCAGACGCTCTGTCTGACCATTGGTCTGCGGATGAAAAGCCGAAGAAAATGACAATTGCATCCCCCGACGTGAATCCGACACCACGGCAACCCGTGAAGTCTCACAATCTCCCCAATGAACACCTGCGCCAGAGTTTTAGCATTAGGAAGAGCAGGAAGAGCAATAAAATGTGCCATCTTACTGAACCTGTCAACTACAACTAGTATGACAGTTTTACCTGAAGACGGAGGGTGGTCCGTAATGAAGTCCATAGACAGATGGGTCCATGGACGCTCCGGGATTTTCAAAGGTAAGAGGGCCCCAGACGGACGGGTATGTGGGGTCTTAGAGCGCGCACAAACCCCACAGGACGCAACAAAAGTTACCACCTCTTTATTTAAGTTAGGCCACCAAAACCGGCGTGAAAGGAGATCCACAGTTGCTTTACTCCCTGGGTGTCCTGCCAAAGCAGAATTATGATGTGCCTCGATAACCTTTTGTCTTAACTGATCTGGAACAAACAGTTTCCCTGGAGGTCCTACAGGGGCGTCCCCCTGAGCCTCCAATACCTCCTCCTCAAGCTCAGAGCATACAGCCAACACCACAACTCCCTCCTGAAGGATAGGAACCGGGTCATCCGTCTTCCCGGCCCCCGGGAAACTACGAGATAAGGCATCCGCCTTTACATTTTTTGACCCAGGACGATATGTGACGACAAAATTAAACCTGGTAAAAAACAACGACCATCTAGCTTGTCTGGAATTCAGACGTTTAGCAGACTCTAAATACAGCAGGTTCTTGTGATCAGTAATGACGGTGACCGGGTGGACTGCCCACTCCAAAAAGTGACGCCACTCTTCAAAAGCCAACTTAATGGCCAAGAGTTCCCTATTGCCGACATCATAATTCCTCTCGGCGGACGACAATTTTTTATAGAAGAAAGCGCACGGATGCCATTTACCAGGGGACGGACCTTGAGATAATACCGCACCCACCCCTACGTCAGACGCGTCTACCTCCACAATGAACGGTTGTGATGCATCTGGTTGAATGAGTATGGGTGCTGAAGCAAAACATTTTTTCAAGGAGGAAAATGCTTGACAAGCTTTGTCAGACCACCTAGAAAAATCCGTCCCTTTTTTTGTCATGTCAGTGAGAGGTTTGACAACGGATGAGAAATTACGAATAAATTTCCGGTAGTAGTTAGCAAACCCCAGGAAACGCTGCAGTGCCTTAAGATCCTCTGGCCGATCCCATTCAAGCACTGCCTTCACTTTCCCAGGGTCCATACGGAAACCAGAAGCTGACACCAGGAATCCTAAAAACTGAAGTTCCTGTACGGCGAATACACACTTCTCCCATTTGGCGTACAGTTTATTGTCTCGCAAGATCTGCAACACCTGTCTCACATGCTCTTGATGAGACACAAGATCCGGCGAGTAAATTAAGATGTCATCTAGATAAATTACAACAAACTGTCCCACTAGGTGGCGAAAGATGTCATTAACAAAATGTTGAAACACCGCCGGGGCAGTAGTCAGACCGAAAGGCATGACAAGGTTCTCATAATGTCCCTCCGGAGTGTTAAACGCCATCTTCCACTCATCCCCTCCTTTATCCTAATCAGATTATACGCCCCCTGAGATCCAACTTAGAGAACCATTTGGCGCCCACAATCTGATTGAAGAGATCAGTAATAAGTGGGAGCGGATACGGATCCCGGACCGTAATCCGATTAAGCTCACGGAAATCCAGGCAAGGGCGTAGGCCTCCATCTTTTTTCTTCACAAAGAAGAACCCCGCGGCCACTGGGGAAGATGAAGGTCTAATATGCCCCTTGGCCAGACTTTCCGAAATATAATCCTTCATAGCTTGCCTCTCAGGACCAGAAAGGTTATATAACCTAGCTTTAGGTAGCTTAGCATCAGGAAGCAATTTTATAGAACAGTCATACGCGCGATGAGGAGGTAATTCTTGACACCCTTCCTCTGAAAACACATCCTCAAAGTCCTCCAGAAAAGGAGGTAAGGTTCTAGGCACGACCGCACCGATGACCGTGTTCATGCAGTTACTATTGCAAAATTCACCCCACTGGCTTATCTCTCTGGATTGCCAATTAATAACTGGGTTATGTTTAGTTAACCAAGGAAGTCCCAACACAATAGGAGTGGGAAGACCCTCCAACACATAACAAGACAATAGTTCTTTATGTATTGCCCCCACTCGAAGGTCTATGTTATGCACGGCTTGCACAAAGCTACCTTGACCGAGAGGCCTGGCGTCAATAGAGAATATAGGGATAGGTTTGGCCAATACACTCAGTTGCATACCTTGCACCTGGGCAAACCGAGCGTCCACCAGATTAGCCCCGGCCCCACTATCCAAAAGAACAGAAATCCTCTCAGTTCTCGTACCTAGCACCACCTCCGCTGGTACGAGAAACTGAGACGGACCTGGGGACGAAATACATACTCCCAGATTGTCGTCCACCACACAACCTGGGATTAACAGTTTTCCGGCGACTTCTTGCTCAGTAAAGTACGGGATGGACACCCCTCAATAAAAT